>JAODXP020000018.1:7801678-7909178 GCA_027497455.2 Sardinella longiceps
TTAAATTTTTGTCTCTTACTGATATGAAACATCTTTGTTATGATTGACTGTCAGGCTTATGGGTCGCAGATTTGAAAGGAACGAAAACATTGGTATCATATGCCCTCTTTCACCGACCTCAGATTCTCTCTCTCGCTCTCTCCCTCTCTTTCTCTGCACAAAGTGCATTGGCCTGGAAGAGCGGAGAGGCCCTTGACTTTGTGAGTCGTTGTGGTCAAATCCATCTGTGTCAGTGAATGTTCAAAATAGGCACAATGCAGCAGTTGCCTCAGTAATTACACATTTCAGAATAGGAAACTCTGTCACCTCCCTTTCTGTTGCCAAAGCACACCAACAATCATCCTTCCAGGATTAATCAGCTACAGCTCTTAAGTCATCTTTTGGTCTGCACCATCATTCTGATGTTTTGTGTTCAAACTTCATTTGGCTGAACTTTCCACATCAATTTCACTTCCAACAGGTCAAACAAGCTTCACTCTCTTGCCACTTGTGCTACAGACAATCTTTCTAGCATATTTATGCTTGACTGTGATGAGATATCACAGGTTGCGTAGCAATGTTTTCATTTGAAGTTGTTAAAGTATATGATATGACAGGTGACGATGATGTTTATTTAGTTTTACATCTGAGACATCCAAAAAGAGCAGAGAATAAGATAAGGCAGATGGTTGAGAAAGCCTCACTTGCCAACCCTAAGTGATTTAAAACAACTGTGGACTTCAGACTCACAGAGATAGTGTCCCTTTATCTGCCTTCGAAGGTTCCTCTCGGAGATAAGCAGTGCAAGAGACTGCGAGTGTCACTCTTACATAGACAGAACACCTGAAAACTGACGACTGACACAGCTGTCCAAGACGGCACGGTATGTGACGCTGCTGTAATGGACAAAATAGCTACACTGCATGGGCAAATATTGATGTTTACCAAAGCAGGAGAATAACGCCAAGGTTACCCTGTTAGGATACTAAGATAAGTGGTCCAATAGAACCACTGATCAAAGAAGTCAATGGAAAAGTACCTCGGAGATGAAATATGCGAGCTATTTGGTACAGGACCACACAGAAATGAGGAAAAAATCCCAAGCTCCCGTGATGTTTCAACTTTTTCTACTTTGGGAAACGTGTTATCCATGTCTGGCTTAGTCCCACAATTATTATTGCCGCCAAAATAACAAAAATATTGCCAAATACACACCTGACCAAAAGCATAGAGGCACATGCACATCCGGTTATTTAAAGTTATTTAACAGCTTATCAATAATAGTTCAGTTTGTCCTATGCGTAAATGTCATATACCAAAGAAGCAATGGTAATGAAGCAATTTAACATTATTTGAAGTGTTCATACGCAACTAGGGTTATCGTTTTTAAATTAATTCTCATATTATGTCTAAGCGAAGATAGATTGACCCAACTGTCAATGGTCTATATTAATGTCTGTTCGGGTTGGACCGTCGCGCAATACAATGTATAGGCATTCTTAACACACTACCAATTACATCGCCAAAATGCGCGCGTTAGCATAATAATACGCTTACGGTCATTGCCTGTTGCCATGATGTTGATGCTTGTGTGACTTTTCTGTGTATTTTCAGTTTCCTCAACTCCTCATTTTAGGTCCCAAACCACAAGTTACGCACGCTAATATATCCATAAAAAAATAAATTGGCAGTTCAATCAAGTGTGATAAACGAATTGGGCACAAATTCAGGTGACCTACCTAAATTGACAAAGCTCATAACCATATCGGCGTCGTTTAGAAAGTTGTTGTCCTGTAGAGTCGCAATTGGTGGCCCTTGCGTTGTGAAGACAGGCTTGAATGGATACGGGTGGCCATCCTCCTCTCCCTCCGTGGACATGGCATTGTAGAGGTCCAGCATGAACATCGGCGCTGCGTTGTGCTTCCCATGAAGGTGCGGCCGTGGTCGGTGCGGCAACCCAAGTATAGACAGAATCTCCCGCTGCATCTCGCGCCGCTCCTGACTCTTCAGTCGCCGGTGGATGAAACTCGAATGAACTTCATTGTCCAGGGTAAAGTTTGTGAACACTGTGTCAGCCAGTACACAGTATGCCCATACAAGCAAAAGTGCTGGGGTACTTTTATCCAACAGTAAAGCCATGTTTTATCTAATCTAATGCTTTGTTGCAAAGATTATGGTTTTATAATATTTACCGTTGAATATACTTAACAACCCGAATCAACTCCTCTCCCTCATTTTGATTTCATATTGAGGGACGAGTTCCCTCGCTGAAAAAAAAGGCACTCTCTTCTCCACCACGTTCTTGCTAATTCCCTGAACATCAAACACCGCGGTCACCTTTGGTCGGTTCTGGTCGTATACTGGATGCTATTGCATCCACTCTTGCATTTGAGAACGTCTTTGCGTAGGCTTGTCGGTGTTGTCTCTCCTCGCGCTCACGCGTGCCTCGGGAGTTTAGATGAGTTGCAGTGAGTATGATGCCTGTTCGGGGTTCCGACAGAAAACTCCGAGGAGGCGCTATCTGCTGGGAGGGGCAGATGAGAAAGGCGATTACGCGCGTCTACCGAAGGACTACGTGAACGAGCACGATAAGGGCGAAGTCAAAGGCGACATAGGTTATCTTCACAGATGTTTTACGTTTATGCCGTTCAAAAAGCTGCCGCATGCACTAATGATTTCTAACCCACACCTGTGCACATTATGTTTGTGTGAATGTGTAAAGGCTACCTTTCTTTGTCTGACATCTGCATTGTAAAACAACCATCTGGATTGCATTATAAAAACAATTGAACAAAGGCTTGCTGGTTAAGAATTATTACCGTGAAGAACAAAATTAACAGAAACAGATATAGATATACATGGTAGATAAATGTATACATAGATATAGATGTGGTCAAACTCACGACAACTTTCTTTCACTTGGAGATGAACAGACATCTTAAGACACTGTTTCAGGTGTTTGTAAACATGTTATGAGTATCAAGCTCACAGCTGAACCCACTAGGATGTGGGCAATGGCAGCAGCAGTGAAGTCACAAGTGTCTTGGCAAGGGCACAGGAAGATGCAGATGTTTGACAGCTGCCTGGACCACCACAACCCACACCCCCCTCTCTGACCCTTTGACCCCAGCACCTCTTAAACACTCCAGTTTAATGTAATGCTTTTGACCCTCTCCAGTGCCCCTCAATCACCCCAACAGGGCACACTAGTTCTGTGGGGCCAGTCCTGACAGTTAATGGCCACATTTGGTTCAGCTAGAGCTGCTTCTTCTTCTCTCTCTCTCTCTCTCTCTCTCTCTCTCTCTCTCTCTCTCTCTCTCTCTGTCTTTCTTTCTCTTCCTCTCTGTCTCATCCTCTTCCTTACACTGGGGTGCTTTTTATGACCCCGCTGCAGACATTTTTTGTGAGATACGACTAAATGGGTATTTTTATGAGACGTGTATTAAACCCAAGTTATAGTACAGGAACTAGACAGGCTCATATCTCCGGCAGGCAGAACACCCCAGCTGGAGGAAGATGGGGAGTGATGAATGTCTTGGGAATTATTTTAGGGGGACGGGGGCCCCCCCATCTTCACTTCCAACTTGTGGTTGGTCTCTATTTCCAAATGGTTTATCTTGAGGCGAGTCCTGCCGTTACTCACTCACGTATATCCGTTTATTACTCCGTCACTGTTAAATGCCTTTCAGTGGTAGCCTGTAACATGTAAACACTGCTTTCCGGGTCCTCAGATAGAATCAGTGCATGGCCGCAGGTGTTTACATGGGGCTGGGTTCTGATTGAGGACATGAAAGGGAAGGACATGGTTTTAGTTAAAGCTGTCCTCTCTGTTGGATGTGGAACTTCAGACTGCACCCCCCCTCCCACACACACACACACACACACACACACACACACTCCAAAACCCACCCCACTCTCCCCTCCGTCTCCCCTCTGCTCCCTCTTCCCCTTTCTCTTCTCCCATGTGCACTGCCGTGAATGCCCAGTGTAGTACTGTCATTCTTGGGGAGGACAATAGGAACAGACCCCCCTTTGTTTTGGTTCTGGGGGCCCTGGTGACGGCACAGTAAACAGTGGGCACAGGCAGAAATCTGGGCCTGAACACGGGAACACACTGCGGCCCTTTGACCAAGGGAAGTAAAGCAGAACCAGAGCCCAGTGGACATGTAGCCTACACACTATGCGGTTGACACACACACACACACACACACACACACACACACACACACACACACACACACACACACACATAGACACACATACACACACACAAACACACACTCACACACACACACACACACACACACACACACACACACACACATACACACACACACACACTTAACTTTCCCACCTCTTCCTGTGTTACCCATACAGGACACGCACCAGAACACCTGCCATCCACAGATCCACAGTGACTGTAAATATATATAACTGACTATGTGCATACAAATATATGAATATCTCTTTCAATAACATTTTCAGTTTTTCTTCTTTAACAAAATATCCATTTCACCTAAAATAATCTGACCATTTGAGTACAAATATATGAATATCCCTTTCAAAAACATTTTTAGTTTTTCTTCTTTAACAAAATCATTTCACCTAAACCATTTCACCTAAAATAATCCAAACAGTTTGCAAACACACATGTATTTTCCAATCGTAAACAATCATCTATTTTTCCTAATAGTCTATGAAGTGATCTGTGCTTGTCTCCACGTCACTCTGGAAAGACTCCATGCTGGTGCTCATGAGACACAGCTGCCCCATAGCAGCGGAGACACCTCAGAGAGAGGGGCCCCCGTCCCCACCGACTGACTGACCGCAGAGGGCAGCCATCAGACAGCGGAAATGAGTGGTGTGACCCTGTTGTCATTAAACACTGAGGCTGGACTGAGTGCTTTGCATGCCCTCAGGAGTAATGTGTTTGTCCCTACTACGTGTTACTCTGTCCACACAAATTCAAACCACACAAATCTGATTATCATGACATGGTTTGCGAGGGTACATGCTCCGAGTTCCTCTTGACTATGAGTTTGGTTGCTTAATGGCTGCCGTCCACAACAGCTGTGCTTCCATACTGGCCCTCTCAAAATAATCTTTCCAGGATCTTGCATGGTTTTGTAGCAATTGTTAGGGCCAATTTAGACTTTTACTGATTATCTTTTTTCAAGAATTTTAAATTTTGTTATCTAACCAAGATTTTAAGTTTTTTTTATATATACTATTCAAAATTATGTCCATTTTCAGAAGGTATTGTGAAAAATGTGGTCAGTGGTTTAGTTAGTAAGTTGCAAGTAATGCACAAGTTATCCAAAACTGTTCTTTTATTTGTGTGGCTCTGAGCTACATGCCCTTTTTTCAACCCCACCCCAAAGACAACAGCACTCTGATCTCTCCTGTGTATGAGAACACACACACACACACACACACACACACACACACACACACACACACACACACACACACACACACACACACACAGCTCATGCAGGTTTGAGCATGACCCAGGACTTAAAAAGGTGCAGCTCTGGCCCAAGACAACTGTCGTGCTTCTCCTCCTTACATTTTCACAAGCTGTGAACCAACTGTCTCGCTCTGTCTCACTCCGGTCTACATCCCACTTTTCCTTACTTGTTCCACTTGCTTCCTTGCCTCTTACTACACCCCACCCCCCACTTCTTCGTTTTATAGCTCCGCGCTTTGCAGTCTTGTTGGATTACAATGGCCACGCAAAGGTCAGATTAATATTTATTTCACGAGATTGCCTCATGAGTCCCTGCAGGCAGATCTCTTTGAAGGCCACAGGGGCGCGGAACTGTGGGATGGCTCGGCGGAGGATACAGTAAAACTCCTCCTCGAGGTAAACTGACCCCCAAATGAAGCAATGTCGGGTCAAGAGGTCAGAGGAAATAGTGGAGATGAAGGGGGTGGGGGGGTCACAATTACCAGCCAACCACCACTGTTTGGTTCGATCCGGCTCGTACCATCCCGTCTGCATACTGGAGTTGGGCCTCACTGCGCACTCCCCATGACACGGCGGCCTGTTCAAACAGCCGGCCAGGTGGGGCTGAGCGAAAGCAAATGTTGCCCTGCTCGTGTCTGACACTTTCGCAGCCTGCCTGCCGCGGGAACGTATGAGACACAGCTGTGGGGTTGGGCAGCAGGGAGGAGAGAAATATGGCTTAGAACCTGTGTCTTTTTTATGTGTCTGTGTGTGTGTGTGTGTGTGTGTGTGTGTGTGTGTGTGTGTGTGTGTGTGTGTGTGTTGCTGTTCACAGACTTCTTTTTCCCTTCTGTTTTCTTTTCCATTTTTTTTCCTTCTTTCCATGTGACATACATGGTGTGCCCAGGACTGCAGTGCAAGCTGTTGTTGTCTGTCCTGGCTGTTTACAAATACATGTTTGTTTCAGGAAGGAAGTGTCTGTCCAAGGCATGGTGGTCATTAGCACCACTGTTCTCCTTTCAAAGGCTGGCTCTCTGACAACAGCCTGGTGTCCAGGTTTTCTCAATGGGCATGCACCCCGCTTAACTGGACTCCTTAATGGGGACTTGGGAGGTTAATTGGTCCTGCACCCATTTAGGGAGGGGTGGGATGGGGGGGTGGGTCACAGTTTAGCTCTGTCTCTTAATACCTCTCCCCTCCTGAGCCCTTGATCTCATCACTCGATGAGGCTGTGCGAATCTGTCAATCACAGCCCTCCGCAATCAGTCACTGCCTCCTTAGGGAAGGTTCTTTGGGCCCCATTAGCGTCCGAGCGAGAGTTGCATTTGGCAGAGGGCAGATGGGAAAAAGAGGAAGAAGGGGCTGGGTGTGGGTGTGGGTGTGGGGGCCGCCAAGAGCCCAGGGAGGGAGCCGGGGCAAAGTGGCTCTGTTTTCTATTTGTGGGGATTAAGTTGACAGATCTGTATTTGGTTTCTTAGGGCCCCTTGGCCGACGCTAATCCCCCTCACCTGCAGTGGCCGCCCACCAGCCCCCCCCCCCAACCCCCCCGCCCCATGACCCCCCACCACCAGCCCCCACAACCCCTCCAGCCACCCCCAGCCCAAACCCTTCCCCTCCTTCCAGTGACCCCTCAACCCTTCCCTCTCACCCAGCACAAACACTCATCTCGAGACAAGCGCATGACTGGCTGCACTCTGTCTCCACAGGTTATAGCCTTACACTCCACACGGGTCCATCGCTGTCCAAGACCACAGCAGGAGTCCTTGGCTCACTCGTAGGCAAACTGAAAGACAGAGGGAATGCAAAAGAGAGAGAGAGAGAGAGAGAGAGAGAGAGAGAGAGAGAGAGAGAGAGAGAGAAGGAAAGAGGAATTGCTTGACACAAAAGTAATGCTATGAGGAGAAGAGGTGCACTCTCACCCAGTACAACCTTTCCCAGACCACAGGGTGGGGTATTGGTCCCAAAGATAGCAATTATCTAGTGATTAAGCTCAAGTGCCACAGACTGAAACAGCTTGTCACTGTCACTCAGGAGCCACGGAGAAGACTGACCAGAGCTGTGCTGAAGGCCTGCATAAGACACACCTTCAGGTCAGACTGGATGTAAACCTTGCCCTTTATATAGACCATAGTGTTTTTTAAACAGACACATACTCACACCCTGCAACACACACACACACACACACACACACACTCGCTCTCTCTCTCTCTCCCCCAAAAGTCCCTAGTCCCAAAAGATCTATCTCAAATACTCCATATTTATCAACCGTTCTTGACCTCACACAGATACAGAGTTAAACAAAAAAGTAATGCAACAACATCTGAAGGATCTTCAATGCCTCTAATTGTCAGACCAGTGAGACTGAGAATAGCCTGAGGGAGTTAACTCATTAACTCATATGTCTCTCTCTCTCTCTCTCTCTCTCTCTCTCTCTCTCTCTCTCTCTCTCTCTCTCTCTCTTCTTTTCTCTTTTTGTCTCAGTGCTTTGGGCTGTCTGAGTCTGCGAGAGTGAGAACGCAAGGCTGGTGTTTTTTTGGCGGGATGAAAGCCTTTGCTCGCGCTGCCCCGTGGTGCTGTCAGGCAGGCTGGAATTCGAGGGGCTCAGGGGTGGTTTAGCTGCAGGGGTCACAGAGGAGATGGAAAATGTTTGAAGGGTCTCGGGTCGAGAGAACACTGCAGCTGGCTCGGAGAGGTGCACTGGCCACACCCCTAATTAGAGACAGTTATGACATATTTCAGAAAATTGCAACCATTTCCTCATGTGTGGGACAACATCCATGTCAGTTTTGCGTTTATGCTTAAAAAGTATGTTTGCTCATAGGAAAAGAATGGCAGCAGATGTTGGAACAAGTGGAATGTGGCAGAGTGTGCGTGCGTCTATTCGTGTGAGAGTCTGTGTGTAAGAGACCTTTACTCAGGAGGGGAGGGCCAGAAGAAACAGAGCTCCCCAAAATAGATTGTACAACTGATAACAGTAGAGTTTACACAGACTAAGGTTATTATGCTCTCAAGAATGTGTGCTCTCTTTCAGAACATTTAAGATACTGGTGTTACCTTAGGCCAATATCTATCTATGCTCTCTGTTATGGTCTCTTTATTTAAAGGGTGTCTGGGAATTCAGACACTTGCCTTTTGAAATGGGTAGTAAATTACTTTACCTTTTGGGAATAATCCCATACAGAACGCTAGGAGGCGCTCGCTCTAGTAGAAGAGCAGAGAGAGCAGTACTGCTGTTCTAGAATATATTTTTTTAGGACTTTGATTAGGTAGCCTGGGAGTTTCCATGCTCCTTTGCACGCTTATTTCATTTCACTCACTTGTGATTTTAGTTTAGCATTCGCCAGGCTATTGATTAGGAGTTTTATGTGCTGATATCGTTGTTTAAGTTAAATTTGGCCAAAATGCAGTGCTGTGGAAGGTGAGATCGAATGTCCAGCGTTTCAATACAGGCCTATCAATCATTTATTTATGGAGTAAACCTGAGACAAAACAACCATGTCAGTTAAGGTTGAGCCAGTAACTCTTTAAATTTTACAAGTTTTCTAAAAGTATTAATAATATTAACCTGTGTTGAGTAGGCCCTATGTTTGGCAATTGCACACCTTGTTTTGGCGGTGACTCTGCAAAAGAATAAAACCAGAGCGAGATCGCACGTGCTGGTCTCTTTACCAATCAGAGGACAGGCGTCAGGACAAGAAAACTTGCTGAGTTGTGCACGGTAGACAGATCTTTTAAAAGCCTTTACATTGGGTTCTTACACATCTCTTAGGTTTCTTGCCGTGATCTCTAATAGCAGTTGGTGCTTTTACAGTTTATATGTGACATGCATTTTGCGTATGCACGTTTTCAAGATTAACTTGATAATTACCCAAAGCTAAGGTTAGCCAGTGCCTATGCCTTGCTAAAAGGCATGACCAGAGGGAGAAATTTGTTACCAATTTATCTCGTAGCCTAAGCCTTGATTAGAATTAGAAGAAATGTCCGAGCAGTTCCTTGAAGTAGACAAGTTACGGTCTAAATTATTTGAAAACATTGAGGCTGACAGTGCCTCCACAACAACTGTTATGGAAGAATCATTTTCCAGGTAAGCAAAACGAGTCTGTTGGAAAGCCAGTGTTTCATGCTGGTGGGTCTGGACCCAAAAGTGGTTGTAGTTTTGTTTGTTTGATTGATTGTTTTTATAAAGTTAGCTTGTCAGACCTACTGTTAGGCCTTTAGAAATAAAAATGTAACCATTATAGCCTACAACAAATCTGTCTCAACAAATCAACAAATCTGTTTCTTATACTTGCAACACAAATTGCTAAAGGCAATCTAGACGTTAACATTGTGCTGGAGGAAGCCCATTTAGCCATTTCATTCAGCCTCAACTGTTGAAATGTGAAAGTAAATTTTATCACTGCACATTTTAAAAATGGAGTCCTGACTTACTGGAGATGGGAAATTGTGGGTCCCAAGGCCAGCCCAGTCAAGAAACATTTGCTTGATCCTCCTCTATTTGGAGCACTGCACGCTGTAAAAAGTAACCATATGTTTTTGTTTTTTTAATCTACCTAGCCAAGATATTTTGACACGAATCGAGGGTGTAATACTTGACATTGTAAAAAGTATATCCAGAGATGAAGCACCAGCGTTGGTACTGCAGAATCGAAGTAGTTGGGCTAATGTCAGGTAAGACATTTCTTACAGATCTCACCAATATAACCCTTTTTTCCTTCAAATCTGATTGTCTAATATTTATGCCATTATTATTCTATTAACCTTAGGTTGCAGGTTTGGTATAGATTATTTCATTATTATTTTTTCATATATATATATATACGTATATATATATAGACATAAACAACAAACAGCATAACTCAAAAGTGGTGGCCTATGTACCAATTAAAGTGTGTGTAACATGCCTAATGTGGTTTAGAATCCTACCTGTCTTACACGGTATCTGTCACCACTGTATATTTGGGTGCTAGGAAGGACAAGGGAAAAGCACATTTATGTAGCCACCTTCAGTCCTGAACCCTGATCCCTGAAGCTTAATAACTTCCTGACTCTAAATAGGTGTCGTTTCTACAAAGGATTAGCAACACACACACACACTGCACATGCTGTAACTTTCCCTCTCCTCCTCTCATCTCCGCACACACACACACACACACACACACACACACACACACACACACACACACACATAAACACACACTCACAAATGTGGTGTTCTGCGGAGGCTTTTAATGTGCACAGTGCGGAGACCTCATGCATAGAACAAAGCAACTTGTCAAGTTGAATCTGTATCAAACCCCTCAAAGGCTTAGAGCACATTTCAGCCAGGTCCTTTCAAAGCTCCAAATCTGACAGCCTGGAAAGCAAAAGTTTCTCAAAGGAAATGCCAGGATGTGTAAGCCCAGCAACACTCCACAGCCGGCCCTCCTCTCTCACACAGGTTACATTACATTGCAGTCCAATTCTACTTAGCAGCTTTGTTCACTTAAAGTGACTTACAGGACACATGACCACATATAGCCTATTTTTGTATGTTTCTTGGGAAATAATCCCAAGACCTTTCCTTTGCTACTTGTTAGCGGCAAGCCAATATAGCCACATACTCACACACAATGAGTTATTTTTTAAAATGTAACATAGTTACGGGTATAGATTCATTTGCTGTTTTTCCCATAATTTTTCATAGCTTTGTGCTTTATTGTACTGCATAAATAAACATTTCCTAAGTATTTTTAAACAAGAAGCATAGTTTTATAGACGGTATTTCTCTGACCCATAGGCCTACTGAATGAAACTCCCATCCATTAAAACCTCAGAAAATGTTTCAGTAAAAGCATTTTTGAGAAGAAAAACTTAGCCTTTGGAATGACAAAGAGCTTTTCAGGAAATAGTGGTCAGTCAGGCCCCTTTCAGCAGATTGATGGCGATTATTTGTTCTTCTCTTTTTATTGTTTACCTACTGGACACTGGGGCTGAAGCTTTGACAGTGCTGTAGGGCTTCACATGAACTCAGATGTGTCCGTCAACACCCTCCGCAGTGACTGTGCCTCATCCGTCAGCAGGTTTGGTGAGAGAACTCAGAAATTGCCCAATTACGCCACTAATTCTCCAAGCAAACCAAAACCCCTCTAGCCACCCACCCGCTCTCTGCTGTTTCCAACCACTGGATTCAATTAATAGCTCTGTTTTTTCCCCTTCTGCTTCATTTCCTCAGTGGTAAGTGATTGGAGATTAATGAAGAGGCAGTATGATGAAGCGGTTACAAAATAGTGTATTCAGGCATTCCTGGGGTGTGCCGCAAAATCGAGCTAATTCATTCCTTATTCTCATCATGGCAAAAGAAAAGAAAATTGTGCTGAAATGCATTAAGACATCACATCATAATTTAGTGTGATATTGTAAGGAGATGGAGTTTGAGTAATCAATTCAGTTGGTGAAATTTACCTAATCCATTGCAATTACTGTATATTTTGCAGCATTAATCCTGAAAGTCCTCGCAACGATTTACAAACTCATTCAGAGTAACGCCTACGCAACAAAAAGGTTGGTTAAACCAAAAGTTTCAGAAGCATTTTTGTTCCTTTTTCAAAGACTGTTTCCAGTTTAAACGAGAATCCTGGCTAAATTGATAGATCACCTTTCGAGAACAAACGGCAAAAGTGATGCCAAAAGTAGCAGATAAAAAGCTGAGGTTGAAACATTGGATGTCTGTGCAGTGATTTATTGTCCTCTCCTACATGAAAGAGGTGTTCTCTGCGCTTTACAGGGACATTTATTATAATGACACACAGCTGTTTCGCTCCCAGAGGACCGTGGATGCCATTGTGGATGACATCTCATGTATGCTCAAGGTCCCTCGCAGAAACCTCCATGTGGTCTGTGAATACTCCATATATATTGTGTGTGTGTGTGTGTGTGTGTGTGTGTGTGTGTGTGCGCATACTTGGAAGGAAATATTGGATATGGTGGAGAGTATATTTATTATGAGTGTGCATTGATACATATTACTACATATAATATATATATATTGAAATGATCGAGTAGCCTATTGTTTATATTTTTTATCACATGTTCTCTTTAGGTTGTCTCTGGCACACTGAATCACACATTCACACACGTCTCACATCCCTGCCTATACTTTACACACACACATACTGTACTGTATGCACACACGTGCACACACACTGAAACAGAACAAGGGAGGGAACACATTTATGTTTCCTTATATTAAGTACAACCATTCTTGTCCAGGGTGAAGTGTGGTTTGATCTCTCTTGTTATGATCGGTTCAGCTCTTCAACAGCTTAGTTTTGGCATTCACCAGGAAACACCTGCGTGCTTGGGTTCTTTTGTTTTATTGACACCGCTGAGTTTTGATGGTCAAGTTCCAAAGAATGTTAACCTTTGGGAGAAAGTATGTGTTTGAGACTTTGTTTGTGAAATTCTTTATCTGTATCCATGTGAATGTAATTTTGTGTGTGTGTGTGTGTGTGTGTGTGTGTGTGAGTATGTGTGTTGCGTGTGTGTGTGTATGTGTGCGTATTGTCTGCAAAATACAGCTTGCCACATCAAAAGGGCTTATCTCCGGTGATCTGAGCTATTTGGAAGAAGATGGCACAAAAGTTGACTGCAGCTCCAGTTCCACGGTATAAATGGTCAATTTTTTTATTGGTTATAATAGTTCTAATGCCCCTTGTGCTGGAATGTTTGAAAACAATAAAGCCGTCTCTTGAACAAGTGCTATAAAGTTTTGCCCAGTACCAAACAGATGTGAATCCTGATATTCCCACTGGTGTGGACAATATACATTTTCAGTGGAAAAAAAGGTTGATATACTGTATCTTGCACCTCTCCAAGGCAAGCTATAAGCGCTAATTAGTAGCAATTTGGTCCACATATATGCGAGTGAGTGATAAACTCATTACAGTAAGACAGTAAGGTATTAAATTGCTGCCCTTTCTCTCTCTTTCTCTATCTGTTCACCCTCCATATTTCTTGCCATTGCCCAACCAATTTAACCTCACTGCTCAGTGACTGAAAACCCCAGCAGCACTCAGCCAAAAAGTATGACATCATTGGCTCAAACTCTCTGGCCACAATCCCCAGGTTCAACCCACAAACAAACTGAAACAGCTCAGGAAATTATTATGTTTTAGTCGAAGTGACATGATTCACAGATGATGATGACATGATTGATGACAATATTTCAAGTCTGAGGAGCGTTTAAAGTAGTTAAACCAATTTTGCTCTCGTTCACAGGCAATTTCCGTTTCATCCAATGTCTTTGGAATAAGGAGTATCCTTTGTCACATTGTTATTCATTGCTATTGATCCCTGGTTGAATATTCCCTAAGGAAATCTATGACTGCACACCTGTGAAAACAAACTGTTTTTTTCTCCTCAACCTGTGTCAGATATAGTGTCATCTGCTAAGTTTGTGCTGATTGTGGAGAAGGACGCTACATTCCAGAGGCTGTTGGATGATGACTTTTGCTCAAAGTTGTCTCCATGCATCATGATAACCGTAAGAGCACAGGCACTTCCATATCAGAGCTATGAGCTGCGAAAAACTCGACCACCTGTTGTTCATGCACTGACCCCGTTGTTCAAAATCTAAATCAGGGTCCTCCCCGATGCGATTAAAAAATGTTTCGTAAGTAATGGATGTCTTTCCCCTGCCTTCCTCCCTCTTCCCTCTGAATTCTAATAATACAGTGTACTGTAAGTGTTAAGTAAGAAAATGTCTTTGTGTAGTACTCAAACAGCTGCTCAATATGCCCCATATAAAGACAGAAAAAGACAACAAATAACAGTTAAATCCATGAGATTTTTTTTTGACACAAGCAGCGCTGTAACAGTAATGTTAGGACGGCCTGTAGAGCACTGGAATCACAGATTTGACACCCTGTCTGCCTTTTCTTCATTCTTGTGTTGTGTAACTTCAGGGGAAGGGTGTCCCTGATGTGAACACCAGGCTGATGGTGAAGAAGTTGTGGGACACTCTGCATGTTCCCATCTTTGCACTGGTGGATGCAGACCCACACGGTGAGCAAATGCACTCGCACTCATTACACCAACTTTGTGCCATATGCACCTTTCCATGTCAACCAGTCCATGTATACACGCACACATAGTCAGGCAGAAATGCATGTAATCTAACCTTAGAACACTTATTTTTTGTGTGTGTGTGTGTGTGATACATGTTTTTGAGCAAACACACCGGACACTGAGACACGAGACCTCTTACAGTTCCACACTCATCATTGGCTGTGGTAGTTTTCGGCTTGATCTAGCACCCTAGAATGGCAAAGGCCTCGGGACTTCCTCTGACGATGTCCCTCTCAATGTCACCCACACCTTATCCCCATGGTGCAATGCAATCTAGATCGAGTCTCCCTCTCTCTTTTCCCAGGCATTGAAATAATGTGCATCTACAAGTATGGATCGGTGGTGAGTGTGCTTCACCTGCTATTTAAGCCGTAGTACACTAGTTGGAGTGAGGTTGTTCTATGATATACTCAGTCTTCAGCTTTGCACTGGTGGCTGAACTACACCTGTGAGGACCAGCATTAACCTCTTCACCATGAGTGTAGGCTACTATTGCTTTTATTCCACAGTTTCAACTAGTTAGTTGCCAACTAACTTCCAGTGAAACTCCAGCACTGAAGCTGTGAAAGCTCTTTTTTATCATGTACTGTATACAAGTCAGCCTTTCGTTCAAAATGAAGAACGAAAGATCTGCCATGATTACTATTAAGAGCCATTAGACAATGGGTTTCAGTAAGCGCACCAGTGCAACGTTGACCCCCGCATCCAAATCGTTGTTATGAAAATCAATGCTCTCTCACTTTGGATGGAGCATTCACATCGGTCAACTCTGTGGAACATGCAGTGATTATTAGCTGTATCGTGGGATATTGTGGGACATCCTCACTCCTAGTGACGCATAGAAATTGTCTTGTCTAATAAGTAATTGCAAAATAGTTTGAGCAAATCTAACTGCAAATCTAAAGCCCATTATCTAATGGTGTGTGTATAAGAGAGAGGTGTAATTACTCTCCTCTCTGTGGAAAAAATAGACTAATTGCTTGTGTGTGTGAGAGCCAGTTTTCAGAAACATATGAAGTTACCATGTGGAAAAGTAAAGTATTTCTGCATGTGTGTACACATGGTACAAGTGTGCACATACAGGCTAACTTCCAAGACATGGTGTGTGTGTGTGTGTGTGTGTGTGTGCCTGCATAATGTGTACAATGTATATTCCTATGCACATTAACTGTGATCATGTATTCTCATTTGTGTGTGTATATATGTGTGTGTGTGTGTGTGCGTGTGTGTGTGTGCTCTCTTCTCCTCAGTCGATGTCTTTTGAGGCACACAACCTGACCGTTCCCAGTGTGCTGTGGTTGGGGCTCCTGCCGTCAGACATTGAGAGGTTGGGAGAGAAGGCCTCATTACTGGGCTCTGTGGCTTCCACTGCACCAGGCCTCTTAGCTCTTTGTTTTGGTTTGTTTTTTGCGTCGCTGTTGCCTACTGCGCGCCGCTTCTAAGCAAAGCCTATTTTTAAGCATGTGTGCCAATGGCTGCAAGCTTAAAATGGGCTTTTTGGAATGAAGGGGGGCATCCGTGCTTGAAATGAACCAGCAGAACCACTTCCCATATCGTGGTTATGGGGAGTTTGAGACGTGCACGCATTGCTGCAGGTGCACAGAAGGGTTAGCAGCTACACAACTGCTCTAGTGAAAGGATAGTTTCTGTCACAGGGCACTGGTGTCACTTTCAGTCAGGAAGGAGTGAGCTCAAAACAAGCATCACATTATGGGTCAATATACAATATTGTGGTTCTTATCACAAAATTCTTTTAAAAGGATATTGCGGCACATTTCAACACATAATCCTGTTCTCTGTGGTCACTGAGTACTGTTGGTAGCAAAAATAATCAGACAATGTGGTTTTGGTTTGGTAACCTTAAACAAGAGGGTTATGAAATGCACAGGAATGTCTTTTAATAGTATTTTATTATCACATGTCAATGTGTTCTATTCCATGTACGTGTTTATAAACTTTTCATTGAAGGGTCTAATGTCTGAGGTGCCTAGGGTCCAGGTGAGCGTGTGACAGTGATAGTTGTGTCTGTCCTGTCCCCAGACTTAGGGTGCCTCAGGACGCTCTGATCCCACTCACCCAGCTGGATGAGAGGAAGCTTCAGCGTTTTAGGAGCCGCCCCTACCTCACCTGCCAGCCCTCATGGGAGAAAGAGGTAAGGACAGAGAGAGAGAGAGCAAGTGGAGCACCAGTCACTCCATTTACTGACAATCAGTCAACCTGGGTTTGATTTTCAAACCCCTTGCTGTAAATCCATACCACTTTGACTTAAAGTGTCTTCAGAATATCAGTCAGCTGGCCAACTGATGTGTTAACGTCTCCATCCTACAATCACTTCATCTCGGGCTTATGCTAGTCTGTTGTTTTGAATTAAAGTATCTGCTAAATATCAGTCAGTTTTAACTTTTGAAAAGAGAGAGTTCAATATGGGTCAACTTTTAACTTTTGAAAAGAGAGAGTTAAGGATGGAGAAATGGGAGGAAAAAGAGAAAAACAGACCGAGGGGGAGAGGGGGAATCCTCTGTAATTGTAAGCAAGCTGGATCTAAATACAGCCTGTGTGTATAAATACACACTTAGAGCGCTCTGTAAACATCCTCATGTGAGCTGTGATGTTAACCTGTAACCCTTGCATTATCTTTTACCAACATATAGAGTGCCCCAGCAAAAAGCAACAGTAGTTTTGTTTTTACCGGAAGGAGGTGTCACAGTACATATTTTCCCCTCACAAAGTATGTGTGAGGACATTTTGTAAGGTGTGACACATCACTGAAAAATGCTGGTGTGTGCTATGGAATGCCCAAGCCATACTCGGCTCACCTACATAGGTTGCAAAACATATAGTACACAAACTTGTTATGATTGTCTCTCAATTGGCTCTCTTTCTACAGTGGTGATTTACAGTACCAATACATACAGTTTGTTTGTGTGTGTGTGTGTGTGTTTTAGATTCAAATTATGGAGAGACTGAAGCATAAAGCTGAAATCCAGTCACTGACATACATAGCCCCTGATTTCCTGACAAGAGTCTACCTGCCTAACAAACTGCGCTATGGCGGCTGGGTATGAGCTTACCGCCACCTGCAGGACAAACTACATTACTGACCAATCATCCTTGGCAATCGGTTCTTTTTGTCATGTTAATGTGTGTTTTTGGATGAAAATGGAATAACCTTGGTTGTGTTGCAATGTTTAAGTACAGTTCATTCACCATTTTAATTGTTGGCTTTGTTTCTCAATAACACAAACCTTCATTACTGACCAGTTAGCAATGCTAGTATTTTTCTGTTTTACAGTAGTAATAGTTTATGAGTGAGATGTAACAAACTTAATATGACAAAATACAATATCATTGTATAATTCATCATTTTATTGTTTTTCTTGTCAAAATAAACTGAAATTCTTCTTTAAAACGATATTGTCTGTTATTTAGATATTCAGGTGCTAGGCCAATTTAGTTTTTAAACTCCCATGGTCACATATTGCTGTTGTGAAATAAAGATGCAATGCATACTAAAAAAGAAGGTTCTGGCTAACTTTTAAGAGAACAATACATTTTAATAAATGTAGGGCACTCCACGCATCAATCCCAGTTCTGCCACATCAGGTGCATCTCATCTGGACTTAGGTTCTTTTTTAGGGAAAGGACAGGAGCACACTGGTGAAACTTGCAGTCTTTTTCATTTGTGCAAAAAATGACGTAACGTTTCAACTATACGTCAGAGTTTTAGTTCAAACACAGTGGAGGCGCCTCATATAACCTTTGGTAAGCAATCAGACAGACAGACAATCATCATACATAATCATACATAATTAGGGGTGGAAACACCTTTACACATTTAAGAGACATCAGGTAATATCTATACACAAGAAATAATCATACAAACATATCTTTTTTTCAATAATACACATTCAGAAAAAGCAAGAAAGACAGAGTTCTTCATTGATACCAAATGGTTCCACTATATTTAAAGAGTGCATGGATCCAAAATGCCTCTCTTTGAAGCAACAAGTTGATCACATTGCCCCCTCTAGTGGGGGGAACAATCTTTTCTATTCCCCAAAATTTCAGTGAGGCTACCGAACCATAATTGGCTTGTAATATTTTAACAAATATTAATGTCTCGGCCAACAGTCGTCATGAGATCAAGATACATTTCAGACAATTACTTTAAATATATGGTTAGGACAAGACTACTTGACTGAGAACAATTAGTCAACTAATTGCTATTCAAAAGAGCACCCCATAAGTTCTCAAAGTGCAGCCCACAGAAACATTTCTGGTGGCCAGCTGTAACATTTGTAATATAATATCTGTTCAAATGTTCCAACTGTATTTGGCTTTGAAAATGAATCTCTGTTTAGTGGTGCTTATTGGGATTTATAGGCAGTTATTTATTGCCTACATGCAACATGGCCAAAATGTTTACGAAGGTTTTTTGGAGGGGCCTTCAGTTCAATGTTGGGTCCTTAAATTGGCCCTCTCCTATCAAAACTTTGAGAGGCCATGACTTAAATGATGATGAATTAACTCTACCTAAATGCTTCCCTACTATTTACTGAATTGACTATATCTGCTGACTCTGTCAGACAATATTCTACGTTCTTCTTTGGGCTCTAGGCAGATGAGTTGAATCCAAGAGGCGAGGCGTGGATCTGCCCAAGGTTTCCTCCTAAAATGCCAGTGCTGTCTGGAACTAAAACAAAATAAAGGGTAATCTGTCCCCGAACAATAACAAAATGTCAAGTTTAAGTATAACATAATTTGTTTCATTTGCTTTACATCTCAATAATGAAATATAAAGATAGGCACAACATATACAACATATACATTGACACACTTTCCATCCATATGTCCACATCCTAATTGTTTCCCTGTGGGTTGGGTTCTGCCACAGCTTGATGCTCCTGTTAGAACATACCAAGGCCCAACCTGCTGTGAACGTTAGTGGATAAGCAATCAAGTCATGGACAGGTCAGTGGTAAGCCCATCAAGTCAGGTCTGTTTGTGAAGGTTTGGCACAAATTAATCATTATGATAATGTCAAAGTCAGTTGGTCAAGTGATCTAATTCAGATGATTCTCATTCAAGTGATTCTCATTCAGGTCCATACACTGCAATTACACTCTACACTGAATTCAACATTGTACATCTTTAACAAAACACTGAAACATGCATTCTTCAATCTGCTTTAAATCACTTTGTAGAGAATCACCTGTTCAATAAAACTACCATTTCCATGTATGTGCTTCGTACACAAAGGATGAGTGGAATTTATTTCCTCCTTACAGGGCTTTGAAAGGCTGTCACAGTAAGGTGGTGCAATGAGGTCATGATTTTTCAGACAAGACAGACTTGTCTCTCTGGTATTAGAGGCATTTCCCTTTACAAACATGTTTATTTAATATGTTTATTATGTGTATTATTACACCCTCCTGTGTATAATTTTTGTAACACAAGTACAGTAACACCAATTTTATTTGTTAAGCTGATCTTAGTTTGTTAAATTCATTGAAGTTTTATGACTTTTAGTTTTCGTGAGTTTCGAGACTGTATAATATTTTAATTAACTACAAGTACCATTCTTACACAGGCCTAGCTTAAATCCAATGTAAAAATAATTTGTGCACATCCAATATTAGGTGCTGGACAAAAAAGAATGCATAAAACAAAGTAGAATATCTGCATGCTCCCATTCAGTTGGTTTTAATGACCTTTTCACCACATAGCAAACCCTAATTTTAAGCATTATTATCTTAAATGCTCAATTATTTCAAAACAGGCTGCAAAAAACAGCCTGTGTTTTGGACCTTGTGTTGAACCTATTCTAGTGGAAGAATGGGTGTGTGAATCTTTGCTCCAGACAAGTGAATTGAAGAGTGTTATCTGTGGTTGAGAGGACAAGTCACTGTCTGGACCATAGAACATAATTACAACATAATTCAACTTTGCAAACTACTAGCCTGATTTGATCATCCGCTTTCACAAATGAACTGAGCCAGGAGGCGGCATTCGCTTGGCTAGCTACTACTGCATAACATGAGAATTGACCTCATTTTACTCAACTTGGACAGAATTGTCATATTATGTCATGTGTTTATTGTGTATGTTTGTCTCTCTGCATTTAGCCAATCATTTGATTTAGATCTTTGGTCTAATAATGTATGTCATTGAATCTATCAGCCTGCAATCTGAAATAGGGGAAATTAAAAATCCATATACGTACGTGTTTATAGGCTACTTTTTTATTTGAAGTGCATCTTGTGGGAACATTAAACTATTTGAAAACTATGTGTAACATTCTATCCTGTATTATATTCCCCTCCTGTTACTTTTGTTACTTCCTGTCTTTGTTTACTTCCTAGTCCTGTGCTCCATGTGCTCCTTTGTTTATCTCTGCCTTAGCTGGGCCCCTCACCTCAGTCATGTTCATGTTTCATTCATTAGTTCTTGCTTTGTTTCACCTGTTAGTTTGGTTTTGTGCATTTAAAGCCACTTGTTTCCTCTGTCCTCTGTCGTTCTTTGATCATGTTTGTGGCCACCGATCTATTTTCTCCTGTTTGGGTCCTACTTTGAAGAAACGTTATGATGTTGTGTTGTAAACACAAAACCACATTCTCCCACATTCACAACACAATAGCTTCAAAATAAGTCTTACTTGTGATCAACACCATGAATATTAATCACAAGTCCAAAATGTAGAGCTTTGCAACTGATTCTATATGATATTATCAAAACAATAAACAATTCACCTAATAATATAGATAATATATAATGTGTTGAGGCTGTCAAAAACTGATGCAAATGCACTGACACACAGTATCCATTAGGGGGAGCCTTGTCTGCTTACTGTTGCCATGTCCAACACCAAAAATGGGTTATGTGCATAGATTATCTGTCATAACATAGGCTGATAAAACTGCTGAGAAAAATATTTCAGTTGATAGTGGAAAGTTATCTTAATGCAAGAGGAGTTTATTAGCTTGTACAATTTTGTTGTAAAATAACGGGGGGTGGGTGACATTGGGTGACAAGCTTTGTAGGCCCAGCATCACCACTGGGGTTTGAATGAAAACTAGAGACAAAAAAGTCTATGAATAGAAAGGAGAACCAAGAGAAGAGCAGAGAGGCATTTTGTATAGTTGGAACTGCTTGTCACAGCACAATCTCAATAGGTTGTTTCTTCTGGTTAATCCAGATACTTTCAGGCTTTGTTTGCAAACTTACTACTTTTTTGAGGTGTTCTCATCATACTTGTCTGGAACTATGTCCAAATAGGCCTAGTCCAAAAGATTTATTATACAAATGAAACATTTGGATTGAATTGTTTTGAAATGTAACTAACTACAGTGTGAGCCATTATTTACAAGGGATTGCAAATGCCATATAGTCTGAGCGAATTAGGGTTGAAGGTGGAAGTAAATACGTATAGCCAAAGCATATTTGGTATCAATTGAACCACAATTTTACGTACATTTAGGATATCATGTGCCTGCAGAACCAAAATTTTCCAGAAAAAAGTTATTGAGCTTTGAGTGGACCATTAGTCCAAATGAATGGGATTCGGGTGGATTTTGTACTACTACTACATTTTGGCCTGAAGCATGAAGGGAGGACTAATTTCACCATACATCCCATACATTTTCTGAAAGCAAACACCTTCAAGATATTACATAGCATGATATGTTTGCCATTGAGGTATGCTCCACCCTACTCATTACAATAAATCCCAAAAATTAAGAAATTTGGCATTTGAAAAATTGGCAATTTTTGGTGACATTTAGGCCAGTGGCATGTAGGGGAAACATATTAGACCCCATAAACTATATATTTTCTGAAAGCTTATATGCCCAGGATTCCACCTGCAAGATATTTTCCACATCCTACCCCCTTTATTATTTTAAAGCTTATGCCTATTTTGGTGGAATATTAAAAAATATGGGCATTTCTTGAACAAAAGTGCCAATGGAATATATTAGAAAGTAATAAAACCTTGACAAGTAATACTTTTCTTGAAAGCAGGGGGCTTTAGGATCTCAGTAAACATAAATTTAGACAGGTTCCACCTCCTTCCTCCCATTGATACCCATTTATAGGTCAGCGGGTATGGGTGATTTTGGTGTAAAGCCAATGTATTTGGAGCTGAGGCGTTGAGAGAAAGCTATTCTACCCCTTATGCTATACCTTTTCTGAAAGCTTACACACACAGGGTGTCATTTAAAGTGAATTGAGACAGGTCCCACCCTCTTCATCTCTTCACTATCCATGTATAAGGGTGCATTTGGGGCTAATTTGACTAGCGTATAGCTCATTAGCATAATATTAAAATAATTTTTCAGGAAAACTTGTAATACAAAAAATGCTACTTTCCATGGGTACTTTCATTGTATTAAGTTTTATGTTGATAGGACCAAAGGAAAAAATAGCCCTATTCAGACCTATATAATAATCATTATACCATGGCCTATTCAAAGCCCTATAATTTTTTCCCGGTACAAATTGGTGCTGCAGGCACCCAAAATTCTTAATCTACAGAAAATTCTGTTTCAAATGATACAAAATATGCTTTGGCTATATTTACTTCCACCTTTGACCCTTTTTTGGGCTAATTCGCTTAGACTAATAGGGACATAAAGGCATTTAGTTAGACTTACAATAGTGTGACTGGGAAGCCTGTGAGTGTGCACATCATGTGGCCTACATACTCATTCACACACTCATCCTATTTTTCACATTACAAAACAGCCAAACTCAAAAAAAAAAAAAAAAAAAATCTGTTGTACCAGTATAATAACATGATAACTTGAAAGACTCTTGGATAGATTGTAGGGTCAAGATCCCCTCTGGAGGTCTTGGTCTATACTGTAACATCAGTTGTAGCATCAACCGCCAAAACGACGCCAGAGAAAGTTTGAGGTTGCCACTTCACTTTTCATTCAACCCTTTCCTCCGCCTCCTGTTAGACTTCTCTTTCATCTCTCCCCCATTTCCCCTCTCTCCTGCCGGGACAGTGTCTTTCATGTACGCCTCTGTCCTTTTATATCAGTGTGCCACAGTGTCTTGTGGTTCCTGTTTTCACACTTTTTATCACTGCAAGCTCAAGTAACGCTCAGTCAACTGTCTCTCAAAGTGTAAAATTATCAGCATAAACAACCAACCAATCCTCCTCAGTCTTACTGGATGAACGTAGAGACCAGGGCAGGCTGGCACCTTTCTCAAAAGACAGAGAAGATAGGCCTACATTACGCTATAACGTGGTTCTGTCATCAACTAGCCTACATCAAGCGCAAGCTCACCGTTATTTTTTTTAAAAAAAAACTATAACTGTTCTTTAGCCTAGCCTACCTTAACAAAAATCCAGGTCACTGTAAGAGGCTGCTGGTGTGTGTTTAAGTTAAAACCAAGCCGTCAACACTATACCGTTTAATGCAACTCGGAATTTTCAACCAAGCACACGTCTCCAGAATTCAGAGACAAAGGCAGGTGCAGCAGTCGAGAAAGGGCAGGGCCATAGAAGGGTGGCCCTCGAACGTCAGATCGAAGAACTTGTAGGAGTAACCTAATGTGAGACGCACTAACTACATATTGGTCAAGAGGCGAAGAGGCGTTCTCATCTCATTCGCCTATAAGACTCTTTCTGTTGCTTCATATGGGGACTCCTTAAGCCACCTGTCAGCTCCGACAGGCAGTCTCCAAAACTGATGCGTTACGCATGGGAAGATGGAATATTAAAACGACTATCGGAAGACAGGAGCAGGAAGTACTGCCAGGAAAACACAAAGCCTACCTCCTTTTTGACAGCAATTTGTGAATATTTTGTGTCTGAACTTGTTTGGCTGTAGCCCCTATTCTGTACCTCGTGCGCGCCAGCAAATCAAATGCTTTTGCACCAATTCGTTAAGGGGACATTGAAGACAATGCATCCTACAATCAAAAAAGACACTACTTTCACAAAGATATTTGTGGGCGGCTTACCTTATCACACGACGGATGCATCTCTTAGAAAATATTTCGAAACTTTCGGGGATATCGACGAAGCGGTTGTAATAACTGACAGACAAACAGGGAAATCGCGAGGCTACGGATTTGTAAGTAAACATTGGAAACAAACACATTTGTATGGCTTGAGCTTGAGACATCTTGTGTAGTTGTGTTACAAATGCTTAGAGTTCCACAAAGCCAGGAAATCAACTACTGAACTACCGATAAGCCTGTTTATGTTATGACACATTGAGTCTTCCCGATAAGTGTCCTAATTCACAGAAATGCGTCCTCGACTGATTCTACGGTCTGCCATTTCTGTTTGTTTTTTTGTTTTTTTGCCTCGTTTGCAACTGTGTCAACTTGCGAGAATAAAGGATATTAATTGTAAAATCATTGGCTACTGTGGCAAGTCTAGTCTGCGAAATTGTCCCTTGGTGAGGGGAAACTCTCTCTCTCTCTCTCTCTCTCTCTCTCTCTCTCTCTCTCTCTCTCTCTCTCACTAGACACAGGGAAAAAGACAGGGAAGAGAACTGATGAACACGTGCCTTTTGCCTACTTCAAGGTTAAATGTGTTCGTCTGTATCCCTCAGGAAGCGATGTTTCATTGTTCTACAGCCGCTTTGTATTGTTTCAGGTGTGAGCGTAAGACATTGACCCTGGTCAGTGCGTAAAAATATCTGAAAGGAAGTCGGTTTACATTCCTCTTTGTATCCCATTATTTTAGACACGAGTTTGATGTACACATTCATAGTCTTTAAGCATTACTGGGTGATACTGCCAGTTGCGGATAGTAATTGGCTATTTGAACGGATTGTATGGATTTTGTGCTTAAGTCTTGCGAGTTATTTTGCGAATTAGATGGATATACGTAACTCTGTGTTCATAGGTCAGCTTGAATTTGTGCGAGGGGTGGCCAGGTCAACTTAAATGTTCCTTGTGTTTATTGTGAGTTGTAAGGCATCGACAGTTACGTATTTGGGTAATTCTGCTACTGCTGTTATGTTGCTGTTATGAGATGGAGAAAGAGTTTCGTTTTTGGTGTCATGTAACACCATAAATAGATTTATTTCTTTGAAAAGTGTGCCAGCTATCTCACAACCTCAGAAAACGCATAAACCAGTGTCGTGGAGAGAATTGTGAGTGTTGAAACCTTTTAACTGTTGTAACCTAGTTGTAACACAGTCTGGGAGAGGATTGCTGCTATTCCAGTAGGATGACTTTGTTTACTGAACATGAAGTAGACATAAAGCAGATACCCTGTCACTTTAAGACCCTATGTTATATTAATAAGTCACTCTCTGGTAATACACTCACTGACTCAATTACAACCCCCCCCCCCTTCAAAAAACCAGATGCAGCCACAGAAGTGTGTGATACAGTCAGCTCCCCTCTGGCAGTTGGGGTTTTGAGATAAGGCCTAGTTTCGTTTTTACTTCCCCTTTTCATATGCTGCCAAGGTGCACTCGTGTATAGGCCTATGTCATAAGAGGAGAAAAAGAAAAACAATGTAGTGTAAAAACAACTTTCTTCACCATGGAATATCCTGCCCCAGCCTCAAACACACAGATTCAACAACCTGTGTTTGAAGACTATAGAATTTCAACCCAAAGTAAAGCGGGACAACTGAACTACAGAGAGACTGCTATACAGCCACAAAGTTTTGCCTCCCTCTTCACTATTACTTGTCTCCATTGTACTTCCCAGACTTGGGACTAGTGAGCTTAGTAATGCAGCCATGACTGCGACCATGTGCATGTGCACTGTTGTTGATAGTAAATAAGACTCCTTGAGAACATGACTCTTCACCCAGAATGTTGCAATGTTTTGTCCTTTGAAGAAAACCAAATCATTGCTCTTGCTCTTGGAAAGGAAAGAGCAGAGCTACCTTCCCTCTGTTTCACAACCTTCTAGTGGAGACTCTTATGCACCAGATAAGAGCATAACTCTGACCCTGTCTACACTGTGCGACACGACTGCATACAGGACTGGACTGTGGTGCTGTGGAAAACTTTAAACCAAGTTTTCATTTTCCAAAAAACAGAAAAGTAGATAAACTTAGATATACCTCACTCCTGTGGGCACACACACACACACACACACACACACACACACACACACACACACACACACACACAGTTCCAAGCCCTTCATTCTTGGAATATCTATTCTTGTGGTTGTACCTCTCTTACATACTCAGGTCAATCCTACATTCCTAAACTAATTTGCTCCCTTGACACAGCCATTTCATTATGCAGTACTCTCCCTATAATATATGCCACCAGTCTGCAATAGGGCATGTTAGTACACTACTTAAAGTTTCAATGTATCACTGGACTTTTCCATACTAAAGTGAAATACATGGCCATATATGAACAGATTTAATCTTTTTTATTTTAGTTTATCATGTATATTTGAACGTTATTTCGGGGAGACATACATTGACATAGTAATTTATATATTTTGAGAATTAGACATTATAGACATTATACAGTGCTTTGTATGGACTACTGTAGACAAAGCTACTGTTGTACTGCCATACCCATCTACACGACTGTCTCAACATCACAGTGTTTCCTAGGCTAAGATAACTTATAGGACATGCCTGCCAATCTACCCTACATCCCTCGACTCTCTAAAGCACTCTAGAGTGACTACAAAGACTTGAGAGCCTAAATTGGAAAACATTTCTCCCAAGACTCAAAATGGAGTTTAAATGGGTTAGTTAGATTATGGTGCCAGCCGCGGAGGGGGAGGGGAAAAAGTGGGAAAACGTAAGTGGGATTTCCCCATAGATCTCTCCATGTTATGAATTGAATTTCCTCATGCACTTGCCTCTTATAGGAATGTCCCAATGATAATTATTACAAACGACAGACTGAATTCCAATGCTGTGCCCTTTATCCTAAACCCTAAACCCTCAAAGACTTCACTGGCATGATTCCGCTCATGGTGAAGTCCATTCATGCCGTTTCCTGTAAGTGTTTCAGAGTGCAAGGCTAGGACTAAGGGTAGGCAGTGGGATGCAGCCGTTCTTATCTCTGTTGTGTTCCAGTGCTAGCAGTGTCTCCAAATGTATGACTATCTGCTAACCTGGCTTGTTTTTGTGTGTCAGGTTACAATGACAGACAGGGGAGCAGCTGAACGCGCCTGTAAGGACCCAAACCCTATCATTGACGGACGCAAAGCCAACGTTAACCTTGCCTACCTGGGAGCCAAACCTCGCAGTCCACAAACGGGTAAGTCATGTTTATGTGTCTGCAACCGTCAGTAATGTTGCTTGGGGGTATTTACAAAGTAGTTTATTTTTTTCGGCAGTTCAGCTCACATAACAACGAAGTTTTTGCTAGTATCAAGGACTGTACCTTACATTTAAGAAGTTCAGACAAATGTCAGAGCTGAATGTCAGAGTTTTTCTGTGTGTGTGTGTCTGCTGTCTGTGGTCTGTGTGTGTCACCCGTGCCTGGAGCTGAAGAGTAAGGAGGTCACTGAGACAGGCGACGTGCTGCTATACCATCATAGCAATCAGTCTGTGTGTGTCTCCTCTGAGAGCTTTGGGCCTGTGCTTATGTGCGGCTGCATGCATCTCGTCTGTGTGGCCTTTTCTCCTCTGTCATACACCTCACACACATACACACACACACACACACACACACACACACACACACACACACACACACACACAGTGCCTTCCAGTCAGAAGGATCACACACACACACACACACACACACACACACACACACACACACACACACACACACACACACATACACACACACAGACAGAAAGTGACTAATCGCAAATTGACATTTCCAAACACCTTTGTTCCCAAACATCTGTTTCTTCTGCTGTTGCTGTAGTGTGCCTTAAGGCCCCTATGCGTGTTAGGAACCAGTTAGCTCTAGCCTGAATGTCCTGAAGATCTACTTCTATGCTCGTGTGTGAGTGTGTGTGTGTGTGTGTGTGTGTGTGTGTGTGTGTGTGTGTGTGTGTGTGTGTGTGTGTGTGTGTGTGTGTGTGTGTGTGTGCTCTTGTGGGGAGGAGGGATCTGTATGTTGTTGTCATTGGTGTCAACCCTGGGGTCTCGTCCTTGAGGTGACGCGAGTGCAGCGGATTTCTCAGAAGGGCGTCTCTCATCCTCACCCTGACAGTGGGGTGGGTGGGAGGGGGACTGGGTGTAGTCAGACACAGGCGTAGGAGTGCAGTGTTTCTGAGCTTTTGGACACACAGATAAGTGGAAAACAGCACACTACTTAAAACCAGCCAGGACAACCACAAGATAGATTGGTAGATAGATGGAAAGACAGAGAGATGGTAGGGGGGCGGGGGTGTTGGGGGGGGGGGGGGGGTGCAAGGACTGCAAAGCGAAACAGAGATTAAGATGGAGCAGGAGAGCCATGTTTTCACCCCAGTCCTGTAGTGATTCATCCTAAATCTGGTGGAGGTGGAGAGGGAGGGAGGGAGGGAGGCAGGGGGTTGGGGGGGGGGCAGGGCTGTGAGAGTTCAGTGAGGAGAAGAGAGGATAGCTGAGAAGAAGGAGAAGAAAAGAGACAGAGAGCAGTGTGTCTGACCTGTGTGACTCAGCCTCAGCTGATGCATGTTGAGAGCTGGGTAGTCACTGATGTGTTCTCATCATCTCTGTCTGTGTGTGTGTGTGTGTGTGTGTGTGTGTGTGTGTGTGTGTGTGTGTGTGATGTAGATGTGTGTGAGTGTGTGTGTGTGTGAGAGAGAGAGAGAGAGAGAGAGAGAGGGGGAGAGAGAGAGAGAGGGAGAGAGAGAAAGAGAGAGAGAGAGGGAGGGAGAGAGAAAGAGAAAGCGAAAGAGTTGGGCAGGGCTGCAGGAAGGGTTAGTCAAGCGAGAGATGGTTCTCATCAGTGTCGGTCCAGATTGGCTGTTGCGCTTTCAAATAAACAGGCTGGACGTTTTTCAGTTGAGTGAGTGAGCAGGGGAGAGTGCAGAGGCATGAGCAATGTGAGCGCTGGGGGGTGGAGGGGGGAGGGTGGGGGAGAGATAGAAACGAATCTCAACAAGAGAGAGAGAGAAAGAGAGAGGGAGAGAGAGATCTGGGAAGACACAGATCAAGGGGATGTGATTTAAATGGTTGAATTTAACTAAAAGATCAAACAGCCACTGCCTTTAATGTTACCGGTAATGTGACCATTTCTCTCTCTCTCTCTCTCTCTCTCTCTCTCTCTCTCTTTCTCTCTCTCTGTGTCTCTCTGTCTCTACTTTCGTATCTTTAATCTTTTATCCTGAGAAATGTGTGTTCTCCCTTCCCCTCCTAATTCCTGTGTTTTTCCCTGCAGGTCTGTCTATTGGTGTCCAGCAGCTTCACCCCGGGCTGCTGCAGAGGCAGTATGGGTAAGCCAAAGCACTGCACACAGCACACAGCACACATCTCTTGTCACGCTGCCCAGGATCTGCCTGTGTCTTTCTCTTGTCCGCCCAAACTGAGTGTCATCTCTGTCTCCTGGACCTCTCGCTCTGTCTTGCTCACTCTCTCACAAACACACCTGCAGCCATACACATGCACACACTCGCACACACACACATACGGTTACTCATTTGCTTTTTTCACATGCACATACTTTCTCTCACACTCACTCACACACACTCACAAACACGCACTCTCTTTCTCTCTCTCTTTTCTCTCTCGCTTTCTCTCTCTCTCTCTCTCTCTCTCTCTCTCTCTGTCTCTCTCTCTCGATCTCTATCTCTTTCTCTCTCTCACTCATGCACACATACACAGTCACATGGACAGGCTCTCTCTCTCTCTCTCTCTCTCTCTCTCTCTCTCTCTTACTCACACACACACACACACACACACACACACACACACACACACACACACACACACACACACACACACACACACGCTCCCCCTCCCCTCCCTGTCTGGAGCTGTGTGTTTACTATCCTGGCTCTGTTTACTGTGGGTTTATTTTGGGCACAGGCCTGTTTTTCTTGCTGCTCTCCTCTCAGCCCGGCTCCTTTCACAGGCCATTAGTGCGCTTAGGAGTCCAGCTCCCTCTCCTCCTCATCAGGCCTGACCTGACCTGCCTGTCAGCAGGGTCAGCAGTCACGCATATTTACACACACACACACACACACACACACACAGAGAGACACACATATACACACACACACACACACACACACATACACACACACACACACACACACACACATACACAATACATACACACACACACACACACACACACACACACACACACACACACACACACACACACACACACACACACACACACACACACACACAGACATACACACACACATACACACACACACACACACACACACACACACACACACACACACACATATACACAATACATACACACACACATACACACACACACACACACACACAGAATACATACACACACACACACACACACACACACATACACACACTCACACATAGGCACATTGGGATAACACACTCACATGTATAAATCCCAGGGGCAAACTCACAAGAACACACCTGCATGTATTGATTTTCCAACACACACTCTCACTCACTCACTCACTCACTCACTCACTCACACATACTGAGCACATTCCTATGCCTATCCAACATTCATGCACATATACATGTACATGTATAAACATGCACAGGCCTATTTATATAGAAAAGTAGCTTACACTATTAATAAGTTAGTTTCTCCCTCACACACATACTGTAGACACTGACTTTTACACATCCATAGCTCTGCTTCCACTCACTCACTCACACTCTCTCTCACACACACACAAACACACACCCCCTCTCTCTCTCTCTCTCTCTCTCTCTCTCTCTCTCTCTCTCTCTCTCTCCCACACACACACACACACACACACACACACACACACACACACACATACACACACACACACACACACACACACAGCTGTGAGTGGTGCTGAGACAGTGTTGTATAAACAGCTAGTGTAGGGTCTGGAGTAGCATGTGATGAAGCATGTCCAAAGGACAGGGCTGTTTTACTGTAGTGTGTCTCTCTGTCTGGTGTCAGACTTGTGGAAGATATGATGGAGGTCCCCATCCCCTCCCACATGCGCTCTGATTGGATGTCCTCCTTACACTTTCTCTTCTCATTGGGCGGCCCTTGTCAGTCTCAGAGGAGAACACTGTCCAATCCTCTTCCAAAATATTCCACTGTGGCTAAAGAAACTGGTTCTGTGTTTTTGAACTTTAATGTCGGGTCTGTATAAAAACAACAGGAAAGAAAAAAAAAACAGCATGATGAACAGTGTTATTATTAGCCGCAAAAAAGTTTGTCTTGATGTTTACAAAGTGCAGGGACAGTTTGGTCCCCTCCGTTTGTGGTCACCATGGAAACCATGACTTGATTTGTTATGCAGTGAGGCCGGTCGCTCAGCCGGTCGCTCGGTCCCGTTCTCTCGGAGAAGGACAGGAGGTCCCTTCAGATGGCCCCAGTTTATACTTCACGGCTCAATGATTATTCAAATTTCAGCTGCCACTCTTGAATTATTGAGGAAGATTGGTGCTAGCTAGGGGATTTGGGAGTGGCCCTCGGGGCTTATGAATTAGTCAATGTGGGTTGATTGCAGTGACTATGAGACTCGTCCGGAGCCCGGCTTACTTACCAAAGGAGTCTGGGACACACCTCTTTTCTGCTCATCCTTCAGATAATCAGATAACAACAACCATTCATACACACACACACACACACACACACACACACACACACACACACACACACACACACACACACACATCAGAAACTCTGTTAACACACTGTTACATTATTTATTAGTATTTAAAAAGTGTATTTTAAACACCAAATAATTGTTTCGAACACCAAATATTGGAAGAAAAAAATGACCCAATCATTTCTGATTACATTGCTCTGGCCTTATAAAGGAGGCAAACATTATCCAAATCAAATGAATAATAAAAAAGCATTACTATTGCATTGCAATTTGAAGCCATTTTATGTTTGCCTAAGGTAAGGAGTTCCATTATGTGTGATTAAGCTAGCTAGCTTACAACCCTATTGTATGCTGCTGACTGTTTAAGAAGTCTTTGTTAGGACAGGTGCTGCAAGTCAAGTCTATTATGAGAGGCTTATGTTGTTTAAACAGGGGCCCACAGCTCTTAGGCAGTTTATTCAAGAGAGACACTTCATTTGAATGCTAAAGAGAGACATGCTGAGCAAAGCTTGACTAATAGATGACATCATGTCCTGAGCCGGGCTCCGGATTTACCAAGAGCATAGCTACTGAAGTCAAAGTTAACAGCAACTCTTTCCAAAGTAGATTTTGTAACTCCTTGGGTTTTTTTGTACCAACACACACACACACACATCACTACTTAGGCAAAAACAGCTTTTTTTCGTTCCTGTTGCTCCTTCCTCTGTGGATTTTCAATCGGCGTGCCCTTGTTTGGTAAGAAGGGAGCCTGGGGCAGAGGAGTGGGGGGGTGAAGGGGGCTTTACTGGGGGAGAAGCCCTGTGCCTGTGGCCCAGGCCCTGTGTTGGCACGCCGGCCCAAACCCCCATCTGCTCATTGGCAGGGCACACATCACGCTCTTCTCTTGAGACACACTCACACTGGGGATAGCACCATTTTCTCTCTTTCTCACTGTCTTTTCTCTGCACCCTTTTTTTTCTCCACAAACAAACTGTGAAGAGGAAGAACACTGTAGTGGAGAACTAGTCTATTTTGCATTTCCTGTGCAAACAAACGAATGCTAGGCCTAAATGCTAAGCTAGGCTAGGCTAGGTGCTAAAGAGGGGGGATTAGGAGCTAGGAGAGCCTGGGAGCCTAAAGCAGAGATGGGGGAGGGCAGGGAGTGGAGGATTGGGGAACCGGAGCAGGGGATGAAGGGGGGGGGGGGGTTAACTTTGCTGAACTGGCATTGTGTGGATCATTCATCCACAGCATCTGTGCCACTTTCCAAACACTCATGTCCCATCTATCTGTCTGTCTGTCTGTCTGTCTGTCTGTCGCCATCCCCATCCCTAACTCCCCCAGCCCTATAACTCGCCCACTCAGTTTCAGTTTTTCCTGGCCAGCTGATCTCTTTTCAAGTTGCATTTACATCCTCTGTGATTCCCCTGGCTTTGTCTCTTTTCTTCCTTTTTTTCCTCCCCTTCCTTCCTTCCTCTCTCTCACTCTTTCTTTTCTTTTATCCCATTCTTTCGTAAGCTTTCTCTTTCTGTTTCAAACAAATAAATAAATAAATAAATCAGCTTTGTCTTTGCTTTCACCCATGGGGGCCAATTACAAAGTCTCTCATTCAACCAGCCCACACGTTAGAGAGCCTGAGCAAGACCCATCATATACATTCATACAAGCAGTGCCTTTAGGGCCTGCCGTCTCCATCCCCATACGTCCTTCCCATATGTCTTCTTGTATAGGCTAGCAGCAGGGTCAGCTCTGCCCAGTGCTGTGGGAGTGCTTGCTCAGAAGGTTCCCATTAAATACTAAAGATTGAACTTCAACTACAGGAGAAAAAATTGAGTAATCAGTTGTGTGTGGTCAGACTAATTAGCTTTAGTCAGAGGTGGGAAAGTGATGAATGAAGTGAGCCTGGATGTGGATGAGTGGAGAGGAGTAGAGATGAGAGACAGGACAGGACTCAGGGGCAATCAGATTCAGGCTTGAGGGAGATGGGAGCCCACATCTTGGGCAGGTTTCACCAAGAGCTCCACTGTGTGCTACATTCATCTTCCAAGAGGAGAAGAGATGACTACTACACGTGTTTCATTTGATTTGATTCTCTGACAAGAGTTTGAAGCTTTGGGGAGCGGACAGGCAGGGACAGCGCCCCTGGTGAAGTGTGTGCTTCTGATGCTGAGCAGGGTGATGGGCTGTCCGTCCGCTGCAGTGCTCTTTACCTGCCGTCAGGCCTCACCTGGGCCGCAGCTGTGCAGCCTTTCACATGAGAGATGAAAGAGGCGTGATGAGGGAAGCACAGCTGTCTGTCTTCCTGACCATCGCCCACTGCATCCCCCTCTTCTTTCTCTCCACCATGCCTTTCTCTTCTTTTCTTTCTTTCGCTTTCCCTCTTTCTTTTTTCAGTCTTGCTCTTTCTCTCTTCCTTTTTTTCTGTTCTTGCTGCTTTTTTTTCTTGCTTGCTTCTACCTCCCTCGGCTCCCATGGGCCTGAAGTGATGTGGGTGCGTAGGCGTTGGGGGCTGCAGCACTCTTCCCTGAGCCCTCTGGCAGGAGGAACGACCCCGCGTGACCTCAGTGGGGAGGGCAGGGCAGAATTTCACACTCATGTGCTCGGGCGGCATGTTTTTTTTTTTGTTGTTTTTTTCGCAGCGCAGCTCCGTGAGTTCCATTTGTCATTGCTGGGCCGGCTGCCCTCCGCCAACGCCACGAGACGCCCAGCGCACATCTCTTCATTAGGCACAATCTGCTGTCCCTCGCTCTGGCTCTCTGTCTCCCTTTCTCTCTGCACTCTCTCTCTCTCTCTCTCTCTCTCTCTCTCTCTCTCTCTCTCTCTCTCTCTCTATCCATCCTTTGCTCCTTCGCTTCCTCACCATCCATGTGTTTGTCTTCATTTTCACTGTCCCTCTGTATCTCACTCTATTCTTCACTCCTTTATTCCACCCCTCTTTCTCAGCCACTTTTTTTCTCTCTCCGTCTTTCCCTCTCTCTCTGTGTCCCTCTCTTTGCCCCCCCCCTCTCTCTCTGTCTGTCTGTCCCGTTGTGTATTATAACGGTGCAAGAAGGGAGAGCCAGGACACAGGCTCCTCTTCTGCCTCCCCTACAAAGCTACTGTCACTCTCAATACATCAGCCCACAGCAGAGGACAAAACATGGCTGAAGAAGGAGAATGACACTGCAGTTCTGCTTGTCTCTGTATGTGTGTGTGTGTGTGTGTGTGTGTGTGTGTGTGTGTGTGTGTGTGTGTGTGTGTGTGTGTGTGTGTGTGTGTGTGTGTTGACAGGACGTTGGAGTGAGAGGCCAGATAGGTTTCAGGCGATTTGCTTCCTATTTTGAGATTTTCAGCATTCCCTTGTTTCTGCATGCCTGGGTATGGAAGGAGAGATAAAGAACTGTGTGTGTGTGTGTGTGTGTGTGTGTGTGTGTGTGTGTGTGTGTGTGTGTGTGTGTGTGTGCACGCAGGCGTTTGTTGGGAGGCTGGGGTGTTTGGTGTAAGCATACACAGACCTGGGTCTTTCTGTGTTTAGGGGTAAGCAACCCAGAGCCTCCCAAAATACTCAAAGTGTGTGCAGTGGGGTGTTTGTTTGTCCATCACACCCAAGTGTGTGTGTGTGTGTGTGTGTGTGTGTGTGTGTGTGTGTGTGTGTGTGTGTGTGTGTGTGTGTGTGTGTGTGTGTGTGTGTGTCTGTATGTGCGTGTGTCTGTGTAAATGTCTTTTAACTCAGGTGTCTGTTTGTGTGTGTGTGTGTGTGTGTGTGTGTGTGTGTGTGTGTGTGTGTGTGTGTGTGTGTGTGTGTGTGTGTATGTGTGAGAGAGAGAGAGGGCGGGGGGAGTAAATTGCAGGGCCAGTGAAAAGATGAGGAAAAATCTGTGTCTGGGCCTGGTGTCTTGTGCAAAGTTTAGCCATTTAATTCCCATCCATGTGTTTCCTGTGGTTGTTACTGGTCATTCTGACAAGAACTATCAACCTCACTCAAAGTGTGATTCTTAGATTAGCCTAATGCTTGTGTCTCTCTGCGTGTGTGTATGTTTGTTTATATGTGTCAAATACATAAGGGTGTGTGTGAGGGAGACCAAAAGAGAGCGTGCGTAGTTCCCAAATGGCTGTGATAATAATGAATGCTCTACTGGAGAGCTCCTCTCCTCTCCTCTATTTATAGTGGCCGCTGCTTTGCTGTGCTGGTGATAATTGCCTCCAGAGGTGACACAGGCACTCAGGGCCGTTCAAGATGGCGGAGCGCTGCCTTTATCAAGTACCCACGCCTCCTAGTACCCCACTAAGCAAGCTTGCAGTAGCAATGCGTGGGTGGGAGTGGAGTAGGGCTTCATTTTGAAATGCACTTCACTTTTGAGGTTCGCTTGTGTGTGTGTGTGTGTGTGTGTGTGTGTGTGTGTGTGTGTGTGTGTGTGTGTGTGTGTGTGTGTGTGTGTGTGTGTGTGTGCGCATGTGTGCGCATGTGTGTGCGTTGTAAGAGGGGTGTGGGTCTGTGAATGTCAATGCACATACTGTACATTCATAAGTCCATTTATCCACGTGTATACAAGTTGATTGTGTGCATGTAGATGAGTGTGAGGGGTGTTGTCATGCGAGTGTGTTTTTGTGCTGATGACTGCTTGTTCTTGTTCTTCCCCCTGGCAACCTTACCTCCCAGAGGCATGACTTCATCCCACAGGAGAGATGAGACAGAGAGAGAGAGAGAGAGACAGACAGACAGAGAGAGAGAAAGGCAGCCCCACCCAAACATGGCCCCTGTCCCCCTGTCTTTTTCTTTGTCTCCCTATCTTTATAGCTCTTTTTCTATCTTCCCCCCTCCTACCGTCTCTCTCTCTCTCTCTCTCTCTCTCTCTCTCTCTCTCTCTCTCTCTCTCTCTCTCTCTCTCTCTCTCTCTCTAACTATCTATCTATCTATGACTATCATGTGTGTGTATGTACAAGTACTTGTACTATTTGTTCTTACCCTGTGTTGGCCCAGGCTTTGTGTATGTGTGTGTGTGTGTGTGTGTGTGTGTGTGTGTGTGTGTGTGTGTGTGTTGCTCTGCTTACAGTGGCAATGATGTCTTTATTCATTCTTTTCTTTATTCTGTCTCCCTCTAGCCTTGTGTAAATTGTGTCTGTGCACATATCTGCCGCATGTGTGTTTGTTTTTTGGAGTGTTTGTGTGTCTGCAGAGTGTACTTGTCAAAAGTGTCGAGTGTGTGTGTGTGTGTGTGTGTAAAAGAAAAAGCTTGTGTTTTTGAGCGTGGGAGGTAGTGTCTTTTGCTATTTTGGGGGGTTGAGTCTTTAGATGTCCCGGGGCAAGTGTTGTCTGAGCTCAGTGTTCGTGTGTGTGTGTTTTTTGAAACGTGACTTCCTGAACTGATGGGCTAACCTCAGTATACAAAGGAGTTGAAATAATCTCTTTCTCTTTCTCTTTGTTCTTTTTCTCTGTCTGTCTCCACTCTCACTCTCTCCCTGTCTGTTTTTCCTTTCTTTCTTTCTCTCTCTCTCTCTCTCTCTCTCTCTCTCTCTCTCTCTCTCTCTCTCTCTCTCTCTCTCTCTCTCTCTGTTCCCCCTGTCTCTAGGTTGGCGCAGCAGTATGTGTACCCCCAGGCCTTCGTCCAGCCCAGTCTGGTGTTGCCGACCCAGGTCACGTCCACTGTGGGCTCCCCCTATCTGGACTACAGCACGGCCTACACCCAGTACGCATCTGCTGCCTTCGATCATTACCCCTATGCTGCCTCGCCAGGCTTCCTGAGCTACACGTACCCCACCACCACCTCCCTCGGCCCCCCCGCCGCCGCCACCCCAACCCCAGTCCCACCCCCCCTCTCTGTGGGGACCAACCCAGCGGCGGCTGCCTTCCTCCAGTACCCTGCCCAGTCACTGCAGTGAGGAGGGCCAGCAGGCAGAGTAGATTATTGCACTATGACATCATCAAGATGGGACGAAGGGCTGTGACGTCATCACCGTGGGGCTCCCAATCAAGTGGAAAACCCCAGTCACACCCAAAGGGCTTCCTGTTAATGTACTCTTTTACAAACAAACACACAAACAAGCAAAACATACAAAAAACATTAGTTGCTTCAAGCAAACATTAGTGCTCCAATATTTTTTACCATTTATTAATATTATTATTAATGCTATTTTTCACCATGTATCTTTGTTGTCTGTGTTGTTAGTGTAATTGTTCTATGGACTGTGTGGACTCAGGGCCCTGGCTGTGTTTGAGGCTGTGGCATATGGGGGGGTAAGGGGCCCAAGGTACACTCCAGGAGGCCCGGAGAAGGGTGTGGGGGGGTGAGGGGGGCCTCTGAGGCCTGGGTTAAGCTTCACTGCTCAGGACAAATGGAGGAGGTGGATGATCAACAAGCAAAGGGTTACTCTAAAACTAGATGTCGAAACCCTAACTTTTTAAAATGGGCGCCACATCACAGTCAGACACAGACAAACACACACACACACACACACACACACACACACACACACACACACACACACACAGCCTGTGTCTAGAGGTACTGAATACTATTTATACATGTGTAAGAAGAACACCACATCGCTTGAAAAAATGGGTAAGACTTTATATTTACAGCCTGTGAAGTACTGGGTAAGGAGTAGGTATGAACGGCCTAACAAAATGTTTCAACAGATAAATGATAGAGTACTGAATATACTGTAGTATGCTGGAAGTTATCTACTTAATCTATCCAACATCACAGTGGTCTTAATAGAATTCAAACTACTTTCATGTTGCATACTTAGTATTCTATAATTTGGATACTTTTTGTTAAGCTGTTCTTACCTACTCCTTGCCCAGTACTTCATGGGCTGTAAAATAAAGAGTTACTGAAAAATGTCTTTGATGAGGCCTTTTGTATATTTTTTAACAGTAATTCCTATTTGCTATTGGTCTCCTCATGAAATGTAGACCCTTTGTGTCTTAGAATTCAAAGGGGTTAGAATATAATAGTAGTCTGAATTTAGTCATTTAGCTACTTTTTCTTCAGACCGTATCATGTCTCATAGTTCACCACCTGCCTCCCACCTCCCCCCACTTTTCTCTTGCTCTCTCGTTTCTCTCTCTCTTTTCCTCTCCTTCTGTCCCCTGCTATCTCTCCCTTCATACAAAACAAGCAATACACAATCAATCATTCAGTGGAATATGCAGTTTGGTAGCGGTGGGTTGGAGATGTATAAGGTAGACAACACTGTAATGTGTCATGTAAATGTAATTGATGTAATTCCTAATTTAAAGTCAGGATAATTAGTAAAAACATTTATTTATGTTTAGCGCCATGGGAGAGGTAATGATACAGTATTTATGTTGAAGGTATTTATATTGCAGTAACAGAATCTACACATTTCACCTGTGCTTCCACGCCACTCTGGGAGAATACAGATGAGGGCTGTGTCTTGGGTGGCTTCCTCTGAGATTACTGCCCTCCGCTGACAAGAGCGTGGTGCAGTCGTCCACCCTATGCCTGTTCCACTGAGGAGGAATGGAGCCTATACCAATACCAGACTTTTCAGAGCATGGGTGAGCTGTGTCATCCTTTAGCAACAGCTGTACGGAAGCCTAACCTTCACCCATCTAGGGCCACACAGGGATGAAGTCTGTCTGAAAGCAGCAGATGTAGATTTGGGGTGGGATTGGGGAGGGGGGTGGGGGGCAATGCCATACTGTTGGCATCTCTCAGTGGCACAATATTTATGTATGACAGAAGCCATACAGCAATGTTCACAATAAAGGACTTTGTAAATATGTATTGTCATTGCACATTCATCCATGCATCTGGTTTCATTGGTCAAAAAGACAACAAAGACAGACATCTTTTCACCCAAGAGGAAATGATTTATCCCCAGTGCATCCCGAAGAGATCTGTGCTATGTGTGTGTGTGTGTGTGTGTGTATGAGTTAGCTCATGAATAAAAACCTTCAGTTAACAGACATTTTGAGCTCCACTGAACACAAACTGAATTGTGCCCCAGACTAAAAGATTTCACAACTGAGAGACCTCATGCTCCTCTATTCAATGAGCAATGACCCCTGGGACTCCTAATAGCAGTGGAGCGCTACCTCATAGACTTCTTATTCACCTTGCAATTCTCAGTACTCTTGCAATGATTGACAGACTCTTCTCACCCAACGCCTACAATGGATTACGAGTTTGCAATAGATTGTGCCCTTAGTAATGTAAATGACTATGGTTTGCTTTGAACAACTCTTAGAATTCAACCAGTGAAGAGATGCTGCCTTTCAGTAGTCCACTGTATGACATAGCCAAGGTTAGTAAAACTATGTTTTGCGGCCTAAACATTGCATGATTGGCAAAGGTAATCTTTATAGCTAACACATTCACCACACACAATGTTCAATCTGTTTCCAAAATACACAAGTAGACGCATGGTGTCCTATCAGAGGCAGACTGGGACAAAAAATTGGCCCTGGCATTTCGAACAAAACCAGCCCACCATACTGGTCAGACCATTAGAAAATAAGCCTATGATTACAGTTACAGTGAGAATGTCAGGGCCCAAATAGTGTGTCAGCCCGCCGGGCATTTGCCCTGTGTGCCATATTGCCAGTCCACCCCTGTGTCCTATATACAGATGACGAGTGTGTGTGGTGTAACCTACTCTAATTATCATTGAGTCTGATGTAGGCCTACATAGAGTAAAGCTGAAAAAAGTTAGGAGTTAAGGGGCTTTCTTAACCGGGTTTGTCTGTTATCTTTCCACCACAAATACAGCTCCATGTTGCCACTGTCACCACACCCACACATACACACACGCGCAAGCACACACACACACACACACACACACACACACACACACACACCAGCCTCAACCTCACCCATCCTGCCCTCCTTTAGCCCCCTACAGGGCCTCATATCTCTCCACATATCTGCCCTGCCAAACACCACACCAGTTGCTGCTGCAAATCTGCTTGCTTATCCCCAACCCCCCTCCACACCCTCCAACACTAGCTAATGTTGATGCACACACAACCTCCAACCTCCAGTCACACAACTAACTAAGCTGACAAAGTCTCTAAGTACACTGAGTCCTCATAAATAGTTATGTATGCCTGTTTCCTTTCTCAAAACTCAAACATGACGCCCTGGTTACAGCCAGTCATACAAACTGCTGTTATGGAACCACAACGACATACTTCCTGAATAGGTAAATCACTTCCGCTCCAGCCTGCCTTTAAAATAGCGTTCCCTTCATCACATCGCGCATTCATAGAGAAAACCTGCCATTTTCAGTGCTTTGTGACCTGCAGTAGAAGATGGGTGGATAATTGTATATATGTATATATATAAAAATAAGTATTTAGTTGTTGATATATGATATATTGTGGAAAAAAATAACTAAAAAAATAAATAAATAAATTAGGCCGCTACAGTCTTTTTTTTTTCTTTTTTTTTTTTTTTACCTTATAAAAAAAAACCTTATAGCTATCCTGCCATCTAGTGGTGTGTGAAACATTCACATTTGTGAGGAAAAAGAGGTGAGGAAAATGTCAATGTTGTCTAAAAATTAAAAGAGCTGAAGTTATTTCAAATCAGTCGACCTTAGCTTTCCCACTTTCCCAAGCATTTTGTTATACAACTATTATCAAGGAACATAATCACAATGTCTTACATCATTTTTAATCGCTTTTTTATCTCCTTTTTTTCCTCCTGTGTGTGTGTGTGTGTGTGTGTGTGTGTGTGTGTGTGTGTGTGTGTGTGTGTGTGTGTGTGTGTGTGTGAATGAATGACTGTGGGTGTTTGAGCCTACTTCAGAAGATGAATAAACTTAAAAAAACACTCTATTCTGAAAGTGTTTTATTTTAAATGTAGATATGAAATCTCATCTAGGATTGCATCATTAATGTACAAACCAAAAGCCATACTGACATGCTTTACATGGTACAACTACTTGAACAAAAAAAAAAAAAAAAAAGAGTCTACGTGTTCTGTGTCCTGTTATTGTGTTTATTTTGCATTCAAATATGAAGAATATTTCTTTCGAAACCCAGTTAGGGTCTGAACCACTGCAGACCATTTGTCAGACCCCACTGTCTTTTCTGGCAGTGCTATGTCACGAAAAAGACCGGGAGGCAATATTGTGTTATGGGTCGTGTTTTTTTCTTTTTCTTTTTTTTTCCTCGGAACAGAAACGCAGATTGGATGATTTGTATACAAAGTGAAAGTCAACTTAATAATAGCAAATAATACAGTTTGGGGGAGGTGAAACAAGTGTCATAAAAATAAATTAGAAATGAACATCTGCCTGATACTAACACATGCTTGCTTGTAATGATAAAAACCCAAAATAAAAAGCTGCAGTGAACATTCACACACACACACACACACACACACACACACACACACACACACACACACACACACGCACACATGTGCGCATGCTCACACCCACAAACACACACGCACACGGACTAAACATACATACTGTACAAACACACTCTCACCCTCCCAAACACACTCACACACCCACTCGTGCTTGCTTGCACCCTGTTACACAATCACACACTCACAGTAACACTCACACCCACCCACCCAAACACACACACACACACACACACACACACACAAATAAAATGAAAAATGAATTGAAGAATAAAACCCTGGTTAACTCTAGTATCATACATCCACATCTTGTATTGTAGAAAACAAAAAAAAAATGAAATGGAAAAAAATGAGATCATAATCAGATGAAAAAATGAAAACGCATGCCCAAGTTCACTGTTCTAGCTCACCCCTGTCATGTGTGTGTGGAATCTGAGTGCTTCCCCCCTCCCTCCCTGTCCTAGCACTACCCCACCCCCCCACCGTACAACCCCCCACACCCATGCTCTCGCCCTTCCCCACCCGGCCCCACAAACTGCCCCTTCCCTTCTGATGGCCTGCCCAGCACACACCAGCCTACCCTCAGACCCCCGCCATGCTGATGGAGGGCTGCTGGAATTAGGTGGTATGTCGCCCCCTTGTGGAATCTCACTGAGAGCACAGTCCTGAATGGAGGCTAGGCTAGCACCTGTGTGCTCACGTGCGCATGTGTGTGTGTTAGTTTGCGTATTAGTTGCTCTGCCCCTCCGCAGCGAGGGGAGCGTCTAGCTGTGTGTTAGTTGCTTTGGTTCGGAGGTTTGGTGGCCGATCTCAGTGCATGCCTGGCCCTGTGGGAGCAGTGTTAGAATTAGTTCATTAGTTTAGAGTCCTACTGAATGAGCATGTACACCTTAGTGTATTTTGTGTGTGTGTGGGTGTGTTTCTGTCTGTGTGTATGCATGTGTGTGTGTCTATGACAGGGGGTTGGAAGGCCAGGTGTTGGACTTTGGTGGGGGGAAGAGTTCCGGCAGGTTGGAGGAGTGAGGGGACCAAGCCTGGCTCTGCTCCCCCAGGAGTGTGCAGCTTTATAGGGCTTGGGTCTTGAGCTCGATGGGCTCCCCGCGGGTGTCCTGCTGGTTCTCTGCCTCTGGGGGCCTGCTGCCCTTCAGTGTGGCTAGCCTCTCAGACAGGCCACGCATGCGGGGGAACAGCATGAAGTCGTACAGGATGGCACCCATCGCCGCACCAATCATGGGGCCCACCCAGTACACCTGCACAGGGAGGACGCAAGAGGGCATACAAATCAAGAGTAGGCTTCACACAGTCCATTACAAAAAGGTCTAATTATTCATGGTAGCTATCTGTAAATGATGATAATGAAGAAAAGACAATTGAATAACCTTGGTTAATAGCTTAAAAGTTAAATCTTACAATATATTGACTGAGTCACCTGTTTTTAATCAGTTGTAAGCAAGTGTGTTGCTGTTGTTTTATTTCCAGTGTATTGTGTGTGTGTCTTACCCAGTGGTTGATGAAGTTCCTCATGAGGACAGCGGGGGCGAAAGACCTGGCAGGATTCATACCAGCTCCAGTGTAGTACATCTGATACAGACCAAACAATACACATGCAATCAATGAGTGTGTGTGTGCATGGAAGAGCACTGTACGTGTGTGTGTGTGTGTGTGTGTGTGTGTGTGTGTGTGTGTGTGTGTGTGTGTGTGGGAGAGAGAGAGAGAGAGAGAGAGAGAGTTTGAAACTCACCCCCATGAGGTGTCCCATGGTGACGGAGAAGCCGATGGCCAGTGCAGCAGAGCCCATGCGTCCGTTTCTCCTCTCGTCAGTCACAGAGAAGATGCAGACCACCAGCTGCATAGTGAGGAACACCTCCACTGTGGTGCCCATGCCCAGGCTGATGCCAGGCTGAAGCTGTGCCACGGGGGAATGGGTGGACGCATGGAGACCACACACACACACACACACACATACGCACATTACACACACCACAAACACACACACACACACACACACACACACACACACACACACACACACACACACACACACACACACACACACACACACACACACACACACACACACACACACACACACACACACACACACACATTACAACACCAAAAACACAAACCACACACAAACAAGCACAGAGAAACACATATTAGATCACATATTAGAATGAGCACCAATGTCTGCAATACCAATCTGACAATCAAATTCACTCAGCTCAATTATCAAAGAAGTACACCATAAATAACAAATCCATCTATTATAGTGACTTACCTTCATAGACTGTTATCCATATCCACAATGTTATCAGAACTTTACAATCTCTATGTACTATAGTAATCTCTATGTGGTCTATAGTTGTAATCGGTCTGTATAGTGTTAAAAGCTGCAGCTGAGCTCCACAGCAGACAGAGCAAATGTGTGTTTGTTGCTTACCGTGTTGAGTGCCATGTTGCCCCTCATATTGTTGGGTGTGACTCCATAGAGTGCAGCAGCGCCAGCCATGGCGCCCAGACACTGGGCACACCAGTAGAAGACGGCACGGAACAGGGACATCTGGGAGCCCACCAGGTAGGCAAAGGTGACTGCCGGGTTGATGTGGCCGCCGCTGATGTGGCCGATGGACTGGATGAGGGTGGCAGCAGCGAAACCGAAGCAGAGTGCCGTGTGGAAGACGTGGTAGGGGCCGCTGGTCCAACGCAGAGCTGCGCCCATGCCGAAGAACACAAAGAACATGGTGCCGAAGAACTCAGCAAACACCGCCCGCCAAAACATCATGGACCGAAACTCCCACATGTTTGCAAGCTGAGGAAGAAAGTCAGAGAATTAAGGACAACAACTGTGCCCACACACACACACACTCTCTCTCTCTCTCTCTCTCACACACACACACACACAGACATTGTTTTTTTGCTTCAGCAGGTTACTAGTATTGCAGTGGAATTGCAAAGGCCGCAAGTACATATGCACTCATGCGTTGGCTGTATGTTACTTACCTTACTGGGCTTCTGTCAAAGTCGAACAACAACTGGGGACACTCGAGCAGGCACGAGAGAGAGAGGGCGAGAGAGAGAGTGTCCGCTCTGGGGGAAAAAAAGAGAATGGAGGGGAAAAAATAACAGCGGTGTCTATATGGATGTCGCCGTAGGCCGGGGTAACCCGTCACGCATTCAGCTGCCCACTGGCCAGCTCACTTAACCCTGCTTGAGTAGGCACCGCACCACACCGCACTGCCAATGTCATAGAGACATAGGTGTGCCTGTGAATACTTGGGTGGTGGTGTGTGTCTGTGTGTCTATGTGTGTGTGTTTGGTTTGTCTGTGCGTCTTAGCTGGGCGTCTAAAAGGGTCTCCTGTCAGGTGGACCCAAACATCGATGCTAAACGCTAGGCTAGGAGGGTGGGGGGGCCTGCGCTACTGGAAAGACACGAATAAAGGGGTGTAAAGCATATCCTACCGACGTGGCATTCAGCCTCTCTGACAGAGCGCTCAGGGGCCGCCGGGGGCATTTATAACACCCCCCAGGGGCCCCAGCGTGACGCCATAATCCCCCCACACCACCCCCTCTGGAGGGAGGCAGGCAGGAATAGAGGCAGGCAGGCAGGGGCTCGGGGAAGGGGGCAGGCCGGGGTTTGTGCTGCGAGAAAGACCTCCCAAACCAAACAAACAGCTTCCCCTTGTTGCCCCCAGAACGACACACACAGGACAGGAAAAAAGAGCGAGAGAGAGGGAGAGAGAGAGAGAGAGAGAGAGAGAGAGAGAGAGAGAGAGAGAGAGAGAGAGAGAGGATGGGACCTCTAGATCATTTACATCAAAGAAAAATCAACCTGAGCGTGTAAAATGGTGTTTACAGTCAATGTGATGAGCTTTTGGTGACCCTTTTTCTGGACCTTCTATGCAATTGTGCATTGTTTGACTCATTGATGATGTGGTTGGAACCATGATGGCAAAGCAGGCTTCAGTGTTTACAAGTGACTGCACCTAGCTTTTACTCTCATTTAAACACATGCAATCAGCTACCAAACATCAATATCAAATCTGTATTGACTGATTTGATTAAATTATTGATTAGGTGATTGAGTGGGTAAACTATGATTACTATGATTTTTGTAGAGGCAGTGTCAGTGTTTTCACTGCTCCCATTAGCAATAGCATGTCCAAGCAGGAAACAAACAATCCCAGGTGTCATGGCAACCTGGTAAAAAGCGCTGACATGGTCATGCTAACACCAACATGCTCTCCCACACAGACCAGTCTCATATCTGACACCTATCAGCAGAGACATCAAGTCTACATGCACATGGCCACACACACACACACACACACACACACACACACACACACACACACACACACACACACACACACACACACACACACACACACACACACACGTCTAGACACAATGCCATGCTCCTCACACACAGTACGTCATGGGGGCCCCCTACGGAAGAACCTTGAACCAACAGGCAGAGGAAACTGGGGGTCAAAACGCCTGACAGGGTCAAACTCATTGTTCTGGGCCGCCACTGCCAACGTTTACTTTCAACATGTTCAAATCTATTGACTTTCATTTTGGGTGACTTAGTTGAATCATGGAAATAAACGGATTGAGAAAACTGACTTTTATCATTTAGATTTCTAAATAAAACACAACATCACTTAAAGTCATCAGTGAGATAAAAAGACAAGACGTTACCTTACACTCTCCTCACAATATCAATTACATGTATGAGATAAGTTCCTCTCCTAACTGCCTCTCTCACTTCAAAAGTACGCTCTGCCTGCTGAAGATCAGACTGAGTTGTGCTCGGACTGATTGTTTTTAGCTCTAAAGCAAATCAGTGACCAAGGTCAAGGTGTGCAAGGTACCTTCTAGATGCATCTATTTCCCTTGACTTTCACCTTTCTAAGCTACCACACAAATCCATGATGAGACAATACTGCAGCCTCAAGACAAAGCTAGAACACAGGAGCACTGGTTTCATGCTAAACGTGTTTGAAAATGATTTATTTTTTTCATGATGGAATTGATTAGCCAGAGGTTTGTATTGTGTTTGCTACTGAGGTTGGGGTTGGGGTGAAGCTGTGGGGTTTTGCTAAAGCCCTGGAAAGCCCCATGGTTGGAGTGGAGGGTGGGCTGGGGTGGGCTGGGGTGGGGTGGGGTGGAGGGGTGGGAATGCAAGGGGAGCATCCATGGCCAGGGCAGTTGCTGGGGGCGTATGTTGAATAGAGAATGCTTAGCTCACCAGTTTCGGCTTCTGTTCCACACAACCAGTGTGTAAAAAAAGACGGTGCACCGTGCTACACACACACACACACACACACATGGACAAAACAAAATGCTGGCAGCAAAAAGAGGGCTGTCTGCCATTGTTTGTGCACATGATTGTGTGCATGCATATTGGCCGTGTGTGTGTGTGTGTGTGTGTGTGTGTGTGTGTGTGTGTGTGTGTGTGTGTGTGTGTGTGTGTGTGTGTGTGTGACTGTGATAGGCTTCACTGTGTGCAGGTGGTGTCTTTACACATATGAGTGAATGCACAGGCAAGAGGATTTTGAACCTGACGAAATGTAGAAAAGAGAAGGAATGTCTCCATGTCTCACACAGCTACACCTTGCAGGACTTTTCTCACATCAGAGAACATATTCATGAGATCAAAAAGCACAAACAAAACTGTATTGTCTGTTTCAATGTGACTCTATTGTGTTGTAATTTTCCAGAATTCAAATATAAAGTACAAGTGCAACATCATATTTTCCTTTCAGAATTTAAATATGCAGTGTCAATGAACAGTTTTGCATACAGCATCTATATCAAAACAATGGTACACAATGACTATTTTAAACTTATCAAAACCATGAAACAATAACATTAGATCCAACCACATCAATAAAAATAGAATTACTGCTACTAACACAACAAATTCAGGATAAATGTAATGTTGAACAGAATACAGGTTGGATTTATATAGACAAATAATACAAAATCTGTATTCATAAAGTATTGATCAGTTTGTGCAAAACATTAAATTTGTAGTAATAATGAGCAAACAAAACAAAATAGTTCAGATGAAAAAGAATACATCCATGCATGAACTGGAATGGCACATAATAAAGTGACCCCAAATAAAACTGATTAAGTATAAGCTGATTGTTAATGAGCTAAATTAGTCACTAGCCTAATTAGCTCTCCATTAGGTCACTGTGCGGAGTCACTTTAATATTCCTCAGCTACTGTGGCAATGTGAGGATAAAGGGCTAGAACACAAATTTTTCTTCCTTTGTTTGGTTTCCATCCTAATTATATCCTAAATATAATTTTAGAACTTCTGTATCAAAATATGTAATTCTTTAGTTTGCACATATTTTACACAACAGAACACTGAATCTTGGAAATGGAATGTAGACATGTAATATATATTGTGCAATATATGCATGAACACAGCTATTTTATAGAGATAATAAAGATATTAAGACATCATTCATACTAACAGAACTCTTTCTCTCTCACACATACACACAAAAACACACACACACACACACACACACACACACACACTCTCTCTCTCTCTCTCTCTCTCTCTCTCTCTCTCTCTCTCTCTCTCTCTTAACTATGTTCAGACTTGTGGGCCTGTTTGGCTCTCATGGCAGTCTGAGTGACGGTGGAGAGTGAGGATCGGGACACGCTGGCCGTCTCCACTATCTCGATGTCCTTACAGGTCAGACACGCCACCAGCTTCTGCCTGGACGCACTGGGAGCGAAGAAGAACTCATGAGACACACCTGCTAAGACCGCCCCCAACACTGGCCCAATCCAGTACACCTGTGAGAAGAGGGTGGAGCAAATATTACTCAAAAATATCAGAAACATTACATGGATTAGATTATATTCTGTAGAGTAGCATATACATTATCTACAGTACATGAGACAGGCACACTAGCCCAGCGCTGAAGTTTATCTATTTTTCTATACATAGATTGCGTATATACAGTATTGAAGACAGGCACTTGTGTCTTACAGTAGCCTATATAATTTCTGTCTACACAATAGTGCATATCTACAGTATATGAGACAAGCACACTTGTGTCTGATACTTTCTGTCTACACAACAGTGCCTATAAGTAGTATATGAGACAAGCACACTTGTGTCTGATATACCGGTACTTTCTGTCTACACAACAGTGCATATAAACAGTATATGAGACAAGCACACTTGCCCAGTGGTGCTCCCACATCCCAGTGATGATGGCAGGGCCCAGAGTTCTGGCAGGATTCATGCTGCCCCCTGAGAGGCGACCCTTAGACACATGCAGAGAGAGAGAGAGAGAGAGAGAGAGAGAGAGAGAGAGAGAGAGAGAGAGAGAGAGAGAGAGAGAGAGAGAGAGAGAGAGAGGGAGACCTTTACATTAGTATTGTTGTTTACATTTACATAATGGTGTTATTGTTGCTGTTGTTGTTGTCAGCACAGCTGAGTGGTCCTCACTGCTGTAAAGATCCCTGCGCTTAATGAGAAGCCGATGGCCAGGTTGCCAGGTTCTGCCCCATCCCTCCGCCGCTGGTCCTCCACAGAGAAGATGGTGAAGACCAGTTGGAAGGTGGCCAGAATCTCCATCCCTAAAGCCTGGCCTGCATTCACCTCCACAGGGACCTGAGAACAGGCACAGAGAGAGAGAGAGAGAGAGAGAGAGAGAGAGAGAGAGAGAGAGAGAGAGAGAGCAGTAGTGTTTTTAGTCTGTTTTCTGTAGATTTCTGTGTCATTCTCTATATTTCTCATTTAACTGTTTTTTCAATATCTGTCTTTTTTCTCTCTATTTGTTCCATCAGTAAATCACAAAGATAATATTCATTATCATGAATATTTTTTAAGCCTTCAATAGAAAGAACAGTGAAAAGTGACAGGTTGGTAGGGGATCAAACAATTGCAACAGATTACGCCCTGCAAATTTTTTTCAATCTGTAGTGTACCATGGCTGACCTTGTTGGCGAAGGAGTCTGCAGTGGATTTCTGTGGGAGGGCCAGGTACAGGATGCCCGTGCCCAGAGTGGCCCCCAGGCACTGGGCTGCCACGTACACCAGCGCCCGCACCGCATCCAGACGCCGGGTGGCAAAGAAAGCCAGAGTCACTGCAGGGTTAACCTGAGCAGGATGGACCAGAAGAAAGAGAAAACTCACTACACACTGTCCACATCCTGTCTGGACATAGCAGACAATCACTGCCATCTCATTTGCTCTTGCCCATATAGCCTCTCTGTGTTGGGATAATGACCTTTGTATGACTGCAAGGGCTGTTATTTTGTAAAGCGCATGTTATTAGTTTGGATGCTATTGGGTTGTCTGAATTTCCTATGGGATAGATAAAGTATCAACCTATCAATCAATCAATCAATCAATCAATCAATCAAGTGCATGTGTATGTGTGTATAAAGGCACCCAGTGAAGGCATGGTATAAAGGGGCAGTGTGCAGTGCGAACTTAAACACCTCTACATATTCCCATATTATGAAAAATAACTTTTTATTGCTTTTGAAGGTGTTTCTTGGGTCTATACTGCCTCTACACACACTTTAAGTGGGATAAAAAGCCTCAATTGTTAAAATAGACAATTTACACTGTTAACAACTGTTCAGCTGTGACGTTTTCAAGAGGACGTAACGTTACGAAACGTTTACTACGTCACCCATAGGGATGAATGGGAACTGTTACGTTACGTTACAAAACGTTACGCCTGTTGAATTCGCCCCTGCTGTGTGCTTAAACCACCTGAGTGACTTCCTAAGTACGTATGTCACAGGGTAAGGTGGGTGGGGTCCCACAACCTTGGCAGCCATGTAAGCAGCTGAGGGCAATGAGAATGGATAATTGCAAAAGAGAGAGAGAGAGAGAGAGAGAGAGAGAGAGAGAGAGAGAGAGAGAGAGAAGTTGGCAGGCACTTTGCAGCTGAGAACAATGGAAATGATCAATTGACTAATTAGGGGTGGTCTGTCATAGGCTACATGGGAAATACTCAAAGTGTTGGCTGCAGGTGTCTAGTTACCTGGTGCACGCCCCCATGAAAAACAGTCTGTTCTGAACATAACAGCTAAAACAATTAGCTTGGAAAAAGCGTAATATGGTCCCTTTAAGTCTGTCACACTTCTCCCTTTACGTGTGGCATTGAAGAGCTGAATGGCCCTAGGGACAAAAGTAACGCAGCCTGTCTGTCTGTCTGTCTGTCTGTCTGTCTGTCATTTTCCATTACAGTGTTACTGAGGGTCCTCTTATCTGCAACTGATACCAGTGACTGCAGCTCATGCCCACCACAGAGGCAGCTTTTCATAGCAGCCTGTCCATTCCTTCAGCATCCCTTTGCCTAGCGCTGCCTACCCAACATACAGAGCAGAGTAAAGGACGCCGGTCATGACAGACTGGGAGTAAATAAGCTAAAAATGCTGCAGTCCTTCATGGACTTAAGGAAATAGAGCCTGTTCTGCCTTTTATGTTAAGTGCATTGGTGTTGGCAGACCAGTCCAGTTAACTGTTAAAGATGTAGAGGTGTAACCCCAGCTACTTGTATGTACTGCCAGTCTCCAATGACAATGACAGTGACAGACAGCAAGGGAGGGGCAGGCCTCCTGATGTGACTGAAGTCCTTCACAAGGCTCCTGTACTCCCCCTCCTGTCCATCTTTAACCCTCCCCACAGTCAGCCATGAAGCTGTAGTTTATATTACCTCCATATATGATCTCCGGTAATAGGCTAATTACTTTAGCCCACATCCCCATATCCTGAATAGAGTTCATAGCTCACTCATTTGTTCACAGTAAACAGTGCACTTTCTTTAAAGGTTCCCTATGCAAGATTAGCCATTTCTTTGCTGTTTTCTCCGACCTGATGCGCTACAGCGAATCAACTCATATTGTACAGATCAATCACAATGATTCAACCTGTCTAAATTAAATTAAGCTTGCATAGGGCCTCTTTTCCCTCCCTTGTAGCAAGTGCCTGCACACACACACACACACACACACACACACACACACACACACACACACACACACACACACACACACACACACACACACATATACACACACATCACACACACATACACACATATACATACATACACACACACACACACACACACACACACACACACACACACACACACACAACAATGATTATCATGAACTGTAATTGTCATAAACCTGTTAGTATTTTGCCCTCAGCTCACCTGGGCTCCACTAATCTCCCCAAAGCAGTGGCCCAGGGCAACAGCCACCATGCCAGCTGCCAGTGCAGGGTAGAGGGGCCCAGCATCACTGCCCTCTGGCCCTGGCATGGAGGAGCCCAGCACTGCCGACACAAACACAAGTGTGCCCAGCACCTCTGCAGCCGTGGCCCGCCAGAACTGACGGCTCCGCAGCTCCTGAGAACACAGAGACAGAGTCTTAGCACTCTCACACTCACCAGGTGAGACCACACACAGCCCTCGTACGCAAATCGGACTTATGCAAAGGAGGGGACCTGTTCAATGAACACAACTACTGGACACACTTTACTCACACTGTTTCTTTTCCCCCTTTTTAAGTTTTTTTTTTATTTTCTAGTTGGTATATAATTCAAAGAATGCCATAAAGAGAAGTACAATGAGGTTGAGATGTCTTGGATTTAGTCAAATGATAAGAATAACAAGGCAGTAAACTGAACCTGATCACCAGGGCCCAGTTTTTCAAAACAGTTTAATCTGGATCAAAGTGTTCTGGATTTGGAAATCCCATATTTTGCTATCTGGGATGTGGGATCAGGGTCCAGTTCAATTCAAAAGTAATCCCTGGTCTCACATAGAAAGACGTTATCATTTTGATCCAGATTTAGTAGAAAAACTGGGTTCGGTCAAATATAGAGCCATTTTTACACTGTAAATCAGTGAATGTTTAACTTCCTTCAACATTTTAAATGATTGGCACTGGCATCATTTATCTGAACTTAAAAAAGACAGAATGAGAACCTGAGCAGATTTCTCACCCACCATTTCAAAGTGCAATTTCAGCTAAATCCAGGTGGTCATTTTCACAACAAACACGTATCCTTCCAATTATTAGCCACTTTCCCTCAATCAATCAATCAGTATCAATCAATCAGTTACCAAATATCCTCAAACACGTCAAATCCCATCTCTCCTCTCTCTGTATCCCTTCTATATATCCACAGGTGATGTATGGCGAATTCTGGTCAATCCTGTCCTTACCTCCTGAAGTGTCATGTTGAGTGTGTGTGAGAGCGGAGTGGAGCTGAGCGGAGCGTGTGCGGTGTGGAGCTGGTCGTCCTTGTGTCCGTCTGAGGGGCAGGGGGTTGGGGGCACTGGGCGCTTCTCTCAAACACACTCATTAATTCCACTGAAGGAGCCTCCAGGAGGTCCTCCCAAATGAAGAGCCTTCCTCCTCCTCCTCCTCTCTGCACTCAGATCCCTCTCTCCTCATTCTGCCTGTCTTCATACTAACATACTAACATACTAACCTTCCTTTTAGTGCCTCAGGGGTCTGTTTATGGGGCATTTTTCACAGAGTGAAACAAATCTGTATACAATAGGTCAGGTGAAAATCGTATTAGTAAACAAATACAAATTCATTGCCCCTTCCTTATAACCCTGGCAAATATGTCTAGCACTTCTGGCATTGAGTGTGGTGGTGTTGAATTGCAAGGAAAAACAAGCAAAAAAGAGCAACACCTTTTTTTGAAGAGCAGAGAAGCAGAATTGTGGGCTTTTTCTTCAACAGAAATCTACTTTTATTTCTTTGAAAGGACCACGTTTGGCCCAATCCAAGAGAAAAGGGATGAAAGCATAGAAATCAGGAGGATGAAAGGTAGAGAGGACACAGGGCCGTGGCAATGAGCAGTACATAACCCATCCTTCATTCACACAGAGAGCTGAAAACAGTCTTGTTTAAAAAGGTTAGAAAATGGCGCTGTAATGCGATCTGGCATGAAAAAGACGAGCAGCCCTGTGTGATGCCCCCACGCCCCAAAAGCATCTCCGTGCTCCTCATGCGTCCTCCTCCCTTTCATCAGCCCACTTGTGTGTGTGCCGCCCGCCCGCCCGCCGTTGCTCGCATCGCCATGGAGACTGCCTCTCTGGCGCAATGCTGTTGCCATGACACCTTTTGTGATGCTGCAGTTTAGATGGAATAAACATCATGTTGGGAATGAGTGCATTCTCTCAAGTCACCTCTACTCTTTTAGTGAGGAACACAAAACTTCTCTACATCTGTAACCAGTGTAAATAACCTTCTGACATGATGAAAACAGTAGAATGTGTTTGTGTGAATAAGCAATTTGTTTAGATGTCCAAATGTTTTCTTTTTTATTCCATTGCACTTAATTAGTTTATAAATAATAATATAACATTTTGATTAAACATCAGATTATACTGAGCTACTTTGATAAAGGAAACACTTCAAAAAGACTAATGTTATTTTATTCGTCTTTAAGTCTGTTTCATCTATAGTTTCCAAGTAGACACAGCTGTCTGGTTCGATGGGCAGATGAGCTTGAGGTGAATGGTTTTCAGTGGGACTGCCAGGAGCGCAATTATCCAGCTAATGAGACGGACAAAGGGAGGCCTGCGAGAGGAGAGGAGGGGAGAGGAGGGGAGAGGAGGGGAGGGCTCTCAGTTTAGAGGGAGTGAGGGTGAACTAGAGGAGCCTCAGATCAAACCAAATGATGCTAATGATCCTGCCCTGCATCACAGGAGAATGGAGATGCACCAGCGCATCTGCAAGAGTGAAGCACATGAGCAGGATAGTGGAGAGGGTGATGTACAGTACAGTATGCACCAATCTATACACCATAGGGCTGGGACACAGAGCACACGCAGCCTGGCCTGCTCCAGAATGAACTGGTTAGGGGGTCCATAAGCACGCTCCATAATGGGCTGGATTACATTCCCTCCCAGGGCAGTGCTGGGCCTGTGATCCCCCCTTTTGTGGGGGTAAGCCTGCAACCGCCACTCCCACCCCCACCCCAACCTCAACCTCATCCCCCCCTTTCTCCCGAAGGGGGAGGGCCCTAACTGTGTGTAAACCCGCTGGCGTGTGGACTTTTAGTGAGTGCTGCACCCCCACACCCCACCCCACCCATGGGAGTGCTGACGGCAGCAGAACGGGGCTCAGCCGCTGCTCCTGATCCCCCACCACAGCATGGGCAGGGCAGGGCAGCACAAATACACACAAAGTGCCAGCTCAGGGATACTGAGGCGAGAACCGGCCGCCAAGAGATAAAAGAGAGACTGAAGGTGAGCTGAGATGAGATGAGACAAAAGGAAATGAGAAACAGACCACAACACAACAACAACCCAGACTATCAACAGAGTGGGGAACAGGCCATAAACAGCTTTCTGATAAAACACAAATACACTCTTATTCCCAAACAGGGAAGCCCTGAAGACTAGACCACTGCAAGCAGACACTACACTTCACAAGGGCACAAGAAGGAACCCACACAGGCACTTTCCCAAAGTGTTTCCATGCAGACAGAGACGAAGAGGGAGCCAATGGGGAGAGGGGCTCCAGGCTGGGAGAGGGAGGGGATGCTCCTGTCGGCCCTCCCCCAGAGTGAGGAGTCCCAGCTGGGCCAGACAGCAGGGCAGCAGCCCATGGCCATGTGCAGCAGACAGGGAGCTGCGGGGAGACTGGGGCTTCACAAAGCCCACGGCCACTTCACTGGCCCCCAGCAGAGGAGATGGGGAGAGGAGGGACAGAGCAGTGAAGTAACCTGGGCTCTGCCTCAGGCCTGAGCAAGTGGCATGTGCTGGAGCAAGCCAATGCACAAGCATAACTACCACCACACCACAAGAGGGCCTCAGTGACAGGTCCAAGTCAACACACAATAATTTCCCTGTCCAACCCCATTATTCTTTCCCACTTGCTACTGTCCACTTTTCTATTAACCTGATGACGATAACCACCAATAACCCTCACCTACCCCCGCAAATAACAGTTTCCCATGATTTGGTTAATTCTTCACAGCCTATTGAGAACAGATGCAAGAAAAAAGAGCAAATTCCATTTAGGTGTTCTGTTGTCAGATGTGTTATTTTATCATCAGGGATGTGGTAAACATGTAAGTTCACCCACCTCTCAATAGACAACTTTTAACATCACCAAATCCCATTCCATTATGCTAATCTAAAATGTAATACCACAGCAATAATCTTCCATTATCAAACATGTTCTTACGGAGCCCTGCTGGGGTCATGGTGGTAGATGTTTTTATAGCCAGAACTTTTTCGTTCCCTCCCACTAGTTAAAGGTATAACGCAAAAGTTCTGTCTAAAAAAAGAAAAAAAAAAACCCACCATGTCCCCAGCGGTCTCCATATGTTCCACGTCAAACATTTGATTCTATATATTGTACCCCCCTTTGCAGTGACGACAAAATGTATAGTTTACCCACCTCTTACTTTATCACCACAAACTCTGTTCAACATTGACAACTACCTGCAGTCTCCCCAGGGCTCTCAAATCTCCAAGTCTGAATCAAGGCAGAAATGCAAAGCAGGTGACAGACAAAGAGTTCTCTCTACTAGATGTGGTTTTAATTCAGCTTACAGTACATTCTACAGATGCACATGTTACATCACCTTGAAACAACATGATCATTTAATGCCTCCTCTTAAAAACGATATATTGGTCCTAAAAATATAGAAAGGAACAAATTTAAAGTCACAAAAACTGTACATTATTAAAAATTCACTAAACACCACATTTTGGTTGTTTTTTATTAGCTTTTTTTCATTTTTGTAGAAAAAAAAAAAACAATGTCCCTTTCAGGTTGCAAGGAACACGTACGGTATATATGCACTTTTCCTATTGATAAGGTGGAGTTCAGTGTAAGAAACTACATTTAAATAAAAGCCAGTTGTGTTATTTGGAGTCCTGCTTGTCGTGATCCCACGGGAATTTCAGTGACTTCAGTGCCAGGGTGTCAGGTGTTACCAGAGTTAAGAACCAACACAAAAAGCAAAAACCCAGAAAAGAAAACGGTTGCACTCTCTCATTACATCACATTTAGCTGTAGCTATGCTGCTTCAACAGTTATCAACTCCCCACAGCGAGCCACACTGTGTTAGTTCATCATTACATAGCCTTTGGCCAAGTTCCGTTTCACTTCAAGTGCTCAACACAACATCTCAGAACTTGTATGAGGTTTGCAGCCTTAGCCATCGACTGGTAACACACATCAGGTCCAACAGCGCCAGATACAGCCAGCTTTGTCAGAGCCCTATGGAAGAAATGTACAAACTATTTCATTGGGTCCAGTGAGCTCATCTGAACAAGTGCTGTCTGAGGAGGATTTAACATTCAAAGCCAATTTTCACCAGAGTTGTACGACTAATGAGGTTTATTTTTGAGGCTGTTTTCCGTCTGTGACGGCCCTGGAGAGTTAAGTTGAGAGACAGAAAAAGAAAGAGAGAGAGAGAGAGAGAGACAGAGAGAGAGAGAGAGTCAGAGAGAGAGAGAGAGAGAGAGAGAGAGAGAGAGAGAGAGCACACACTTTAAAACAGTTCTGAAGTTAGGTACTGAGAACTATGTAGCAGGTTTGCTGCGACTGTCATAATTAAAACCAAACACTTCCAATGAAGGACAAATATCGCTAACACATAATTATACTTTCTGTATTCCAAATGTATATACATAACCTTTCTTTTTTTAACCAATATTGAATCAGTCTATTTCTCTTTTTGACAGACTATTGAACAAACTGGCAAAAGCTTGGGGCAAGGGGTGGGGTGGGGAGGGTTAGACAGGTGCGTTCAGGTAGGTGGCTGCTACAAAAGCTAGCTGTGCGAGCGAGCAGAGGGGAGGTCAAAATTACAACCATATTCTTGTCTTCAGTGCTGCTTATCAAACTCCTCTTAATATATTGGTCACACACACTTTCAGCAGACGTGATGGCATTGCCACACAACAAGACCCATCCGCTAAGAGTGGTCATCAGCTAAGAGAAGAAAGGGAAGCTTGTGGGGGGGTGGGGGGACGGGGGACGGAAGTAGGTCAACTCCTCCAGATGATAAAACAGCACTCTACACAAAGCAGGGGAAGGGGAGACAGAGGGGGGGCTGGTGGGGGGAGAGGGTGGGGTACATTGCAGGTCTGCATGATCCAGGATATATAGTTTTAAAGGATAAATGCTCCTTTTAAAATCACTTTACTGGCCATTTCATGAAATCACCTATACATCTCTACGGTGTGGTCTGTACAGTCACTACAAGCTATTGCTATTAAATAATCCCAGCTAGTTTTACTCTTTATATGTATATAGAATATATAATAATAAAAAATATACTGGGGGGAAAGGGTGGGTGGGGGGTGGGGCGTGGGGAAACACAGAGCCTGCGGGAGAGGCCAGAACCGAAACAGTCCTCTGGTTCCGGACCAGACCCAGCGAGTGAAGAGGCGTCATTGACACCGAGTGCCTGTGAGAGAGTGTGTGTGAGTGTGACTGTGGGTGTGTGTTGACATGAGAGGAATGTGTGGCGAACAGGATCATCTGAATACGGGTGAACACTATAAAATAACATAAAATATAATAAAACAGAACAGTTCTTCTCATGACAGATCTCTCCCTCTTTCGGCTTGGTTTTGCCGGCCCTAATATGTCCCACTTGAGAACAACAATGACAGAGGGAAAGAAAACAAAAAAAGGACATAGAACAGAATAATAATGATCAAACTCTAGATATATCTGTACATATGTGTATACAAGGGTCTGGGAAGCTCCAGTAGCAGTCTTGGGGGGATATGGGAAATGTAGGCGACATCAGCTTGGGGGGGGGGGGCAAAAACAAGGCCCTGCCCAGGATCCAGCCAATCCCAGCATCTCATTTGTCCTTGTCTTTGTCCTTGGTCTGGTAGAACTCTGCCCAGCGGCTCTCAAAGAAACGCCGCATGGCGTGGCCGGCTTTGCCAACCTCGGAAGTGTCCTCGTTGAAGAGCTCACAGTTGTTGAAGACCAGATGGGCGTCAGCAGCAAACTCTTCTACACTGCAGTACCTGAGGAGAAGAACACAAGAGTCAAGAGTTAAAAGGTGCACAGATAGTTATACTACGATGTGTTTCTACAGAATGTTAGCGTCGCTCAATCTGCAAGGTCTCCATTGTCCAATTACAAAACAACAACCACCACCACCACCACCATTTCAGGATGCCTGCTTAGCTACAATTCCTACATGTTTTGTGTGGTTTCTGGTTCAAGTCTTAATGTAGATTTCATTAGACATAAGCACCTGGTGATTACTTTAAAGTAAATTATGTTAAGCCCCGTTTTCGGATATCTTACGATGAAATACGATGGTTAAGATTGACATTTTGTCAAACGCTTCTGTTCCGAGAATTTTCGCTTGTTGCTGTAGCGTCTTAACAGCAGCCTATGGCCGCTGGAACAATCCTTCCTAAAACGCATTAAACGTCTGTCTACAAAGGTATGAAACTCACCAAGTGGTCTGTAGTGTTCACTGATATGCTGACATAAATATAATGTATTATATTCATATCATTATATTGTCAAAATGTCAATCTTAACCATCGTATTTCATTGTAAGATATCCGAAAACAGGGCTTAAAATCATTTTGAGTGAACCCGTACTTTAAACATTAACAAATAAAAACAAGTGCGATGTCATCCAGCACCAGTGTGGTAATGAACTGCTCTGCTACTTGTGTCATCATCTTACTACTACATCGCTAAAGGCATTCTAGCATCTAATATTAATAGCGCAGTGGATTAGAGTAACCCTGAGGCTATACTGTATACCTGCGTTACACAAGTGTGGAGTCAAATTGGGTCAAAAATACATTGAAATGAATGGTCTATTTCCTTAGAATGTTCACTTCACTCTGGTGCCTGGTGTCTGACCAATCTGCTGAACACATGCCTGCACAGGCCCAGGCTCTTACCCTCCTTGTAGCAGTCTCTCCCTCATGGTGAGGAAGTCCATGGGGTTCTTAATGATGCGGCGGTATCCTGGCACCAGCCGCGGGTTCACCGGCTCCAGGAAGGGCCAGGCGTCGGCATGGGACTCCATCTCCATCAGAATGATCCTGAGGGTCACAAGGTCGGAGCTTAGCATCATCAGAGCTTAATCACTTGCAACAGACATTACTGAACATGGGGAATGACCCTGTGGGGACCTGACCATGTAAGCATTGACAGCCAGTCTTGGTTGTGTACTCACTCGCAGTAGGTGAGGTCAGGCTGGTTGCGTGTGGTCATGCGTCTGCGTTTGCTGGGGGAGATGCCCGAGGTGCCGTTTGTACTGGACGACGAAGAGGGTCCTTCCTTCTGCCGCGTGCTCATGCCCGCTGCCCGTCGCGGGCTTTCCTCCTCCTCCGAGCTCTCGCCTCCGTAGACACCCAGGCGACGCTTGCGTCTCCGAGCCCGCTGCCGCGCTGACCGCTGGGGTCGCATCTCGCCATCATCCATCTACACGTCAGGCAAACACAAAGACGAGTAGGAGAAAGAGAGAGATGATGAATAATGAAATAGTCAGGCATTAACCAGTTGGGACTTTCTGCATGCTACATTTCACTCACAATGAGTTTAGTCACAATTCAACCTGCTCCATAGACACAAAGTGCACAGACCAAGAGACTACCGTAATTTCTCCGACTATTAGCCGCGGCTTATACATTGATTTTGCAAAATTTCTTCCGCTATAGGTTAAAATAGGGGGGCAGTTAATATGGTGTTAATATGTTTGTTTGTTTTTTTTTTAACTTGCATAAAACACTGTCCTGCGGCTTATACACAATGCAGCTTATATGCGGGAAATTACTGTAAATGCATTTGAGGTAGAGAAATGCATCATTGTTATATTATGCTGGTACAGAGAAATGTATCAATGTTCTATTGAGCTTGTAATATTGGGTCATATAATGTTTTAATCCAGTTCCTTTGACAAATGTAACAGCCTACCTAATATTGACCTCAACAAATATTTTCCTTACAAGTGACAAGGTTCTTGCTGAACGTATAGGCTAGTATCAGGATCCACAACTTTCTGCCTTCCATTGAATGTCAGATCCTTTTGACTGCTGTAGCCAATTCTCCCTCCTGACCGCCTTGGTATTGGGGTTTGCCAACTTAAGAAACTGAAGTTCTGGGTTTTTAATCTGAGTGACTTTTTCTTTTTGGCAGTACATTTTTATCACTAAACTTTAACAGCATTTCCTCCTACTTTGATAAAAAATAAAATGATTGGCACAGTATTGTTTCATGATTGAAGTGAGTGCTAGATTCCCCTCCAGGGGGCGTGGTTTTTAAACTCTGACGAGATGCACTCTGTAGGGGAACTCAAGAACAATGGCGGTGCTGTATTTAGCTGGTCTATTGTGTGTGTGTGTGGTGGAGTCTACCTTGGCAATGCAGACAGGGCAGTACCAGTCTCCATCAGGCACCTCCGTCATCTTGGGCCTGAGGCAGAACATGTGACAGCCTCGGTCACAGCCGTCACACAGCAGCAGGTACTCATCGTTGTCCCCTTTGCGGCACACCAGACACGTCTGAGAGGGAGCACAGACAACGTGGACAAATTACACATCAGAAACCATCACCAAACCGGAATTCACTTGGATATTGGGCTCCTCATCAACGCCCCAATGCCTACCACTTTGACGACTGATTTCTCCCAGGCAATGGCCTTCTCCAGCTGAAGAATACACAGGGAGACCTGCGCAGAACTTCGGCAGCGGTCCAGGCCCTGTCGCCACGTCCTTAGCCTTGGGGTGATCTCCGACTCCAAACTGGAAACAGAGAGAGAGTTTAAGTTAGGCTCTCATTGAACATGTGTTTGATATTTATACATATTCAGGGATGTGATTGGCCAAGGGCAAAAAATGCAGGAAAATATACAGCCCATAGCGAGAATCAGCAAAATCGCAAAAAAATGTCCAAAATTACCATACTTCACCCTACTGACCTGTAGATATAGGCCTAAATACAAAATACAGTTTACTCTGCCTTCCCCTCTGTTGAATTAATCTGCTGATTTACCAGGGTCATATTTTTAGGACTGAAAATCAGGAAATCCTGACTTTTCAGGAAGAATCACATTTATGCATATCATGTTGGAGAACTAGGAGAGCCCTCGAGCTAGGAGAGAACACATCGGGTTGAATAATATGAAATGCTCCCTGACAAATCACCCTACAAAACTGATTCAGGGTAACAGGCATGGAAGAAGCCAACAGAATTACTGCCCATCTTTATCATCATACTGCACACAGAATTATTATTTATTTCTATCAGATAAAATACATAGTACATTAAATAACAAATGGATCTATTTCAATGGACCACTTGACTTAATGGATATAAACAATATGGATCCACACACTAATCAGACTGAGTGTGAAATCCATCCTCTCCATCTGTACTAGGTATCCCACTCACCTGGACACATCCATGGGGACCTCCTCTCCCGGGGTGGGCGTCAGAGGGGCCAGCTTCATCACCTCAGACAGATTCCACAGAGGCTCCTTCAGGTAGCGGCGCTCGATGTTGCGCTCCAGGTTGGTCAGCCTCAGCACAGCCAGATCCAGCGGGTTGTTGGGCACGCGCAGAAGGTCCGACCATTCACGCTTTGTCCGAACAATCCAGTCGTCCTGCGGATCAACCTCGTGGTCGTAAAACTCTAGGTCTTCACGAGTGGAGTCTGGCTCAGGGACTGTGTATGCCTGAGGGATGCAGAGAGGAAGGTAGAGAGATGATTCAATAATTCGTCTGATCTTTTTTGCCAAAACAGCCTTCCTAGTTCATTGCATTATTACAAAGGATGCACCGATCCGATATTTGGACTGAATATTGGACCCAATATGGAAAATATACTTTGATTGGGTATCTGAAAAATCTGATCTGCAAATATTGAACCTGGATAGTTACTGTTAGCTCTTGCTTGAAAATTTAAGACATCAAATTGTATTTCGTTTATTCGTTCATCCTTATCTCCCTACTGTAGTTTGAAGCTTAGTTTGGCATCCTGTTCCTAAGCAACAGAACAGTAACCAACGCCAGCTCTCGTTTAGAATAAATGGAATGTTCACGTCGGTCAGCTCAATGGAAAATGCAAGGGAGTGATAATGTCCATATAATGTCCCAGTCCTGTTGTACTCTATATTAGTACACACAGAAAGTCTCTTGTCCAATCAAATGACTTCGTCAGAACTAACTGTTGGACAGAAACATGCAAAACCCATGTATCGTATTGGAACTAAAAAAAAAAAAGTCAGATGGGTGCATCGCTAATTATTACTAAGTAATTATTAAGTAATACACCAATCCATGTCCATTGGAACATCCAGGACTGACTTGCCCATATTCAAGGAGCACAGACAGGAACATAAGTTAATGTGCAGTCTTTACTTGACAAGCAAAGGACAGAACAGATGGAGAGGTGACTAAGGTGTAACAGATTAGACCTACCATTACAGGTTACAGATCCACATTTGGGCCAAGAAAAGGCTGAAGTGTTGTCCATGGCCACAATTTATTTGATTTCAATCACTTTGCTCAGCATACTGTATCAGTTTAAGATTATGTTGTACAACCCCCCCACCCCCACCCCCATAATGCTTGTTTTTAACTGTTATGCTTGTAAATGGGCCTTTGCCATGGACATCACAGAAGCCTGGACCGGTTCAACATGCCTTGAGTGGGTTTAGTGTGGGAAAGTGTTTCACTACACAAGACAGTTAGAGGAAGAGGAAGTGGAAATGCAGAGAGGAGAAGGAAGGGTTTGGAGGCAACTAACCACTAGGAATTCATTCTATATCACTAGGCGAGTTTACATGGACACTTCTAATCTGATTAGAAAGATTCCATGTGCATTCTATAGAACAGTATCCAAGGAGATGCATTCATAAATGCAATCTAAAATGGAATATTGGGTTAAATAATCAGATTAGAAGTGTCCATGTAAACGGGGCTACTATTTCAAAGTACTTTAAATGAGGAGATGCAGAATTAGAAAAGAGGTGGTGTTTGCAGTCAAGCTCTGGGGTTGGAGAAAGCTGCCATGTTGGCTCAAAGCCTCCCCTCCCTGGTTTCCAGTTTCCTGCATACTGTACCTGAAATCCTGGCACGGGCTCCTCCGTGTTACCCTCTGTGTCGCTCTTTCCACTCTGGGGAGCCATCTTTGGAATATAAACGGTGGAAATGTGATGTGGTTGTGTGGGTGATGCAGCTGCACCAACAAGCTATACAGCACCCCCCTCTGGCCATGCACCAGAAGTGCAGTCATGAATTACACAAGACAGGGAACATTATGTGCCCAAGACTTTCTGCTTTTTGTTACTTCCTCACCAGGCGTCCGTTTCCCAAAAGCATAGTTGCTAACCAGTAAGGAACGGATTTGGTTGGCAAAGGGAAATTGCACTGCAACAAAAACTAACTGCAACTATGCTTTGGGGAAATGGATCCCAGTGTGATCCCAGACACAAATGATAAAAAAATCTTGGATAATCAAATTATCAACAAATCATGTATTCACGTGATTTGATTTCAATATTTCAGGTCATAATTATAAACTTTACCTGATTTATGAACTTACAGGCCAAGAGACATCTTGACTATTATGGCAACACTTACATAAACTAGAACACCAACAAATACAGATTTTAACTCTAAGGCACTCTATACTTGTAATCTAGTCAGTGATGATGGTGTGCCATCATTGAAAGAGTGGCATCAGTGAAAAAAGGTGTACAGTACACAGACCGTGACACCCAGAGGCTGGTCTCACCTTGAGGTGGAGGTCTGCCGCCAGCACGCGCTGCTCCAGGTCCTCCACCCACTGCAGGGTGCTGATGTCCGTCTGCAGGGCCTTGGGCACCTCAGGCCAGGCCTTACTCAGAACCTCCAGCACCGAACTGCCCTCCTCCTGCGCGTGCTTGAACACAGGGTCTGAGAGAGAGAGAAAAAGAGACAGAAAGAAAGAAAGAGAGAAAGAGAGAAAGAGAGAAAGAAAGAAAGAAAGAAAGAAAGATCACACAGACATTACATTAGCATGAAAGCAATGGTACAGTAATGCAACAAAAGTATCGTAACTAAATAAAATCCTCTCATTCTAATCACTCTGGATCTTCACCTTGAGTCTGCCAAATGCCAATCACTATTAGTTGTTGACAAATGTGTGAAAACTCTGTACTAATGTGTATCTACACATCTAAATACTGAACTGCAGAAAAGCCTACAAAGCTTAAAGTAAGGGAAAGCTTACCATTAGCGGCCTTTGAGCAGACCTCGGACAGGAAGTCCATGTGTTTGGTGAGGTACTTGTGCAGCACCTTCTCCCTGACGCCGCGAGGATGAAGGGCCTGAAGGATGGCAGCAAGCTCCTCTGGTTCCTTCACCCACCACCAGCCTTGAACCATTTCTGCACACACACACACACACACACACACACACACACACACACACACACACACACACACACACACACTTTATCCATTAGCATATATTATGAAGCTCAAATAGCCAGAATCCAGTAGAATAGCCATACAGCCATTAGCTATTGTCTACTGGCAACAGCAGTGAAAAAGATGGAAAGAGGAAGCCGCTGAGGTTTGTTGACAATAGGCCGCCCACTGACCTTTAGGGATGGGCTTGGCCACCAGCTGTGTGAGGTACTTCTGCTCAATCTCCTGGAAGAGCGTGGAGGGGGGTCTGCCGCGACGCTTCCCCGTGCCGGGGCGGGAGTAGGGCCTGCGGGCGGGGCTACTGCCTCTTCTCCTCCGCCTGGTTGGCTTCTGCACCGGTGTGGAGCACGCTGGGGGGGTGGGGACCACGCCTGGCAACAGCGGGAGGAGGGGAGTCACGGCGGGAGTCAGAGCTCCAGGCTGGACCGGAACCTGCACTGGGATTTGCAACGGAGTCTGCAAGAAAGAGAGCGCTAAACGTGAGAAAATGACCACTCAACTCTTTCATATTCATATACAGGCTGTTGGCACCCTTCTTCCATACATGGTCTAGACACAAGACAGCATAATGTAAATTATGTCTGTGTATGTTTGTACATTTGAGGAGACAAGCACATTTCTGTCTTTGTCCCTTAGCAAGCAACTGTGATGTGTTATAATGTCTAATAAGCAAACAGACCAGAGGTATGAGGAGCGTAAAAGATAAAAACGGACCTGTGTGAGGGGGGTGGAAGCAGCCGGGTCAGAGGGGTTGGCGGGGGGAGCGTCCTTCAGTGGGCTGGTGGGGGACTCTTTGGAGGGTGAGGTGGCGTTGGGGAAAGGTAGACAGGGCTCTGATGGGGCGGTGGCGTCGCTGGGCGTCTTGGGCAGCAGAGGGAACCACTGGGCCTGCTTCTCAGCCAGCTCCTTCCTGGCCTCCTCCGATAGCCTGCTATCCTCCGGCGCCGTGCCTCCTGCCGCCACTGCTGCCAGTACCGCTGCGGCCGTAGCTGGGTCCTGGGCCCCGGCCACCTGAGCCTGGTTGAGCCAAGCGGTGACCGCCGCCTGGGTGAGGTCCGTCTGGATGCCCGCCTTGGCCGCTGCGTCAGCGGGACATTCCTCGCCGCCCGACTTGCTGCTACGCCGCCGCCGGCGGTTCTTGGCCGTGCGGAGGTGCAGCTCCACCTCGGGCTTGATCTTGCGGGGGCGTCCTCGGCCGCGGGGGCTGCTGCTGCTCATCAGAGACGCCTCGCCGGGGAGCGGGTCCACTTCCGTCGGGGAGCCGACGCTGACAGAGGCGCGGGGTGACGAGGAGCGTGGGGTGGTCGCCCTGGCAACAGGAGTGACGGGGGTGACCGGAGAGAGAGGCTCCTCAGATTTGACTTCCACCTTTACCTCCTTCTTTACGTACACCATGGGCTCGTCTGTGAGCAGGACATCCCCAGAGTCTACAGGGAGGCAAAAACACAGGGCATTATCCAACATGCTCACATCAACACACAACAACAAAGCCGTCCAAAAAAATTTAAATATAAAAATAATAAAAAGAAAAAATAAATAAATTAAATTAATTTTTTAATTAATTAATTAATTGATTAAAAAAAGGTAAGACTCCTAACCATGCATCTGATTGCTGCAGTTTATAAGAAAATAGCCATTCCTAATAAAAGTCTTGTGTACGACTTGGAGTGTCTGACTTACCCAAGATCTCCTCGGGCCCCTCCACCAGTATGGCCCCAAGCTGAGGCATTAGCCAGTACCGGCGCCGGTAGCGGTCCTGCCCCAGGGACATGGCCCTCAGGGAGTGAGACGCCTGCTGCAGCTTCTTACGGAAAAACACTTGCCGCTGGAAACAGGAACAATCCAGTCAGTCAAAAACACAGACTGTTTAGAGCTCATCTGGGAATAGAGTGTGTATGCGTGTGTGCGTGTGTGTGTGTGTGTGTGTGTGTTTTTTTTTACCTTGGTTAGCTTATCTATCTGTCTCTCCAGTTCTGGAATGCTAGCATTGCTGGGGCTTTCAGCCTGTGGGGAAGATCACAAAAAGGCAGATTTTTTATTTTTTATTTTTCACAAAGGATTGAGCAGAGCCTTTCCCCTTGAGTAGGCCTACGGTTGCTCTTTGACAAGACAGCCTTTCATAAGCGACACTCCAGGCCTGAGAACATGTTGAGTGTACAGTAGGTTGTGACGTGGCCTCCGTGTCTCTGCCTCACCTCAGAGAGTTTGGGCTCCTCTCGTACTCCTCGGCCGCGCCTGCTGCTCCTGTCCAGCATGACGCTCTCCTCCAGACTCTCCTCCTCCGCCGTCACCGCACGCGTGCTCCGCCGACGGTCCTCCACGCACAGCTCCTCTTCAGAACGACCCGTTCGCCGCACCAGGGCCGACTTCAATCTAAACACACACACACACACACACACACACAGGATTACTCACAACATCCTGATACTATCTAGGCTACACAAGCACAAGCTGACATATGCATCAGTTCACCAATAGCACCAACTCTGCTCTATTCCTCTTTCAATGCAACAGGAGGCTGTGCTGCTATTTAAAAACACATACATAACTAACACCATCTTAACATAATTAACGTTACATGTGCAAAATGATGTATTAGTTCCCAGCACTCCATGGCATGGTGCATCTAAACACATTGATCTGACAGCGTGGCCACACACACAATCAATCACTCAGTCTCTCTATTGCTTTGCATGGGCAGGAAAGCCTTTCAGATAAACTTGCACATAAGGAGCCCAGAGAGCAATTCTTCTTATTACAGACAGACACTTTAAGTCCTCTAAGAAAACTAATGGACCAAGGGACCCTTACACACACACACACACACACTCTCGGACATGGCAAGTCAGCTCATATTGTGAAACTTACTTGCGCAGTTTGCCCTCAATGATCCATTTGTTTTTCCTGTAGGTAGTCATATTCTCCAGTGTATTGTCAATGTCCCTGTAAAAACGAGACAGAATGAGTGTGACTTCAGTAAGTCATGAGAAACCATGTAAAACTACACACAAGTCTAATCTGAGAGAATTCAAAGAACTCTGAGCTAAGAATCAGCATCTCTGCAGGGAGAATAGTGGATGCTGACCTGGTTACTGTGTTGCTGGCGTTCAGCTCCTCCACTAGGAACGCCAGGATGGAGGCCTTCACTTCTGGTTTGAGAGCCTGGAAGGTTTTGGTGCGGAGACTGTTGCACACGTCCAGCTCGAAGCCGTGGGATTCCAGAAAGATCCGCAGACACTCCGACACGGTGCTGTAGCTTAGCTCCAGATCCACCAGCTTTTCCCCAAGAATCTTCACAGACTGCAGAGGCAGCGAGCAAAGCAAGAGAAGAGTAGAGACACACAATACAGTATCAGCATCTGCACACGTGGCCATGAAGGAGGCAAATACACCTGGGATTCACAGGGATTCTAGAAAGATACCCTAGAAGCAGAATATCAATACAGCACCTACTTTTCACCTTTCGACAAGTTAAGGATCAATACAAATACACATAATAATACAAATCATTTTTTATTTGGTTAGTGTTCAACACAAAAGGAATGTTTTGATGGCTAGTATTAAGCCTGAATGGAATATTTGGTTGGATGGGGTTCAATGTGAGATCCTACCTGATAAAAGGGGGGCAGGCCTGGGTCGTGCAGCGCCGCCTCCACCAGTTTGATGAGCAGGTCCATGAGCTCGGCCTGGCTCTCCCCGATGCCCAGGAGGCCTTCCTGCAGGGTGCAGAGGCTGGGCACGTCCTTGGGGACCTGCAGGCCCAGCACCTTGCCGTAGCTGTGCAGGAACTCCACCACGGTGAGGCAGTGGGCGAACGCCCGGCCCGACAGCACCACCCCAGGGATGCGAGACAGCTCGGGGAAAGGCTGCTCACGGGGGAGCGGAGGGAACAGGGGGGGAGGCAACGGGAGATAAGAATTAGGACATCTTGCACATTCATCGGCAGTTAGGGAGGGGGAAAGCTATGCCCTAAAACTGTCCATCACAGGAAACTCTCTAGCGCTGCCCAGATAAAGAACAACTAGAAGCACCATTGTGTCTCTGATAGAGGGATGGATGTAAAATGCATGTGCCATGTCTGGTTCAGTAGTATCAAGATCAAGTGTGTGCTTGTGCCCGTGTGTGTGTGTGTGTGTGTGTGTGTGTGTGTGTGTGTGTGTGTGTGTGTGTGTGTGTGTGTGTGTGTGTCATGAGGGCAGAAGAGTAGGATTGGAGAAGTAGGAGTGACCTGCTTTCTTTAAGCACTGTCCTTAGCCTGTGCACTAAACACTAAACAGTACGAAACATTAATCAATCTGTCTATGAAACCCAGTGACCCACTTCCCTGCCCCAAGCCTCCATTCCCATGTAGACAGGCACACTATACAGTGTTACACATCAATGCATTATGCTAGCCAGTAGCTCCAAACAAGGTGAGTGTTGGCAGAGAGGCCATGATGCAAGCAAGAGCGCCCTCACCTGGTGGTCTATGAGGCACATGTCCTCAGTGGGCTTCTTGAGCTCCTCCAGGATCTGCTGTTGCCTCTTCCTCTCCTCCAGCCTCCGCTGGGCCTGCGCCCGTCTCTCCGCCGCCCGCTTGGCCGCCAGCGCCGCCTGGGCCTGGGCCTCTGCTTCCGCCTGGGCTTTGGCCAGCGCCTTGGCCTGGCTCCGCGCCCCCGCCACTCTTTTCACCTGCCCCGCCTTCTCCAGCTCCTCAGGAGTCTGCACTCGCCGCTTGCGCCCGGGCTTCTTGGGTTGGGCAGGGGTGGCAGGCTGTGGGGCCTGCTGGTCAGAGGGCTGCTGGGACTGGGCCTGGTTGGGCTGCCCAGGCTGGGCTGCTTTCTCCTCCTCACCCTGGGCCTGCTCCTTTGTTTCTTTGTCCTTCTCCAGCTGGGAGGATGGGAGAACACGTTAGTCAGCGAGGACACAACACGAGTTTTACAGCCAACACAACGAAGACACAACACAAGGTTTACAGCCAACTAAGGAAATCACTTATATGACCACAAAAGGAGGCTTCATAAATAAGCTGATGGGGAAGAAAAAAAAAAAACCTGTAATGCACAGAAACAATGTAAAATATTTCTTAAATACATTCTCCAACTAAAGATAGAAGTTTCACCATTATGTTTATTAGTTTCTGGTGCATACCTTAGCCTTTCGCTTCTCCTGCCTGATAACCTTGTTCTTGGCATCTTCCTTGCGCTTGAGTCTTGCCTAAAACAAAAAGAGAAAAGTTACTTTTGTGAGTACAGACTATTACATAGAGGTGGCGAAACATGAGAATGTGTTGGTTAACTACCTTTCTCTTCATTTTCTTCTTGATCTTGAGCAGTTTCTCCTTCTCCTCATCAGTAAGTTCTTCTACAGGTGCAGAAAAAGTACATTAGTTCACTTCATATAAAAAGATAAAACTGTAACATATGAGCATTGTGTATATGCAGAAAATCTGGTAGGAAATTCTGACAAATTTTTGCTCATTATAGAGGGAATTATTTATTATTTGAGGGAATTTGAGTCGCAATTGTCCTCCGCAGCCTCCGATTTTGTTTAAGTTTTTGCTTCCAATATTCGATGTTTGCAACTTCAATAGTGTTTCTTTGCCACGTAAAATTGTATTGCTACTGTTAACCCTACGAGTAGTTCATCTGTTTGAATAAACAAACAAATAAATAAATAAATAAATAAATAAATAAATGGTAGCTCATTGCTAAGCCCCATGAATAACAACAACAAAAAAAAAAAAGTGTTGCTGCTGCTCAGTGATGCTTTCCAGACTGAAACCACTCCCATTTCCTCACCCTTGGCTTGCAGCCTCTTCAGCGCCCTGGCGTCCACCTTACTCAGCAGGTCCACCGCGTTGGTCTTGGGTGGTCTGCCAGGCCGGCGGCCCGGGGTGCCTTTAGGCCGCCTGACTCGGGCACGCGGCTTCTCCTTGTCTGGGTTGGGTGGGCGACCACGTCTGCCAGTGATGGCCATGATCATGGAGGGCACTTCCTCATTGGCCAGCAGGAACCACTGCATCCCCTGCACATGGACAATCACAACAGCTCACTAACTAAAATGGCTTCAACTGTGAAAGGGTCCTTCACTCATACATTTTAAGTAGCTATAGTACATGTATAAATAATGGAGAAACACATTTCCAGTTAACAACACAAACAAACACAAACATACACAGAACAGTTGGAACTGTTGCATTACTTAGTCTTATACCATAAAACTTCTTGGTGTTAACACTCTCTCTGCCATGCCAGCAAAAATATTAAACATACAAGACTCATCCTCCTCTTGACCTCATGTTAAGCTCAGAGCAAACTCAATGAAACACACACTGACCTCGGGCGTTGGGCGCTCCTCGTAGAAGTCTCCCACGGGCATGCGTGGGCTGAAGCTGAAGTGTTCTCTGGTCACGGCCCCACACTCGTGCCTCCGCAGGTACTGCAGAGAGAGAGAGGAAAACAAACAATGATTACAGTTACATGCTGGGAATATTCTGCTTCAGTCAAGCGCACACATTTTGATTGTCATCTCCCCAATTCGGCTTTTTTTTTTTTTTTCGTTTCTAAAAAGCTGAGTAAACCACCTGGCTTTTGCCAGAACTAAACAGAATACTAGGCCATATATACACCATAATCAGAAAAAGATCCTGATCAGGAGGTTTTAACTGTTGTGTGTGGCAAACCAACAGAAGGCAACTGCAGGCTTTGTAGGTTTATATAAAAAAAACTAACAAACGCTGGTCTGTCCTGTCCACTGATTAAGTGAATAATGGACATATTTATCATTACATATTTATCATTATATATCATTACAGCGTTACTGAAGACAGCTATGCAGTGTCAGGACTAGTAGACACAGAATGGTGGTGATGGTAGTGTCTTCACCTTGATGATTTCAGGGAATTGTTTCATCCTCCTCCCACAGGGACTGTAGTACCAGGTCTCTCCCTTCAGACGGTCCTCATGCTTCTTGACACGGACCTCCCTCCTCCACCTAGGACACACACACACACACACACACACACACACACACACACACACACAGAGGAAGATCAGCAGTCAGCATCTGGCAGATCACAGTGCCATCCGCAGTGGAGCTCCACTGCACTTAATTCAGCAAAGTGACGGACGAAGCCTCAAGGAGGAAGCGCTGAGATCAGCACAGAGGCAAGCTCAGGAGCCCTAAGGAAGCACTACAGCAATAGGTGGGGCAGAAACGCCAGGCTTGAGAGGGAGATGGAAGTGTGTGTGTGTGTGTGTGTGTGTGTGTGTGTGTGTGTGTGTGTGTGTGTGTGTGTGTGTGTGTGTGTGTGTGTGTGTGTGTACATACATAAGTGAGGGGGTTTACTGGGTATCCCTCAAAGTGCTTATAATTGAGAGACTGATGGTACTTACCCATGCAGCAGAGGGAAGTGCACCTGTTCCTCAGTGGCAATCCTCCTCTTTGGAGTTTCTCCTAAAGCCAAACACAAGCACTGGTGAGTGACAGTATGCAAAACACTAAACACTGCACTGGGCATGTTTACTCTGTCTCTGTGTGTGCGTGTGTGTTTTGGGGGGTTGGGGGTTTATGCTCATCATTTCCCGCCCCATGCAATTTCAGCCCCATCCTCACATCAGCCACCCCAGTGTTTTTACCCGAGCATAACTCTGGTTTTAGGCTCATGTGTAAATCACCCATGTTGTGTAATGTCTGTGTGTTAATGTCCGGTTAATTACCAGGTGTTATGTATGAAAGCAGCTTATGTTGACATATTGTGCGTGCGTGCGTGTGTGTGCGTGCGTGGATCTAATCTTTCAGCTAATCTGTACCTGTAGTAGAGCCCTCTTCCTCATCTTCGTTGTCCTGCTCAGCTTTGTCAGCTTTGGGCTCCTTGGGCTCAGCCTTGGCTCCTTTGGGTGTTTTGGGCGTTTTAGGTGTTTTGGGTGTTTTGGGTGATTTGGGTGATTTGGCAGCTCCAGCTGCAGCTCCGGCCCCATCCTTGGCCTTGGGCTCCCGCGGCTTCCTGGGTTTCCTGGGCTTCTTGGGCTTGGCCGCTGGCGTCTGAGCGCTGGTGTCCAGACCGCTTTCTCCCTCCACCTTTGGAGAGGTGGTTGCCGTGGTGGCCCCAGCCGGCCCAGGCTGTTTGGGCTTCCTGGCCTTCTTGGGCTTGGCAGGAGGGGTCTGTCCGGCCACCAGGCTCTGGTCACTGCCTGGTTTGGAGGCATCTGGAGAGCTTAGGAGCGAGGCAGCCTCTGCAGCAACCGTGCCAGATGCGTCGTCTTTGGACAGTTTGCGTTTTTTCCTTGTTCCAGTAGGTTCCTTGTCCTCATTCTTCTTCCTCTTCCGTTTCTCCTTCTCTTCTTTCGGGGCTTTTGCTGGAGTCTTCTTCTGAGAGGCGGGAGAAGTCTGGGAATCTGGGAAACAGCAGCACACAAGAACAATTATTATGGCACACCTCAGAGATACACTAGGACACCATTAACTATGGTGCACAAAGAGCTTTATTAAAGTTAAGAATATTACAATATCAACAAATCCAAGAGAAAGGACACATCAGTAACAGAGTGATTGAAAACACATACACCTGAGACACCTGAGTAATCTGGGCAGCCAGGGTCCGACCATAAAATTCTAGAGCCACAATATTATTCCCCCACATGATGCTGACAAGTTCAGCAGCACAAAATCATGAGAATGACACGTAGCAAAATGCTGTGCTATGGAGGACAAACCCAGAGCAGTCAATAGAGGCCCAGTGTGAGTGGACAGTGCGGTTAGTTACCCTGCTTTGCAGCGCCTTTGGATCTCTTTGCAGCAGGCTTCTGTGGAGGGGGTGGTGTTGTTGCCACGGTGACAGCTGAGGTGGACAGGGGCGGCGATTTGGCTGCTAGTTCCGCAGGGCTGGGGTCTGCTCCCTCCGCCGCTGCCGCCACCGCCACCATCTCCTGCCAACCCTCATCAGCGCTCGCTGGGGTGCCAGCTGTGCCAGGCATGACCGCAGCAGCAACAGCAGAGGCGCCAGCACCGTCTGGGGCATCACGCCCATCACCGCTCGCCTCTACCGCCTTCTCCTCACTCGCTCGCCACTCCTCAGGGCCTGCAAGAGGACAGCGTGACATTGAGCACGTGTGAGTCCTTCATCTTTACATTTTAGATGACTGGACGTGATTATGTTCCACAAATATTAATACAATGGGGATAACACAATACAGTGAACAAGCAAACAGACAATTATCAAAAATACATTATTAGGACAGTAGTTCCCTTTGTAGGGATGTGTTTTTTTTTTTTTGAGGGGGGGGGGGGGGGTATGCCAAGTAAATGACTCGTAATAAATCCGCATACAAAGCACCAACACTCTTCATATTTACAGATATTAACAGATGAATTCGCAACCATTTTAACTGACTCCACTGTTAAGGTGAACCGTCATTTTGCTTTGTTAAATAAATTAATGGATTGAGGCCTGTGATGATTAAAATAACCTCCAGTGGAGTTTGGAGGCCAATGATGAGTGGATTTTATGTCTGGGGTGCTGCCTGGGACACAAACATATCCTTTTTTTTTTTTTTTTAAATGTGCACCTACACAATCAATAGTGGGATTGACCTCTACCAACAGTTGATCCACAATTTAATTCATATGTAGATGTATGGCGAGATAAACAAAATGAACATGAAAATGAAATGAAAAAAATACCCCAATCCACAATAACACATCATGACCAGTCATTAAACAAAGAAACAATCTACATAACCATCCATCACCAAAATGACCACAACAGATGTGCACAACCAATTTGGCCATTTTTTTGTGCGCTCACCTTTAGTGGGCGGTCCGGAGAGGTGGTGGTCATCCACAGACATCTGAGAGGCGTCATTCTGAGAGTCATCACTCAAGGAGTCCTTCAGGCGAGAGCTGCGGTCATCCTCTGTACCTGACTCCCTAGGGCTCGGACAGCTGTCCATAGTCTCGTCAACCTGAGACGAGTAGTCACCAGTAGTCTCCTGGGTGTCGTCGCCCATCGTCACGTGTTTCGAGTCCTCTGTTGCTGACTCCTCTGTAAACATAGAGGGTTCATCCGTATAAGAGGTGTCGGCCATCGAGTCGTCGTAAGTGTCATCCATGGCGCTAGTGTCCTCTGCCCGAGAGCTGTCCAGGCGAGTCGACTCGGCCACGGAGGTGTAGTCCAGAGAGTCGTTCTCGTAAGTGTCATCGAGTGAAGCAAACTTCCTTGAGGAGTCATGCCCTTTCACTGTCGCAGGAGCCGTTCCTGCCCCAGGGAAAATGTTCTTGGCTGGGCTATCTGCCTTGCGGGCTGACGTCTCACAAGCGACGTTGCCGAGGCCTTCGTGAGACTTGGTGGAGTGTGGAGCCGGGGTGGAGTCCGACTTTGGCAGGCTGCTGACAGTGGCGACATCTTCTTCTGGCTGAGGAACGCTAGCTTCCTTAGCACTGGCAGCTTTGCGGGGGGAGTCTTTGCCAGCAGCAGCCTCGCTGGAGTCGTGCCGGGCTGAGCCCTGTGAGGCCTGCCCAGTGGCCTGAGGAGGGGAGGACACGGCGGCAGCCTCGGAGGCCGGAGAAGGTGGCACCGAGCCGCTGGGGGCAGACCCTGCCTGAGGGGGCGTGGGGGCAGCAGGCAGTCCGGAGACAGGCGGAGGAGGTGGAGGAGGCGGGGGCATGGAGCCCCCGGGAGGAGCGGTGGCGGCCTGAGTGGGTGCGGACACGGCGGGGAGTGCCGAGACAGTCTTGGGAGGCGCAGTGGCTCCAGGCGGAGGCGCGGCGCTAGCAGGAAGAGACACGGAGGCGGCCTGAGGGGCAGTGGTGGCGGCACTCACCACAGGGGGAGAGGAGGCCGCCGCGGCGGGAGGCACAGAAGCGGCACGAGAGGGAGCAGCGGCTGCTGCGGGAGGTGCCGCTGCCGTAGAAACGGGGGCCGTGGCAGGAGGCGCTGCGACGGGCGAGCCGGCAGTAGCAGCAGGTCCCGGAGAGCGCCCGGAAACACAGTCAGGAAGAGACTTGGTCGTCTGCGACTGAGGCGACGATGACGAAGAGGACATCAGGGGGGAAGGAGCAGACGCCTTCTGAGGTGACGCAGATAACGGAGACGAAACCGGAGCCTCCGGGGGAGACGAGGGAAGAGCAGACGCCGGAGAGAGCGGCCTTGAGAGCTCTCCTGGTTTAGGGACTCGAGCCGCCTTGGAGGGCGAAGACACAGGGGAGTGAGGTTTGGACTCCTGAAGTTTGTGGGCTTGGGCCATCTGAGGAGGCATATAGGCCGACTGAGAGTGGGGGGAGGCCGAGCCGGGCGACGCACTCGTCCACGGGGGAAGTGCCGACACACCAGGCAAAGCAGACGGACCTGTGGTGGACCCGGCCGGAGAGTTGGAACTCACAGGCGGTGGTGCAGGACCTGGAAGTGAGCGGCTCATTAGCGGGGGAGGAGCAGACATGGCCGAGCCTGTGTGGATCAGCTCTGGCGGCGCCCCTACCATCGTGGAAGGCGACATGGCGCCAGGCATGGGCCTCAGGCCTTGGACCATCAGTGGTGGCGAAGAGAGCATGGGGCCTGGACCTGGAGCAGACGCAGGGCTCCCGTGTGACGTCTTCCCCCCGACCTGAAGAGACGCAGACGTGGAGGTGGCTGAGGAGGAGGATGAGGAGGAAGGTGGGGAATCCGTGGCGGTCATGTGATGCACAGGCACCGGAGGAGGAGGATGGGGAGCAGGAGGCCCTGACGGAGCCTGACGTGGCGGCGTGGACAGAAGTGGAGGGGGCGCAGAGTGCATGGCCTCTCTCATGGGTCCTCCCATGTCGTGGCGCGCTTTGTGAATGGGCTCCACATCCATGCCTCCTCCGTGTGGCACGCGCTGGCAGTATTCACTGTTGGGCACTAGGAGGTGGCCTGAGGGCCTGCTGGGATAGCCCTCAGCTTTGGCCAGCCGCTGGGACATAGACGCACGCTCCACCCCGTTGTAGCCTTTGTCCACCTCTTTATACGCTTCACTCAGACGCCCTTGGGACGGGATAGGAGAAGAAGAGAATTAATCATGGATGGCCCCATACACAGGGAAGATCATTATGTCAACATGTCACATTAAGACTGCAATTTACTTCAACATTATGAAAGACAAAGGCCTGGACACTAGATAAAACAACTGACTTATTCAGTACCCAATATGCAAACATTCCCAGAAAAAAAAAAAAAAAATTTACTACAATCTACCGGTAGAATCTTCAAATTCACATTTTTGTAGATCAGCATTTTGGAATAACCTAGTATGTGACCGGTTTGGATCATCAAAAATGTGTTGGACTGGTTAACTTGCAAATGTACACAAACACACTACATTGTCACAGGATGCATTACATATGATGACCACAAGACAATTCCATCTATGGCATGGTGGTCTAGTCCTCACCTTGCATGACGGAAGGCATGGACACACTGCTTCCCAGAGGGCTGTCTCTGCTCTGTGGGGAGCCGCTATCAGGGCCAGCTGAGGGAGACATCATGGGCACCTGCATTGGGAGGGGGCTACCAGTAGCTCCGCGGCTTATGTGGTGGTGCTGGGGACTGCCCCTGGGCGGGGTGAAGTTCTGGGACGTGGGGGGCATCATCTGAGACTGCTGCTGCTGCTGCTGGGGGGCATGCTGGGGCTGGGATGGGGATGGGAGCGGCTGGTGCTGCTGCTGCGGGTGCTGTGGAGAGGGAACGGTCTGGTACTGGGGGGCATGCTGTGGTGAGGGCATCGTCTGATGCTGCGGAGGGTGTTGGGGCGAGGGCATCGTTTGATGCTGCGGAGGGTGTTGGGGCGAGGGCATGGTCTGATGCTGAGGCGGGTGTTGGGGTGATGGTAAAGTCTGGTGCTGCGGTGGATGTTGTGGGGAGGGCATCGTCTGATGTTGCGGAGGGTGTTGGGGCGAGGGTAGAGTCTGATGCTGCGGAGGGTGTTGGGGCGAGGGCATCGTCTGATGCTGTGGAGGGTGTTGGGGCGAGGGCAGAGTCTGGTGCTGGGGTGGATGCTGTGGGGAGGGGAGGGTCTGATGTTGTGGCGGGTGTTGTGGCTGGGGGGAGGCCAGCTGTTGGTGCGTGGGTGCGTGCTGGGGCTGGGGTGAGGGCAAGGGCTGGTGCTGTGGGGGGTGCTGAGGCTGCGGCGAAGGCAGCGGTGGGTGCTGAGTCGGATGCTGCGGCTGGTGCTGGTAGTATGGCATCCCGTTGGGCACCATGCCATAGTGCTGCTGCTGCTGCTGCTGCTGCTGCTGAGGGTGGTGATGGGCATGGGGGTGGTGAGGCAGTGGGTGGTGGGGGTGGTGGTGTGTGGGAGGCCCCTGGTGTGTCATGGGCGACTGCTGGTGGTGCTGTGCAGGTGACATGCCCGGGTGCATCTGACTTGGGTAGCTTCCATAAACGCTGTGGGAGTTGTAGCCCATGGCCATGGATGCACCTCCCTGTTGCTGTGTTGGATTTGGCCTGTTCCAGTACTGTCCAGCCCCCAGGCCAACATTGGCCGTGCTACCCACAGGAGTCTGGTGGGTGGGCCCCATGGCCCCGTTGACCTGATACTGACCATGGCCCTGGAAGTGGTGCTGGTTCTGCTGCAAGACGCCCGGGGAGCCCTGCTTCTGGTGCATGCCGTGCTGGGGCCCAGATGACATGGCTGGGCTGTACTGAGGCTGCCCCCACAGGTAATCATAGGCCATGTTGCCCTGGTGGTGGTGGTTGCTCATGTGTGGGTAGGATGATGAGGGAGGGTGTGGGCCAGGTTGGCTGGTCCCAATTGCAGTAGTGATGCCATTCACATTCATGTCGCCGTTTATATCTACAAGGACATTCACGAAAGGTTAAACACAGGCAGAGATTAGACCATTTTCACATCATTATGTTAAAATAATAAAATAAAAATAAGCATCATGATGATAGTGATGGGGACTGCTACCACTTACTTTTCCCTTGCTGGGGGAAGCTCATGGAGGACCCATTAGTATAGAGAGAATCCCCTGAGGAAAGCTTCAGTCCTGAGTTTGCAGACACAGAGGAGTGTGGGCCATAGTTAAAATGATTATTTGCTTCCATCTGCATGTCAAGAAAAAGAAACATAAGAACACATTCGTACACCTTTCATATTAAACAAGGCAAGTGACATTCCAAACAAGCAAGAGCATTTGCAGTAGGTTTTATCCTTCATTGAAAGACAATGCTGTAATGATTGCTGCATGTTTATTTATCGCTCTATATTTCGTCTCCATATTTACTGCAGATCCCATCGTGAAATGGGAATGAAGCGGAAAAAACTCAACACCTTCGAAGAGAATTAAAATGTGGTGATGAGAAATCCAAGTAACTTCACAAACACACAAAAACAACCATTCCCTCAATAAATCAAAGATCGCGGTAATACAACTCTCGCATGGCATAAATACTATCAGCACACCATAGAAAGGGCCAACACTTTACATAAAAAGTACTTCCCAACGCAAGATAGCAAGAGTGCGCAACCGAATGCAGGATTATGATGACACGCTGTGGCCGACATCACAAACATTTCACTCCCACAACTCTTCCCTAAAATGTCGCAGATAACGCGGATGGGATGCCCTACCGTGTTTATAATGGACACAACAAGATCTTCTGCAGCTGACCACCCAGCAAAGCAGGCGATGTTTATATTGACGAGAAATTGTATTGTGTTATGAACCGTTGAGAACACGAGAGAATTTTATGACGATCGTACATAATGTTCAAACGAAGAATAATACAACATTACCTTGGTTGATTTCCGTTCGTGCTATGGCTTGATACATCATTAGCACTTCAGCTAACCCAACCGCAAAAATAACACATCCCGTTAGCTAACGTTATACCCAGGCAAGTGAGCAGGTAGCGTAAACACTTGCTAAAATGCATGATCCTCCAGTTCAGCAACTGTTTCTACAAATAAAATACACTGTGGTTTCAGTGAACAGTGTGATATCAATATCGCCATACACGCTGGCGAATTTCTCACCAAAATGAGAGAAAATGGTTAGCAAACATGCTAACCAATACATGTGACCATGCGCTCAGCTTTACCCGAGTTCCCTGCCTAACCATCTCATAACACGGGATAGCCGACATCCAGTGAAGAGAACAGCCAATACACATCAACCCTCCTGTTTACCCCTGGCAAAATTCATCTTCCTGCCTCAACGAATGACAGGAACAGCACTAATTAAAATATCACTGAACAATGCAGATAACCCTTAATCTATCGGTCTTTATAACTTGCTCACCAACTTCTTCCATTGAAAAAAAGATTAGCTAGCTGTGATGCTAGCGAGTACTACAGCCATTTATCGCAGCTAATGTTAGCAACAAACGCTCGACAAGAAGAAAACAAAAAAAGCCTCTGCTAGCCATCGGGCTTTATACAAACGGTAGTCCTACGAAAAACTGGGACTTGACAAATGAAAAGGGGTTGTGTAACTGTATGGGATACGATAGTGCGCCATTACAACTCTTGAAATTAATATTTCAATATGTAACATTACTTGCAATCCGACAGATTAGCGAGCTAACGTTAATGCTCATTTAATAACGTCATTTCCAACTGGGCCTATTTAGCAACATCGCGGTTAGCATTACTGGTTTGTTATCTTAAAATGCACTCGGAAACACTAGAGTTCAATCAGAAATTTCCAACACATGGAATACAATATTTCAAGAAACATGTATATAATACACAATAACAAACATACACACACGAGGAGCGTAAGTAAATGAGCCCTCGATAGATAACGTCAAATCCAAGGTTATTTAAATAATTAAAGAAGTTAAACGTACAGATAATCAAGCTAGCTAATGTGCAGCACTCGCGTATCTAACCTTAACATCACGCGTTTCATCTAAAACAAGACTGTCAGAAAGTTATATTTAGATGGACTACACGATATATTAGTATTTAAGGTGCATCTAATTGATGTTTATGTTTATTTCAAGGGATGCTCTTCTTTTGTTGATAAATTCACAATGTTTTCCCGTTACACTGTGAAGGGAATTTCTGAAGCAGCATCCTTCACACGCATACACACACATATACTCAAAACTTCTCCAGCAAAAAAAGAAAAGAAATGAAATATGCCTAACCTTAAAATCCTTGGATATCAAAGGCACTGAAGCCTCTGACACTCCGACTGAAGAATATTATGGTTGAAGATGGTGCAGGCGATGTAAATAGTAAACAGGTATTCGCTAACCTTTGGATCTCAAATTAGCAAACATGGCTGGTGTGTTTGAGCGCAGCCATGATCACAGAAGAGAAAGAAACCGAGCTGAAAGAGGAAGTGAATGGTGCCCGTGCCCTACACACTGCAGGGTGTCTCGTGAGTACTGGGTCTTAACGCCGACCCCAAGGCCTACTTGTGGTGTAAGGTAGATAGATACCTGTCAATGTAGTCTGACAGCTGAGCAGTTTTATTTATTTATTTCAAATATGCGTGCATGGCCTGCGAGAATTGGTAGACCATTTTGTTTTTGCTTTGTAACTTAACGCTTGGCTCCGGAATAATATGCATTATGGTCTTTGCTGCTCCATAGATTTTGTAATTTACTTATTCATAGCTTTCAAATGTTTTTAAACATTCTTACTCCTGTGCACGATCCTCGTTGATTAGATTCCAACGTGTTTTGTTGTGATTGTTTTTCTCACCTGCAGCCTCTTTTAGTATTTCCAGTCAAGCATAAGAAATAAATATTGAAGATAATTAAATAAGGTATTTATCTATTCATCATCAAAAGGTCGTCTCACAAGTAGACCTCCTTACTGGCCTCAAAAAGGGGGGAAATGGCTTTATGGGCAACATGGCTTTATGTACTTTATTTAAAACAACAGTAGGTTTTAGGACCCTACACCAGTACCCTATTAACCCAGACTAGGCTTCTGTAAAAGTCCACTCTGTACTTTAACCTCTTTGTAAAGGTGATTGTTTAGAGGTCATAGGTGGTTAAAAAGGTCATACCTGGGCCACATAACAATCACTAACCACCAAAACTATTTTCCATTTTCAGCAGGAGGCTGTAGACCCTGAAATATCTCTACAGGTCCAGATCAAATCCGTGTCAAGTGCATCTTGAAAAAGATTTGATTTGATGATGTGGGACGGTTATGTTCTCTGCCACTTTCTACAGTAACTCCCATGAAACAAATTATATGGTGCAAGTAGCCTGCATCTTATAGAAAGGAAAAATAATAGATGATGAAAAACACATAAAATTGCTGTACTATGAATTTTACAGCATCACCACATTACACACCAAGAACTGACTCACAGACTACATGTATATAACTTTAAATAATAGTGAAAAAAAATAATCTGAATAGATTTTCAAACCTGATATATATTGTGTTCTCCTTACATTATCAAACACAATCGCGAGAACCTGTCTTCTTTCATCTTTAATTCAAACCTTACAATGACTTAAATAATTGGTACACAGACACGTCTTTAACAGTTTATTAGAAAGATGTTGACAGTTCTTAAAAAAATCTGCTTCCCCCCAATATTTTAGGTAGCCAGTGACACTGACAGGTTGACACACATACTCAAAACCTACCTATTGTTATCCCTGTTCCACACTTGCATTGAACAAACAGTGCAAATAGAATTTGGTCAATACAATGTTTACAGTTTTGCTTCATCAGAGTCCTTCAGCTTGACTCTACAACATTTACAAGGGAAAACAGTGTGTGGGGGAACTACTAAACAGAACCCAGAATCCACTTTGTGTGCGAAATGATATACACCGTGTTCCACTTTGAGGGGATTAACAGCGAGGAATCACATCATCCAAGCTATGCAAGGAGGAATATCACATAAGTGGGGTTAAAGTTCCAAATAGCATGACAAACTGCAATATTATACACTATTCATACAGGGCAGCGTTCTAGCTTGTGGTTTAAGAGGGAGCGAATGTGATACATTATGTTTGTTGAACATTGAAAAGGGTACAGTATACTTATTTTAACAGATGTTGAGATATGTATGGACACCTATCACTGTACTCTGAACAGCCCTCAGAAATGACTTTAGACATAATCATATTGACAAATGAATGGGGTGTGGATAAAAAATATATTTCCTTGCAACTCATATTGTATTGCTTACAAGATGAAAAACTGTACAATGTACAGTTCAGTACTTCAGAACAGTTCAAGAGTATTCATAGTTCAGAGTACAACCAGAAGTAGTTAAAACAGAAAAACAAGCACTGTACCACTGTATGAGTACTGTATCATTGTGAAGAGCTCTGTACAACAGTATGCATATCAACCTTCAGTGGAGCCATGGGGGAGTTGAAAGAGGGACCTGCAAGCAGAGGTCACGGTGGTAGATTTCTTCACTTGATCTGGTCCTCCCCATTACCAGATTGTGAACTGTTCAGTCATAACTGTCCCGTTGTTTTCATTAAGGGTTCCTGAGCAGCTTTATTCCAAATCTGGCATTTCTAATGGAAAGGCAACATGGAACATATTAAACAACAAACAAACAAAAAAACAAACAAACAAAAAAAAAAAACGGTGAGAAAGTATACAGTACATCTCCCCCCACCGCACACAAATCCATCACCACAAGAGAAATTCTCCAAATAAATAATGATACTTACTTTCATCGTCACTGTCTGCACTGTCCTCCTAGATTGAATATAGCAAACACATTTTAAAAATCAAGTGTTTCCATATATAATTTATCATAAATTTATTATTATACTGTTGAATTAAAATACTCACTTCCTCTACCCCGTCAAGATCTGGCATTCCATCCTCGCCTCCCATACTATTCATCATCTGCGAAGATAGCAGTGAGGAATATTGAAGCAATTGAAGTTGTTTGAAACATAGCACTATACGGCTATGGTGTGAATCAGAGCTATATTGAATATGATTCTGGCACCCCCTTGTGTCAAATGCCCCATATTGCAAGTAAGCATTACAGGTATAATGCCAACACATGAATTTGTTGACATGGTATGATCTTTTCATTCACTTGTAAACCCACAACACAAAGATACCAAAAGACTTTAAATGGCAAAGGGAAAGTCTTTTGTAGTGTGAAACAATATTTTCAAATGATTATGACAAAAGAGAAATTTCACAATATGCATCAGTTTCACAATATACATCAAACACGGTATAAATATACTAATGCCTCTAATGTATTCCACACATAATGTTTAGGCTACTTTCTGCGGCATCAATCTCATTCATGTAAGAATTTTCCTGAAAAGAAAAACATACAAACCATACAGGTACATTCAAAACAAAGACTACTCACCTCTGAGAAACGGTCAAAGTTCTCAAGTTCCTCATCTGAGTCTTCCTCCCAATCTTTCCAGTTGTTAAAGTCCACACTGAGCCAATTCAGCTGGAAGACATAAAACACAGCCATCCTATTTTCTTGTGTAAAGAGATATTCCTGCACATTACAACCCATATCCCTGTTATGACCGAGGGCCACTCAGTTGGTGTACATTTTTCTCATTCGTTTACCTACAGTCAGTACCCAGTCACCTTGAACGACAGGGCTATGGTTTCAAATGCGACCAAATATCCCTTTAGGAATTGTATAACATATTATACATGATCATTAATACTATACTTTCTCACTGACAAGCACACCTACCTTGGCTTTTTCTTTTGTTAGTCTTGGCCATTTCTTTCCAGCTTCAACCTTTTTTAAACAGCATAACACTGACCGATCTGTACGTTTATGTTTGGATCCCTGTGAAAAAGAAATATGACAATATGACAAAAAAATATAAGATAAAATATCCTATACACTATTTTCATTTTGAGTCGACTGGATAAAAAAATAAACTTACATCTTGATCGATTGCTTCAAACAGGTCAATTTCATTTGCATGCTTGGCATTGTCAGTCCCACCTAGACAACTGATGTAAACAGTGAGGAAATGACTTGCAACTGAGACATAATAAAAATGTGAGATCACATTCACGTGGCCATCAAATACATTTGTGACTAAGACATAACACACATTTGAATGTACACTTGATATACTTAAATTTCAATTTACCTAAAAGCGCACTTTGACTTTTCAAAATTTATTTCAACATTCTTGCTGTCAGCAACGTAGAACTCAATGAAGACACAATCCCGTCTGTCATACCACTTGGCAGTTGCTGGATGCCTGTTTAGGGCCAAAACAAAACATCAATGACTGGAGTGAGCAGAATGTCAGCTGCAAATGATTTCAAATGCAGAAAAGAGTAGCCAAATTAAAGGCATCACTGATCTTAGCAGACACAGCAAAAGCAAGTCACTGACCATCTGTACTTGACAGGTGGCCAGGTGAGACAAAGGTCCTGCATCAATTTACCACTACAATGACTATCATATTCCGTTCAAGGTAATCCACAGTGTCTTCTGTTACTAAGAAATCCTAAGCAGACTAAAGCTGTCCAACATATGTCCACTGTATATAATTACACAGGCTACACACTTTTCCTTATTTGATGAAAAGGTACACGATAACCCCCAAACTGACAACCCATTCGAACTCCATTCTAGTAAGTTAACGTGACATAACTCATGGGGCCTAGGTTCTACACTGGGCCTAATTAATCATAACTATGTAATTTACATTATTCAGAGATAAGACATGTGACACAATGTTATCTCATGACAGCAATTGCAGCTCCTTAAAGTTAGTGTGATGCGAATAAACAGGCTATTGCTTATGATATTAACAGCTGATGCAAGTAACACATCAATTTCTAAGGTCCTTGGCAAAGGCATTTGCTGAAGCGTGGCTAACATTAGCTTGTGACATTTCTTGCAGGTGCACAAGTAGCCCCCGCTAGCCATTTAAGAAGCTCACGTCAGCTAGCAAATTAGCTAGTAAGCTAGCTAGCAAGCTAATCCTTGACAACGGTATCTAACAATGACCGATTTAGCCCTGATACTCCTTCACTAACATTAGTTTCATAGCAGAGCAACTTTCAAAACTTGCAGTGACGTTATCGTATCATCTGTAACTTATTTGAACCCAATCCAAAGGGCAATCTCATTCGCAAGCCAGCGTGCGACTTCTAAGGTTAACATTATCTCATTCATTTGCCACCAGGCTGACAACATGCTTTAACGTTACTTGCCAATGCTATCATCAGAGAGGGTTGGTTTAAGCGGATATTTTAGCCTTCATGCTAGGGTGTTGGCAAAAATGTTCTCGAATAACGCTAACGTTTTCTCTAATTTTGAGGTAGTGTCCACATACATCTCGATTAACGTTACACCTGTTGACCACGTCAGGCCTACGAGTTTGAACGGCTCACCACCCCACTAACTTGCATTAGGGTTTGCTCTCAAAACCCATGCATCCGCGAAGCCAAACTAGCGGTATCGTACACATGATAATATGACACTAGCTAATGGTAGCGGTTTGGTCGGCGCTAGCCAGGATGCGTACGGAACACAGACGCTAAGCGAACGCACGTGTAATGTTACATTTTCACTCCAAATGCTAACATTATGCCATTTATCAGAACAACCACGCTGATCATTACCATGCTAACCAAGTACATGCCAGGGCCCGATATAGTGATGCCTAAATTACTATATCTTTGCGTTAGCTCATGGTACCCTCCCGCCTTTCATTTCACCCGTTCGCTAACAGTTATCGTTACAAGTGTGCAGAACTGACTAGCCTGCTTGCACAGCAACCAATAATTTCTCCAGTCCTCATATCACATTACATTGCACTTCAGCACAGCTTTCTGTGACTGATTCGTCTATGAAACACACTGCATCGTTGATACTTACATATCTCTGAAATAAATAGACAGTTTTTATCTTTGGAATGACAAATTTCTTCGGAGATAGCCACTCGGGGATTCCGATTGAATGGACTGAAGGAAAAGTGGGTGGGAACTATACAGATACACACGATCCAGTGCCACCCGATTGCTGGACGTTTCTGGAACTTCTCGGATATCGATAATCCTTTTAGTGTTGTGAATGATGGAGAGGTCCTCAAGACTCTCATTCAGTATGTAGTCAATTGCCTAAATGATGCAAAATAAACGCAATGTTGACTTTAGTTTTAACGTAAAACCGTGTGTATTATCTGTGCGTACAACAATCTTCACTGTCAATGGGATTCAGACAAAACTCATGAGCACAGATCGTAGCGGAGGCAAATATGTTTGCAAGTTGGATGCAACAACAAAATAGCTAGATGAAGAATAATAATGTTATTAGTTAGCCAAGACCCAGCTCTTTCAAGAGTATCTCTTGTCCTAGTTCGTTAAATTACTTGGAATGCACTGATCAAATACTTCTAAACTCTTGCACTTGCTCTCCTATTAGCAAATGGCACTCTCACTAGGCACTTACTTGTATTGTGTTGCAGCTTGATTGTTATCCCTCTTTTGTAAGTCGCTTTGGATAAAAGCGTCTGCCAATTGCATACATGTAATGTAAATGTAAATTTAATTGCAATCATTCATCATCCAACACAAAAAAAGCCTACTGTTCTAATTTAATAGGCAAAACAAGTTTTTAGCACATTTCATACACTATAGCACTCGGAGAGCACAGACCTCCGCCAAGGCAATGTGGTCACAGGCAGAATTTCCAGATGCTGTTCGATCACCACCAAAATCTAATCAGTTCTTAGTTGGCCCAATACAGACGTCCAAAAATTTCATCCAAATCCGTGCGGACACACACACACGCACGCGCGCACGCGCGCACACACACACACACACACACACACACACACACACACACACACACACACACACACACACACACACACACACACAGAGAGAGAGATGGCAGCGAAAACAGCTCAGTGGTTAGAGTGTTCAACTCCCATGCTGTATGTTAGTTGAAGCTGACGGAGTGGAAAGTTCGAGACCCGGGTGTGGTGAGAATGGCTCCGGCTACATGTGTTAAGCTGAATGAAATTGAGTTGTTGGATTTGTCCTAGTGAGAACATGTAAAGGTTGAAAAGTAAAGGTCCGAGGATTGACCCCTGGGGAACTCCACAGGTCAAGGACATTGGTGTTGGAAGTCCAATTACGCATGACAATAAAGAAGCTTCTGCTTCTAGTACAGAGGTGTTAAACATAAAGCCTGGGGGCCGGATCCATCCCTTTATATAATTTCATACGGCCAGATTCAAAAAGCTCAAAAAGAACTGTGGCTATGTGGCCTGTTTGAATATGGTTCAAGCAATGCAAAAAAAATGGATTATGTCACATTTCCACAAAACAATCCTGGCAACTCCCCATGAGGTGCATCATGGAACTACCAACTAGAAAGGAATACAAAATTAAGTGATGTTTTCCTTGCAGCAAGGACAACCCCTGCTCCAGGTGAGTTAAGGGGGTTGCAAGAGGTTTGAGATGGCACTCTCTGTGGATCTCTTGGTTCTATAGACGAATTAAAGGGGGTCAAAGGTGTTAGGTAGGGATAAGCAGATAATGTTTATCACAAGTATCTCAAACCGCTTTATCACTGTAGACTTCAGGGCCACCGGGCGGTAGTCATTAACCCCGCAGTCACATTAGCGACTTGGGCGACACGACCGGTTTCAATTAATTTTCAATGAGAGCAAGCTTTGGGCAAGCAACAAGGGACAAGTCACCCGGTGGGCGGGCCCAGGATAGACTTGAAGTCTATTTTATGCAAATGTGGAGCAAAAGCACGATCACCACGGCATTTATATTTAGATTTGGTGATTGTAAGCAACGACTGCTCTGTGGATCTAAGGCTACGTTTACACTGCAGATCAGATTTGCCCAATTCCGATTTTCTGCTCACATCTGATTTTTTTTGATTGCGTGTTTACATCTACTTTCAAAAGTGCCCAAATCAGATGTGCATGTTTGCACTTGCCAGACACTTGGAATAACCCGCATGCGTAGAAGGCATGTCTGCCCTGACCAAAGGGACATTCAAAATAGAGGTGGCCAGAACCTGGATGTTATTGCTGCCATTAAATAATTTCTATGCTTATTTCCATCATAATGATGACGACTAAGTAGAAAGCAAATCCTTAACAAACTTCAGGCACAACCCCCGAACAATCGTCTTTCTGGCTCATGAACACCCGCGAGTGTAGTAAAATCTCCTGTGAATGGAGAGAAATAAAGTGTAGCGCGTTGTACAAGTGAGAGGTAGCAGAGCCTGTTTACATCAACACATATCTGATACGTATCTGATTTATGACCACATATGACAGAGGCCTGGATCTGATCTGGACAAATCAGATTCCATGTGACTTTTTTCTGTTTACACTGTCGTCAAACACATCGGAATTGTGCCACATGGGAGCAAAAAATCGGATTTGAACTGCTAGTGTAAACGCAGACTAAGCAAAGATCTTTAAACAGTGACCGGTTCGTGAAGGTGTGTACCTATGCAGGAGATCAGAAAGATAAGAAGGGGCTTTACCATTTAAAGATTTAAAAGTTAAAAGTAAGATTTTATAATCAATTCTGTATTGCACAGGAAGCCAATGAAGGGAAGCTAGGATAGATAAATGTAAATTTTGCTCCCACCAGCCATCCGGGAAGTGCAGAGTGTAGTTCTGGGTGGTTGGGTATAGGCCTACTGTAACCACCTCAAAATATAAGAAAACTAACAGTGTTTGCATGTTAAATTAGTGCCAGAAAGACTCTGAAAATGTTTGTATGCCTTTTATGTCTAGCTAGTTCACTAGTTTTACAGCAAAATGCACAATGGCCCTTTAAAAAATAGATATCACAGTCTCTGGCGCCCTCTAGCAGCCAAGCAATGGGTACTACAGGCAATGAATACAGCTATTGAATCAATTTCTGGGTATCAGTCCATATGACCAAATATTTTGCACTGTAATGGTCAATTTCTACAATATGAGAGTGGTTTTACAGGATATTTAATTTCAGGCATTTTCTTTTCTAAATCAATTGCAGACATTTATATTAATGTAAGGAAATTTGAATGCAGGCATTTAGGCTATTAAACGTACATTTCAGAGCATGCTCTTGTGAATATTGGGGCATTGTTTTCAGTTTGTAGTGAGACTGCATGTGGGTATTTGACATAACTTGGATCCTGAGGCCATGCAATACCACGTGTAATTAACAAACTATGTACAAATATACACTACTTACAGTGCATCCCATACAAGGCAAGACAGGCCCTGTCTTCTCCAAACCCTCAAGCCACTCTTTGTGTTGTTATTTCCAAATTTTGAATAGCCTAAAAATATTGTAACACATATAAAATGGTAGTAAACCAGTCTGAAACCAGAATAGTTTAATTAAATATTATGAAGCCATTTCAATAATATCTTGTTTCAGTCAATTTCTTATTTCAGACTGGTTTACTCCATTTCATTGCCTGGGCACGCCCATACTTCTTGTCGCTGTATGAAATATCACTATCAAGTCAGTATGGCCAAGGAGGCAATTTCCTCAACTCTTGAGCCCAGAAAAAATCAAGACCCAATGAGAGTTCTTTGTTTTGTTTTGTTTTGACTAGAACTGTATTAGCCTATTGTACATTTTCTTTCTCTTTTTTTTTAAAAAAAATGGCAGTGTTATGTGTCAGTTCATGATCATCTCACTTCCTGTATCACATGGCCTGTAATTTGTGAGCTGGCATTTTTCCATGTTAGACCTCTTCCAGTCATTTCAGTTAATGCCTCATGCTTTGGATCCTTTCAGTCAAAGTCTTCATTTAAAAATATATATATATGAGGAACATGGCGTTCCAGGAGATATGTAAGTGTGTTGAGGTTATGAGAAGACAGGAGGAGTATATAGCAAACAAGAGCTCTGTATGGTTGGACTACAGGAAATGTTTTTTTTTATTATTATTATTAATAATCATTCCAGGCATCCGATACAAAAGGAGAATCCTTGATTCAGTATCGTAGCTTCCTATACAAACACATTTTTGAAAATGTTGGGACGTTTAAATAAAAAAGCTTTAAATAAAAAATGAATATTAATTCATGTCTCGATTAAGTGTACTGTACTTTAAATTTCTTCTCCTTTCAGCAGTTTCCTCCTTAGATTTTATCTTTATGTTGCACAGTCGATGTTGACATAGGCTACTTTTATCTACCAGTGATAAAGGCCCACCAGGCAGGGTTTTTACCAGCTTCATTGTCCCAAAGTGCTGAAAGCAAGGCTGAAACTTAATAAAACCTCCTCAGGGGAGCGATAGAGGGAGCCAAGAAAGCCTTTATTCACCAATTATTGAGCCAATCAAATTTCTTTACAGTAGACTGAATGAAATTTGTCAGTCAACATAAATCTTCAAAAATGATCATCTATTCTTTGGTTTGCAAGAAAACATTTACTGCACATTGTCTGCCCTGTGTGTGTGTGTGTGTGTGTGTGTGTGTGTGTGTGTGTGTGTGTGTGTGTGTGTGTGTGAGAGTGTGAGAGAGAGAGAGAGAGAGAGAGAGAGAGAGAGAGAGAGAGAGAAGGCATTTTCATTTTTTTTACCATGGGGGTGCAAATCACAAATGATTGGTTATAAGCTAAGTTGATGTGGACTCTTGAGACCAACATTCCATAAACACTTCATCATCCTCAGATCAGGTAGTTCTTTAGGAAAAGATGGAGTGGCCCCCGGGGACCAAACAAATTTTTTCTGTTAAAGTCTACTGGGGCTACATGCCCACCAAGTTTCATGCACCCCGGTGTTACGGTGTCCCGGGAGTCGTTGACCAAAAATTCAGGAAGTAGATGACGGGAGAAAAAAAAAAAAACTCAGTACTCAGCGGGCTGTAAAATAAAGTGCGTGCAAGTTGATCCAACCCTGGCTTTCCTATACGCTTCTGCATCCAGGCTACCCCACACTTATTTTGTAATTATGGCAATATTACACATAAAGTTCTATGTTGTTCTTCTGTACTTACCCAGTACTTCACGGGCTGTAAAATAAAGCGTGAACGTGTGTCATTCCAGCAAAGTTACGCTGTAAGTACTCAGTAATTTATCCCTTGATACTTTTTTGTTACACCATTCTTACCTAATACTTACCCAGTACTTCACGGGCTGTAAATTAAAGCGTTACCCAAATGGGTAAACTATATTTAATAGCTTTCAGTCCTCACTGAAGATATAGATTCAGTCCTCATTGTTAATGGACAGGACAACTGGGTAAATTAAAAATCATTTGTTGCCTAAAGATCGTCATTTGGTTTCCACATACTGTGTGCAGTTTCCACATAATTCATTGTGTGTTGCATTAATCTAAGTAATATTGTGATATGCCTAAACTTTGGCAAATTTTTGGCATGCATTATGCTTTATTTGGAGAGCAATCTTCCATTGTGATGTTCTGTCATGAGCACTATCAGAGCACCATTTAGGTTCTCTCTCTATTCACATCTGCAACCTGAGGACCATCATGATTTGTGGCTGTTTTGATGCCACAGGACCTGGACATAGGGGCGTAGCAAACAAATTCTGGGCGCTGTGCACAAGCAGTGGCCATGGCCCCCCCTCACTGCCTTCAATACAAAAACAGGCTCCTCAAGGGCCCACCATTTTCTTGGGGCCCTGGTAACTCAGTTCCCCTTTTCCCCCAACTACGACACCCCTGCCTGGACAACTTGTCCTCATCACTGCACAGATAACATAAGCCCTTACTTACACAGTGACAACCACAGATAATAGGTGACACCACTGTCACCACATCAACTATATGCAAAACATCACACCTTTTACGTTGCTAAGTCTCCCCCACACCAATCCTTTCCTGAAGAGATGATTATCACACTATCACCTCCCCCAATGAATTCCTCATTTTTGAGTGAAACTTGTTACAGTATTATCTCCTCAGAGCTCACTACATCTCTTCTGTCTTGTCATGGCGAGCACATTAACACTGGTCTACACAATGCTGGAGGTGCTGATTGCTTTGGTGTGTTTCCTTGGTAACCTGTTGGTGATCCGGGCAGTGTGGAAGTGTGGTGCCATGTGGCGACAGCCCACATTCTTCTTCATTGTCTCTCTGGCAATAGCCGATTCCCTGGTGGGGGCTGTGGTAGTTCCATTGCGGATTCTGACCGATGGCCGTGTCCAGATGCCCTTCTATGGATGCCTTATGTTATCCTGTGGGCTGATCTTCTTCACTCAGGTGTCTGTGTTCCTCCAGGTGGCACTGACCAATGACCGCTTCCTACGTGTCATCATCCCCCTCAGGTAACACTGGCAGATGAGATGTGTCTTTTCTGTACAAATCTACGCACTCTCCATTTGCCCTAATTTATACAGCAAGCAAAAGCGTAAAGTCTGAAGTCTAAATAATGTTAGGTCTACTAGTTGCAATGTTTTTGTTTTTAAGTTGTTATTATTTTATATATAATATTGTGAGATTTACAAATTCTACATTCCATTCAACTCTACCATTTTTTCGAACCACTTGTATTGTGTTCATTAAAGGAATAGTCCACCTCTTTATGAAAATTGGTTATTCACCCCCTTACCTGGAGTTGCATATGTGGAGAGCATTTTGGTCTCAGAGCATGTGTTGTCCTAGTCTGGCAACCCAAATTTTACCTTTAGCTTAGCATAGGTGTTGGAAAGTAAAGTTGCCAAAGAGTTGCTATCTGGTAACTTTACATTCCAACACCTATGCTAAGCTAAAGCTAAAAAATGTGGAAAATTGGGGATGCCATACTAGGAAAATGCATGCACTGAGACCAAAATGCTTTTACCCACATATGTAACTCCAGGTAAAGAGGTGAATAATCAATTTTCATAAAAAAGTGGAATATCCCTTTAAGACATGGGGCATACTGATGCGAAGCCACCTCTTTGTCAAAAGAAAAACACCTTTTTGTATGAATGTAACAAGTTAGACTCATTTTATATTTGCCATCTGTACTTCTGCATCTTCAACAGGTACAAATCTACAGTGACCCTTAAGCACTGCCAGTGGGTGGTGGCTATATGTTGGTTCATGGCTGCCATAGTTAGCATTATTCCCCTACTGGGCTGGAAGAATCAAAATGTTATGTCCCAGAACAGGACAGAGTGTCAGTTTGTGGATGTCATGTCCTTGTCCTTCCTGGTCTATGTCTACTTCTTCACTGGCCTCCTCATTCCCATGTTGGTCATGGTCATTCTCTACAGTTGTATTTTCATTATCATCCACCGGCAGCTGAGAAGAACCAGCAATGGAGTGTGCCACTCTTACTTCCAGAAGGAGCGTAGCCTAACCTGCTCCCTTGTTCAGGTCTTACTGCTGTTTGCTGTATGCTGGTTGCCAATCCATTTAATGAACATGGCTAAGTTTTATAGGACACAGTCATCAATTCCCATTTGGCTGTTTTATGCAGGAGTGGTTCTTTCTCAGGCAAACTCAGCAATGAATCCGATCTTATACGCTCTCAAGATACAGCATATTCGAGCTGCCATGAATACAAGATGGATGTCTTTCGGGGGCGGGGCAAAGAGGAAGGGGAGATGCCAAGGACAGCAAACGAACTGCAGAAACCCACGGGAAGATGCAATGGTGAAAACAGTTGAGACAACAGAGCAAGACTTGCCATGATTTAAGCACTCTTGCAGCAGCATTATTTTGAATAGAATATCCAAACTTTTTGTGTTTACATTTTGTTACATTTACATTTTGTGCAGATAATACACCTGTATGCAGCAGCCCTGTGCATCAAAAATGAAAGCATTCCTAAGTATTCAGATTGTTACTCATATAAATAAAACAGAATCTGTTATAAAAAAAATACGTTGTACGCATGTATTCTGTAATCTGCACTGGTAGATTGGCCAGAGTGTGGAATAGAGTTGGTCTGGCATTGCCTACACAATTCCGCTGGATTCGCACCTCCCTTCAGTACTCCATCTAGGATTCTGGCCATTGGCCTTCTGCACTCAGGATACATCCCATCCTGGCCAATCAGAGAACTTTGAGAATACAGCAGAGGGGAATACAATCCAATCTTTTTTAATATAAACAACTCCACCTCTTAATTTGACTAATTAGTTATATTGTTATAAAAAAAAGTCTGTGGGCATCAGAGGCACCAACTTGAAGAGGGCCATCAGTTGTCTGGCTGAAGAGGCTGAGCAGGGGAGCTTCTGGCCATGGCTTTGCAGGAGGGATGGGCAGTGGGGAAAGCAGGGATCTTAGGGCCAGCTGCAGGGGGCGGTAGGGAGACATCCCTAGCACTGCTCCACCACCCAGAGATGTTCCGGGATGAAAGGAGCGAAACATCTAAGAAGGGTGGCTCCCGGCTGATGACCCTGCAGCTGGCCAATAGGCACTGGCAGAGGTGCATCAGGCAGAGATGCCAAGCAGGTGTTTTTACGTGCTAACTAAGTATTGTTTCAGCACATTGTGTCTATATATGCCATATGAAATGTGGTATACAAATAAAACTGACTTGACTTATCATACTTTGTAGCATTGACATGAATTATAAATGTAAAATTAAAAATTTTCAGAATAAATGTTTTATCAGATTTGAATAAAACTTGGTCAAAGGGTGGTGTTTCACGTGTGCGCATGATAAAACAGCCCTCCTTTAAAGATGGATCTTACTTAAGCAGAGTAAATTATTTAATGACGAGCTACATACTGGAACCACAATTTGGGGGGCTGGGGGGTTAAATGTGTAACGTGTCAATCTCATTTCCTGTGTCCTATCCTTTTTTCCGTGTTAGGCCTGAGAATGACCTTTCAGTAACTCTCCCTCGCTCAGGCTTTCATGTGTGCACATGGGTGGGCAGGAAGGCCCCCAGAACAGAGCCATACTCCCAAAGATAAATGATAGTCATGCTCTGACGACAGTAGTATTGATAGATGCAAGTGTGATAGATAAGGAGGGATATTGTGCAAAAAAGTGTACAAAAAAAAGAAGCATTTCTTGGATATTACCAGCAAGCGCTGTCATCACCCACAAATAGCTGTACACAGAAAGTTGAGTAGCCTATATCAGATTGCAGTTTAAAGGGGAAGTTAAGTTTTTAGCACTTTTAGCCTCTTTTCTAGGGTCTCTAGGATTAAATAGAACAATGGGCACCAAAATGCTGACAATTGATCCTGTCTCAGGTATTTGACTCATTTAGAATCTCCCTCTGTCTGCTTCAGAATGGCTTGCTTTCTGCATGTCTGATAATGTCCTTATAACAACCTGAAACCTTTATTTTAAAGCAGCTCACTGCGTGGTTAGTGGTGTCCGTCGATGTTCCAAAAACAGTTTCATTTGCCATTATGTTGACCTGTACCAAAAAAATGGTTCCAGAATGTTCAGAATACCACATAAAACATAACAGGAACTGTATTTCGCTACTATACTTTATAAACTTGCACTGACCACTCATTAAGTAGCATATTGAAAAAATGAACATTTAAGGCTGTTCTAAGGACATTATCAGACATGCACAAAGCAAGTCATTCTGAAGCAAATGGGGGGATTTTAAAGGAGCCAAGTGACGTTGTCATGAATCTGTCATAAACTTTATACACCTGTCATGACTTATGTCATTAAGTGTCAGTGTGTTTGTCATGATCAGAGATAGGGTATGTCAGTAGCCATGACAGGTTTATAAAGTTTATGACAGATTCTTGACAACGTCATGTCATAGTTAACGACAGTGTCATGTCAGTCTTATGACGGTACCTTCAAATAAAGTGTTACCGATATGTTTAACTGTTTTGACTTTTCTGTTCTTGGTGGATGTAATTAGACATTTGGCCGGCTTTCCAACTGTCTGGTGGTGTGTGTTGGTGCTACACAGACACCACCAGACACAGAGCTGTGAAATGTCTCCGTCAATACAAATGTGTGTCTGCCTATTACTTTAACGGGAGTTGGAAGACCATTTACTAGGCTTCATTCATGACCCTATTCTCAGTGTGTGTAAAGACACATGTTAGCTGTACAGCTATGTTCTTCAATAAAATCAAGTTCATTTAGGAATCTAAATAAAGGAAAACTGGAAAAGCAGATGATTGGGCTAACAATGCTGGCCTGCAATGAATTTATATTTCTATAAATTATAAATGTTATATATATATATATATATATATATATATATATATATATATATGTTCTCATTATTTTCAACATTCATGTATGTATGATCAGGTTCATTATAACAATTAATCATAAACTATAGACATAAGACAATAATGCAAAACTCTGATTTAGTACAAAGTGAAAATTTATTTAAAAAGCAAACTGTAAAATACCATACAAATAATTACTTCAACAACATAACATCCTGCTCAGTCTCCCCAATATGGGGAGAGGAATTTCACAAGGCAAGGTTTTCAATGGAATTCAAAAATACTCTCTTTGCTAAAAATATATATATACATCTGAAATAATTGGTGAAACAAAGAGAATGGGAACAAGACATTTAGAAAAATGAGGACAAACCCAGTGCTTTCTTCTATTCAATCATTTTAAAACAATTAAAGGGATATAAATAGTTGGTTGTTGCTACTGTACGACTGTACATGGCAGATTGTTTTGTAAATAAAAATAAAATCACTGAGTATTTGGGGAAATTCCATGTATCTTGAGAAAACAAAACCTTATAGTGTATTCAACAAGCAATAGGTAAATAAGACTTAAACATAATAGCAGTCCAGACATGAAACATTAACGTATACAAGTCCAAAACACCCAATTCCAAAGTTCAATCCAATTTTACAATTCACTTGTATATATGCACAAAAGTCAATGGACAAATACTTAGTGTCTAAAACCTCATACGAGAATTTTATTACACTAATAAGTAGTCAAATCATTGCCAAGAATAAAGTCCAAACCATTCTAGTTTCAGTCTCAAAGACCTTTTCACCATTAAATTATTCATTGTTCCTTTTTTGTGGCCAATATTCCACCCACATTTTGGGCATTGTCTTTTACCACTGTGGTTAGTACACCAGATCAAGTTGACAAAGAGAGTGTGTGGCCTTAGCAATAGATCCGGACACAGTGGCTTTCAAAATTTAGATCTTACCAGAAGGCATTTGACCTTGACTTCTGATCCAGACTCTGCTACTAAGGACATCTTCCTCCTCGCAATAAAGCAACATTTTACATATTTTTATATATATATAACTTACACACAGTGAGAGAGAAAAAAAAATGATACACTTCAACAAACTTGAAAAATCGGTAACTTCTGTATTGCACTTACAAACACATCTGACCGTTTTCTCCAATGCTCCGTTGTCCCTTTAGAAATGGCCTTGAAGGACATACTGAATGGTTGGCAATGAACTGCAGTCTATCTGTGGTTAAATCACAGTGAAACAGTGACTCTCTCCCCTGATTTAACACCATAAGAAGGTATCACCTATGCTGGTGTTCTCCCTGTGTTCAAGACTGATGGCCAGCAATAGTGAGCCATTGGGAAAATGGGTATGAGGCATTCATCCATCCATCCATCCATCCATTCACCTGTGTCCATGATTCACAAATACATTCATTCTCTCTTTCACACTCTCTCTCTCTCTCTCTCTCTCTCTCACACACACACACACACACACACACACACACACACACACACACACACACACACACACACACATACAGTATTTACATTAAAACCAAGCAAATGTGTGTAATCGTCCCTGGATTGAGGCAGCCTTTGAGTTCCTCCCTGTCAGTGCACATTCCACCTCTGACCTCTAAAGGCCGCTAGTGAGCTACAACCAACTAGCACAAGCACAGAGCCTGACATCTTTACTCCTGCATGCTCAGACTGCAGAGACTCACAGTGCACTTTCAGTGAGAACAACCACACCAGGAGGAGGCGACTCCCAGCTCCCCCACACTAATCCCGCTCTTTGTGCTCGGACCCAGCGACAGTGACAAGCTTTTCCCTTCCAGCTCAACAGTGGTTTCCCTGCGCTCTAGTAACATTGAAACAACGTTTTGGCTCCTTTTGGAAGGCACATAGACCCCCATACACTAGGGGTCCTGCTATGAGCTTTTACTGCCTATGAAGATTGGCCCTCCCCTGCACAAGCAGGTACACGTTACCCATGATTCTCAGCTATGGGCACTGAGGCAGCGTGGGTCATAGTGTGTGTGTGAGTGTGTGTGTATGTTCTCTGGTGTGTGTGTATGTTCTCTGGAGTGGCAAAGCACAGCTCTGCTTCAAGGCATCAGTGAGGTTTCACAGGCTTGGGTTTGTTTTGTTTTTCCTCAATGCGGATCCAGTCGTGTCCCAGATGATTTACTTGAGGCAATGCAAATCTCTTGCGACAAATGACAAAAAAACTCAGACAGCTGAACAGGATAGAGAACAAAGATCAGTAGGAGAGAGATACAAACGTCCGCACATGATGGGACAATCCTGTTGTGTTGGGTTTGTTTCTTTGTCTGTTTCTATGTCAAGTTCCTGCATCTGGACTCCAGATCCAGAGTCTGCATTTCCACTTCATTCACCTGAGACAGAGGCCATCTTGTTTTGAAGAGAGCAGAGGTGACAGCCATTCCTGTTCTCCTCCTTGCCCCTTTAAAAATAACCATCCCCCTGCTGTAAAATTAAACAATTTCTTATAAAAGATAAAGTATGTGAAAACCAACCAAAAATGACCTTGTGAAACAAGCGGGTGATTGGCTGGGGCGCTGGCCAATGTTGGCGCAACCTTTCATGGTCGGAGACAAACAGCAGCCTGCTCCCAGGTCGGCAGGATAGTGAAGGAACAAAAAAAGAAGCTAAAAACAATCAAAAATCAAAGGCTTTGGCTTAATGTCAGCCCACATCATAAGAAAAGAGAAAAATAAAACAAAATCGGCTTTGGATCAGGCGAAAGATGTTCACCATGATTAGCACCAAACTGAAAGAGAGACTGTCCCAATCTTTTTATGAGTTGATAATATGTTGATATAACTAGGAGCTTCTCCATGGAATCAACTTGACCGCTACGCTTTTTTTTTTTTTCTGTTGTGTGTGTGTGTGTGTGTGTGTGTGTGTGTGTATGCTCCTTGACAATGTCAGGGAGGGGACTCATCAAAAAAGGTCCTTGGTATAATAACGGCAGATCCAGAGGAGAAAATAAAATTAAAATTAAAATAAAAACATTCATTTGGTTTTGATTTGTCAGTTTTTTTGTCTTCTAGTGCAGTGCAGTGGGGTTTCAGTGGTCTTCTCTCGGAAATCTGTCTAGTCATTTGACAGCTGCCCACACTTATGTCTTCTTGTCATCTTTGCAATCTTGTGGGAAAGTCGTCTTGGGGTTGTAAAATCTCCTGATAGCTTGAGCCCGGCTTCTTAGGCCTCAGATGCAGCCTGGGGCTTAAGCTGAGCTTTCTCCATGGCTGTGCCGTACTCAGTCCTCTTGAAGAAGCCCAGCTATGGGAAACAAGACACAGAAACGTTAGACTCCAACATGATGGCAACATACTCAGTCCTGTGCCAGTATTCCCAGAAGATACGCGTGTTAATGAGAAGGAAAGTTGACTCTGGGAAACGCCCTGTAATGCACCTCTCAAATGCATTTAAGTACATTCTTCTCACCCGGGAAGCAGCCCCAACCATTATGGCCACCACAGGAATGGCAGGGCCGCTTTTCACACCCAAAGTGTCATTCGCCAAAAATGTGAACATCAAAACGGACAGCATACGCTCCCATGACAGAGAAGCCACGGCCATTACCATTAAGTACCATTACTCTAGTAACTACCAACACCCATTTGGAAAACAGAACCACTGGGCCATTCACACCATGACATAACAACAAAACATATGCTATATGTAATCCCACAAAAATCAAGATGGCCGCCACTTACTTTGTAGAGGATGTATATCAGCAATGCCAGTAAGAGCAGCCCGGCCAGGATGGCTAAGATGATGATCCATAGGGGCACAGCATACTGGCTCTCTGGCTTATTCCACACCACCTGACTGACCACCTGCAGAGACACACAGTGACTGCCTGTCAGATTCAACCCTGTCAGCTGAATAAGTACAGATGGCTGAATCCATAAGGGCTTAGAACCACACGGGCATAAGTGACATTTCAGCAACTTTACAGGAGAGCCAAACAAATATGACAATAGATTGACTCCAGTATGAATATATCCATCTTCTTTTGTTGGTAGAAGAAGCTGAGTAAGAGTTTGATTTGATATGTTAATCTCAATTTTGACCAAGATATCACTTATGCCCACCCCTTGAATGTATGTTTCATGTTCTACAATGTGAAGATGTACATCACATTTTACTAAAATCAAATGGTTGTGACAGTAGGAAAAAAAAACATACCTTTTTGCCACCACTTGGAAATTGTTTGGGCAAGATGGCGTATGGCATCTTCTTGACTTCAAAGGTGGCTTGACAGTCAAGCATGTAGGATTTGTAAGGGAACTGCAAAAAAGAAGCATTATTTATATTATCAGTGTGTAAGAAGTTCAAACCGTCTTCACTAAAATTGTGTCCTTATGGAATATTTCAGCAAATGCCAACAAATGCAGAATAGTCAGTGACCAACAGAGGGCGCACGTATCTGTGTGAGAGAAAATGTGCGTTACATGCTTGGCTGGCCTTGGTTCTCACAAAATCCCTATGACATTCCAATCCTATGAGAAGTCAGGACTGCAAGCTAATGAATTTTCAATGCAGTCACACATAAGCCTTGTATTGGCTGGGGCAGAAAGAGCATGTTAGAGTCTCTTTAAAGGGCTCCTGTGTAGACATGGCCTTGGACCAGGAAGATCAAACACACACACACACACACACACACACACACACACACACACACACACACACACACACACACACACACACACACACACAATCAAACACACACACGCATGCGTACACACACACACACACACACACACACACACACACACACACACACACTCAAACACACAGACACACACACACACACACACACACACACACACACACACACACACACACACACACACACACACACACACACAATCAAGCACACACACACACAAAGGGAGTTGTCTTATATTATCTAAAACAAGTAAATTACATTCGCTTTATATACACAACCATTGACAACTCTTGCTCCATTCTAACAGAGCTGCACTGATGGAACAGTGAGACCTAATATCAACAGTGCCACAGTCAATCGAGCCATGTGGGGAAGTCTGGAGTGGTCATTGGCATTTTGCAGCCCTTCATTTGAGGTTGAATGTCTGGGACATGGGGCTTAATGGCTGGCCTTCCTTGAGAGGAATGAATGACTTTCACATGGGCCACAAATGGAAAGGCTTTTCAATGGAAAGGGAAAAGTGTTAGCATGGGCTATGGAGCTGATAGAGAGTCAGTTAGCCTGGGTGAGTTGAGAGAGTCAGTGAAGCGTGAACGTTGATGCTGTACATACCTTCATGAAAGTCTTGCCCCAGATCCGTGATCGCACCTTGAGGATGGCACTCGTGCCCCTTTCTAACAGCCCCATGTTACAGGACAAGGTCCAGCATTCCACACTAGAACAGGACTGGAGAAAGAAAGACAGAGGGAGGGAGAGAGAGAGAGAGAGAGAGAGAGAGAGAGAGAGAGAGAGAGAGAGAGAGAGAGAGAGAGAGAGAGGGAGAGAGGAATGTTAGAATGCCAGTGATTTCATGCTTCTCACTCCAAACAACTCCCCCTTACAGAGAAAAATGCTTCCAGTTTAGGTTAAGTGTGTCATTGTCAGATAAGCCATATAGTCATGACACTACCCAGGACTACTTTAAGAGTGGAATGTGATATAAATAGCATGAAGACAACTGTGCCTAGACAAGGAGGAGTGACACACACACTGTGGGCACGGAAAGCTGCAGATACCAAAAGCCCCTAACTAGCTTTTAAACAGTTGCTAATCCTCACAGCTCATTTTTTCTAGGACTAAGGAAAAGTGCTAATTAAAAACTGCCATAGGAGCATGATAAGGGTGGGGACAGGCAGGGAACGAAGCAGTCATCCTCACGAGCCACTGCTGGTGACAAAGACGGCAATGTTGCGATTCCCATCGCCGACTGCATCGAATTAGAGCGCAAGCTTCAAGCTCAGTCATGGGACTGGTATCCCTCTCTGTTTACGAGCCCTTGGAATATACAGTCTTCATTACATCCTCATAATACCACCAGCTTTGATTCATTAGTGGCCCTCCAGCTCAGGAACTAGGCCCGGGTGCCCCTCACCCTCACTGGGTCTGGGCCACCCTGAACTGGGCTGGGTCACACGGGGCACTGTGGGAGCCGGTCTAAAAGAGTCTGTACCCATCCGTGCAGAGTGAGATCAGAGTAAGAGGAAGAGGCCTTCTCCCCTCACCCCTTCTCAGTGCGGCTGAGCTAGACTGGGCTTTCCTTGGGGAAGGTGGTGTGTGTGGGGAGGGTGTGTGTGTGCGTGTGTGTGTGAGGGGGTGGGGGGGTACTGGGAGCGGTCGGTCGCACGGCTTCCTCTCTCCACGGGGACTAAACTGGCCAAGTGGCCCCGGGGCCCAGAGGCGTGAGAGCCGACTGCGATCCCCTGTTTCCTCTCTCACCCCCCTCCCCCCCCTCTCTATTCTGGAAGGAGGAAAGGAGAGATGACTGAGGCAAAGAGGGGAGGAATACAAATATCCTACACACAGAAACACACACACACACACACACACACACATAGGCATACATGCACACGCACACGCGCACACACACACACACGGCAGGCAGATGAGGACACCTTCATTTGCACACATAGACCCCCACAGACTCATCCCATCTCAGCCCCTTTCTCAGAAAAGAGGCCCTGGCAGTGGAGGTCCTGGAAAGCCCATGGTGGGACAGTCCAAGGGCCACGGCAGGCAGAGCACAGGGAAGATGTCACACTGCTAGTGGGAGGCATGGGAAACCAGAGAGATGGCGGGGGGTCATACTGCATCTCCAGCCTCCCCCCCAAAAAAAACTCTCCATGTATGAAGGACAACGGGGTAAGAGGTCAAAGAGGGAAATGTGTGTGTGTGTGTGTGTGTGTGTGTGTGTGTGTGTGTGTGTGTGTGTGTGTGAAAATAGGGGAGGTCAACTCTGGTTCTTGTCATATAATGACAACTGACCTGGGATCTATTTACTCCCATACAGCTAATCACAGCTGTTCTTCAGTTTTTCTTCAACCTGCTATGAAAGGACCAACAGAATGTTGAAGACGATATTCTTCAAAGTTAAGAAGCCCATTCATTTCATAGCAGGACTAAACCGTGAACAGAAATCAGTGAAGTAACATACCTTCAAATAAACTCCACTGCTTAGACCTGGCTAACAAAAGACCTCCTTGTTAAACTTGTGCTTATAGCCATCTCAGTCCAGGGAAATGCCAACCTTAAGGCTCAGTCTCCATACAAATGCCTGGCACAGTCACACCCAGTCATGTTTCCATCTGTGGCCCTTTAGCGGTCCTGGCTGCCCTCCCTGCCTGCCCCAGAGGCGAGCGCTGCACAGCGGGCTCAACAAAGGCCTTACTGCAAACGTGTCGCCACAGCCACGGGGATGATAAACGATGGCGACTGAGCATGACAGACTCCAGGACAAAGACTTCTTTCACTGGGGCAGGTACTCCCCCACCACACACACTCACTCATACACACACACACACACACACACACACACACACACACACACACACACACACACACACACACACACACACACACACACTACACACACACACACACACACACACACACACACACACACACACACACACACATTGAATAGACAATGGTACTGCTACCTGCAGCTGCAGGCCTCAATGGAGGAGCTGTCTGCAGGGATAGGAGAAGTGCTGGCTTTGCCATATGGGGCAGGGAAAATTAGAGGGAATACACACATCTCTTTCAAGAGGTCTGATTACTGACAGTGTGTAATACAAACACATTGACGCAACACACACACACACACACACGCTGCACTCTTTGGCCCACCTCTCTCTTCAAAAGACTCAAGTGACCCCACTTCTCTTTGTTCTATTAATGAGATCATCTCTTCCTCACAGAGGAGGGGGTGGGGGTTCACATAGAGGTAAACGTTACCATATACATGTGAACACAGGCTTAGAAGGCCTGTCCATGTAATCTCCCCTCGGTACGCAGGCAGTGTGTGTATGTATAACCTCTAGCAGCTCATCGCCAAAGCACTGCATCTCACATCTCATGTGCTTGTTTCCTGGCCAAATGCCATCATTTGGACACCAGACACACTGAGCGCTCATGTCATATTCTAAAGACAAGTCTGGATCTAATGCATGTTTCTAAAGGGACAACAGCACACTTGTCCTCCCCCTGCTCTGTCGCTGAAGTGTGTGTGTACTGTACTCCCTCATAGAAAACCTCCTCCTTGCGTGAGCTCCAAGGAGGGCGAGTCTGGCCAAGACAGACTCCCTAATCAGAGGAGCTTACTGAGTGACACGACACCTGTGGGGAAGGTAGTCTCCGGGTTTAGATACAAATGCTCATTCTCTTATTACTTCCTTCCTGCCTGCCTGCCTGCATCTGTCTCTGTCAGTCCTGAACCCTCCATGAATTAACCCAATCAAAAAAATCGATTCATTCCTTCAGGACATAAAGCCACTCCAGGTCATACTGATTTTTACCCACAGAAGTTTTAAAAACTAACGCCAACGTCCTTAATTCTCAGCAATACATGTGAAACCAACAATGAACATTTTATGTTGATAGTTTTATTGTGTCGTACTACCTGACTACGAAGCTGATCAATTCCCCTAAAAGCAGCATAAAATTGTTGACTAGTTTCCCTTTAGGATAGCATTGAAATTTAGCCTTTGTTTCGATCTGTCCTCTTCCCTTCCTCCCTTGTCTCAGCAGTGGGGCCCTTACCAGGTTGCTCATCTCCGACAGCTGGCCTTTCTGGGCCTCTCTCTTCTCGATGTGGTGCACCTGGCTGTCCAGCAGAGGGGGCTGTGCTGTGGTTGACTGCTTAATCTGAAATGATGAAGACAAAAAAAGAGGAGGGGGGGTGTTATTCAATCTTTAACTATCTATTCCAGTTTGAACATTTTAAGGACTGCAAGAAAAAGAAGAAAACTAAAAAACGTCTGCAAGAAAAAAAATGAAATACAGGCAGACATAAAAAAAAAAAAATACAATGCAACAGCACAATCATTGCTTCCCATTCTGTTGGCAGGGCCGCACACTTGAAACCAATTAAATGAGCAAAACCAATAAAGCCTTTACTGGCAGAGGAAGAGCTCACTTCCATGTGAAATGCCCCGCCTGTGTCATCTCTCCCTTGCCACCAGTGCTCCAGACACTCCCTGACAAACTGACAAACACACAAACAGCCACCCAGCCCCACACATGCCACAGCTCCTGACACAACAACTGCAGCGCTACCAGGAGCAGATGCTGGGGTACACTAGCATCCCATCCAGGCAATGTGACACTACTTGTCCACACGTGCCGCTAGCAAACAGCTAAAGCATGGGTGTGGAGAGAGGCAGAGCTCATAAGTGAAAGGGGGAACAGGAGGCCACATCAGCAGGATGGTTGTGTTGATGTGGAGTGCAGTGTAGTGGGGCATTGGGGATGGCTCTCAGGCAAGGCCCAGATCACAGAA
>JAODXP020000018.1:7919178-7924178 GCA_027497455.2 Sardinella longiceps
TACACACCGGCTAACATTAGCTTTAGGAACTAACAACTGCCTGCAAACCAAACAACCATGGAGACAGAATGCATGGTAGGTCAGGGAATAGATCTGACCCAGTGCTACTGCACAACCCCAACACACACACACACACACACACACACACACACACAAACACACACGCACTAAAAAAAGCTATCTGGGGTTACAGAGTGCTACAGAGGCATGGTTGGTAAACATAATGTGCTAGAGGGAGGAAGTGTGTGAATGTGACTGTGTGTCGAGCGACTGTCAAGAGCGTAATCACAGGACCTGACTAACAAGCGCTAAATTAGCAATTGCTCCCCACCAGTCTTTTTCAAGGGCGGCCTCCCTATGTGGGAATCTTTAAATAATGTTAGGATATTCAACACATATTTCTCTCGCCTGTGACAAGTATGTGGGTCCTTGCAGACCGGCGTATTTGCGTTAGTGGGAAGCGTTTAAGTAGAGCGTTTAGCCTCCATCCCCGTGTGAATCTAGCAGCAGCTCCAGCTGTGTGTCTCAGAGGGGGGCTGGAGTCTAGCAGGTCGGAGTTTCCCACTCCTCCGGCACCGCTGGGCTGTGCTGTGGGGGCCCATGGGAGCGGCTGGCCGGACCTGAGTCTCATCACGTGGCACATGGACTCGTCTCCTGCGCACCAACACCAACAGGTGCCACACAAAGGCCCCCCTGTCATGGCACTGGCCAAGTCCTTCTCAGCATGTGCACACAGCTCCGCTTTATCGTGACCCACGAAAGGCCAGGGTTTTTATGGCTTCTCCAGGACACAGCGGGCCCACAGAACCCCCACCCCCTCCCCCTTAACTAACACACACACACACACACACACACACACACACACACACACACACACACACACACATTCACCCCAACCCTTCTCTTTCAGCAGATGGTTTCTTCCAGCCCTATTGCACTACTGCGGGGGCCTCCACACGACCCCTGTGCGGGGGCCACGTATGTGCGTATGTATCCCACAGAGCCAGCAGTGGCAGCAGCAGTGCACCACATCTGGGCTCCTAGGAGACCAGTGAGAGGCAGCCAATGAGAGGACTCTCAGCGGCCCCCGGGGGATTACGCCGGGCTGGTTGGAGCGACGCGCAACTGATTCCCCCCTCAACGTTTCCGTGCCAGAATAGTTCCAGTGCGGTAGTTTCTGCCTGCTGCTTCAAAAACACAACACAAACATACATACACACACACACACGCACACACACACACACATGTGGCGTGCTGGAACAGTTAAGCGCAGTCCAGACGTTGGACCCCGATTTGAAGGCTGCTCCTGAGGGGGGAGAAGATGGGCAAAAATCCCAACAAATCCCAAACAGATGGCACAGGGCCCCACCCCAAATAACTACTGTTGACCCAGCCCCACTCTCCACTGCACACTATTTCTGGGCTCTTATAGATGTGTGTGTGTGTGTGTGTGTGTGTGTGTGTGTGTGTGTGTGTGTGTGTGTGTGTGTGTGTATGTGTGTGTGTATGTGTGCACTTCCACATGTGTGTATGAATGAATGATAATATTTGTGTGACCATGAATATGACTGGATGTGTGTGTGTGTGAGAGAGAAGGGGTGGGGGTGTGCAGAGCAGAGAGAAAAATGAGAATGTGTGTATGCGTGTGTGTGTATGCGTGTGTATATGTGTGTCTGTGTGTATGTGTGTGTGTGCGCTCTCTGCACACGTGCAGTCTCGTGAAGCCCACTTCCCTGCTCGGAGCACTATTCCTCAGTGGGCCAGTGAAAAACTCTCCACCATACATGCTTAGCATAGTCCAGCTCCAAACTGCTTTCCAGACTCTCTGGAGGCCGGCCCAGATGTGTGTTTTAGGAGGTGGAAAGAAGGCCGCTTCAGCCGGAGAGTGAGGACGTGGGGGTCTGTGTAAAATCACTCTAGAACGTTCTAAACCAGCACCCAACTGGTGTTCAGCACTTATTGTGCTGAGTGGAGTTTAGGGATAGTCACGATATCCAGCAGTTATATTAATATCCTCAACAAGACGCAAGTAGCCTATCATTTGTTTGTTTCCCGACAAAAACAGCAACAAGTTGTTCTCATGCTGTTTGTCATAAGACATGAGGGACCTTTTAAAAATTGCCCACATGAGCAGTTTATTTTTGGTGTGTGTGTGTGTGTGTGTGTGTGTGTGTGTGTGTGTGTGTGTGTGTGTGTGTGTGTGTGTGTGTGTGTGTGTGTGTGTGTGTGTGTGTGTGTGTGTGCAGGGGGTGGGGGGGTTAAAATCAATGAGCTGTGAGAGCACACCCAACATCACAACTTCAAATGGTGTTGTTATTGCTTATCTGTGTTTGTGCTTATCTATGATCAGTGGCGTGTGTGTGTGTGTGTGTGTGTGTGTGTGTGTGTGTGTGTGTGTGTGTGTGTGGTCACGTACCTTCTGCTCGATCAGCTCAGTGGTCTGGTAGTTGAGGATGGGCCTAAGTCCGTGCCTGTCAGCAGCCGCCGCTGGGTCCAGGCTGAAATTAAGTGCCACAAAGATGGCCGACAACTTGTCTCGGAAGTCCTTCTCATCCTGCACAGCAGTCAAGAGATAGATATTGGAATAGAGAGATAGAGGGATAGAGAGAGGAAGTAGTCCAGTCCAGAGAGATAGATATTGGAAGAGAAATAGAGGGATAGAAAGGAAGACAGATGAAGACAGATATTGGAATGGAGGAGAAGTCACAGGAGGAGGGAGGAAGAGAGGAGACACAGTGAGTTCCTAAATCAGGAAGTGTAGTTTGTGCTGCAGCAGGATTGCTGTTGTTCAGCTGGAGAGGAGCAGGCCTAGTGGCAGAGCAGAGCCAAAGTCAATGGGCTTTGGCTCCATGGGAGCGTGTTCACTAAATTAATGTGTCTGTTCAACGCGCTAGCAGCTCTCTCTCTCTCCCTCTCCCTCTTTCTCTCTCCCTCTTTCTCTCTCTGTGTCTAAAACGTTAAGAGCTCCATTACGCTTCCAACATTTCTGTCCTCATTTCGTCCTTCATCAGCAACAGTCCCTCTGCACCTGTGGGGGTTTGTCTTGGAAGGTTTGTGCTCCAAAGCTTCCCGCTCCGTGCTTTGGACCCACAGTGCTGGTTCATGGTGTGCTACAGAGATACATGTCGAGGAGACAAGCCCAGACAAACAGAGGGCAATGCTTGTATGAAAAGCCACTGTAAAGGCCAACTCAGACTGAAGATCCGCTATGAGATGAAACGGTTTTAAAGAGTAGTTGCGGCGGTGTGAATCAATTGTCGCAGGTTGTTGCAGGCAGCTGCAAGCCGTCACAAAAGATTTAACATGTCAAATCGCATTTTCGAGTTTTAGACCATCCAGGTTTTTAGAACGTCGCAGCCTGTCACGTTGCGGATCTTTGGTCTGTAGGCACCTTAAAAGTATATGAGGCCTGTAGACCTTAAGCCATAGTATTTACAAACACATGGAGGCCCATTCCAGCAGTCACTAGAACGTCAGAGGGAGAGTAAATGGTAAATTCAAAAGAGAGACTAACCCGCAGGTAGATCTTGGTTTCATGACAGCGTCGTGCGCCATTGGGAACGGCCAGGCTGCGGATGAGAGAGGGTTGCTGGGAGTCGACAAACAGTGCTCTCCGCACAGCACCCTTCTGTTTCTGCTTCAGACGGTCCAGCTGCACCTCCACACGGAATGCTGTACACCACACACACACACACACACACACACACACACACACACACACACACGTATGCATTCAAACAAAGAAACACACATAACAGTCTGTTTAGCAACATCTGTGGAGATATTTTAGCATAACAAGTCATGGCCATAATGAGAATGTCTTGTGTTCACACATCCTAAAACTGGGCCAGGTACAAGTAATGAGCGACAGACTCTCTCTCTCTCTCTTCCGTCCGCACAAAACAATACGTGTGTGTGTATGAGAGTGTGTGTGAGCGTGTGTGTGAGAGAAGTGTTTACAGCCTCACTTCTGGGCTGGTTTGGCTCACGAGGGTCAAGCACGTGGCCACAGCTGTCCGTGGGGGCCGCGTCATTAAAGCCTAATTACATTAGAGAGCCGTGCAGGAACAAAGAGAGGCCCGGCCAAGGAGGACAAAAGCTAATAAAGGAGGGATGAGGAGGGATGAGCTCACAAGTTGGGGAGGGGGGTGGGGGGCTCATTATGGGATGGTGGTGGTGGTGGTGGTGGTGGTGGTGGAGTGGCTTTGGATTGGCTCGCTAAGCTTCCATTCACTTTTGTCTTTCCTTCCTTGGCTGAATCCTAGTGCAGTGAGAGTCCCCTAACCCCTAAGCACTGAGCCCTCAAAGAGCTAACTGCCATCATGCCTCATACAGTCACTTCATGCCAGTTAAGTCTTTGAGGGCCCAGGCTTAGGAGGTGCCACTGGGATGGAGCCATTCTTGTACAGATGTGAGTGCAGTAGCTGAGAGAGAGAGAGAGAGAGAGAAAGGAGAGAGAGAGAGAGAGAGAGAGAGAGAGAGAGAGAGAGAGAGAGAGAGAGAGAGAGAGAGAGAGAGAGAGAGAGAGAGAGAGAGAGAGAGAGAGAGAGAGAGAGAGAGAGAGAGAGAGAGAGAGAGAGAGAGCAGCCTACAGGAGAAGATTTAGTGCTGGGAGAGCTCTGATGAGTTTATGTGGCAGTGGAGCAGAGAGGCTTGACAAAAGGAGCACAATTGGGAGCAGATGTGGATGTGCTGTGTGGTGTGTGTGTGTGTGTGTGTGTGTGTGTGTGTGTGTGTGTGTGTGTGTGTGTGTGTGTGTGTGTGTGTGTGTGTGTGTGTGTGTGTGTGTGTGTGTGTGTGTGTGTGTGCGCTCAGGGCTCAGTGCTCGGCTTGTCTTGTCTGGTGTGCTCTAGTCTGCTGGCTCACCTAGGTTGTCTGGGAGGTGCTTTCCGTTGGCCAGCACACAGAAGCTGAGGTTGACACTGTTGGGAAGAGAGAGAGGAGAGAGAAGAGAACAGAGAGACATGATGAGAGAAGCAAACAAACTCAGCATGGGGAAG
>JAODXP020000018.1:7926678-7969178 GCA_027497455.2 Sardinella longiceps
GCTGAACACCAGTGCAGAGATGCGGATATCAGTGATCAGTGGCTTAGACATACCTGTACACTGCTACTTTGTCAGCACCAAACGCTCCCACAATGAGATCTGTTAGGAAGAAATAAGATCCATCAGCTTCAGATTTACTTCCATTAAGTTACAATGGTTCCACTATAGATAAAGGTGAACTGTATTACATTCACACTATCTATGATTGTCTCAGCTCACCTGGGTAGCCGTTCATATCCAGGTCTTTGTTTCCTCGGAGGGTGAAGCCAAAGCTAGCAGGTAGCGCAGACGCCCACTGGCCTGAGATCACCTGAGAGGGTTTCTGATGTAAGCCTCCACTGTGGCCGTTATAGATGTGAACCACCCCCTGCTGGTCCTCCCCTCCAAAGGGACAGCCAATGGCCACATCTGAAACACAGCACAGAGAGACACAACTGTTACTATGGGGACAACATGGATGACAGGATATCAGTTATGACACTGAACAAAAGGATATCAATTACAACACATGAGTAAGAGCATGTAAAGTTCTAGAAGAGATGTCCTAGCAGATGAAGAGCAGATGAGATTCAAGAACAGACACAAGAAAAGAAGAGTTAAAGAAGATAATCTCTCCGCACCATTGAAGCCATCCTGGTTGAGGTCACCAAGTGGGCCAATGGAGCTGCCGAATCGGGCGTACACCTCTGTGCCAGTCAGGTGTGGCAGCTGGGGCTGCAGGTCGAGCAGGCCTTTCTGCAGGTACACGTACACACGCCCCCTCTCCTCCAGACGGCCGTCTGTGTCCACAATCATGAACATGGGAGCCCCCACCAGCAGATCCGTCAGCCTGAGGACGCATCAATCACAATCAGTCTACAGCACACACAGTGTCAATGAAGCTATCTAACTAAAAACTGAGAAAATAACTTAAAAACATAAAATATAGAGATGACCAAAGGCTTTCTAACTGACACCTGGCAAGCATTAGGTGTGTTAGTCACTCACCCATCATTGTTGATGTCAGTGGTTGCCACAGAATAGCCAAAATATGCCCCCATCTGCATAAATAATGTAAAGATTAAACAACAGAACTGTTATCAGTATCAATAACATAAGGGTTTACAAGGTTATAAATAACATTAGGTTGTGCAAACAAGCAGTGTATTGTACTCTTGTATTGAGTCTGGCTGTGTTAGAGGGAGTTTTTTTGTCTTGTTATAACAAGAGTCCCAATCCACTGTTTCTCCATTCAGACAGTTTCTCTTTACAGTATATTTTGTGGGAGCCCATAAGTTGAAAGCCCACAACATTTCCAGACTCCTTCGGTAAGCAAATAAGGAGGTTTTGATTATATTTACTCAGCTGAAGCTGAATTAGGATATACAAAAAAGTTTTTTCCCCCAAACAAATGAAGAAGGAGGGGGAAAAAAATTGTTAAAAAGCTGTGGTGCTCATTTGGGAAAATTGCCTATGCGCTTTCGCTTCAATTAGTGTGCTTTACTGCTAACCACAGACGACTCCATGCCAGTTTGCAGAAACTTGTAAAGGAAATGGTTTTGCTTCCATCATCAGTGCAATGCGCTGTGGGCATGTGATGGTGAGATGAGGGACTGAGCAGACCAAACATGGAGCTGCCAGAAAACCGCACACAGCCTACAGTAACACAGCAAAGATGCAGACAGAGAGAGGGCGGAGGAATACAAACCTGTTCGCCAGTGAGCATCTTCACTACAGTCAAGTCGGTGCCGTTCAGAATACGCACCTAAACAGACGGAAAACAAGATAGGCTGTCATTCTCTTGCCAAGTCTAGTGTCAATAACAGCAAATCAGCAAAGCTATGAAAGCAAATCATTTCAGTTGGAATGTTTTTGCAACAATAACAGTCTTCAAACATCTGTCATCAACGGCTATATTAATCAAAGTTCAGCAGTTATCACTTCTTCTTCCCAACACTACTCTGCTATCCTCTAGTGATCTAAATGGTCAGAAGAGGCTCCTTACCAAACCAAGCAGCCATTCTGCTTTTGGGACACCAGCCACGAAATCTGAAAGGCAAAAAAAAAAAAAAAAAAATGGTGGGAGAAAAGAAGAGATTTGTCAAATGGAAAAGGCATTAAGGAGTGGAAACATGGAAACGTCTGGAATCCTCAGGAACTCTGAGAATCCCAGCCATCGCAGTCAAAAACCTTTACTCTCATTGGCCTTGGGGGCTTGGTTTATACGATCACAGCCCAAGTATGTGAGCATGTGGTTGCAGGGTTTACACCTTGAAATGATGTAGAAAGATATGTGGCAGGAGATGGTGCGGTTTGTTTAGTGTGTTTATGTGTGTGTGTGTGTGTGTGTGTGTGTGTGTGTGTGTGTGTGTGTGTGTGTGTGTGTGTGTGTGTGTGTGTGTGTGTGCTCAGTCCATATGCATGCTGTATGTGATCCAGAGAGAGTGTGTGCCAATAAACAAGCTTTACCTTCCACGTTATCCTCTGTAAACTCTCCCGCTGCGACTGAGTACCCTGCAAACAGGAGAAAATGCACAACATCAACAAACACACACACACACACACACACACACACACACACACACACACACACATGCATCTGTCAGCCACATACACAGCAATGGCCAATTGCAAAGGATGTACCACGTCACACCGCGGATTAAAAAAAACACAAGCAATAGACAAACACAAAACATCTGGGCAAATCCCACATCATCAATATGACAGATTATGACCAAACAGACATTTTTATTTTGTCCTAGTAGACTACAGCTGAACACAACAATTTCATATAGTGATTTATATCTTACAGATACGGTATGTGCCATTTCATTGGCATTATGTGTGTGACAAAAAGTACACTTTTCATGGAGTTTCATCAAGGATCATACCCATGTAGTTATCGTCACGTTGCACTGTCCGTTTGTAGTGTCCGGTCCGGATTTCCCCTTCAACGGAAGACAGGAAATAGCCCGGATAGTAAGACCTGATAATCTCCTCCTTCACCGCAGCGATCACCTGACCTGATATAAACAAGAGAGAGGACAGAGGGTTGGGAATGTGAGCAAATAACCGTGGAATGTTTACAAACATCTTGCTCCTGGAGCCACACAATAACAAACAGAGTGAAAAATGTGGTGTAGGCTTACCTTGCCAATAGAAGCTACCAGGTCCGCCCAACACCACCTTCCCATCCTAAAATGTCAGGAATGTAAGGAATGAGTACACATATGTCACGCTACATTAACATGGTACCATTCTGATTACAAAACAAATATTGTGTGTCTGAAATGGTGCATGTTGTATGATGTGTTTTTCTTTTTACCGTAGTTCATAAACTATGTTATGCTGTATTGTGTGATTCACGTCTATAGGGTTTGTTGTTGTTATTAAAGTGCTGCCTTTCTTAGCCAAGCTCACTTGATAAGAGACTCAATGTATTATGTCTAGTGTTTAGTCTCAAGGTCCCGATTGTGACACTCCCCTGCTTACACAAAAGATAAAGATAAAAAAATAAATAAGTAAACAGAAGCCATACCTTGGTAAAGTCAGCACTAAAACCACCTTGACAGTAGCCTTGGCCTGGCCTTCCAAACAGCTCTGTGAGGAACACACACAAGACAAAAACAAAAACAGTTGTGAGTGTCGGAGCAGGAAGACATCTTTGAGGGGGTGCATTCAGATTCATCTTTCAGTTGTGAGGATGAGGTGTGTGATGCCCTACCTGTGCGACATGGAGCGTACTCCACAAACTTGGTGAAGTTATTGACCGACAGGAAACAGGTTCCTGTAGCATCAGCACGCTGTTCATCTTGCTTTGTTCTCCAGGAGTAGAGAGGGGCACAGGCCTGGAGTAGAGAAAGAGGGGGGCAGTGTTACTGATCGATAGAGAAAATATTACCTTCTGACAGATTCCTACCACTCAGTTGCATCAGTAGTTCCAGAAGAATATGAATGAAAAACAAGAGAAGCCCGCAGCAGGTTTATAAGACTGAGAGACAGGAAAGAGAGGAGACAGAGGAGAAGGAGGTCTTTATTGGAACAAAAACACACGGCAAAGCAGCCATGACAGTGAAATCCAGGTCACGTCACAACACCTGGGCTTTGAAGTGATGGGTGCCCTGAGCAGAGGGGATTATCCAGAGGTTAGGCCTCCCCCAACGTCCTCTCCTCCCTGACTAATGACTCATACTAGTCCCCTCACACAGCCCACAGCATGCAAGACCATACAGGCAACAAACTGTATGTATTCTTTCAGGACCTAAGCTTCTTGTTTTGCTAAATCTTATTCGAGTCAGCTGAACTAATGAGTTCAGACACCTGGATGAAACTATCCAAAATAGGAGCGACTTTCATTTTTTCTTTTCTCTCTCTCTCTCTTTTTTTTTTTTTTGCTTGTGCTGGCAGCTGACCTTGAATGACAGTCAACCACAGTTCAAGACCTTGAAAGGAATTTGGTCTCTGTCTAGACGCGGCACATGTAATAGCTCCCACCTATTAGTGCGAGCGGTGTGGTCTTACCAGGATCGTGTCGCCGTGGGAACGCACGGTTGCTCCAAACCACTGGTGGGACTTGTACTCCCCTTCATGCTCGGTGTCGTTGATGGTGATTTTGCGAATGCCTACCAGAAAAATGAGACAAGATAGGGGAGAATTAGTTAATGATCTAACACACACACACACACACACACACACACACACACACACACACACACACACACACACACACACACACACACACACACAAACATAATCTCAAATATCACTGCATCAAGTTCTTGTCTCCTCACTCCAAAGCCTCAACAGTGCAAACCACACAGCATTGAATTCCAATTCAAAACACAGATCAATACTTTTTGCCAATCTGGTTAGTCAAAGATCCATAAAAAGGAAAACATTTTCAGAAGGTTCAAAAGTCAAGCCATGACCTTTGCCTAACGGACTGCACTACCCTCTTTCATGACCTCTGGTGATGTCCATAGTGACCTCTGTGTTTGTGCAGCCAGCTGACAGGATACTCAGATTCGCGTCATTTAAGAGGCATGGGAAAAAGACAGATGGGGGATCGGTTCGTTCATTTGGTAGTGACATCTGTGATGCCAAACCCAAACCGACAATAATGTTTTCCAAAGCATCTCTGAAACAATACAACACCACCAACCAACACAGTATCAGCGTTTCAAGGAATGCCCCTCCAACTGGAGTCTGGAGGAGACCGAGAGAACGAATCCCACGCCCCGCTACAGACATCTGCAGGCGCCGGGAACGTCAAATCCGCTTAGGGCCTCTCTCTCTCTCACACACACACACACACACACACACATTCCCTATGTGCTGACGACACACACATTCGCTCTCTCTCCCTCTCTCTGTCTTGAGATCTATTACCTCAACCTGAACCTGAAACACAGGCCCTGAGAGATTCCCGGCTGTAGTTCATCACAGCCAGATCTCCAGTTGCACTACAATTGCAAGCATGATGCAAGCGAGGGCCTGTGGTGGCGGGCTTGGGGCTTGGGGCTGAGGTCGGGGGGCTGAGGTCTGGGGGTCTGGAGGTTGGGAGGGGGAACAGAGGGCAGTCCGCAGGCTGCTTGCCCAGTCAGAGCAGTGCCGTTGTGGGGAGGACAGATCCAGTCGGTGCCTGAGAGAGAGAGAGGGGGGAAAAAAGAAAGTAGACGCAGGGAGACCCGTCCAAGGAAAACACACCACTGGCAACGGCCAGCCATCTATCAGCTCTACAGTTAGCACACATATATACACTCTTTCCTCTCCCTCATAAAGAAACACACACATCCACACCCACACCCAACCTTCCATGCTGTCTATCATTCTCTCTCACAGATAAACACACTCTCAGTTATTACCTCTCTCTCTCTCTCTCTCTCTCTCTCCCTTCCAGTCTTCTTTCTCTTTGTGTCTCTCTCTCCACTATGTTCCTGTGTGTTCTGTCTCATTCTATTCTTAAATCCCTCTTTTCATCACACACGTTTTCCATGCAACAGTCTATATTCCAGCTACTCATCCCTCTACCTCACACAGTCATGTCATCTGCTAGTTTCTCTGTGCCAATCACTCCTCTTGACTGACAATCCATCTGCAAGCCCATCTGTCCTTTCCTTCATTCTCTCCATTTCTCTCTCTCTCTCTCTCTCTCCCCCTCTTCCTCTCTTTGATCCTCTAGGAGGGCTAACCAGCCTCAAATAACATTATGGAAGATGTGCTTCTCCATGACTGCCTCTTGGCTTTTACTTTTCCCCATGATGTCTGCCTCCGTCTCTCCCTCTCTCTCTCCCTCTATCCCCCACTCTCTCCCTCTCGCTCCCTCCCTCTCTCTCTGAGAGCCAAGGAAAAGAGAGCCCGTGTGTCTTGTGGGCAACCAGCAGTCTGGCTCCAGCATGGATGTGTTTGACATGAGGAGAGAGACAGAGAGACGTTTGGATTCAGATTTCCATGTGGACCTGGCCGTTAAACCCTAACTACGGCAAAGCAGTAAAGTAGAGTTGGGTGGAGGATGAGGGAAGCTTTTGGGGTGGAGGAGGGAGTGGGGTGGGGATTTGGAGAGAAACTGAATTGAAGTGTCTGTGATAAGGGTCTTATTCAGAGTGGCGTGCATTCAAACAGCAGAATGACCTCTGGGAATGCCAAAAGGAAATGGTCTTGGGGAGTGCTATTTTTATGACATTTTTATCAAGACTTTTTTTGGGGGCCTTTAGACTTTTTCCCAGTCATGGCATTCATTCAAGATCAACAATAAAGTATTGGCCTTTGTTCAGCTTATCAGTGAATTGTGGTCAAGCAGTCCCACAGCAGTCAGACGCGTCAGTGTCGGACTTCGCTGGACGAATGACAGAATGGGCAGACTGGCATTCGAGCTGGCGCTCCCACTGGGTCCGATGCCACCCTGTGGCGCCAGCACATATCATTTTTAATTGAGCCTGCGTGACACTGGCGCTTATGAAAAGTGCTGCTGGGGCTGCCTGCCGTCACACAGCCAGGAGTTGTTCTCAGGACAGAGGCCCTAGTCATGTGGACAGCCTGACAACTCACTCCAGTCCAGTGCTGCGGTGAATGACACAAGATAATAAAGCTGAACAAGAAAATACACAACTCGACTGCTCTCACACACACACACACACACACACACACACACACACACACACACACACACACACACACACATCTCTGCTATTAATATATTCCTCTATTTCCATCAATCTAACACAAGTGTTCCTGGGGCAAGCAGTAGGCCAAGGGCAGGCCTCTCCCTCTCTCTCTCTCGCTCTCTCTAAATCCATCTCTTCTCAGGGGAGTTGGAGGGCTGTAGAAAGGGGGCACAGAGTTCAGAGCGTGTGTGTGAGTGTGTGTGTGAGTCTGCTTTGAACGGCGGCCGAAACAGAACCATTAGGTGGGGGGAGGCTTAGATGGGTGTTGTGTGCACACCAGGGCAGGAGGGTGGAGAGGAAGGCCAAGACAAATGGCCAAATTCAGTCATCACATCAGACACCCCTCGGGACACACTGACTGGAGAGGAAGGGGGGGAAGGAGCACTGATGGGAGAGACAAGGAGAGGCACTTTTCTTTCTTCCTCCTGCCCTCCCTCCTTCCCTCCCTCCCTCTCTCCCTCTTTCAAACCCTCTCTCTCTCTTTTCCCTCCTCTTCTCCTTCCATCTCTATTTCCCATCTGTCTTTTGCACTCTTTGTTTACGCGACTCTTCTGCTCCTTCCTCTCCTCCTTCCTCTCCTCATCCTTTTATCCATTTCAAAGCTTTTCCCCCCTCTCTCTCTCTCTCTCCCTCTCTCTTTCTCTCCCTCCATTTCTTTGGCCATCTCTCAAACTCTTATCTCAATGGAGGGGGAAATGGCCAGATTGGTTTGGGATGTAGCAAGGAGGCTCCTCTTTGACCGTTTTGACCCAATTTGTGGAAAAGCTGATGTGGGTCACGGTCAGTCATGATAGACCTCACAGACAGCCTGAGATTGTGTGTGTGTGTGTGTGTGTGTGTGTGTGTGTGTGTGTGTGTGTGTGTGTGTGTGTGTGTGTGTGTGTGTGTCCAAGGCATCTTAATATGCGGTATAATATCTGATATGTGTGTAAGGGTCAATATGTGAGAGTGTGTTTATATATTTGAAATAGTAGTCAGAGCAATTAAAGTAGCAATATGTGAGAAAACTCGGGTAGCCAAACTCACTGAAACAGCTAAAAGCTGCGGCCCTTGAACATTCCTCAACAGATGAGATTTATATATTTAGGTCTACACTCGTTATTGACATTTCAACATTAACCTTTGAGGACTGCAGTGACACAACACTATGTCAAGTGTCATTTAGTGTTAGTCTAACAAAGTTACACTTTCCACTTAGGGTATTGGGTATCAAATTAAAAGCCAGGCCGCTGCTGAAGTGAATTAAGCCAGACGCCTTATCGACTGATATTTTACACGCCAGAGAGTGGCCACCTGAATGGAAGTCTTCAGAGACTCCCCACAAATCCATCTTGCCAAGCAAGACAAATGTTTACATATCAGTTTGTGCAAAACCCATGGCAATGAAATGGGAAAAAGGAAGAAAAAAGGGGGGAGGGGAGATGGAGGGGTAGTTTGGCAACGTATTCTGCAGTATTTGTGTGAATTGAGACACTGATGGTAAATTAAGAGGAGCAATTCTTTGCTGCTTGCCCTGCTAAGCCAAGAGATTACCAAGAGTGTGTGGAGCTCACTGACGACTAATTCTAGTTTGATGGCCTTCGAATGTTCAGGCCATAAACAGGCTTAGCGGCTAATGAGTTCATGTGCAGTGAGACGATTTATGGTTCTCAGGCCTACTGTTTCAGCAACTGGCCCCTGAGGACACAGTCACTTCCTAGTGCCAGTAAAGGCCACTCTTGAAGGCCGCATCCGTAAACTCCTGCAAACGCTCAATTTACTCTTGTTTAAAAGAAACTCAAGTATCCCCTCCAGCATTGGTGAGATTTCCCTCTTCTGAGCAGTCATAAGGGCCATTTCATCTGGAGGCATCGACAGGCCGTGGAGCAACCACTGAGGCAGAACGCCCGGCGCAGGAACCGCTAGCTCTCCTCCCCCGGCTAACCCCAACAACACTCTTGAAGAGTGCCACTTAAAACAGGAATGGCACTTTGGTTCTCAAGGTTCCCACCCCTCATCCATTTCCTCTTCCAAATCTCCTCTTCCATCCAGACGAGACGTCACATGGCCGCTACCTCCCAGGACAATGAAAGGTAAGCGGAGGTGACCTGAGGGCACTCAGGCACGAGAGGAAGCCCAAGGCGGGGAGGCTTAAGAAAAGGAATGAGTGTCCGTCAACAAAGGAACTGGGCTGGAGGGGGGGGCTAATCTTTCAAGTTGGCTATTCAGTGATCATGGTGTCGCTTAACCATGGCATTATTGGGAGAACAATGTCTGACATCCATTTGTGACGTGCGCGTGGCTCACAGTGTTTCTCATTCACTGCATAGCCTATGGCGGCCCTCTACTACACGGACCGAAACCATCACAGTCGTATCTGACACATGCACAGCAATGTGTTCATACTCTCTGAATGTAAAGTTGGACAGAAGTTGTGAACCGAGTGTGTTTGTTGTATGCGCTACAGACCCCTACATCCTAACAGTCCTGTGGGAAACACTGGGTTAGTGCCTGGGGCTGGTCCTGACAGTCACAAACTACAGCTGCTTAAAAAACACAACAGTGCTTAAGATCCGGCTGAGTAGGAGAGACACTGTTTGGGGAAATGGAGATAACAAATCCCACACAAATTTCAACAGACAAATCCCCAACTTCAACTGCTCGCCAATTCAGGATTAGTTTTGTCGAGTGTTGTTTGCACAAAGGCACATGACCACCTCAGATTTAGTTTCATTCAGTGCGTGTGTGTGAACTCCATTATTAGTTTTGTTGAATTATCCAAAGTGAATCATGTATTCCAGCTGTTTCAGATTGCTTAGTGCTGTTGGTAGCTGTGAGAATGACTGAATTTCGTGCAATGCAGACCGACATGGCGAAACGGGAGCTATAGGTAACAGATGCAGGCATATAAAAACAAAACCTAATTGATTCTATATGTCCGCATCCGTTAGCATCGGCTACCGATTTGCTATTTCGGTCAGCTATCGACAGCACTTAAAGTTTCGTTTAAGACTAAGGCAAAGTATGGAGAATCACCTCTATACAAAAGGACCATGTGATGTGACTGGCAGAGTAAACAAAATGAAAAAAAAAACCCAACTAAAACAAAGAAAGCAAGGCTTACCTTCATGATCAAACTCTATGCTTTGGCAGTCTGACTGGCTGGAGCCCCAGGGACAGTAGAAGACCGAGCCGCCCTGAACCTGGCCCACCTGACTGCTGTCGGCCTTGGGGGCGCCCACCACTATACTGACACTGTAGAGGAAAGACACACACACACACACACACACACACACACACACACACACACACACACACACACACACACACACACACACACACACACACACACACACACACACACACACACAGACAGACAGAGAGAGAGAGAGAGAGAGAGAGACATTAAAAAAAATGTATTAATTACACGCATTCCAAATTGTTCTCAAGCTTGTTAGTATGCATGTTAAGGTGATGGTTCACTGTTATTCAAGCACAGCCCTGTTGCATAAGACTAGATAGCAAGTGGAACGAAAGAATTTGGAAGACAGACAGAAACGTAAACTGCACAAGATAGCCAGTGGAACAAAAGAATTGGGCCACTGGGCTATGCTTGAATGATGCTAAACTATCACTTTAGAGTGGACTGAAAGTTAATCAGTGTATCAAAATGCAGTGAATCAACAACACTATTAAGAAGAAGGCATCACAGACTGTCAAGGCAGATTTCACAGGATGTAGTTCATCATGGAACATCTTTACAGGCACAGGTCTTGAAATAGTGACAGCAGATAAACACACAGTGTGAATGCCCTTAGTCAAAACAGACGCTGTACTACTGGAAATGTACCAAGCAGTCATAGATAGTTGATAACTGAACATGTGACACAATCAGGCTTTTCAACGATGACCTTTTAGAAATGGAACGCAAATTATTAGCATCCTTAACTGTGACGAACTGGTCAAGACTCACGGAGAAAAAAACATGTGGGTTTCACATTCTCTGTTCAGCACAGCGGTGAGTTACATAATACTGGGTGGCCATGTGTATTTGTTGGTTACCCCGCTGGCAAACACGTGATGCACCCACACAATGCACGCACACACACACACACACACACACACACACACACACAAAAGTGGCCCCTGGGCCAGAGAGTCAATGGGAAAACAAGAAAGCAGGTTGACTAAGTGGAGTCACTGCTGTTTCCACAGCTGTGAGGGCAAATCCCAAAGGAGTCACTCATACACATACGTGTACACACACACATGTATACACACACACACACACACGCTGTCAAAATAATACTTTGTCTGTTCTTTGCCATAAGTGTGAGAGCAACATGGACACCCTTGAGCACAGTGTGAACACACACACACACAAGCTGGTACTTCAGGGAGGCATAAGGTCAAAAACACAACCTAACTAGCCAACTTTGAGACCAACCAACCACACACACACACACACACACACTCTCGCTCTCTCTCTCTCTCTCTCTCTCTCTCTGTTTTTCCTTTCTTTTCCTCGCTCTTCTTTCTTGTCTTTCACTCACTGTTTTCACCCTGTACTACTCCCATACTCACCCACCCACTCCCTCACCTCCCTTCCCTCCTCCGTCCAGTCCTCTCCCTCTCTCTTTCTCTCTCTCTCTGTCTCTCTCTACTTCTAATCTGAGTCTAATTTTCCAAGAGACGGCACGGATGGGTACCGCGCAGCCATGACCTCACTGTCTGTAAAATTACTATCATCTCTTTCCTGTCATTAAAGCACAGGCAGAGAGAGAGGGGGGGGGGATCAAGAGAAAGGGAGTGTGTGTGCAAGGGCAGAGAGGGCGTGTGTGTGTGTGTGTGTGTGTGTGTGTGTGTGTGTGTGTGTGTGTGTGTGTGTGTGTGTGTGTACGCATGTGCGGAGTGTGTGGCTGTCACAGGAAAAGCACACCCTTTTCCTGCCTGCTGGGGTCATGTGTTGTGCTTAGACTGTGCCAGCTATAGTATATGTGGCCCCCCTCACCCTCTCCACAGATAGGCCCTTCAGGAGGAGGAAGAAGAGACCTTCAGGAGTGTGTGGAATAAACAAGGCTTGTGGAGGACCATCAGAGTGGCATCACAGAGGCAGAGAACATGATTAGACCTACTGTAGGTCTTAAACTCAAGTGAAATTTGTATGGAAATTTCCAACAACAAAGTTCAAGAAAGTGAGAACATGGTACAAAGGAATATGTATCAGTGACCCATTGCAAACAGGGAACCATTTTTATTTCTTTCCATATATGGCAAGAGACCCTGAGCAAAAGCACCTGGGTTGACTCTGCTGGAGTCTGTCTGAGTGTACGGCACAAAACCACAGGTACGATGGGCACTGGGGGGCACTTTCAATAGGAGCCGTTTGCACGAGCCTGCTGGACATCAAAGAGACAACTCTTAGGGTTCCCACTGGGACGGAGAAAAAGGGAAAGAGAGAGCGACAGAGAGAGAGAGAGAGAGAGAGAGAGAGAGAGAGAGAGAGAGAGAGAGAGAGAGAGAGAGAGAGAGAGAGAGAGAGAGAGAGAGAGAGAGAGAGAGAGAGAGAGAGAGAGAGGCTCAAGACAGACAGGAAGAGACAGAGATGAAGGGATAAAAATGAGAGAGGGAAAGAGACAGAAGGGGGGGTTGTGGGGCATGAGTCATTAGGGTTTTAAAGGTGTCCTGGGGGTCACCAAGTTCCATGGTCTCTTCAGAAAGGACAGACTCCCTTTACGGGCGTGTGTGTGTGTGTGCACGTGCGTGTGTGTGATTGTGTATACACAGCAAAGGCTATGAAAGAGGAGAAGAGAAATGTGTTAAAAAGACAGAGGAAGAAAAACAGAGAGAGAGAGACAGAGAGAGACAGAGACAGAGAGAGAGAGAGACAGATGAGGGGAGAGAGGGAGGCCAGGCCCACCGTGTGTTGTTTTAGAGGGGGAAAACAAAACAAGGCCGTCTTCCGGCCAGCCTAGAGAAAGTCCGCTGCTCTGCTCTCCGGGATGTGTGTGGACAGAGGGACAATCCCAGAGGAGACGCCGCTTCACTCCAGCAGCCCCAGTAATGCAGAACGCAGAGCAACGCCCCCGCAAGAGCACGATTCCCACAATGCACTGCTTCTGAGGCCTGTCCAAATGCAGTGCAGGAGTGGGGTCTGTGTGTGTGTGTGTGTGTGGGGGGGGGTGTCAGAGAGGCACGTGATTTCCTCCAGGTTTCTCGTGAGTTCAACTCCGTTTCAATCTCCTATTTGTCTTACAGTTTTACATTTTACAGAAGTCTGAGGCTCCTTTTTCTCTCCCATTTTCCTAAAACCTAACACCATACTCCATCTCACACACTCAGGCCCCAAGCTGTGAAATTTGGTTTGCATGAACCACAGCCTCTTTCTCAGTGTGAAAAAAAAAGAAAAAATAATTGCCATGTCAGCGTTGTCGCTGCTGCTGGACGAAGGCCGCTTGCATCTTAAGCGCTTAACCTGAAGTTGGGAGCGTGTCAGGCAGCTGCGGGGCCAGCACAGCCAAACTCAGCACACTTCCAGGCAACCCCTCTACTGACACTCTTGGAAAGCTTCGCCCACTTCTTAGACACACACACACACACACACACACACACACACACACACACAGAGACACTAATCTGTCTAAGCAATGGAACTCCTACCTTTGAATGAGTTTTCCTGCAAGTGGGAGTTAGCAGAAGTCATCCAAAGAACAAATGGATCTAAGGATCTAAGCATCCGTTAGCAAAAGTGCTGGTGAGTGAAAAATACCCTTTATGTGCTGAGAGAATAAAATCAAGAGTGCATTAAAGCATGTATGATATTCAGTCTTCTGCTTGGCTAGACACGCAACAGGACTTCCATGTTTGAGGGGAATCTGCTTAATCCAAAAGACAAACAAGACGGAGAGCTGAGGAAAACAACAACACAAAGAGAGAGTGCTTTCATCAGCATAATGGGGCCCATGTTGAGACTCCTGCCTCACGCATACAGTCGGCTATCACACCTTGATAGGGATCTACAGGAATTGTAAATAGGGAACAATTAGCCTGTAATGGGTCTTTATCTAAGCAGGGATCAGTCTAGTCTTAACTGCCTCCTCTGCCCACTAAGAGCCTAAATGCTAGCATTAGCATTTGATAAGGCTCTGATTGTTGTTGGCCCAAACGCTCAGCTTGGCAACGGCTTTGGATAGGGGGAGGGGGGGGGAGGATTTCTCTGTTCTCCAACAGGAAAGACAGCGGGAGATTTCCCATGCTGGCGAGCTTCAGGCTTTTTAATATATGGTGACAACTAGCATACGTGGGTGAATCCCAAAGGAAGTGTGCACTCTCCACCATTTGCATTTTCTCTGCTGAATACAATGAGGTGCAAGACAGTTGAGTTTAATCTCCTGAGTACAACAGTTCAGTAAAATCTCCTGTTAGAGATCTAGGACTGGGCAATTAGTAAAAAAAACAAAAAAACTTTCAGTCAGTCAACTTTCAGTCAGTCATCTTTTTTTGTTGCTTTTTGAAGTAGGCTACTGGTATCACACTGGTATCAAAGAAGACTGACAATGCAAGGAACACGTCATTGGCCAGGGGTGCTGTATAGACTAGGAAGCTAATTGTGCCCTGCGAGTTCCTCTTCCAGGAAAATTTGAGAAATTCTGGAAGGTAATTGGGAACTATGAGGCTAAATAATGTATTAAATACAATAAAATAGTTCATTAATTGCAATCAAAATGATTTTGATTTGAGGTCATATAATCAGCCAGCTCTATAATGAACTCTTTCTGTAGTACTCCTTCAGGTCTGGAAATTCCCTGCTCATTGTCTGCCTATTTGGCTTCTTCACTGCTCGACTGTAAGGCTAGACATGTTCCTCAGGTTTTCGGGTCACAGATGACTTTCCCTCTCTATGGGCCAATATGTCAGCAAGGTTAAAGGTCACTTCCTCCATCTCACTCACTGGATGCAGGCCTAACACCTCTCTCACTGCAGCTGCAGCAGGTCCGAGTTTAGTCACTGCGTTCAAGGTGTTTTGTTGACTTTATTAACTCTGTGTTGTGTGTGTCACTAATTCACAGATGGGATAAATACTGAGATAAAAAAAAGAACACATCAAGAGTTTAGATGCAATACCCATTTTCATCACATTCAGAAAAATGCAATTCTGTTGTTTTTCTAATCTCCATCAAACTGCCATTTGAATGTTATCAAGTAAAAACAAAGCCAAAACCATCCAATTGGATTGATAAAAAGTTTAAATAAAAGCTAAATAAATATATTTCTGTAATTTCATTGCAAATGGATTTAAGAGGGTTTTCCATCTGAACTCTGAGAGGCTGTAACAGTGGGCTATTGGTTGTTGTCTAGGGTGAGGTCTGGAAGAGAGAGCAAAGACATTCTGGCGGCCCAGCAGCAAATGGATGGGGTCACCAGCAGCAGACCTCTCAGCCACAGTGCCTCATGCTCAGCAGATTACAGTGTCTCCCACTGCAGCAGGGACAAGGACAAGCAGCACTCCACATGATGAAATACTGCCGCTGTCCGACCCAAATCAAATAGCTCTAAACGCATTTGCCGGCAGGACACCTCGCCTGCCGCGAACCGGGGAGGCCTTGGTGTGTGCATGTGCGTGTGTGTGTGTGTGTGTGTGTGTGTGTGTGTGTGTGTGTGTGTGTGTGTGTGTGTGTGTGTGTGTGTGTGTGTGTGTGTGTGTGTGTGTTGAGCAATCGTCAAGGACAGGATTTGGTGGTGGAAAACCCAAATCACATGGTTTCCCAAAAGAAATGACCAGTCCTGATCTCTAGATCTCTACTAGACAGCGTACCATACTCCCACCACTAACAGACCACTCATGACCACAGTCACGATTGAGGTGTTGATTAAGCTAATTCATTTAGCCTGTAGCACTGACTGCTTACTGAGCAGCCAAGTGGTTCTGTGAGCTCGTGCTCAGTGAGAAAAACAGCCTCATTTGAGGGCAGGATAATGAAGGGGAAATTACGTCAATAAAAGTTACTGAGTGGGTCGCAATGCTGTTTATTTACAACGGGCCCCTCCAAATGAAACCAACGGTGGGGGTGAAGTAAAACTGCTGATGTGACACTGCAGATGAACCAGCTCATCCTCCAGGGTGGAGGGTGAGACAGTGGCTAACGCAGGAGGCAATGAAATGCCAAATGCCTTTGTTCACCCCCCTGTGACACACACTCACACACACACACACACACACACACACACACTCACACACACCACCCCTGCCCAGACACATTCCTTCAGTCGCTCCACACTTAATGGTCTTCCTCCCAGCTGCGAGGCTTAGGTCACTCGAACACTATTATAATTGCTAAAAGCCTGACGATAAACCACTGTGGCCTGCCTTTAAATGGCGAGAAAATTTAACAGTTGCATTTCCATCACAAAACGTCAGCAGACGACCGCCACATTCATCAGCAGCAGTTTTTTTATTTTTTTATTTATTTATTTTTTACTGAGAAAAAGCAGGCCAGCGTCAGCCAGCAGACATTGTCATTTGAAGGGCATAGAGTGTCTTTGGGGGGGCCGGTGGGAAAGGCTCAGTTCAGCTATGAAGACGGAACACTCTGATTGACCTCATAGAAACACAATTACCTCATGATCCCACTTAGGCAGGCAGGCACTGTGTCCCCATACAACTCCATCCATCAACACCCCATAAGTTGAGCGGGCGATACGTGAGCCAACGGCATTTTATTACAGAGTGACTTTCAGCTCTTGTCGTTCATCGCTTCTGATTAACTCACAATGGCCACAAGCTCTGGCCTGACTGAAAAAAGTGAGGCACTTAAAGTTGATTTAGAATGACTTAATATGGGCCATATCTAAAGTCTGATCAGCTCACACTGACTCGCACTGTAACTTGTGCACATTTCATGCCAGAGAAATCACACACTAAATCATATGGACTCTAATTCAGTTTACCCACAGATAATTACAACGGCTGTAGCGACTTAGCACTCACACATCCGCAATGTGTGTGTGTGTGTGTGTGTGTGTGTGAGCGCGAGACAAAAATTTAATTATTCTAAATGGACACCCTGTGACTAAAGTGAGTCAGCAATAAGCTTGACCTCTCCCCATCCAGAGTGGATCTGGTAGTCATCCAAAAATAGGAACGGCCTCTTCCTCAACGGTCAGGTTGGCCTGATATGGAGCCCATGGCCCTTGGCATTGGCTCAAGGTGTGTGTGTGTGTGTGTGTGTGTGTGTGTGTGTGTGTGTGTGTGTGTGTGTGTGTGTGTGTGTGTGTGTGTGTGTGTGTGTGTGTATGTGTGTCCGTAAATATCAGCCAACATCTCATACTTTGTGTGATATTGGTGCTGTGCCATGTTTCATCAAGTCCATCATGGATCTTTGGCATGACTGTGACTCTGCCTGTTTATTTTCTCCTTATTAAGGAACAGCAGGAGCTGGCCTGGGATTTGCCATCACCACCACATTAACCAAAACAAAAAATTACTGTCATATGTTCCTGGATGGGCTGTCAAGTTGTTTAAAAATGAGTCACCAGGACTGAGGAACCTGATTGGCTTCTATCTAGCTCCCCAGCTAGACGACACCAACTGCTAAGGCTAAGATAAGATAAGATACAATAGTACTTTATTTAACCGGTAGGAAAATCACGCTACAGTAGCTTGTGACTTGAGGGGTTGAAATAGTTATCTAACGGTGACCCCCACAGGTGCGCCACGTTCTCTGGCGTGTGTCTGCACGTGCTCCGTGCTGCTGTACTACAGCATGTTCCTCTCCAGGGAGTGCGCTGCTGATGAGTGAAGCAGTGGCCTCTGGGATTGCTGCTTGAGGACTGCACGCCAGCCTGTGAGGCTCATGAGGGAAACAGCTGAGCAGAGCATAGAGCTGGTCTCTCTCTCTCTCTAAAAACACATGCTAGGGGAGGACAGGGAGGTCCACTTCTGTCAAACCACAAAGTGCCTTTGCAGGGGATGTTAAGCTTGAGAAGATGATTGATGTTAAAACTTAATTTATCCTGAAGAGACAAAACCACATCAGAGAGAGAGAGAGAGAGAGAGAGAGAGAGAGAGAGAGAGAGAGAGAGAGAGAGAGACTGTATGGAGAGTATGAAAAACTGAAAAACAAACAGCATTGTGTAATTGGGTGTCAAACTACTGTAGGCTTGCTACTTACTGTACTTCATGTACATGGGAAAAAATCTAAGAAGATCAGGGTGTGTTGTTTTTCTTTGACAGTTTCACACATTTCACAGAGAGAGAGAGAGAGAGAGAGAGAGAGAGAGAGAGAGAGAGAGAGAGAGAGAGAGAGAGAGAGAGAGAGAGAGAGAGTACAGTAAACACCGCAACCCAACCCTCCCTTCCCCACCTTTGCGCATGCATACACAAGACCGGATTTTAATGTCACCACAGAAACATTTCCTCTCAGAGGACATGTCTTAGGGAGCTGGAGGCCTGCAAATCAGAATGGCTGCACCAGGTGCAACAGAGTTCGCCTGCCTGCCTGCCTGCCCACCCGCCCTGGGCCCCTGGATTCTGTTGTGCGTCGTCTGAGAGAAAGACTGTAGTGTAATGCAGGGGCAAATGACTGCATTTCTGCTCCAGCCAGTCAGAGAGTGTATCCATGTGTTTCAAATCAGACCTGTTCTCCTTCACCAGGAAGCTAAACACAGCAACTCCACACGGGCCAAATGACAGTAACATAAAACAAGAATGCTTATTCAGTACCCAAGCAATGAGTGCATATGTTAGAAATTAAGACGTGTTTATAATTCATCAGCATAATTCACTATGCTGTTCTTCTGTCTATACGAATCTGAGGTGGAGCAACTTAGACTGGAGGGAAATTATGGTTGAAAATTATGGTCTGAGCAATGGAGGAAAAGTTGAGCTCTACAAACCACTACCATGTCATTTTGCCTTAGCTAGGCCCTCACAAGTGGCAACACAACAATTTGAAAGCAACTAATTCCAACTATATAAACATGAGCTGTGGTTTCCAACCTTTCTAATTGCCCTGTGCCAAATTGTAGCCCCCTTTGCTCCGGGCAGTCGTAACTCACACCCTCACAGACCCCAAGAACATGGTCCAGCAAGTGTTGAGTGCTATGGGTCATTCACACCTCCAAAACAACAGCTTTGGAGAGGTGCTGTGGTATTTAAACACCCACAGAGTGAGAGAGCAACTCGGATGGGCTTTTTTTTGGCCATTATGTTTGGCAACTCCTGCTCAATCACTGTCCTTTGTCTTTCAAATCCTTACCAGCAGGCCATGAATGTTACAGACCTTAGTGTTTAGACCAAGCTTGCACCTATTAACCTTTTGAACAGCAGTCGCTCTTCACGCAACTCCAAACTGGGGCTATAGCAGCCAGGCATTGAGGGGGGGGGGGGCAATACAACAGCCCCAAAGAGTGAAGGGGAAAGAGAGTAAATAAATAAAGAACATGGTCACATGGAAAGACTCTCTCCTCCCAAAACACAGCAAATCATTTCTGCTGTTGTTACAAAGACCACCATTGTTCACCAAGCATACACCAGGAACACAGTGCGGGCAGAGAGAGAGAGGGGGGGGGGGGAGTGAAGGAGAGCGAGAACCTGGGTGAAGAATAGTTTGGCAAGCGCTGCACACAAGGAGGGAGGGAGGGGGGAAGGAAGAAAGAAGGAAAGAAAGAAAGAAAGAAAGAAAGAAACACGCCCTCAGTTTCCAGATGGACCCTTGACTACAGTTTATAAACAATCTAAAAACAATACATACTCTCTGGTCTGAGCAGAAAAAGGAAGTTCAAACACAGACAGGGACAAAACATGACTGCTTTTAGAGCCATGGCGAAAAAGAACTTGAGTCCAAGGTCTGGGGTAAATATTGGTTTAGCAGTGACCCCGTGTAAGTGGGCAAACTGCAGGGGTGTAGTCGAAGGACAGCGAGCGAGGATGACTTCATTCACGGTCAGAACTCAAGCATCTATGATGTAATACAGAAGAGGAGTCATGAGAAAACACATGCCTCATCTGTGTGTGTGCACAGACAGCCCCTCATGGGGCCGCAGGCTCTCCCAAAGACCAGTTTGGACAGAGACGGCCTAAACTTACCACGGCTCTGCCACACAGAGATGGCTTTGTAATCATCGGCCACACATGATTCCATTTCATTATAAGAAGAGCTTTCTTCCAGGGCTGCACGTTTTTTGCTCAACCTACTTCAAATAAACTGACCGATGGAAGAGGGGGCATATGGACCGACCCCCTCAATGTTATCTGAAGATCAACAGCACACACACACACACACACAGGCGCCTCCCCAGCCTCGTAACCTCTGACCTCCCCAGGCACGGCAGCTCATCCCTTTATCCCCGCCAGGAGACAGAGCTGGAGAGGAAGGCTTACGGAGGAATATTCATGGGGTGAGTATTTCACCTCTCTATCCCTCTCTCTCTCCCTCTCTTCATTTTTTCTCCTCTCTTTAGTGATAACGCCAAAGCTGCAGTCGTGTGCTGCGTGTCCTCATGGGGCCTCAAACAGGAAAAAACTACAAGCGCTTCAACTTCCTGTCATACTCCATTCATGCATCTGTTTTGCATCTAATCATTGTAACACTTTCTTATCCTCCCTTTCTTAGCTCATCTTGCATCACTTCTCCCCTCTCTCTCTCTGTCTTTTTTCCCATTGTCTGTTTTTCTCTGTACTCCTTTTTGGTGGTTCCTGGAAGATCGTAAATAACAGCTCTGCTCTCTGTGCTACTGACAAGAGCCCTCACTAAGGGTTCATGAACCCAATCCTCAGGCGCTCTTCCATGGTGGTCTGTCCAGCACAGGTCTTAATTCTATTAGGGCAGGACTGCCTCACGCCGCACACAACTTTGGACATGCATGCACTCTCTGAACCCAGGCCCTCAGGGCAGCAGGGACTAGATAGAGGGTTGCTGTTCAGAGGGGGGACAGCTAACCGTGTCTGACTCAATCCCAATAAACTGCCATGATTCCACTTCTTGACTGGCTGATTCACGCCAGTGAAGTCTTTGAGGGGTTGGGACTTAGGAAGGGCATAGGAGCTGAGAGAGAAGGAGAGGGAAGATGGCTCTAGACAATTATGGGTGAATCCCACGACAACTCCCTGACAACTTAGCCCCCAAAACATCTCGAAAACATACCTGGCATGAATCAAATACATTTGTGTCGGTCATGCCTCTGAGGGCTCAGGGCTTGGGGTTAGTGGGGACACTGACATTCAGCCTATTTGTTTCCATATCTACAATAGAGGAGTGTGCGGAGAGGTGCCGCTCAATACCAAGGGCCATATTGCGTGGTGTCTGAAAGGGAAGGGGATGGGGTGTTGAGTCTCTGCCATCAGACAATGACGTGGCTCCAGATTCGCACTTCAAACAGCTCTGCGATTTGGCAGCCTCAACTCCAAATATCCAGATGGTTGTGGCCTTGTACATGTCTTGTCTCTGCTTCCAGCTCAACAGCGCAGGCTGCTCAGAGTCTTGGAGAGGAAGAGGAGGACAAGGAAGGCCTTCTGCACCTGGTGCATCACGAGCAAACGAGCTGAGGAGTAGCTTCGGATTTTGGCTCCTTGTGCCGAGCGTGTCAGTGCTCTTGCATCATGCTATTGCAGGCCAGGCACTATAAGAAGTCTTTGGATAAGGAGATCTCTGGGGTAGCAATGTCTCCGAACACACTCACATATTGCATACACACACACACACACACACACACACACACACACACACTTATTCATAGGCTAATGAACTAATAATTCTCACTCTCATACTAATTCAAATTCAAACACACACACACACACACACACACACACACACACACACACACACACACACACACAGTGTGTCTCTCTGGACATAAGATTCCTGGGCCCTTTATGGTGTGACGTCCCAGCTGCTAAAAGATGAAATGCTTGCCAAGAAGGCTGCACCGCTGGCTGTGACCTCATCCCTCTGAGGGGGCCAGAACAGAACACAAAGAAACTTGGGATGGGGGGGGGGTTGAACTGTGTGTGGGGGTTTGGGGTTAGAAGGGTGGGATATTCATACCAAAGATGAATTACATCAGCAGACTGATGTAGAGTGAGACACACACACACACACACACACACACAAATTAGTACTGTAGCGCACACACACACATGAAAGCACATTAGTAATGCACACACACACACACACACACACACACTTCACTGACTCAGTAAAAGGTGGCGTCACACTTTAAATCATCCAGCTTTTCCCCCGTAAACCCTTTTGCCAGACAGGCATGCAGAAAGAAGTGGGATGTGGAGCAGGCAGTCTTAAAGAGAAAGACAGGGGAGTGAACGGAGGGACATGCAGGCAAAGAGAACTGAGGAGGGGGAAGAAGTGGAGATTGAAAGGGTGATAAAGAGACATACATACTGATAGACAGACACAGAGAGAGAGAGAGAGAGAGAGAGAGAGAGAGAGAGAGAGAGAGAGAGAGTCTCATAAAGTGTATACAGCAGGGGAGGGAAGGACAGGGGGAAACTGGAGCCATAGTCAGCCCACTCACTGCAAAGCCTCCTTCACCGTCTAGTCAGTCCAGACACATACACACTGACACACACACACACACACACACACACACACACACACACACACACACACACACACACACACACGCACGCACACACGCACACACACCACACATGCACACACACACACACACAGCTGGAGAGGCTGCCCAGTAAGTCCCTCTTAGGACTGCCTGAGATCACACCAGTTCATTTAGAGAGCTCTTAACGGAAGAGGGGACAAAGTCTCTTGACTTTTTGACAGTACAGTAACTCTCAACCGAGGGGGGGTCTCTCCAGCGACTGGCTCAAAACAAACACTAATCCAAGCAGCCGTGGCTGGCGCTGATTCATCAAGTCTGTTTGTGACTCACTAGACCACTGCCTCACAGGTCATTCACCTGGTGTTCTCTGATGCTGGCTGCCAACTCATCAGCTTGTAGTGTCTGAAACCCCTCTGCGTCTACCTCAGTCGGACAAACTCAGACTAGACGAGGTTCCTAACGGTTGGTCATAGAATAGTCTAGCTGATTCACAGTGGTGGCACAAGGTCCCATTCATTTCACCATGACTCCCTTCAGCACAGGGTGCCATTGTTTCCACATACATGTAGGTTATCTGGTGTGGAGTCGGCACACCGCAGTGCCCCATGTGGCCCTGGGCCGCGGAGTGCCCGTGTGCGGAGCAGACGTAAGCACCTGTAATTATGGATGATTACAGGGCAAGTGCGTTCGCTCATTCCCCGCTCCATGCACATCACATCACATCATCATCTCACACACACACACACACACAAACACTTTCCTGTCAGTGATGTTCCCCTCTCACTTAGCTCACTCACTAAATATGGCTCCATTGCCAGCTGGTACAGACTGTCGGATACGTATGGCATGCATGACTTTACTGCCCGGTGAAGCAATAGGGTGAGAACACAGTGTCAGGAAGGAAAGAAACTGCTGTAGAATGTATGAACACGCCAACACACCTTAATCTGTTCTTACAAAAATCCTGTGTCAAAGATTAAAAAAACAAGACCACATCACTTTCCCCCCTCCGTTTTCAACCAAAAGACCATAGAGGTCACAAATAATTCTGTGAAAACTCACTCCTAATGGTCATTCATTATGTTCACCCAAAAACACTAACAGCTGATGCAGGAGTTACTCTAGGACATCCCTTTCCCACAGATCCCTGCCAAATCACCCAGTTAATGGATGTAGTATTTTCAGATAGTTTCGTCTATGATCAAAGATGAATGGTGCTCTGCATGCCAAAACACACAGCAAGGGGGTTTGATAAGTCGGTCTGTTAACACGCACTCATGGAAAGGCGAGAGAGACTGCGGCATCACAAAAGGCAGAGCCCCACCAAACAATGACACTGAGCGTCAGCTGGTCTTATCTACACCAGCGGTGAACAGCATAACTGAATGAACTAACCTACTTCTATGAAAAAAACATCTAAGCATTTTACACTTGAATTCGATTAGGCATAGGCTATTACAACTAATCTTGGCTTCACTGAAGTTGGTTGGCCATAGATTTTGTCAAAGGGTGTTGAGATACAGTAGGTGTGAGGAGGTTTAACAATACAAAGGTGACTTCCTTTGAGAATTTCACTGCATTGAGGACATACTAGCCTATTTGTCTTGTCAGAACTTTGCTTTTCTTCTTTGGACTTTCAAAAAACTGTTTGTAGTTTTTTTATAGCCTACATAGTTAACGTTATTTGCTAAACGACCATTCCTGGTTTAATAACGGTGAAATAAAACAGAAATTGGGGGGTGCATTGATATGGAAACGTTATTTTAACGTTTCATCCCATATCAGTAATAACATTTAGAAATATCTCCATTAGTCTAAAGATTTGCCATACCTTGAGGTGTTAGTCAAGTAAAAGTCCGCTGCATATCCAAAGTAGCTTCCATTCGGACCACTGTACACAGTCGGGCTCTCGACGTCCAAGTTGAACGCAGCACACAGCTGGAGAAGTATAATGACTGAAAGTCCAACTGAACAGAGGCGAGCGCCCTGACCGGTTACTTTTGATGCGGTCTTCGACCGATGTCTTCTGGAACCCATAATAACTTATTAATCCTTATTGTGATGTTGTTGCAGTCAACCAGTGGGCTTTATGTTATGTGCCTAAAAGAAGCTGTTCGACTGGCCACAATGTCCTAACTCCTTCCCTTGACAAATCTTTTGTCGTCAATGCATCAGCGTCCGTAACTTATCTCACTGATTCTCGCTCTCTCTCAGCCTCGCTAGACTCTCCAGCCCTCGTCTCTCCCTCTCGCAGCTCTCCTTAATTGAAGGGATATTGGAAGGAGGGAGTTCCTCGACTCGTGACAAAACTTTTGGGGAGGTGGGGCCAGTCTTCTGATTCACAAAAGAGGGAGGAATCCCTGACAGTCTTGCTTGAGTATGGATAGCCTCACTCAAGCCTGATTTTAAAAATTCATCAGTCTAGTAAATCTTGTTCTGTAGATGGAGAATGTTAAGTTAGTCGTTCATCTCCTCTAGCCTACACCTAGACTTCTTGACAGTCATTTATTTTTTACTTACAGACTAGCCCAAACTTTTGGTTTAACCGGTTAATAGAGAAATTGTTGTTTTTGTCTGAACTTTAAATTCTCTGGTGTTAGTCAGTGGAGTCGAAGAAATGGGGGGAAATGTGCTATTGGCTGCTCACAACTTCTCTTGCGGTTTGTTGCTGAAAAGGAATACAGTGTGTAGCCTAATGGAAATGCGCAATAGTCAAAGATCATCGACTTAACTTTCAACCTCTAAACGTTAATCAATCTGTGTGCTACCTTTGGATCACGAGCATAGGGCATATAGCCTAGTCACACAAGGAGAGTGAATTACTGTTGAAAATAAATGTGATTCAGTCTGCCCCCAGATTTGAAGGCTGCCCCCAGGGATTAAATGGGGAGGCCAAATTTGACTGTGTGACTGCTGATTCAGTTGAGGACCCGAGGGTGTATGGGCGATGGGGGCTCAAAGGGGCCAAGTATTTCCCACTGTGCGAGTTGGACGGAATGGCGTTTCTATTTGGGAAAGTGGCGAGGAGGAGAATCGCGGGGTGTCGGAGGTGGAGCCGAGTATGGCTACAGCTGTTCGTTGCCATGTGTCAATTCACAGCGCACTGTGCAGGGTGGCTCTCCATGGTGCCCCACTTCGGTGCGCTGTTTTTAGCTGGTAGGTCCCTGTGTTGCCGGCTTAGATTTTTCATCGCCTATGCAATATCCATGCCTACAGTTGAATAAATTTGTTATTCTTAATTTCTCAGATTGTGCCAAATTTGAAAAGAACTTGGTGAAACTCACAATGAATATGGCTTTAGATTACCTCACTTAAATGACAATAATGCTGATGAGTTTACACAAATGCGTTGCCGATATATTACACAAATGTAGCCAGAATATTAACAGTGAAAAAAAAAAAAAACACCAAGTCAACTTCTTACATAAAATTTCTGCATGAAATGTAAAAATACTCCAGGAGTTCAATTTATTGTTCTTCTTTTCAGGTGTGCAAGTAGGCCTACCATCCCAGCTAGGGATGAGGAAATCAATTATTGAAGCCAGGTGAAGTCAGACTCATATAACCCAGTGACTTACAGAAGGTCAGAAGTGTGCTCTCCTCAGGGGGGTGGTGAGGCTGAAGATAAGAGAGCAGGAACATGAACTCATGGTTGGTCATCGCTGTCTAGGTCAGAGTAAGTCCCTCCTCTGGCAAACCTCCAGAGCTTACATGTACATGCGCTATATTACTTGACTGACTATATATTCACCTTTGTGAGCACACACTACCACAAACTCAAACAACACTGAAATATGTCATTTAAACACTCTCTGACGGTCTGTCAACTAACTGTGTCTTTCTTGCTCTCTCCCTCTCTCTGAACTTGTGAGACAGGTTAGTTTTTTTTACCTCAATGACATGTATGATTGTAGTAAGATCATGCTCAGAATGAGAGGAACTGTAGGCTCTCTCTGCATTTCTCTCACACTCCAAACACACACACACACACACACACACACACACACACACACACAGCTGAAGATTGTGCATTTATACATACAATATATGTATGGAGGTTAAGCTTCTTCATCTCCAAAGGGTCTTGGGGTTCTGTGTCCACATGTCCACATAGCAAATTATATGAGTGTTTGGGCTCGAGCCAGCATGAAAATGGGCCTTTGGTGTGAGAATGGTCCAAAGGCAATTGAGTGAGAGAGACAGAGAGAGCAATTCAAGGGTTGGATATGTTCGCTTATAACAACAGGAAAAGATTAGGTAATGTGGTTGGATTACGGTCAAGTCACCAGTCACCATCCCCCTCCTCGCCTTTTATCTAATCTGTAGCGTATTATTGGAATGCTGTCATTTCTTCTGGCGTTGAGTAGTAAGGCATTTACAATTTTAAGAAACTGGCAAAAACATCTTTTCAGGAGTCGTGATCACAGTTGCATTAGCAGGTTCATATCTATCTATCCTTTCCTCTCCTCTCCCTGTGCACTTTTATTGTCTCAAATGTTTGAGCCCACTTTGAAGAGACACTGATCTCAGAGGCTGGCTGTCTCAGAGGCCTGATCTTATTAGCTTAACCCACAGGGTCTCCATGTACCACCAAATGTGTGACATATATCAAAGACGGGATTTAGTGCCTGCAAGCCTACTCTCACTCTCTCGTCTCGAGGCTTGTGTAATAAAACATGCCATCTCACAGTTCACAAACACCTCGAGGCCACAGCTGTTAAGCCCTCTACTGTACAGCACATATGTCTCTGTGTTTTACATAGTTGTACTTGTGCTAAGGCATATTACTACACAAACACTCCAGAGGTAGTATGGCAGTACACACACACGCACGCACACACACGCACGCACGCACGCACACACACACACACACACACACACACACACACACACACACACACACACACACACACTCAGCAAGTCCTTTCCATCTATAGTAACATCTCCAGCCTATTCAGAGAGATCTAAACTGCATGTCCAGGAAGTGATGGTGGGCAAACGAGGTTTGATGTGATTAGTAATAATCTCCAAGCATTAGAGCTGACTCACACACATGTTCCAGAATATTTCTGTTTACACAAAACAGCACTCTCAGGGGACGTGAGATGTCTTCTTATTAAAACACATGACAAAACACCAGCCATTAGCATTAGTAGATTATGATGTTGAGTCACATTTCTGTGGCTTGTGGGCTTTTCAGGCAGGCATGAGATACTTTTCAGCAACTAGGAATGATGTCTACATACAAACAGAAGAGCATTTACTATTGGGGAAATATTTCAAATTCTTATAGTTTCAGTGAAAAAAGTAATATGGTTTTCCATTTCCAGTGACAACAACCTGTTACACTGAGAAAAAATAAATCCACGTCATTGAGTGCAGGCTTTTAGTCACAAATAAACACTTGTGTTTCTGTAAAACTTCACAAATTATTCTAATCATGAATTTCCTGTGACAACATAGACCACTCTGTCATAGCAACCAGTCGTTAGCTCAACAAAACAAAGGGAGAGCACTACACCCAGTGTTTCAACTAGGAGTTTTATAAACAAAGTGTATAAATATCACACAGACATAGCTACACACATACTATACATACACTGCTACATATAAGCACACACACACACACACACACACACACACACACACACACACACACACACACACACACACACACCTCACTGTGAAAATAGTGCTTATAGAAGAGAGTGATTTTTCTCCAAAGTTTAAGACTTTAAAAGCAAAGAGATTGTGTATACAGATAAATCTATCCTGAAAGCAGTATGGATCGCTGCACAGAGATCCTCCATAATGCTGCTCTACAGACAAAGGGGGCAGTGTAGAAAAGTTCTTTTTTCTGTCCCACAAAACTTCTGACACACACACACACACACACACACACACACAGGCACAGGCACAGACACAAGCACAGACGCATAAACAGAGGGACTAAGAAGTTTGAGAAGATTTAAGAATGCTGATAAGGGACGTTCCTTTTAAGTTTAAGAGTAAACACTGAACGGTCTTTTCAGCATCACACTGCAAACACTGCACAGCAGGACATGCACTACACAAGCTCACACCTCGAAATAGACCACAAGTCCTAAACACACTTCTGTTGTGTCTGTTTGTTCCTCCTCTTGTCCTGCCATCCGGCTGTTTAACTACTTTGTTAGGGTCCAGTCACTTTACACAGGGAGAGGAAACTGTTGGCAGTAACACAGGTATCAATGGTTGAATAATGACTAGAGACAGATGTGGTAGTGATGGCATTCTGTCCTCCTGGGGAACCATATCAAATTATATTCCTGTGAAAAGGAGTCCTTATAGCATATTCAGAGAATTTCAAGCCACAGCCCTGTTGTTCAAGGGCACTGAATGCTATCAGTATTGGGAGAAATTATTAAGAGAGTTAGTGAAAGTTCACCTCAGCCATCCGCAATCAACTAATAGACATTTGAGTTCATTAATAACGTTGAGGAGAAAAGGAAACATAGAAAGGGTATTTCAGTGTCACATGGAGAAGATGTGTTGTGCAGTTCTTCAGAAGAACAATGGGCCTCATTCACCAACAATACTTATAGGATGTGTTCTTAAACCTTACTTGTGCAGTTTTCAAGAAGATTCACCAATGTCTTGTCCGGTATTTGTTCAAATATAAAATTGCTACTGGTTGTTTTCATTAGTTATTCTAATACCAGCTCCTTGTTAGCCTGACTATCGCGTAAACTAAATAATCACAAGTGATATTTAGTCTGGAGACCCACCAATTGCTTTCCTCGTAGCAGAAACATCGTTTACGATTGTCCAGAGCCATTACGAATGTCTATCATAGCATCTGTACATAGATCAGACCCAATACCAGAGCCACCGCGTGATGTAAAATGCAATCGAACGCCATGCTAGTCTCTTTTTCTTCTGTGATTGGATACCTAAAGCAGGCAAGAAAATCGGCCATGGTCACCATGCTGCTTTGCAGAGTGAAATGAAATGGAGCACGCAAAGGAGCATGGGTACTCCCAGGCTAGCTCTTTCTAGGCCTACACATCGTTTTAGATGGTTTCGACATGAGTGATTGGGTGGGTAAAAATGCCAGTAGAAACAACAAGCCCAATGGGATCAATCCAGACTAGCAGAGAGGTGATAATCAAAGAAAGTGTGCTAAGAATGTGTGGCCAGGTTGTATTTGCATCAGTTCTCCAGTTATAAAATATTACATGATCTCATAAAGAAAATGAAGAGAAATTCTAGAGATATTGGTGGATGAGGCCCATGAGAGGGCTTACAGTTGCTGTCTGTGATTGTAAGATACTGAAATGGCTCAATCCAAACTGCTGGACTTTTCTGCATTGAGCAGCACCTCAGTGGAAAATGTTTCACAATATCTCTAGCAATTCTTTGACCAGCATCAGAGGGAGAACAAGGAGATCTGGGCCAAAGTTAATGAACTCACTCAGTTGAAAAGCAACCAATGGACACAAATGAAGGAAATACAATACATGCAGTTCACAGCCTTTGGAATTACTTTGGAGCAAAAAGACAATTTAACAAATCAATCTGGGTTGTCAGCCATTACAGTCCAAATTCAATCACTTAAAAAATATTTAAAAGCTGAGGTGAACAAATTATGGTGTTATCCAATGACTTCTTTAAACCATACCAGGTTATCAATGTGTGCCTTTCACAAGATCAATATGTCTGCTACACTGTAAAAAGATTTAATTAGAATTTTAAGTACCTCTTTTATCACTTGTATTGGGAAGTGAATAACTGAACTCACACTCAACTTTCAGCCTTGATTGGAGTGTGATTTGGAAATAACCAAGCTAAGTAATCAATCAATCACATATTTTGCACATTTGAGTGACTGTACAGCAAACTGTACGTGATGGTGGGAGGACCTGCATAGCGACTCTGCTGTAAAAAAGCACAGGAGCCGCATTATGTCTATTTTCTCTCTCTGATAAAAGAGGAGGGGATTTCCTTCCCCACCGTTACAGGCCTCGGCTTTGGTCACCTTCGTATCAGCCTTAAACACTTCGGTCTACTCAACCCTCTCAGTCCTGCGCCAGGGTGATACGCATCTCACTGGCAGGAAATTCCTCAGATGTAAAGACCTGGCTGCGCTTTCCTGTTTCTACTACTGATTTTCTTTCTCTCTCTCTCTCTCTCTCTCTCTCTCTCTCTCTCTCTACTCTCACACTCAACACTCGAGAACACGCCACACACACACACACACACACACACACACACACACACACATTCCCTCACGTCATGTCTTTTCTCCTGCCAAACCTTTCCCACTTTGGGGAGAGGAAGGGAGTAGGTCAGTGATTAGTCTTATAGCCACGGTGACGTTGGAAAAGAATGGCCTCTCCATGTTTGTCCATCAGGAGTGGGACTGAACATGTCCGGTGGATGGAGGGATTTTCCTCTCTCTATTGTTGCCTCAGACCTTTAGATACAGAGCAGGGCAGTGAGTCACTTCATTGTTCCAGAGCATCAGTACGGACCACTGTGTGATCCACCGACTGAGAGAATGCACTGTAGAAGACTAATCCATCTAAAGGTAAACAACATGCACTCAGGAGTGAAGCAGTTCATGGTGTATATAGTAGTCCCACATGGCTCAGCTCTGCCCATGCCCTCAGCAATTAGCATCCCCTTTAAATGCTCCATCTGGGATTTGTACCACTGAGCTTGATTTCTCAGGAGGCATTTCCTCTTGAGCAATCAGCGAACAGAGGGAGGTGTTGTGAATGCAGCAGGAGAATGCTACATAAGTCAAGGGCTGAGCCAGTCTTTTTGAGTTTAAACACCTACAGATCAGAGCCATACAAAGCCCTGTCCATGGCTCTAGATACGACCAATCAGAGACAGTTCAAACAACGCTTAGCCCACACATGGAATCTCCACACATATAGAGTGTTGTGATTGGTTCCCCACCACTGAGGGTTCAGGCACCAAGATTTCCTATGGCTCATGGCTAGACAAACTGGTTGAGCAAAACAATACGCTACTGCTGGGGTGCGTCTAGATTGCTAGGCTAGCACACTCCCAGATTTCAACCCACTATTTGGAGCCCCGAGGACCGGGAATATAATAAATGAGGTAAAACCACATGGGTGATAGTTTATGTCTCTTCAGTTGTCCGGTCGGCAGTTTATTTATATCCGTATTTCACAGCTATCGATTGGGATAGGCTACTATTACATTAACCCCCCTCAACCTCATTCCCATCCGTATAATTTATAAGATGCACAGCAGCACTATGAAACACATAGCCAAGGCAGTCTGATTAGCTGTTCCCATAGGGATTCCAATTCATCATGTGATTGGTTGTTGAATGTGATACAAATGTAGCAGAACAGAAGTTGAAGGAAAGAATGTTCAGGTACTGTTTTTGTTTTGTTTTTTTCATTGTAGTGTTTCATTCTAGAGAGAAACACAACAGCAGTTGACATTTAGAGAGATTGCTGTCTACGATATAATATAAAAGGTGACTGAATCAATTTGTGGGTGCAGTAACTTTGTGCACATTGCACACCATGGAAACAAATACAGAAGACGCGAACTAACTTCTTCACAGCTGTTTGTGGCCTATTTTTAATCTGTCAGTCAGTCTGCTAATCATTGGCACATGATCCAGTGCAGTGTTGTGAAAACTCACCACCACCCCCAGCACCACCATCACACATGGACAGGTGTTGGACTCATATCAGTTCAGCTACTTACTTTAAGCACCAGTGTATGGGTTCTTCTCCAGTCTGCTTGGAGACCTAGAGAACAAACTTTTCTCTGTATGTAAAATCTTAAACAGTTTTAGCTGTGCATTTTATTATGGCCATGATGACTAGCAGTGGTGTGCGAAATCTGAGCTAAGGGGTGTGTGTGTGTGTGTGTGTGTGTGTGTGTGTGTGTGTGTGTGTGTGTGTGTGTGTGTGTGTGTGTGTGTGTGTGTGTGTGTGTGTGTGTGTGTGTGTGTGTGTGTGTGTGTGTTTAAGGCCTGTGTCTCACTGCAGTGGTTTTATTACTCAGGTCATTAGGTTTGTGTTCTGTAAATTACATGTTCCAGACTGTATGACTCTCTCCCCTAGTGGATCCAGCACTGCTTCAGTGGAGCTCCCAGGATAGTTTACATTTTTATGGGTATTTCAGGTAAGCACAAGAGAAGACAAACATTGACTGGTTAGGTAACTGCACTATGGTGTTCATGAGTTCCATCTGAAGTCTTTTACTAATATGGTTACTAACGTTGAAGGCAGCATGAAGGATGCATCTATCTGGCTTTCCAAATCGGGTAAAATTAAAATTAAGGCACCTTTAAAGGAATTTTATTCATTTATTTAATTCAGACATGCCTTTATGCCACCCTTATAAAATATTATTCTTATGTTGCGAACCCAGCTTCACACTCAATGTCTTACTTTGCCCCTTTAAAGAAACACATAGCTTACAATGGAAATAGTAAATCTTTCATTACCTACAAGAATCAAATAATTAAAAAAAACTTTTGGTAAGTTCTTGAGATTGAGGTCGGTTGGGGTTGTGTGTTTATACTTTATTGATATACTTTATTTATAACCATGCCTCTGTGTTTTGTTTACAGTTTACACTTGGATGCTGTGTGTGTGTGCATCTCTGTGTTCATGCGTGCATACAGTAGGTGTTGTGTGCGTGTGTGTGTCCATCTCTGTGTGCATGCGTGCATAAGTGTTTGTGTGTGTGTGTGTGTGTGTCACGTGTGGGTGATCATGGCCTCACTCCAGGCTTGTTGGCCTCATCATAAATGTTTAAGGCCGATGTAAAAACGCACGGCGTGCTTTCACAGGTCTGCAAGAGGTCGACCCGTTTCACTGGGCGCTGAAAGGCACGGTGACAGACAGTGTATAAAAAGCGCTTTGTAAATGACCTCCGCATCACCTACGTGCCCACAGGGGTCAAGGAAAGGGGAGTGACATTGAAGTTCATTTAAAAGACACAAACCCAAACAAAGCCAAGGCGCCTTGGTGACCCTTCTTGGGCCAACCTCCATTAGACTGTTTACAATGAGCAGTGAATGCAGGAATGAGGTCAGCCGTGGCTATGCAGGAAAACACACATGTTAGGCCCTACAGGGCAGGAGGATGGCCCGACCCGGCCCAGCCCGTGTGTAAACCTAGCACAGCAGTGGCATTATTGGGCCATACCTCTTCTATTGGCCTCCGTGGAGCTGCCACTGAGCGTGTAATGTTTTATTTGCATGGTCTATTCGTCTCCCAGAGTAATGTGCAACCCCTGACCCCCTCCTGTGTTTTCTTATTGGTGCAGGCACTCCTCAGGGCAGCCATGGGGCCCTGCATTGGAGGAATGTGGTAGTAAAAAAAATGTCCAGGGCATTGGGGGGGGGGGGTGGTTGCAGATGGAGCATGCAGTGAATCAGGGACCAACACAGACCCACCAGGGACTGGCCGAGCCGCGGTCTCACCGAACGACCCACCAACCCCCACGTCCACCCCGGCCTCAGCTGGAGCTTTCCCACACCCACTCAAACACCGGCCTCTGACTGAGTGAGCATAAGCATGCACACATTCTCTCTCACACACACAGTGTCACACACACTCACTCACACACACACCACAGACACACACACCACAGACACACATACACACACACTGGCATTCACACATTCTATTACACACATGTTCCTTGACTCACGTCCACTGATTTCCTCATCCACAGACACACAGGCACACAGGCACACACAGACTTACCACAATCAGCATTTCTTTCTTGCCGAGTGTTTGAGGGGGTGAGAAACTGTGGGAACGTTTATTGTTTTTCAACGTCTTTTTCCCAGTTTCCTCAATTTGTTTGGCAGCCCAGTTAGGTGGAAATTGTCCTTTCATCAAACTCATGAGTTCAACACACTTTGATGATGATTTTGTCTCAATAATCTGATATTGGTGGAGAGCCCTGTTGATGGTAACTACCATAATTCCGTTTACATTCCTTCACAAAGTAATCCAAGAGTGAGAGATGTTGGATCTCTCAACATAGCGCACTTTATCAGAAGCACTTTATGCTTCAGGTGCCAAAACAATTGGACTTTCTGTACCAATGTATTCCTACTTAATCATTTTAGAATTTGAATCTTTCTACTTTGTGTAACTTATGATATATATACCATCAGTTCATTGTTATGACCCCATTGGAGTCCTCAAAAATGGAAGTGAAGGATTTATACTGATATATTGTAAAAGTAATTTAAATGAAATTGAAAGAACATTTCCTGCTATTAATATGGAGGGAAATTCCACATTAGTAAAACTGCAAAGACAATAAAACAAAGTTTCAGTTGCATCCAAACTCATATATCATTCAAATGATCCTTCAGACAAGAGGGTCACGCTTGAAACCTGCTGAACAGCGCTTTGGCTTCCTCCCAGCTCCCAGCCCTCGTCTCCATCACTCCAGAAGCCTGGCTATTGTCCTCCATGTCCTGTGCAGACGGTGTTTAGCCTTGGCTGAGTGGCTGTTTGGATGGGAAAGCCATTGCAGCTAATATCAGAAGTCCTCGACCGTTGCCAAAGAGTCACGGTGTCCCAGCTGGCTTTGACAAACAGCTCAGCGATAGCTGAGTCATTCAAAATGGGCTCGTGCTGACTTCTATCTGCTCCTGGAGCATTCACTCTATCCCCCCTATCATGACAGCATCGGCCATATAAGAGCATGTTGACATTGGTGCCGGTGAGACCGTTTACAGTGATACGAGGCTGAGCACCTTATATAGATGTTATAGTCACTCGACATTACTGAATGGGAGAGTCACCCATGGAGATATAACGGCAGTAACGGTAGCAGACCAGAGCTTTTTTTTCTGGGTCTTTGCTTAAAGGTCAGATCAACATCAGTCACTTCCGGAGAAATTATTTGGATCCCAGCTCGCAAGAAGCCTTTCAAACAGCCAGAGGAAAGGAAGATTGGTGTTGTAATGTTTATGCACTTGGCCACAGGACCACAGCGAGAGTGGGAGTGAGGCTGGGAGCCATTTTCCAAACACTCTCTTTCACAGGCTTAGGTTACAGTGCAAACAAACGGAAGATGGTATTCACAAGCAAACAGAGGTGTGCATTCTCATTAAGAGGTCTTATACCAGGATCACTGTTATGGCTGCATTTGTAATGGGATACATCCGTCCCCCTAATAACGTGTGAGTGCCTTAGTCAAACTCTCCACCTGTTATTGAGATCCATGGGAGTCACTCTCGGACCTCCAGCACCAAACATTTGAGCCCAACATGAAAGTGGGTATATCTGACTATCTCCACAAAGACTTCTCAATTCAGTAAAAAGAGATCGGTATTCACAACATGAAATACCTGTTTTACACACTTTTTCTAAGAGTCTCGTCTGTAAGTGTCTAAAAGGTGGAAGGTCATGCATAACATGATCATAAACAGGAGGATTTGCTTCATTTTTAAAGGAGAACCCAGAGAGACCCATAAGAAATCGGGTGTAAACCATTGAGGCATTTTTCAAAGCTTGGGGTTTAGTCTAGCTTTGGGCATCCCAGGGTTTACTGTATATGAAAGGAGCCACATCTTGCTGGAATCTACAGCTGGTTGTGAGCATGCTAATTTAAAAGGTCTGTTCTAGTGAGTTAAAAATATCCCCTCTTGACTCCATCTTGTAAGAGTATCATTTTATAAGGGGGGAACAGGTCCATGTGTACGTATGCACATACCTCCGCAGACACACACAGCGAGGTGTGCAGGCTTCTCAAACCATACCAACACCACCCAACACACACACACGCCACACACCTTCCCAAATGTAGCTACTCTTGCACATTCTTAACCTGGCACTTTGGTTTAAAAACTGTGAAACCCTAATTGTTTTGCCAGTAGGGATTTGTTATCACTGACAGGCACCCAATTAGAAATTATGGCATCTCACGGTGGGTACATGTGATAACACAGGAACGGTGCCATGACGAAGTAGCCCTGGGCCATTGTGTAAGCCAGCGCAGTGGGCAAAACAATCCCCCTTCCTGCTTTTGTGCTTTGGAATGTTGTTGTGCTTTAGCCTGCTCTCTAATGCTAATGTTTCAACTACTCTGCAAATGGCCCATTTCAGAGTTGACTTGAGAGAGCAATCGGACAATCAGTAGGCCTAGAAGTGTTGACAGTTTTGGGAAAAAGTGAGGGAGAGAGAATGAGAGAGAGACAGAGGGAGACGGAGAGAGAAAAAGCTGTTTTATAGCTATGGGCAGTGCATCTATTATCAGCATTACTGTACTCACCAGATCATGATGATAGAGCATTGCTATAGTGGAAAATGTGACTTATGAGATTTTGTTTTCTTAAAACCATACAATTGTTACCCAGTGAGGGGGTCAACAGGATCTCCAATGGTGTGGTACCATGTAAAGAAAACAACTTTTTCAGTCTCTCTTTCATGTCCCTGAGTGGCCATCAGAATAAAATGTATCTCAACAGCTTAAACAAACACCTCAAGTCGAATGCATTAGCCTCCTCTAATTTGATAGCACAGTTGCTCCTTTCTTTTAATAGGTAAATAAAACCTTATGGCCTGTGCGTTTATCTAATAGGGGCAGCTGCTGCGTTTCCAACAGCTTGAGGAATGAACCGTCGTACCCCATGCACTCCAGGGCTTCCTTATCATCAGCCTCCCTCTCTCTCTCCCACACCACCAGAACACCCAGAAGGTGGGTGATGAACGCTGAAATAATATGGCCGCGGCCGGCTGCTGCATTCAGACCACCAACACTGTGCCTGGTAGCTGATAGCACCGATGCACTGGGCCTAACTGTCCAAGGCAAACACAGCCCTGACTCAATGATGTTTTAGAGCACTGCCCAAGATGTCCGCCAGTAGATAAGCTTCTCTCTCTCTTTTAGCTTTGATGACTTTGGGACATCCCTGTTCAGTTTGTTGTTCCAGGAAGCGGTTGCCGAATGAGTGTAGAGCCAAAGGTGGGAGATGACAACACCTTTAAGATAAGCAAGCAGAGCAAGCCACAAATATAAATATAACAACCGTTGATTTCCCAGAAGGGCTAAACAGCTCAGCTGATCTCAATGATCCAGCCTCTGCCAGCCAGATCTGCACCTTCAGGCTGTCAAATCTGCTTTGATGCGTCTGAATCATCTTATCATGTCTGCTTCCTGTTCACCACTAATGAATACTTCTGTGTTCATCCATAGATCTGCTCACTGCTTTCACCACTAATGAATAAATGTGTGTTTATCCATACAGGGCCGTCGCAACAAGGCAGGCAAACCAGGCAATTGCCTGGGGCCCCAGGCTGAAAGGGGCCCCCAAGGTTGACTGTTTAATCATTTTAGTAGTTAAGTTGGTGGTGTTTTTCAACAAAAAATGACTTTAAACTGGAGTTAGACAACTGCACAATGTAAATAATTATATTGATGATGTTTGAAAATTATAACAATGTGGTTCATGTAGTATTTACGGGGAGTGAAGGGCCCCCATGTACTGTTTGCTTGGGGCCCCCAAGTACCTTGAAACGGCCCTGTATCCATAGATCAGCTCACTGCGTTCACCACTACTGAATAAATGTGTGTGTATCCATAGATATGCTCACTGTGCTCATCACTAATGAATAAATGTGTGTGTATTCATACATCAGCTTTTGCATTTATTGGCTGCAAAATTCTTTCTATCAATAATTACAAGCAAAATTACAGAGCTGGGATTTGCCTATAAATTAACATGATTTACGAGGGAGTAATTTTACACCCTGCCGTGGGCTATTCCCGTTTTCCATGTGAGTGGTGCCAGTAGCCTACAGTACGTCTTCCCAGTCTTGACTGTACACTCAGCTTAATAGCCTCCCTGCCACCTCTATGTGGGGCTGACCACATTCCAAATGAGAGCTGTGCCCCTACTTGTCAAAGCGCCGTCTGCCGTTAATTAGAGTTTATGTTGTAATTACATGATCCAACATAAATTAAGTGTAATTGTCAGGTTCCATGGCCTAAGAGGATTAGTCACATTTAAAGCACTCGCTTCCCTTGCTTTTCATAGCCGGGGGGCATCTTCTGCGGATCCGTCTCAGCAGATGATCTCTCTCTCCTTAACCCCCCTACAGACAGGAAGTGAGCCAAGGGTTTGGGTTTTTGAAACTGATTCATCTTCTCCATTCAGTCGAACGTCTGAGCATCTCTCTCCCTGTCTCCACAACACAGCCATTCATGGTCATATACCCCCACTACACAAGCCCACTTAGCTAAACACTGCAAGGGAGCTGTTTGAGTGCCGGGATACTGATTCATTCACTCTACAGCTTGGGGGGTAGGGGGAAGCTTTTCAAATGAGCGTGCTCTAAAAATGGAATTGTGCGTGTGTGTGTGTGTGTGTGTGTGTGTGTGTGTGTGTGTGTGTGTGTGTGTGTGTGTGTGTGTCCCTCTAATCGGTGTCATTCCTGGGGCACTAGTCCCTCGAGTTCCCTGGCCCAAGTCCAGCGATCTGGCACAGTCGGACTGAGAGCGTGAGTGCGGAAAGACGGGAGTCCTGTGCTCTCTCGCCTGACAGCTGGACACATGACCGGAGAGTACTAGGAAGAAGGAGAGATAGAGAGAAGTGGGGGTCAGAGAGAGAGAGGGAGAGAGAGAGAGATGACGGCAAAGAGACAGAGGAATACTTGGAGGAGGGGGAGGGGGGGGGGGGGGTCAGTCCTGAGGAAACTTCTCCGGAAACATCTGACTCACAAAATGATGTTGGTGAATCATCTGATTCAGAGACCCATATTTGTACACCCACCCACCCACTGAATTTTGTCTTTTTCTCACAATTTCTCTCTGGCTGTCAGACAGACACAATCTTATGAAGTCTTTAACAAGGGCTGCTTTTAAAAAACTCTTTTTTTCCCACAGCTTCAGCTCTTTACACTCAATTTATGTAACATTTCTACATTATTCTGCTTACTTCAGTTCCATCCCATTTACAATCTGCTTTGGCATGAAAAGCTCTTGAGTGCTAAAATAAGTAACAGTTGTTGCTATGATTGCTGTCCATGTAAATATTATTAGTCATGGGGTACCTCTCATAAATAGTGGTTTGCTTAACAACAGGGCCGCACACAGTCCAATAAAAGAAATAATGGTTGCCACACAGAAAGATGGGAAATTCTCGCAAAACATGTACAGTCCTAGTAAAAGCAGCTGTAACATCTGGAGTATCCATGGTAACAGCTGCTAATGGAAGTGGCCTTTTTAAAACATTGATAACTTCCTATTCTGGGGTGGCCAAACTAGCACTTATTGTGTTTTCTATTGAGTTTGACTGTAATGATGCCTGGAGAGAAAGACTTCAATAAATAATACTGCACAGATTGAACTCTTGACCTCAGTCCAACTTTATGTTTGTGCTCTTTCACTTACAACATTTTTTTTTTCTCTCCTTGATTGAATGTCATGGTCAAGATGAATTTCTCCCGATAACATGTAATCCTAACCATAACTGTGTCCGCAGAAATGCCTTACATTTTGAGGTTGAATTTATGCCACATCTGTTTGTGAGAAGAGGGTCTCTTCCCTGCTCCCTCACCCTCCCCTTCCTTATATCAAATCTTTCTCACAGAAATACACTCCTCCATTTCAAGGGATTAGATCAATTACCAGTCAAGCCAACGGCAGAGAAATATGTCAGTTCAGAGCTGCGCCTGTAATCAACCGTTTCTCTTTCTTGCAACAAGGATTCTGGCTTCTCTCTGTCTCTGTCAGCACAGCACTCTTCAAACGATCAGTTGACCAGCGCTGACCCAGGCCCATCATCCTGCTCTTCAGATACCCCCACCAGAGTGCATTGTTGGCCAGGGTCCTATCAGCTTGGCGTTGGCCTTCGTCTTCTGAGCAGAGTTAGGCCATTCTCTCCCCCACTCTCTTACACCACTGTTGAGCTCATCACCTCTGAGGTGGAGTTCAGCTCTCTCTCTCTCTCTCTCTCTCTCTCTCTCTCTCTCTCTCTCTCTCTCTCTCTCTCTCTCTCACAGGGGAATATAACCTGCAGATAGAAGGGGCGACATAGAGTCTGAACAGAAAAAAAGGAAGGAGAGAAGAAGAAGAAAGAAAAATGTTTGGAGCACAAAGTAACAGATTGCAGTGAAAGGTGGTATGACCTCTGGCCTAAGAACATGGAGGAGAGAGAGGGAACCTAGATGCCTTATATGGAATTAAAAAAGTCCCCTCCTCCCCTCTTCACTCTGTCCCTCCCTCATCGCTCTCTCTCTCTTTAACACTCTCTCCCCTAACTCTTTCTCTCTTTCCCTAATCCCTCTCTCTCTCTCTCTCTCTCTCTCTCTCTCTCTCTCTCTCTCTCTCTCTCTCTCTCTCTCTCTCTGACTGCAGTGTTCCTGTCTTCCTTGTTCTATGTCCTCCTCTGGGGCGGTGCATTGTGAGCTCTCATATCCAATGCCGGAGGCCTGGCTTGCATTAGTGATTTGGCACTGTGCTCGTTGGGCGTTTTGCCTGGCCGAGGGAGCTGTCATTGCTCATTGCCCCCACACACGCCCCCTTTTCCTCATTATACACACATACACACACATACACACATACACACATACACACACATACACACACACACTAAGCAACCATCTTCTTTTCCCCCAGAGACTTAGTCTGGAACATTTCCGTGAATGTGTGTGTTCGTGTGTGTGTGTGTGTGTGTGTGTGTGTGTGTGTGTGTGTGTGTGTGTGTGTGTGTGTGTGTGTGTGTATTCGCATGAAGCTTGTGTCTGGGAGTGTTGGACCCATGTGTTGTCGTCAGGGTGGACTTTCCACGGACTCATCACCGTGTCCGCATTGCACAAATCAGCTTGTCATGTTCTGGCCCCCTCAGTCACACTGCTTCCACAGCAAGGCAAGGCAGCTGAAGGATTCTGGGAGGCCTGCCACTCTCTGAGAAAGAGGGGAAGAGAAAAAGAGGCGAAAAAGAGAAAGGGAGAGTGAGAGCGAGGGAGAGGTCTGTGACATCAGCTGTGGTTAGCGCAGAGCGTGCGTTCAGAGCTTGAGCTGAGGCGACTCAGGCAGTGATGTGGCCAACCCTGGGTGGATCTGAGAGGCAGACGTAAGAAGAGGATGAGCAGCAACCAAGGGTGTGTGTGTGTGTGTGTGTGTGCAAGCATGTGTGTGTGTGTGTGTGTGTGTGTGTGTGTGTGTGTGTGTGCGCGTGTGTGAGATAAGAGGTGTGGTGGGAGTAGGGGAGTATCTGAGAGAGATGAGAAGAGAGTGGTGGCTATGGGATGAGGAGCCAGGAAAAGATGTCATGGCTTGTGACTCTGCGTTACAGATGTTCCTACACACACAACACATGTGACCCGCCAAGGGCATCCACAGCGGCAGCGCAAATGCATTGGCATGGCACACACACACACACACCCTGTTGACTTTACACTTAGTCCTCAAATGGAGTTCTCTGTCTTACAGCCAGACCTTTAAGTCTCTCTGATTTCTCAAATTAACTGAGGCACAGGGTGAGGAGGCGTTTGAGTTTTCTCTTTGTTTGAGGAGAAAGCAGCTGTTTCATTCCCATGAGAGCAACACTCAGAGAGAACACTTTCCCTCAACCCTCCTGCAGGGCACCACTTCGCATGCTGAGGTTTTCACTTGTCTTCGAAAAAGCTCCCAGTCATCTCCTCCGTCCATCACTGCTTTTATGACGCAGAGGAGGGTCCAACATGCATGCCCTGCCCGCAAAACATCAACACAGGACCCACACACACACACACCACACTCCTCAGCGCTCACAATGTAAAGCTCCACTCCACAATGGAACCACCACAG
>JAODXP020000018.1:7971678-8096678 GCA_027497455.2 Sardinella longiceps
GTGAAGGCTATGAGGTGGCCATCATCTCTTGGCCAGCGAGTAGACGCTGCAGTGCCATCTCATCATCTCCTCCTGCTGTCTCGCCTCAGATAGCAGCAATCACAAACACATGCCCATTGATGAACACAGACTATTAATCACACACACACACACACACACACACACACACACACACACACACACACACACACACACACACACACACACACACACTCACAAATGGGCACAGAAAAGAACACATATGCAAATGCTTGCTAATCCGTGTATTTAAATGTGGTGTAAATGACAGTACTGATTGAGAGAGAAACAGTGACGTCAAGGTATTGGCATGAGTATCTCACAAAGCTGGGAAACATTGCGATACCGACCCTTTCTCTTCCTCTCTCGCTCTCTTTATTTCTTTTTCTTCACTCTCTCCGTTTCTCCCTCCCTCCCTCTCTGTCTATCTCACTCTCTAAGGGTCAAGGGCTCATGGTAACAGGAACATACTGACCAAAACAGACCAAAACAATGACTATTTCTCCTTCTGCATCGAAGGGTGTGTATGTTCTTGTGTGTGTGTGTGTGTGTGTGTGTGTGTGTGTGTGTGTGTGTGTGTGTGTGTGTGTGTGTTGTGAGTGTCCATTTCACAATATTCTGGCTGAGAGAGAGAGAAAATGTTCCCCCAGCCTTTACACACATTCCTGGAAGCAGTCATGATGTCAACCGTCCACAGCACGCTTGTCAAACCAGGAAGGAAACGGTGCTGCAGACGACGCCTAGAGACATGCAGTACGAGAGGAAGTGAGGCATATATTCCAGCTTGGCTTGAAAAACCAACAAATGTTAAGAAGGGTTGTGCCACACCTCTCCCCTGACAGCCATCGGAGATACCCACCACACACTGCCAAAGCCTTGGGTGGTTAATCTAGCAAAACACTTTCAACTGCCAGTGTAGGGAAGAGTGGTGGAGAGAAAGAGCTACTTCTAAGGGCATTGTTGTAATATCTCTTTTAACATGGCACATAGAATCAGACTGAACAGGAGGATGTAAACATGACAATAACATGACATGAGTCATTCTCTGGCAGACTTCAATTGTATGTCTGTGTCAAACATTCTTGCTAGGAGAAAATGACATCAGTAGCAGCCTACTTGAGTTTTACAGTTGTTTGTTTTATCAGTTCAGTGGCTTTCAATGAGTGTGCACGAGTATTCTGACAGAATCTTTATAAACACAATTTTTAAAAGACTTTAAACAGCTGTTGGATCACGCATTATGCTTTGTTATGTCATCTTGCAGAGAATGGGTTAGGAATACTACTGATTTGATATTTTATCTGAATAGGTTTGGGTCAATCTAAGGACAATATTGAATTGGATTTATGTAGAAAAAAAAACATATTATTTTTAAGTGTCAAAATAATAACTTGAGTAAATTTGACCAAAACACCAGGAAAGTGCTCAAAATCTGAACGTAATACAAGGCAAAAAATAAACTTGACACAAGTACACCATTGCAAAAGCAGGAGCATTATGTCTTGTACCATGGCAGGCCAAAATGCATCCTGATTGATTGGTTAATTGATTTTTTGATTGGTGAATTCATTTTGAATCATTAGTGGAATGACAGACCCTTTAACCTTTGTAAATGTGATCCGTGTGAGAGGCCCATAAGTGCTTGCCTCATGAGATGCCTGTGTTGAGCTCCCCACGCTCCTGTGGGCTCTCTATTTGTTCAGTTGTGTGGTTGGCTGGCGGGCCAGAGCTGTGAGGCCTGGTGCTCATGATGGGGACAGTGAGGGAGCAGAGGCGAGGTCACAGTCATCTAGGGTCACGGGGGTCTGGAGCCAAAGCAGTGGTTTATTTTCAGACAGCAAATATGTACACGCATACATGTATACACACACACACACACACACACACACACACACACACACACACACACACATCATACACACACTCATGAACATCCTCCCAAGGCACACTTCATCTACAACCCCCCCTTCTCCCAAACTCACATAACTATAGTGAGCTATGATGAGGCTGTGCAGATGGTACGTCTGCAGCCAGTGTGATTTATGATGTACCCACACGCAAGCAAAACCTCTCTCATGGAACTCACTCGCATGTTCCTCACAACACGTCAAATCCCCCCCCCCCCACAATCCCATGCTAGAGAATGTAAAGAAACACACTCACACAGGCCCTCTCCCACTTCACTTTCACTGCTTTTTCACAATGTTTGTGTGTCAACTCCACCGGAGCCCTGGGCACTTAAGGGTATTTATGCACCCCTCACAATGAAATAACTGCCAAAGCTCAGCGCAGATAAGGCTGCCGCGAGTGTAAACATTTTAGCCCATTTCTGACCCGGAGAGGTCACGCAGGTCAACCACAGGGGTCCTTGGCCTGACGGCACATCATATCAGGGCGGCTGGTGACACCAGAATGGCATGTCTGGGCTTCCCGCCTCCCTCTGCTAGGTCAACACATTCCACAGGATAAACACGGATGCCCGGCCGGACCAGGCACAAGGTTCAAGGCTGGCAGATGGGGAGATGAGAGAGATTTGGTTTCCAGCCTCTAGGTGTCCAGGGGACTTAGAGGGCCTTTCCAGGGATCTAGTTTGTAGATATGTAGGGCAAACTGATTTGTAGGACAAATAGATATAAGATATAGGACAAACAGAATGCCTGGAAATCCATATTAACCATTGGGGTGGTGATTGTTTGATGTGGACATCAAAAGGTTGTTTATAAGAGGATATTGAGTTTGCTCAACCTATCTATCACCTAACTTTGGACTACAGACCAAACGTAATAAATAACTAACTAATGGTATTTAACAAAGAGACTTTTATCTAATCCTGTGGAATTTGACACATCACAACAAATAGCTGAAGCAGGCCTGGAGACTAAAAAGCATGGTTGGGTCAGATTGGGTCTTTAAACCTCTCAAAGGTTAATGATTGGCTGGAATTTCACAGGCCCATTGTGTGCTGATCAGGAATGGTCACAGCGGTGGTTCCCGTCAGTGCTGCCCACAGAGAGAGCACTCCTGCTGGGCACAGACTGTGCTCCGGTCCCCCCTCATTAACTCAACATGGTTCGCTTGCCTTCTTTATCACCCATTGCCCTGGGGGACAGACTTCCATAGCACCACCCTCTCTTCCTTATTATCCTGTGGTCAATTCTTCATTATGAGCACCGCAGGAAACCTTTTTTTCTTCTGTTCTGCTGTTTTTGCACACACCAAGAACCAATCACATTGTTTTTTGTTTGATTGTTTGTTTTAAGTTGTATATGTTTACATAGATTCACAAAAAAACAGAATTCTGAAAATTTGACTTTGACGGGTGTTTTTAAAAAATGTAGGTTGTAGGTAGGAAAATATAGGTAACCTAACCTAAAAAATGAAAGACACAAATATATAAAATGTTCTCGTGCCTGCCTCTTCTGCCTGTATGTTTGAATTCTCTGTGAATTTGACTGCCTTTTTATTGCTAAGAGAACCTGTCTAAGTTTGTCAGCTGACTGTTTCTTTGTTCCTTCTTTGATCTTTCTCATGACTGACATTGTCAGACTTGCATGCCACAAGCCTGTAAAGGTTCCAATCTAGCATCATACAATACCATCTGCTCCCTTCAATACAAATAAACTGAATGTTGCTTGTGGGTGCTTAGATGCTATTTGTTTGCCTCTCTGTTTGAATGATTTCGATGTTTTGTTTTGTTTTTCTTGTATTTTGTTTCCAATTCAGCCAACATGGAAGATATTTGGGTAAGACACACACATTATATTCCTAACACTTGATAACCACAATCAGTGGCTATGCCAAGTGTAATCCAATATACACTGTGAACAGTTCAACATTCTAAAACATGTTGGAAAAAGATGGGGGAAAAAACTTGTGTGCGTGACCAAAGCATATGGCATTTGTTTTATGGAATAATCATTGAGAAATAATACACCTTTTAGATGGGTCCATGATCATGTATCAACCACGGTTGTGGATTGTAATCCATCCAACCATTAGTAGTGGCTTAGGCTACCTGCTATGTGTTTAGCAGAAGCTACAGCTGAAACTTGTTAGTATTTTTTGTCCAATCCATTCACTGCCGGGAAGCAATATAGTGCTTCACAGGAAAACCTAGTCAATGCTATACCTGCTAGAAGTCGTATTTTGCAGTGATATTTGTGTTAGCATATTATTGGAACAGAAGCATATGTCGCACAATCCCAATTCTTATTAGCTGGAGAAAAACATAGCTATCCATCTCATCTTACCATTTGTAAACTTTTTGTCAACAAGGTTGTATTTCATTTGTGTATGTCATTACTCGTAATCATTTCTCATAAATCCAAACTATTTTCCAGGGTCATTTAAGGCTTACTGTGTCCAGCACACAGCAGTACCTTTCTTCACATGCTAAGTCCTAGCTTGAGGCAACCAAAGGTAATGAGCACTAATGCAGGTGCACAGTCGGCCATTTTGGAAGCCTGCTAAACAAAGAGGAGCTGTTAGGCTACATGAGGGGAAACTCTGACAACCTCCAATCAAACACGACAAAAGTAGGAGGACCTCCATGCTTTGGGTGGGGTTAGGGGCACACAAAGGGCCCCAAGATATATAGGTCTGAGATCAGTAGACCTATGTGTGTGTGTGTGTGTGTGTGTGTGTGTGTGTGTGTGTGTGTGTGTGTGTGTGTGTGTGGGGTGGGGGAGAGAGGGTGTGATTTGTGATTACAGGAGAAGCACTGACCTCTCCACCCACAGGATGAGTGAACACACACAGCAGGACAGTAATGAAGAGTTTGCACTCTCTTACACACTCATGTGTGCATACTGTATCTGAACACCTATACACACCCACACACAGAGACACAAATGCTTACACACACACACACACACACACACACACACACACACACACACACACACACACACACACACACACACACACACACACAACCAGTTGTTATTGAGCCAAAAATAATCACCTGAGAAAGGTTTGTGTCATCAGTGTAATGGATAATCAGTTACTGATGTGAGTTGTGAAGACATGGACTTCCTGCCAGATCTGCAACACCAGGTCCTGAAAAGCCCCCTATAAATAAGTCTCTGTCCCCATCGGACTGCTCCCGTTACAGCAGAGGGAGCAGGATCTCAGGCGTCTGGGCTCTCGTGCTGCACATGGGGCTCATAAACAGAGCATCCCTAAACGTGCTGTGAAGTTGGTGGGCAGCTCTCCTACCCCAGCTGTTGGGGCCGAGGCCTGGGATGAAATGTGTGTGTGTGTGTGTGTGTGTGTGTGTGTGTGTGTGTGTGTCTACGTGTGTGTGTGTCTGCGTGTGTGTGTGTGTGTGCATGTGTGTGAGAGAGAGAATGTGTGTGTGTGTGTGTGTGTGTGTGTGAGAGAGGTTGGGGCACAGACAAAGCTTCCGCTCCCATAGCCAAAACACCCTGTGAAGCAGCAGCAGCAGCAGCGGCGGTAGGCTGGCCCCTGTGTGGACTGTGTCCGTGCGATGGAGCCCGTGGCTGTGCTGTGCCAGACAGGGACGGCCCTGAGGGAGGCTAGAGGCAAGAGGGGATTAGAGCTGCTGTTTGCAGTGAAAATACAGCGGCTCAGATCACCGTTGTCATCGCAGCGCTCATATTTCACGTGCGCTGATTTACGGCGAGAGCAAATTAATTTTTGCGATGGAGCTGGTGGGAAAGCAAACCAAACAAGAGAGAGGGGAGAGAGAGAGAGAGAGAGAGAGAGAGAGAGAGAGAGAGAGCAAGATGAAGTATTGCTACCCCCTCCGCCTGCAGATTTTGCGGGAGAGCAAAGGGCCTTTGTGACGACTGAGGAATGATGAGGGGTTTTGTGATCGATGGCAACTCCAGGAGCCACAATAGAATCGCTCTGGTTTTCTCTTATTAACTTTCATAACATTTCCATGTCATGATCTCAGAGTTCAAAGCATCCAAACCACTTGCAATATTGTTGTTGTCATTGAAGGACAATAGAGGCCTAAGAGATATCACACTAACATTACAGTAAAGACACCACTTTAAAACCACCACTTGTTTTCATATGCTTCCCCACCCACCAGGAGAATCCTATTTGACTTCATATGCAATAACAAGCCTCCAAACAAAAGATGAAACCCTATTTAGCACCATCTGTGTTATAGGCTGAGTTCTGCACTTCCCTGCACAGGGACCATCTTGCTTTAGTACCCCTAAAACTCCATGAGGATCCATGCAGAGTTCAGTGAAGAACCCTTCAAAGATAAAAGAGCTCTCCGGCAGGGACTCGTATTTTCATAGGGTGTTTGAGAGAGGATCTCCACTTCACTTCAAAGGCACATAATAGCTTGGAATGTTATTGTTGCCATAGCGAACAGTGGCAGTAGTCTCAGGGGGCTTCACAGTCATATCTCTGCATGCTCTCACACACATAATATTACACACACACACACACACACACACACACACACACACACACACACACACACACACACGCACGCACGCACACAGACAGACATACACACACACAAGTGTTCTATAATGGGTAGCGAATCCATTTCCAGGGCTCCAGAGGCAGCTGTGTATGGGGAGGTTTTTGAGGAGGGGAAGTATGTGGCTGGGTCCGTGTGGAGTAGCATACAGCACAAACCCCAGCAGGTCGCTGCTGCCTTATCATTAACAAATTGGGGAATCTGGTTGCTGAGCTTTGTTGCCTTGCTGCTGGGTGGAGAATTTATAGCGAGTAAAAGCCCTGTACTGTGCGTGCAGGCCTCCCTCCTCTCCCAATCACCAAAACAAGGGAGGAACAGCTCACGTTTCAGATTTGGAACCATTTTATCAGCGTCATGGATGGGATCCAGTTTGGGAGTCATGGAGAACCTGCGGAGATGGAACCCTCTGTCCCGCTCCCCCACTGTCTATTTCTGAGGCTCCACCGGCATTCTTTCATGTCCGCCGCACTCTGGAAAATCCAGATAAATTAGGACTGGTCCTGGTCGCATGCCATATGATCTGCTCTTAAGGCAGGAGCTGAGAGTCCTTTGAAAAGTACCAGGTTGGAACACTCTCCTCTCCACAAACGAGGGAGAGAAGAGACAAAGAGGAGGATAGAGAAAAAGACAAAGAAAGAGAGTAAGTGAGTGAGAGAGAGAGAGAGAGAGAGAGAGAGAGAGAGAGAGAGAGAGAGACGAACAAGATAGAGGGAAGACGGAGAGAAAGAGAGGGTAACAGATGAAGAAAAAGAGAGAGAAAAATACAGTACAGCAAGCATTGTGTCATCTTTCATATTTCACTGGACAGCTGAGACCTCACTGACCATTCTAGAGTTGAGCTCATTCATTCCCCATTGCAATCCTACAGTGGCTTTGAAAAGAGAGAGCGAAAAGAAAAAGGAGAGAAAGAATGAACAAAAGAAAAAACAGCTGGCTGTGTCGAGAACCGAGAAAGAGAATTTACAGCACTTCGTCTCTTGAACAGTTAGTCGATCTTGCCAACTGAACTCCTTTCACAGAACTGTGAGATGACCTTGGCAGGTCTTCAATGTTAATCAAGGACACCAGTGCACCCGGGGGTACTCAGACATACACATACACACACATATTCAGGCAGAAAAACAAACACTCACATTCTCATTGACTTAGACACATAGGGGGAGGGAACCCACACATGCACAGGCATGTACACACACACACACACACACACACACACACACACACACACACACGCACACACTCACATACACATTCTCACAAGCATATACACAAGCAAGGATATACAAGTAGACAAAAAAACAAATAGTACACTGTTTAACATGGAAAAGATCACATCTCAATTCCCCTGGCTACAAACATTCATCATCGAAGGAGGAACAAAAATGTTATACGGTTTATTCTGTTTAGGCTAGAAGCCCAGATACCTTCATTCTTAAAGGACTAGATTTCCTCTCTCTCTCTCTCTCTCTCTCTCTCTCTCTCTCTCTCTCTCTCTCTCTCTCAGTCTTTCCCACTCTATACATTTCCCACTCTATACACGTCTAGTACCTCAGAGTCCAAGAGTGTGGCTATAAATAACAGCATGAGATCATCATAAATGTTAATTAATTTCAGACATGGGGATCCCTGCTGGGGAGAGGTCGAATGGTTGTGACAACCCCCCACCCCTCTCTCTCTCTCTCTCTCTCTCTCTCTCTCTCTCTCTCTCTCTCTCTCTCTCTCTCTCTCTCCCTCCCCCCCACTCTCTATGTGTCCTTCCGTGTCTTGATCAAGCTAGCCCATCACCTGTTGCGTTCACACTGGCCTGTTTTCTCAGTGGTAACTTGAGACGTCATCCTGTCCAAAACTGCAGTGACCTCGTGAGCAGAGCAAGAGACAGCAGGCAGCACAAAGCAGCTCAGTCAAGAGGGTGTGTCTTTCTCCTCTCTCTCTCTCTCTCTCTCTCTCTCTCTCTCTCTCTCTCTCTCTCTCTCTACACACACACACACACACACACTCATTGCCTAGATGACACGCGCACCCGCTCAACTCTCCAAATGTTCCAGAAAATCCACCATATGAATGTACTTAAAGCTACACTTCCTTTAACACTGAATTCAATTACGCTGATATAAACTATAAAAACATGACACACCAATGGTGCACCGTAGACATACTAGTTTTCCACATACCTCTGAGAATAAGCGTTTCATCCAGACTGCTGATAAAGTATTCAATGTAAATTTGATTTATTAGGGAACAAGCATTGTGACTTATGCAGCAACCTACAGTTTAACTTGGAACATATGGTCTAAATAGTCATTTAGCGTCCAGGTTATGGCTAAGTTGTATTAGCATGGCATGGACATTCCCAATGATTTTGTAAGGATGAAGTGAGCCAAAAATGTGAAGCACAGCATAAAGTAAATGATATGTTTAACAAATCACAGACATAAATGCATCACAAGACGCCACAACTAACAATACGTTTCCAAGACTTACATCACGGCTTCTGAAAGCCAAATACCCGGCGAAGCATTCTTGGCAAACCTGACGTAATGCTAATCAAACATTTTAACAGCATACAAACATGGCCAATATAAACACATGTTGATATATTTTCAGTTTGCCTTTATGTTGAAGGGGTATGTTCCACTGTGGCACGGTTTCATGGAAGGGGGGAGGAGGGGGGGTTTACTGGTGCATTGACCCCATGCTGAGCCCAAACCTCCAGCCCCTCTCTATGCCTGGCCACAGTGCTCCAAAACAGGAACTGCACCTCCCTTCATAGCCCCTAGACACCCTGCAGCGCAGCGCTGCCACCCAGGCTGGGCACTGCACCCCACAAACAGGTGCGAGAGCACAGACACGAGCCAACCCTCGCCCCACTCACGCTAGCACAGGCTAGCCCTGTCCCCCAGCACAGGAGGGGCCCCGTATTTACTACTAGTGTCCCCTCACAGCAAGGAGTATGGGAGGGGCGAGGACAAACAATATAGGCTGTTGAGGGAGGGTGTTGAACAACAGCCATGAGCAAACAAAGAGAGGTGTTGACGAACAGCTAGGAGGCTTTACAGAAAGGAGCATTTCTACACCAGCTGCAAGATCAAATCAAAGCATCATGGTTTTTTTTTGTGTGTTTCTCACAAAGGATAAAATGTCTCACACATTTATTTGCATTGGACCACAACCACAAGCATGTATGAATTATATCACATCTGTGGCTGCTTTGTTTGTGCATTCACTGAGCTAACAGTGAGAGTAATCAATGGTTATCATGCATTGTTTATAATGCTGTTATAAAGGGTTAATAATGGTATCAGGGTTTTTACAGTAAGTGTTACCAGATGATATGTTGCTTACAATAGAATTCCAGAGGACTCCTTCCTAATATTTCAGTCTCAGATGGCAAAACTGGGTCCAATTTTTTGGTTCTGTCCCTGCAGGGGTGACGCCCTGAAAGATCATTCACCAGATGGAAACCCAACACACACACACACACACACACACACACACACACACACACACACACACACACACACACACACACACACACACACACACACACACACACTAATGCACATGACCACATGCTTACACCCCTGGTCTGCTTGTGCACTGTATGTTTCCATGATAACAATGAAAAACAACAGTTTGGCTAAAGGAAAATCTGACCGAATGAAGGAGGTAAGTGTGTATGTGTGAGTGAGTGTGTGCGTGCGTGCGTGCGTGTGTGTGTGTGTGTGTGTGTTGGGGTGAGGTATGCTCATGTGTAAAAGCGCCTGTTTTCACAGGCGGAGACATGAGGCTTTTAACGTTGGACACATTGGTATTTCCAGATCAATACAATAGACAACTATTTGACTTACTATCCCACCACTTGCTTGACATATCACATGTAAAAGTCCTTAATGCAATACATTTCAGGGTGAAATTTCCACTGACATCATAACGTAGTCCTAGTGCTTCCAATCAGATCTGGCATCAGTGTTTTCAGTTCTGATAGTGGTCACACACACACATACAGTACTCGCGCACACACACACACACACACACACACACACACACACACACACACACACACACACACACACACACAGTTCTGACAGTGGTCAAATGAATTGCAAATGTGTTAGGTGAAATAGGGACATGGCCTGGTTCCAATTTGCAATATGCTGTTTTTTCAGAATATTATATGGAAAAGAAGGAAGTGAACCTTTTTAGTTTCCCACCATCAGAAATCCATCCCGTCCCCAAAAAATTCCCCTTCCCTCACTCCCCCCCGCCGACCCCAAGCGAGGACTCTTCCTCTTGACCCCCAGGGCTTGAGAGACCCCTCCACTGGCACACAGGAAGTTGTCCTTCCACCCACAACAAGCCCTAAACATATCACATCTCTTCCTCTGGGTCGCCCTCCTCTCCTCTCCTCTCCGCAGCTCCTCAGCACTGACATCACTTTCCCCTCTCTCAATGGGCCTCTTGTGGGGGGCACCTGATGAAAAACAGTCTGAGTACTGCCCCCCATCCTCAATTCACCTTTCCTCCTCTCTCTCTCTCTCTCTCTCTCTGTCACTCTCTATCTTTCCTCTGCCGTCTAGCATTACATTCTCAAGTCCAACAAAGCCTATAGCTGGCCTTTAATGACTATGCAATTCAGCTGGTCCTTTATCTGCCTTTAATTGTCCTTCTGTCTCTGTCTGTCTGTCTGTCTGTCTGTCTGTCTCCATTGCTGTCTGAGAGCTACCTGGCCTTTGTCCTTGATTCCTCTTCCTTTCAAACGCTGTGTGTCATCTGACCCCCACCAACAGCATTTTTGGTTTGTTCCCAGATAAGGTAGGTTTCGCTCAGTGATTGGTCATTATCTAATTATCAGACTGGAACGAGATTGGTGCTTGTTGAACAGAGGTCAGCCACCCAGAGACTGGAGGTCAGTTGCTCTGTCATTCCCTCCCTGTCTGCTATCTTTTCCACACACCTCACCTCACCTAACCCCCACCTCACCTCACCTCACCTTGCCCCTCACGTGACCCCTCCGTCTGTGCCTCTCTCCCACCCTCTGTCTGATCTGAGGCACTCGCTGCCTGTCACTCAACATCTCCAGAACATCGCCCTTCCACCCACAACTGATTGTGTCTGGTACCAATTTTTGTCACGTTGGATTGTCTTGGATGTGTCATGACCCAAACCCATCCTTACACACCCCCCCCACCGCCCCCAACCCCCAGTCTGCCATCACCACCTCCTCCTTGGGCTTTATCTGTCCAGAGTGCACATTTGTGATGAATGACTGTACTGCACTGCATTCCACTGACAGACACTGATACATGAGTAAGATGCTCCTGCATCCAACCCTTGTCCACCTCCACCTCTGTGCCCTCACAGTCTTGTGTTGCATTGTGTCTTATCGGGCCACACTGAATGTGAAAAACACTAATGTCCAAACAATGAGGGCAGCAGAAAGAAAACAGTACCAGTACAATGCTATTTCCATCACTCAATGAATACCTGAAGTATTTACATTACCTGACCTTATATAGTCAAAGTGGGTTTCTAATGGTTGAAAAATACAAGCCAGCTGAAGTTTATGTGCTCCTGGCTCTTAAACACAATGTGAGATGGCTCTCTAATTTTAAATTTGGTGTTACACCCAAAACACACCCATTATTAATTAAGTAACATCAGTGCAACCCTTTTGAACCCTGCCGTAAAAATACCATAATGTCCTGGGAACGCCCCCAAACCAACCTGTGCTTCACGCTGGTGAGAAAGCGCTGCTGATCTTGGAAAAGGGGCCACAAAAAGGGTCCTTTTCAGGTCTGAGAGAGATTCTCCCTACCTGTCAGTCAGTATCTCCAGGTAATCAAACTTCCACCCACAACTGATTCCGTATCAGCATACAGCGGCTGTGTCTGGTACCACTTTTCGTCATGTTGACTTGTCTCAGGTCAGACCACAGGTCCTGACTCTTTAGATGTCTCATGATCCCTCAACCACCCCCCCACTCCCCCCCCCACACTCCCCCCCACAGACACACACACACACACATACCCTATCTGTCCAAAGAGGACACTCTTCTGATAAATGTCTGTGCCACACTGCATTCCAATGATGGACATTTTATCTATGAGTAGGATTCCCTTGTGTCCACCCTTACCTATGTGTCCTTTCTGTGACCCACACCCACACACACACACACACACACACACACAAACACACACTCACACACAACCCATGTGGAAAATCCCTCTCTTTTCTCCTCCGCTCCATTCTCATAGGTCTGAATGTGTCCACACCTCTCTCTTCTGACTGACCATCTGTCTCTCAGTCTCTTGTCCATACTCAGCTCATCCCACCCCTGGCCCATGGCCATGCTACTGATATGGACTTTGTCCAGATGTCATGTTTTGTTTAGTTTTGATGAAGATTTAGCGGTCCTTGGTGGTACCACTACACATGAACTGAAGGAGGATCTTCATGTTCATCACGTTTACACTCCCTTCTCTTCAGGAAACTGGTTGTGCTAGTCGAATGCTCAGATAAGGAGACACATACACACACACACACACACACACACACACACACACACACACATACAGACTCACTGTGAAAACACTCGCCCCTGCCTAGGCCTTATCTGGTTTCCTAAAAGGATGCACTGCTGCAGAATGAGCTCACCACTTCAGCACAGCAGTGAACTCAAAACTGCACAGCCAGCATCCTCACAAAGACACCAGCATGACCCACCCATCTTCTTTTGGAGAGAAACCTACTTAGAGTAGACAGGTAATGGGTCCGGAAAGGCCCCAGCACAACCCCTCCCTCCCTCTCCCACACACACACACACACACACACACACACACACACACACACACACACACACACACACACACACACACACACACACACACACACACACACCCATGACCTCTGACTGTGGCCCTTTTCATTTGGCTCGTTAATTGAATCTAACCGTATGAAAAAAAAAATGACATCATCTTCCGCCTCTCCCCATAGCTTCCAATTTACATCAGCGCACACAATTCATGGCAGACGTGCCCTGTGCACCCCTGCAATCCGCCATGGCCCTCCCAGCCAGCCCAGCCGAGTCCAGCCGGGGGAGGCATGTGAACAATCCCAGTGTGCAAAGCCAAGTGTGCAGCGCCCTAACAGAGGAGGGGATGGGACAGGGAGGAGGGGATGGGACACAGAGGAGGAGGAGGAGGAGGAGGAGGAGAAAGTCCAGTGTTTGATTTGAAGAGACACACAGAGACATGATCACAGAGGGACCGATTTACAAGTCTCAAATGACAGGATTGAACAAAGCCTTGACTGTGACTGCAAATACATGAATGGGGTACGGATATGGCAGCCTCATGGAGCTTCAATGAACTATTTTTTTTTACAATGAATGGGGAGAGAGGGGGGGGGGGGTGTCACACATAGGAGAGTATCCATACCATAACCAACCACACTTTGAATCAATTAAAGTACTTCATCTCACAAAAGAGCCTGTCGGAAACAGTCAGATGTCCACAATAGAAGATGATCTCTTTATTCTTTTTAGATGGGCTCTCTTCTCTTTTCATGGTTCACTGTGCCATTGTGATGAACTCTCATGGCTGAATATGAGGCACCAAAATGCCTCATTTTTCTCTAGTCCCAGTACTGCAATTCATTAAGTGATAAGTGCTGAATTATTATGACGTATAATGAAGCCAAGAAGCAAAGCCCCTAAAACCACGTCCATGGGCCTCATATAAAAACAACTAGAGAGAGCTAAGCAGCAGTCAAGCAATATTGGGAGGATGGAAACTCTATTAGCTAATGGGCTCTTTAATGACCTCATTGGTGGGGGCAGTAAGTGCAAGGTCTGAACTGCAGATCTCATTCTCATAACGCGTGGCCAGTGTTATTTTTTCCCCTTTCCACTTCACTAAGTCACTTTTAGGTGAAGTAGAGAGTCTTGTGGATGACAAGCTGTGCTGGAGTTTTTGCCTGCCTCCGCGAGTTCAGTGGGCTAATATGACTAGGTGTTTCAGTGGTTTGGGGCGAAAGGGTAATGAAAGCCTAGGAGACTATTATTGTATGGTAATCCTTTGAAGCAACATTTTCAAATCTGTTATTTTTAAACTGAGAGTTCTGAGAGTTCATTCAAATATTATGCCACTCTACGGTGACACAACAATCTGGTTGTTAAGGAAGTCCAAAATAAAACACACACACACACACACACACACACACACACACACACACACACACACACACACACACATAGTCTACATGAGTCCAGCCGGATCCAGCCAAGCAGAGAGAGTGTTGCGAAATGCTTTTTAGCTGATGCGCAGATGTGTGGAGGATCCCCATCGGCATATCTTGGCAATGTCGTCATGCTCCATCTTTGCTTAGTTTAGCCCTTCCATTTCTTCCCTGCTCCGCTTGTTGTAGCAGCTTGGTTTCATGAGCCTATGACATCATCCGCAGCATCTGGCTGTGGACCCTGTCTTTTACAAACACTGACTCTCACAAAGGCTACAGAAAACTATTGTGTTGGGAACAAATACATTTCTATTTTAGAAGGAATTTTAGGAAAGTACTCTCAAGCGTCATACACTCTTAATAGCCTAATGGAAAAAAAATGGATGGAATGTTCCGGAATGTTTGACATGTACAGTACATGTTGATTTTAAACTTTGGGACTGTCCAACAGACTTTCCACTATCAAATACATCTAGAATTGAAATTAGGCGTAATTAGGTGTTCAGCATACATTCAGCATGTACATTGTATTTCACACAAATAGGATAGATTCATTGCCTGGGATAGTGTGTGTTTCTGTGTGTGTGTGTGTGTGTGTGTGTGTGTGTGTGTGTGTGTGTGTGTGTGTGTGTGTGTGTGTGTGTGTGTGTGTGTGTGTGTGTATGTGTGTGTGATGGTGTGTAAGCAGGCACTGTCTCTCATACACAGATATTGTACTGTACATGTACTGTACATACATACACACACACACAATCTCACACACACATACCCGCACACACACCAAGATGTAGATTCACTTTTCCAGGTCCCCCTGTGTGTCTGAGAGAGATGGAAATGGGGGCCGTGGGAGGGGAGTGTCCATAGTAGCTGACTGAGGCTGTGCCGCGCTGTGAGATCCTTTTCCAAAGGCAAGAGAGCGACTCTTCACTTGAATTATTCAATCTCCTTTATGTGGGCTAACGTTGCAAATAAAATATCACCTTAATCTTCCTCCGCCGCCTGCCAAGAAGGGGGTCCAGAGATTTGATGTTTCCGAGGCTGGGAACAGAAGTGCCAAGACTAGCCCTGCAGGGGGTCTTGTACACCGCTCACAGTCCAGGAAACTGCCGGCACTGTCACCCAACGCCAGCTCAGTCCATGACGAAGGGCATCAAAGACTACACCCTGGTCACCTCCCTGAGTATCAGTGTCATTAGTGTCTCTGTGCAGAGAGCGGATCACACACTCTGCTCTCGCAGAAAGAAAAATGACAGCGGTTTGCAGCTCAAGGATTTCTTGTTTTCTCAGCTGCTGACTCAGACTCTTGTGTTTTTTTTCTTTTCTTTTCTTTTCTTTTCTTTCTTTTTTTTCTTGCTTCTCTGCCATTGTTCTTTGTGTCTCAAACATGAGGGAGATGATGTGTGCGTGAGTGAGTGTGTGCTGTGCGTGTCTCGGAGAGTCAGGGTGATATAGTGCTCCGCAGATGGCAGTGGTTAAAGAGCTGATTAATTTTGGGACGTGTCTGCCAAGAGCACCAGCGCTGGGTCTTGCAGCGGAGGTCTGTGTGTCTAAAACATCTTTCATTCCCTCATTTGTGCTCCACTCCAGCAGAGTCCAAGATCGCTTCTCTCTCCCTCTGGAGATTGAATATATTGTCTAAGATACAAGACAGAATTACAGCAGCATAACCTATGGAGCAACGTGTTGTTGTGCCAGAGGGCGCTGACGACACAATTCAAGCTGTAATTGACGAGGCAATAAAACAACCAACCTCTCTGTTTGCTCCAAGGAAGGAATTTATTCACATACTGTGTGTTTGTATCACTAATGTATCAAAGTACATTCACCTCAACTTGGAAAATATTTCTTCACACAGCGGTCTACCAGGTGCTCTAACCCTGGGATACTTTTGGGTCTTTTTATAGTAACTCCGCTGCTTTTGCCATGGTGTAGGGGGGCGAGAGTAGACCCTGACGTCATCGGCCCGTGGAAGCTGCTCGTAAAGGTTAGGGAGGAAAGAATAGAACCCCCAACCCCCTTCAATACACACATACACACACACACACACACACACACACACCTCTGGGCACAGCTCATGAATGGTGCCATTTAAAGAGAGCAGGTCCTGAGACAGAGAGGCCAGGAGACTGGTGGCGTCACCCCCCTATCCCCACCCTCTGACCGGGTCTGACCAGAACGAGTCAAGCACAGACAGACTCCTTCCCCCCCCTTCCAGGCACGGGCCACAGTGTGTGTAGCTGGAGCAGAGACAGTTCTGAGACAAACAGACACTTCCACTCCCATTGGCTGTGTTTCATCTTATCTGGGTTTTCTGTTTCTGTCTGCCGACTGAACTCAGAACAGTCCCTGCCTGTACTCAATCAAACCTTTGAAGACAGCACAAACTGCTGACATTTTAGGAAACACTGGAGACAGTAGTTTGAGAAGTTGTGTTGAAACGATCCTCAGGTCATAATGTCTCCAATATTTCACAAGCCTGAACATGCAGGCGCCGTTTTTTACTCATTACTGTTGCATTCCACTGATAGGAAACAGTTGATGATTTTGAAATTTGTCATTGCATAACATCTGGATCTGTTAGCTAAAGTACTGGTTTGTCATAGTCATCATTTTCTTTTCATAGGCCTGATGCTCAATACATTTGTGGTGTGCGGCCTTGAGCCTCACTCTTAGGAGCAAAACCTGAGCTTCAAAGTATACTGATGTGAGATTCTAAAAATAGCAATGGCAAAATTACCCTCTCTCACCTTAAATCAGCCAAGCATGTTATATCACCATTATCCCCTCTCCTGCCCTCCTTCTCCCCTGAGGTCTGTAGGCTCAAAGGCATTCTGTTCTTTCATTACGGTTATTTCATCAGATCGGTGGCTGTCTCGTCATGGAAAAGCAATCAGCACCAAAAAAAAAAAAAAAAGGCAAGAAGGAAAAATCGGAGAAGGGGACATTAGAAAATAATTACCCATAGCGTGGCCTGCTGCTGGACTGCCCAGGCCAGAGTCTACGTGGCAGAGGGAGCCCACAGGGCGCGCTGGGGTTGGGATGGGCACAGCTCTCCAAACTCCAAAGCATCTCCCAGTCTAGTCCAGAGGGATTAGGGCCATTTGAAAAGAAAACAGCAAGCAGAGGCCTCCAGCAAACCAAACAGTGACCAGACAGCTGGCTAATTAGCCAAAGCTAAGCCCAAGCCTAATTAGCCTGCTGTCCGCCAAAGCCGTAAAGAAAAAGAAAAAAAAAAACACTGAAAAAACCCTCACTAATACTGGCGTAGCAACGGATAATGGCCATGCGTGTATGCCTGGGCTTCTATGAATGTCACAAGATGGCCAAGTGCTTTTTACAGCTGTCTCTTTGAATTTGCGGCTTGCAGAGAGTTGGATGACGGCTAACAGAAGGGCTTTAACAGAGTGCTGCTCACTACCGCAGACAAGAGTGGAAGTCGACTGCTGAGACATAAAAATATGTCCAAGAATGCTTCTCCTAATGTTTTGACAGAGATCGTAACAGATAACAATCATCTTAAATACTCAGTCTCCACCCACCCCCACCACTCCAAGTTGGTCAGCAGTCTCTGAACAATGTCTGATCTGTCCCTTTCTGTTCTCTCTGGAGGAAGCTACTGGAACAGTAGAGAGGCTGGCTGGACGGAGAGACAGTATTTGGCTCTGTAAGCTGAGTTGTTGCCCGTCGGTGTGTAACAACACTAAGGTATTTCCTGCAGGTCCTCTGTACTGCTGTTCCTCTTGCTGCTCCGTCACCAAGCGCTAGAGCGATGCTATCAGGTCCAGTCGTAGCTCTGACTTCCGGCCTTTGGAGCGGCGGGACAATACAGCGGGACAGAGGCAGGAAGAGGCCCGCTAGCCCAGGCGGTGAGACGTGGAGCGCTGCCACGATTGTTCTCCCGCTCCTGACTCACGCCGGGGCAGCAGCAGCAGCAGGCCTGTTCCTGCTGACTGGGATGAGGTTGTCAAATACGCACACACACACACACTAACATACACACACATACACACACAGATGCACACACACACACACACACACACATACACACACACACACACACACACACACACACACAGATGCACACACACACACACACACATTAACACACACACACACACACACATGCACACACATACACACACTGACATACTGTACATGTACACACAAGTATGCAGGCAGGCACATATAGGAGTGTGAGGAGGAAGAGTCATTCGACTGACATATTCTTGCAAAATACCAACACACCGGCTGGTCTTCAGAAAGACAATAGACAAAAACACAGTCAGTTGTTAAACCTTTCCTACGCAAATTACTCACACTGTGTGTCTGCAGTGCAGTGACAGCACATACTGGAAGAGCAGGTGAGCAAAAGCTCTCAGTTCCTCGCCAAGGATCAGAGGAAGATGACCAAGTGTTTGTGCAAATTCCATCACTGGAGTAAACAACAATCTGTTTTTAGATCAAACTGCCTCCTCACACACACACACACACACACACACACACACACACACACACACACACACACACACACACACACACACACACACACACACACACACACACACACACACACACACACACACACAGGCTTCAGTGGATCAGCCTCATGTGAAACTGATTACTAATACTCACTAACACCTGTGCGGACCCACTTTATAGGCACCCATGAAATATCAAACAAATACTTTCATGGCATTTGGAGGTATGTGCCAGAGCGCATGGCCATGATACAGTCAGGGCTGGTCCACCAAACCCAGTCACCTCGGGTCAGAGGATTCTTTTACAAGGCAGAATGGTTCTTTAATCCTTGTCCAAGAGGCCTTCATAAAAATATACGCACTGTAAAATGTGTTTCAGAAATGCTTTCTGGGTATCAAATGTCTATTGTCAGTACAGAAAAAAGCTGTCTCACAACTTGTGTATCTTACCATTTTTGTCTCAATTCAATGTCAACCTTTTCAAAACTCTTCAGACAGTTTGATTTACCAACACATGTAACACACATCCAACACACCCCAGTTAGCATTTGCTGCAAAATGCACTAAAGCCACCCAAACTCTTCATACTTCACCAAACATTACTACAGTAATGCTGTCATAACTCTCACTCATACACTGCATGACTAACAATGACGATGCCATCCTACGTACCTACTGCATGACAACAATGACAGTCAATGTTCAGAATATAGCCTTTTTTTTTAACAGTTTGACAACTTTGCTGCATTATGTACAGTTTTAACCTTCTTGCTGTTGTCTTGAGAGGATGCTCCAATATATCCATATAATTTTCTTGTGTCGTGATGCTATTTATTTTGTGAAGTTTAGCAGTCCCTCCTGTAGCAAAGCAGCCTCACAACACGCCATCCCCATACTTGATGTTTTTGAAGGTGTTCTGAGGCTTACAAGCTTCCCCCTTTTCCCTACAAATATACCACTCATCATTATGGCCAAACAGTTTCATCAGACCACAGGACTTGCCTCCACAAATTAGGACCTTTGTCTTCAGATACAAGTTTCAAACTATTCTGACTATTTATGGTGGTTAAGCCTCAGTAGTAAACAGTAATATTACACTTAAGCTTACTTGTCTCTGAACACCATGCCGAGCGAATGAGAGTGGCAGCATCATGTTGTGGGCTGCTTTGCTGCTGGAGGGACCGGGGCACTTCACAAAAAACAGATGGCATCAAAACACAAGAAAATTACATGTTGAAGCATAATGACAAGCATAATGTGCAGATGCAAATGACAATAAAACAGTGGCTGTTTCCTAAATGGGATACATACTACTGACTGTAAGCCATCATAACACATGGGAGGTATCACTGTGAGCCTCCTTTGTATTGTAGATCACTGTATGATGCAGTTTAGTGTAGCCTACTGTAATGGTGGCCCTAGCATGTAAAATCCGTCTAGTAGTAAAATGGTCATACTGTAACTGTAAATGCTTTATGCTCATTAAATAACTGAATTCTATTACAGACGGTGAGCTGAAATAGCCTTTCTGATTCAGCAGAAACCAAAGATCAGAGATCCATTAAGGGCAATCTTTCAATTTGGTCATGCTCAGTGAGAAGCTCGAAGTATCAACACACAGAAACATCCATGTTGATCTAATGAGAACATGAGTTGGTTGTTTGCTTCCATGTTTCAGTCTTACTGCATTTCTTTCCTCATGACTTTCTGTCCGCAGTGTTTTCAAGCACGTTGGGGTAAAATTCCCCATTCTGTTGACACACGGTGACAGACAGCAGGAAAAAATCATAACAATGAATAAAAAAAAAAACTCTCTCTGGTCACTTCCCATCCTGACCCAGAGGAAGCGTGTGTGTGCCATGACTGCTCTCCTCTCGCCTGCCTGTTACATCCTGAGCTCAGCAAGGTCAGGTGACCACTGGCAGCCATGGGGACACAGGAAGACAGATGCGAGCGCTGCAAATGAGAGAGATGTGGAGTCACTTTATCCACTAGTCCAGACACTGGATGTAGTGCCTTGATAAGTGTTTGGATTCAAATAAGACACGGAGATATCTTCATGTGCTTTACTGAAGATCAGTGCAGTTACAACCACATGTATGACGAAGGCAGGACTTTATATACACAACATTTAGCCCACCAACAGGGGCCAGCATAGAGGCTTAAACCATGACACTGGACTTGGGAGAGGCTGTGGGGAAAATCTGACTGGGTTGACTGGTCACCCATAATGCCTCACTGTTAAACACCAGTCTGGTAATGCTGAACTAAGGAGAATTACTGCCTTGAGCTTTAGTCCGCTGCAGACTTGATGACCTCACCGAGCCAAGGGAGGGATGGAGGGTAGGTAATAGCATACGACCATTAAAGTGACAACACAGGATGATAGATCGGATTTCAGTCTTATTAGAAAAATATATGAGCATCATTTGTATGGAAATGGGTAGGAGTATTGTTTTAGTTTGAGCAAAGAGAGTAGAATTGTAATTGGACACACAATCAGCCCTTTCACAATTCTAGTTTCTCGTCTGATGTATGTGTTCAGATGTATGAAAAAGAAAAAACATGTAGAACAGAATCTTTTCTTTGAGGATCAAGCTAAAGTTACAAAGAATATTCTAGGCTTAGGGTTGGGCTCACTACAGGTTGGAGCTACCACCAGGCCCAATGTCAACAAAATATGGGGGAAAAAAAAGAAAAAAATACAAACAGAAAAGCCATACCTATTGCATGTGCATAAGATTTAGAAATAGTATTGTGGTATCAAACTATTGGGGTTTTAAGGTTTAAGGAGGTGGTAAGAGATTTCTGTTTCCCTCTTCATCTACTATCTGGCACAGAGGCATTCAATGAGTGATAGGGATGAAAAACTCCAAGGTTTTATTGGATGATGATGATGACCTTGGTGGGACACACTGCGTGTGGCAGATCCAGAAGAAGGTACATGCTGCCATCTAGTGGTTGCAACAGAGTATTACAGTACATCAGTAATGGGTCTTGTGCCTGGTCTTTTATGACATCAGTCTTGCGTCAGTGAAAATATTGACCAAGGCTGCCTCTCTTCTGAAGCACATAAATCAGACCATATCCCTTCTCGCTTCTCTCTCTCTCTCTCTCTCTCTCTCTCTCTCTCTTTTTTTTTTTTTTTTGCTGGCTAATTTGCTACTAATTTGCATTGGAAATGTTTGTGAAAGATAACTAATATTTTTATGTGCCTTTTTAACAATAGTCTGAGTCTTGATTGCAATATAAGGTTTGCAAGCATATCTGAAATCAGACATCAGAATGTCCATGTATAAACTCCTGATCACGATGGAGTGTTTTCTGAGGGGAAATTATTTTTTCCTACAGGGTTAGGCCAATGCAGCTTAGCTCTGGTTAGCCTGTCAGGTAAATATTACACATACAGTACTTGCATTCTTGACATTGCAGCATACCTGAGCTATGGAATGAACGCAACATTTAACAGCTTGATGAACAAGATGGTCCTAATCTTAATGTTTAGACTTGCCTCTCAAACTGAAGACCCAGTGAAGTGCACAGGAAGGCAATGCAAGCTCTCTCTCCCCCATTGCAATGGTAGCAGCAGTGAGAGAAATAGTGTGTGCTTGGAACATTCTTGTCTCTCTACTGTAGCTAGTGGCTGGAGTGCTGCTCCCATCTAATAGCCCTGGTAGTATAACAGAGAGCTGCTCTGTCCACTACAGTTTAAGTGGTTCATTGTTTTTCACTGTCTTTTGACTTGCAGGCTGTATGATTATTCATGATGTTCATGCAGAATAAATGAACAGAATGCCTTTCAATGCATTATTTTTGAATTCTTTTATTTTTTTCCTTACATTTTATATAAAAAAAACTTTGTATGTGTATCTCTTCTGTAGGCAACAGTTAGCATCAGAGTCGCTCCAACCAATCAGCATTGAAATCATTAACTCTCCTCCAACACACACACACACACACACATTCACGCAGATGCACACATACTCAAAGGCAATCACAAAATGGGTTGGATTTCATTCCATGCAGTGGTCTCAGGCCTTGTAAGCAAAAGAGGATAGTTGTGCCCACTGCACTATGAAGTCCTGGCATGGCGTGAACAAGCACACAGACAAGAGAGGAGAGGAGGAGAAGAGGAGAAAAGAGTTCAGACCCATGGAATGCACATGTACAGTATGAAGTTCCCATCATCACTACTGGTTTAAAGTGGGACTGTTCACTCTCCCCTTTTGCAGCAGAAGGATCTGAGACCACAGCTTTGTTTCTGTGCAACTTCTTGAGAGCTTTTTTTTTTCTTCTTTCTTTCTCTCCGACTAGACAGAATTGTACATTTACGTTTAAGACAATGCAAACTTAGGCTATGAGACATTGCAGCCCCCACTGCTATGCACACAGCTGCAGCCCCGGTCAGCTGACTCCCAGCCCTGTGGGGGACCACTGGGCACTGCCACTCGTCCTTGTGACTCCTCTCTGTGTGCTCCTAGTGGGCAAGGTCATACAGTATTAAAGGCTGGCAGGCCTCGATGAACCAGACTAAACATGCATACACAAGGAGGGCACACGTGGATAGATTAACACACACACTCACTCACGCACACACACACACACACACACACACACACACACACACACACACACACACACACAAACAAAACAAGGCAAAGTTGCAAACTAAGAGGAAGGAAGGGAACAACGTACTGTATGTGTTTTGTCCTTATTATTAATGACTAGTGAAACTCTCACTGCTTCACAGGGGCTGTGCCCTCCTGCTCAGGCAGCCCAGGACAAATCAGGACTCCCTTCACTTTTGCCAAGCCTCAGACTCAAGCTCAGGCAATTTGGGACTCTGAAGCTTCTATTGAGGCCTTGGAGAGGGAGAGGGAGAGCAGGGGTGAGGGAGGAGGGAGGGATGGGGGAATCTGATTACACAGGCTTGTTAGAGGAGCCCAGTGCTGGACACTCTGATGGATCTGCATGGCACACTAACTCAGAAATCTAATTCACCAGGAACAAAAACAACATGGTCATACAATGGCATTGATATTCAAACAAACAAACAAGAACCAAAAAAAAGAATGAATAAATGAATGTGTAACGGTGTAAAGGCCATTGTGGTTCTCACTGACACCTCTTTGATACATTACACTGCAAAACAAACAAACCAGTTAACAAAAGAAACAAAGAAATTCAAAACGTGATATTATTTCTGTAGTGTCACCATGCATCACTAATGATTTCATCCATGACCTGATGATTTGAACCAATACAAGAGATTTCAACAGTGTTGCCATGGGCACAAACGACCCATACAATTAAACAAGAGCTTTTTGAACTATTCCTCACATTTACAGAAACAGAAAGAAGCACAAACATAATGAACTCTGTGCCTGTATCAATGGCAAATACAATAGTTCCAAAATTAAATGAGTGCCAAAATGGTAGGAACTGTATGAAAATGCCAACACCAAAAAGCACCTTTATGAAAAAGAATGCAACCCACTGACATACACTTAGCTGATCACACATTCCTTTGCAGTCACACTCAGAACTACATAAAAAATGCATTCCTTAGTGCAAACACACACACACACACACACACACACATTCACATATTAACATGAACTCTTTTTTTTTTCTTAACGTTTCACATAATTTAGCACAAAAAGATTTTTTTTTTGTTACCACTTCAAAACACCTCCAAAGACTTTTCTTTAATATTTTACTTTAATTAACATATAATAAGTTTGACTTGAAGCTTTTTAAGAACATTTCCATAATATTTATAATACCTAAATGGACATGTCTTTTACGTGACGGACAATGGGAGCAAATTAAAACATCTTGAGGCAAATGACTGGGGAAATGAATCAATGTAATTGGAATTATTACATATTACAGCGTTTGTCCCCTTTGCTTGAAAAAGGAGTATTGCTATTCAATCTACAAATTTAATCTGAATTGGCTACGGCAAGACGTGGTGACTTGTTTAACGTGACGTGCACAGCCAGACATTCAAGTCTATATTTTCAGATGAGAACTACATTGTAACCTACTGCAACATGTACACTGAAACGGCAAATAGGCAAAAGCTGTCTAACAAGATTGAAACAGCGACGTAACAGTGTCATTGTGCAAATCACGGTTAAGATTTACCGCTGTAAAGGTGCATGCATTCTATGTGGAAAATTTGTGTGCAATGCACCCACCAGTAAATAGAAAAAAAAAAATACAATATCATCAAATCAAAAATGTATACTTAGAAGTATACTTAAAGTATAGACTTTTAGCAAATAAGTAAAGGGTGGGTATTAAGTATCCAGCAGAGCTTTGCATTTAAGAAGTTCTACTGTTCTCCCAAATTATACTTAAATAAAAGCAATTTTGGGGTCAGTTGTCAAGTCATTAAACTGTATCACTGCTCCTCTCTGTACGTCTACAGTTGTGTGTAGTGAGTAAGGAGCTCTTGTTAGATGCAGTGGCACTGTGGTTCTTACACACAAACAAAACAATAAGCAATAAGAAAAACTAATAAGGAACATTTGGCCTAGTTTCAGACCAATCTCCCACTCACAATACGAATCAAGTTTATCACATGCATACCGATGTATCAAGCAATGCGCTCACTCTTTATTTTTCCCTATCTCTCTCTCTTTACACACACACACACACACACACACACACACACACACACACACACACACACACACACACACTCAAACACACTCTCTTTATCATGCACACGTGTACAGTACATAATAACCAAGTATCTCCAGGATTTCAGTTAGGTCTATTTCACACTGGGGGTGACAACAGTGGCCCGTTTTGACCAAACATTTTGTTTTTCCTTTCCTTCGTGTATTGGTGTGTTGTCGTTTAGGGGTGGCCAATTCACCTGTACCGTCTGCTTGGCTCACCAACAGTCAGTGAGCCTCTGCACATTAAATTCACTTCTAGTGAAGACACATGCACTGGCATCATCCCCTAGCTTCCACTAAGCCAGGGTGTGGCAGAAGCAGTGGGTGAATCCTGATATCCTCCCTAGCCTCTGAGCCCTCAGACATAGGCATCAGCCAGTTACTATTTGGCAGAGGTTGCTTCTCGCTAGTTTTGGAGGGTTCAAGGTTTAGGGCTAAGGAAGACATTAGGATTCAGCCAATGTCATCTGCATATGCCTCAACTAATTAAGGCTGGGAGCTATGCCAAGACAGTTACCTCAGAAATGATTGCACCATCATTGCACCATCATCACTTCGGTCTCCTATCTGAACAAAAATGGATGCTTCCACTGATCAATAAATATGGTGATCAGCACAACGCCTGGTGGACTAGACTCTTTCACTCCCTTCACTTGTGCGGAGTCAGAACACTCTCCAGGCATACTTTTACTTCACCATGGGTGGGCACTTTGTTTGAGCTCTAAACCCATTGGTTCTGATGTAAATTTCAATTTGCTGATTGGTTGCTAAAAATGAGCTGGGGAAACCGAAGCCTTAGGAGAGTACTCCGACCAAGTACTGTAGAGAAATGCAATATTGAGCGGAGGTACTACAGCTCTGTAGGCCTGCCTACTCACTCACCACTATGAACATGAGGCAGAAACAATGGTGAGCGTACAGGATTATTCTGGTCTATGTGAGACAGCAATTCATGCATCTACTGTCTCGGATTTTGAGAATGTGGAGTGAAATGAAAGGGACATATTAGTGTTACAGGAAATGAAGCGGCCAGTTAAAAAAAAAAAAAAAATTATGAGGTTGAAAAAGCGTTTCTCCTGACTGCTATCAGCATATGTTTGGTATATCTCCCAGCCTTGTCACCATGGTTTCTGCTTCAGACATGATAAGTTATTCTTTAGATGTATTGTTAATGTGTATCGCTTTATCAGGCTGGCCAGTTTTCTACGAGATATGTTGCTCTCGTATTTTAGCCTGGCTCTTCAATGCCTTATTTTCAATAATAATAACAGAATTCATCATTGACAGTTATGTTTCAAGTACTACCTATCAACATTATGCAACGCTTATCAATAATAACAATGATGATAACAATAATGATAATAATAACAATAATAATAATAATGATAATAATAATAATAATAATAGCATTAGTAATAAAACAATCTACTCATTGATGGAGTAGATACTACCTTTCAACTTCAATCTAGTCAAAATGTTGTGCAAAACTTCTGCAGAGGTGCTGGGCTCAGACTTCAGTGGGGAGTGCTAGTGCATCTGCTGCTGACAGGAGACACACCTGCTGACACGGCGGCCCCTCTGGACTATCCGCACACCCACTGGGAGACGCCGCTTCTCCTCCGTTCTCGTTGAGGGGGACCACCACAGGCGAGAGCTCCTCTTCTCCTCCTCTGGTTTTGGGGTGTAGGCTCACCACGGACGAGATCATCTCCTCTCCTCTGCTCTCAAGGACTGGAAACACTGCAGACAAGGCCTCCTCTGAACATCTTTTCTCAGGGACAGGGATCACTACGGGCAGCTTCTCCTCCAAGCATCTGTTCTCAGGGACCGGGACAGGGACCACCACGGTTGACGTATTCTCCTCTCCTCTATTCTCAGGGCAAGGGACCGCTGTGGGCAATGTCTCCTCCGAGCTCTGCTCGCTGGTCATCAGTTTGTGGCCCTCACTCTCCACATCTCCCCCACCTATCTGGATGCTCTCCATGCCCTCCGGACGCTCCATGCCAGCACTGCCCTGGGTGATCTCCTGTCCCTCTGTGCCGTCCCTCTCTCCCTCCTCAGCGGTGGCCTGGAAGGCTCTGGGTTCCAGCTGGTCTATCTGGTAGTACAGCAGTGAGGCAGCAGGCTGGTGATGCTCCTCCGCATGCTCCTGCTCCTGGGCCTGTTCCTGTGGCTGCAGCCCCGCTTCAGCTTCCATCTTCTGGAGCTCCTGCTGTTCCTGCTGCTGCTCCTCAGGCTGAAGTGACTGGCTCACCTGGCTCACCTGGCTCACCTGGCCGCCAGAGATGCAGAGCAGGGCTGCTCCCTCGGGGAAGGCTCCCTGGATCAGCATGCCCTCCACCGCCTGGGCCCGCGCCTCCTCCACTAGCTGGCCTGTGAGGAGGCAGAGCGAAGGGTCCTCGTGCTGCACCTCCAGCTCCACCTCCACCTCCTCCTGCTCCAGCAGGCGCTCACGCTCCTCGGCGCTCTGCAGGTGCAGCACCGCCGTCTCGTTCTCCCGCTCCAGGCTGTCGTGCTCCGCCAGTAGCTCCTGCACCGCCCGAGCGTCCGCCTCCAGCTGCGAGCCTGGGGACAGCGACGGAGACATGGAAGGGGACGGGGTGGGTGCCTCGTCATCGAGAGCCTCACTCAGTAGACCGCGCTTCTCCAGGTCCAGCTTCATGATTGTGTGGAGATAGTGTGTGCGCACGCGGAGGGGGTTGAACTCGATCCGACCGGCACCGTTGCCACAACCCTCCCGTGAGCAGCCACATGGGAATGACATCCTGTCCACCTAGGGAGGAGGAAAATTGCACTTTAACCACAAATATCACATTCACTTGGTACCGCAAACTGGTACCTAAATGTATATCAGCAGGTCATACAAATTGGTAATGAGAGAACAGTCGTTTTGTCTCTCACTCAGTTTAGTCAAGTTTCTTTGTTACATGAGATGTAGAACTGATTTAAAAAGTGCTTTGTGCAAATACTTTTGGTTTTCAGTTGTATTGAACGTGACTTTACTTTGTCTTTGCATTTCATAGAGCAGTCACAACATGGTGCGGTAGAACATGACATTAAGGAAAGTCAGGCTGAAGATAGAATGATATGTGGACAACATGGTGTTTGGGCATTCTTTCAACAAAATATCATTGTTATGTGGTTTATTCTTCATTCTGTTGCTGTTTCTAGGTCATTTCTGGATGTTTTAACCTAGACATAGCTTCTTCAGTAGTAAGTGTGTGCCCTAAAATGGTAATGAGGCCTTTTTCTTTGAAGAGCAGCAGCTAGTGTGTGAATAAGAGAGTCTGGGAGAAGATTGATAAAGCGAGAGAGGCAGACACACAGGCCAGACTATTGAGCTACACCAGCACACACAGGGATCTCACAAGCTATGTTCTGCTCTGCTCTGCTCTGAGAGAAAGAGATGTCAGGAATGTTGCAGAGACACTAAACAATGCAGACACACAAACACAAACACACACACACACACACACACACACACACACACACACACACACACACACACACACACACACACACACACACACACAGATGCATGGACAACATGAGTACTGGTAAGACTAATTCTAAGTCTGCTGTCTGGATACAGACTATAATCTAACACAAGGCAAATGATTCCCTAGTGCATCTCCAACTTTGCATCTCTGTATCTAGTCCCCAATCTTTACAAGCCCAGGCATCAATGAAGTAGTTAGTGCAGCTCCAGAATATTTGCATAAAGCACACCTACACCTACACCTACGTACTGTACCTACACCTGTATGCCTTAAATGGGCACCCGCTGCTCTAGCTGGCTCCTGTACCCAAGCTACAGTAGCACTCTCACCTGGCATTTGATGCCAGCCTGACTGCAGCCACAGTGACGCGGGTCGCAGTAGAAGCGGCAGTCGCAGCCGCACTCCTCGCGTGAGAGACGGATGGCACGAAGTTCGGCCTTCTCACGCGCATCAATGCGGTTGATGCCCGAGGCCCGCAGCAATGCCCGCCGTCTCTTGGTGGGCAGCGGCTGCAGGAAAAAGCAGTCATCCACCTCCACACTCTCCACGTCCAGGTCCTCGTCCGAGACGTCGTCCAGAGTGAGGAGCTCGGCCTGGGCACACTCCACCGTTCCGTTACGGGTTAGCTACAACAGAGAGGGGTGGCAGAGGGCCTTCAAGTTTAGGAATTACCTGAAATAATCTTCAAAACACGTAGTCTTAGTCTTAGATTTACTTAGAGCTTCAGCTATTCAAGGGTACAAATGACTGAATGGATTATTACATTAGGAAGTATCATTAAAGAGTGTTCCATTAAGTGAATATCAGGGATCCAGTAGCTTCCAAGAACACAATAAAAGCTTCTTAATCCTGACTTCCATTACATACATGTACTACTCAATGTATCAAAAAAACTCGTCAGATCCTGCAACTGGTTTCCACTAGAAGAGCACACTTCTACAGGTACGTTAGTGAAGCTCACTCCTGAAGAGCTGTGCTAGTGAGCCAAACAAGGTTTTAGCTGCCTTGTATTCAAGATGACAAAACATTACAAAAGGTTTTATTCATCACCCATAGGGATGAATGGGAACCGTAACAAAACGCTTCAAAGTACACTGAACAATGAGTGCTGTGCTGTGAGTCACCGGTTCAAGCCCAGGTGTAACTAACGTAATGATCACCACCATTTTGCAGGCATTGATGTTACATTGGTGTAACTAACTAACAAACATGCTCACCTTCATTTTGCGGGCATTGAGCTTTTCCTGGCGCAGGTGTTGACGCAGGGCGAGTCTGTGGCTGCTCTCCTGCTCACGGGCGAACTCGCCCAGCGTGTAGTGCCGAATGTCGCAGTGGTGGCGGGCCATGCCCAGAGAGCTACCCCCTTGGCTGGGCACGCTGGTGAAGCCCTGCCGCCGGGAGAAGTAGTACACTGTCACCGAATCGAAGCGCACACGCTTCCGCCCGGGAGACGGCCGTGGGCGCCTGAGGATGGAGGTTGCTGCATGACAGAGACAGGCAAAGAGAGAGAGACAGAAACAGGGACAGAGAGAGGGCGAGAGAGAGAGAATACAGAGAAAAAGAAATTGATAAGAAAATGATAAGTAGACCAAGGTCAAGATTGGAACACATTCTTTACTACACATTGGACACATTAAGAGAGAGAAAACATAATTGGCAGACATACCCTACACATAAGCTCTCTCATGCTGCAATCTTTTTAAGCCCTTGAACCTGACAAGTCAACTGTGTGAGAGCTCAAGGAGCCATTTTCAGAGCAAGTAATCATTCCTGAGTTTATCAACTCCTAATCCTCAGAGACTATAGTACAGCATATGACCACCTACAGCTGCCCTCCTGAATGCTGAATGCTCCAGTTGCCTTCTACTCTTGTGCCCCCATATCACCTCAGCTCACCTCACCTCATAACAACCCACTACAGGAGAATCATCTATTTGGGGTCCATTTACATTCTGAACAGTTTTGAAATAATAATTATTTCTGCAGTATCATCTTAATGTGATGTCACAAGGTAAGAATATCTGAAAAATATTTCTATCTCTGAAGTCCGTTTTGAAAAAAATGTCTGAAACTCATAATTCCAAAAGAACTGATGACCTCACGACCTCTTAACCTTCACCCCAGCTCTGACCCTTCCCCCCAGCTCTGACCTTCACCCCAGCTCTGACCCTTGCCTGGCCTGTGCTGTGCTGGGCTAGCCTTACGTGTGAGGGAGCTGGAGGGGGCGTTGAGGCTGTCGCAGCTGTCTGCGCTGTCGCTGCTGGAGATGTCATCGTCTGAGTCCTTGGGCGTGGAGAAGGGCGAGCCGCTGTCCACCTCCACGAATTTTCGCTTCAGGCCCAGTGTCCCCACTGTCTCCATGGAAACTCAGCGTCTGAAAACACACACAAACACAGAGGTCGAATGATGGGTTATGAGTGACGGATGGAGGAGGCGACCTAAACGCTATATGATAACTTGAGGTATAAACAAAACTACTTGGGCAGCAGGCAGACCTGAGTAGCCAGGGGAACGATAAATGATGCAGCTGATCACTAGCGCAGCTGTAATGATCATTTATTGGCCATAACTGCACCTTAACTTTCACACTCATAGCTTCAATATGGAATTACCTGAAAGTGGAGAAAAAAAGCTGATAGTTCAAGCACAGGTGCCATTGACATTAATCAGGGTGTACCAACCCTGGCGAGTTCAACATTGATTTTCTTCTTTACTGCTGACAGTCAGCCATACCCATCAAGTGTACATTCTGTATATTCTAAAAGCAATATAAAATATTTAACTATATCTTTGGTAGGCCGCAGGACAAGACTACTGTTCCATTCCATGTACAAGCTGAACAATACATGGAATATTGACTGAAAGTATTATACTATTCCCAAGATATGCAACACAACCCATCACATACTACATTGCCATCAGTCTAACTTTCATCATGTATGGCACAGCTTATGCCACTAAGATATGTTTCTCAGATCTACTAAGATTATTAAATGCCAGAATAGTAGGCCTAGTGACGTCCATTTTGATTCCAACCTGAGCTCAACATGACAATATGCTGTGAAACGTTTTACATTTCACTTATGGAAATGCATGTGGACCATAGCAGAGGACTTTAAAATGTTGTGACTGCTGTGTTGTGGCCCTGTTCTGAGGGCAGGACAGTCCCCTCGTCACCAGCCTCTGGCTTTGAGATTGCTATCCAAGGCATCAGTTGATAGATAAATCATATTGAATTGCCTCTTCCTCATTTGTGTCGTTTGTCTACAATCTTTAATGCTGCAATCCCCCTCGATTTACTCAGAAGGTGACATCACCTTTGGCTCAGCTTTCATCTGTATTCTTGCTTCATCCCTCTGTTCTCTCCCCTCCCTCCCTCCTCTCTCTCGCTCTCGATCCTCTTCCGTCTAGCATGACAAGCTTGCTGGGAAATGATCTGGCAGCAAACATCGCCATGGCAACTGGCAAAGCACAGTTTACAGCAAAAGAGCCTTGGAAAGACAGCCCTCTCTTCCTGTCTTCCCCTTCTCCTTTTCCCTCAGAACGTGGCGGAACCTTCCAGACAACAGGCCTTTGCTGCCTGTACTTGGAGGTCTGACCAAGACACAGGGTCAAATGAGGCTGAGCCAGGAGGTTTACCAGGCAACCCTCAGCTCTGCTCTGCTCTGCCCACACACACACACACACACACACACACACACACACACACACACACACACACACAGGCTTTGGGGTATCTCAGTGGTAACTGTTGCTGTTTCCAGCTTTTTTTTTCCAATCCTTTCTTCTTGCAAAATAAATGGCCTGTGCACACACTTGCAAAACAGATGCAGCCAACTGTTCTAAAATCTATTTAAGGGGACATAATGGGTGCATAATAGAAACGTCTGAAGAAATGCGGTTAGTTTGTTTGTTTATTGTATGATTATGAATGACCAAAAAACACAACTAACTGCAGTTTTTGTGAAGGAAACCAGTCGATATACTGCACTTAGACAGTCATTCAGTGACTTGCACAATTTTTTTTCTACATAAGTACATTCTAGGTAAATCTATATGTTTATTGGTGACATTATTTGAGGGATGGGAACTAAGTGTAGTTGTATTTATCAGTGCAGTGCACAGATGCTACAGAATTAAACTGCTAGCTTACACTTCATTGCACAGAAGGGTAACATACATCACAACAGCATAGCCTACAGTCGACAAGCATAATCATACGGTGGAGCTGGCACTCCAACAGCTACATCAAAGAGATCAGCTGGAGAAACCCAGTCACTGTTCACATTTGAATGGAGTATATGAAGTTGTATCGCCTTATCTGGCTTTACAGCAAGACTTGAATAAGCCTCACTGGTTTCCACGGAGTATGGCTATAAGACAGGAGTTATCTATGATAAGGTTTAAAAAATAATAGAACTTTAGCATCCTTCTGATGGTAGATCAGCATCACAAGCAAACCTCCATCCTTTAAGTTGGCTTAAAGTAGTGGGTAAATACCATAGACTAACACTGATGAAGTGGCTACATACTCCAGTATGTGTACGTGTCTGTGATTTTCACATTGCTTGATGCCAAACTAAGGACTTGACAGAAATTACTCCTAAAGCATTAAACATCTGTTTTAGCACTAGATTATCCCATTTGATTCAATGTCAAAAAGCACTTTCTTATCATTCTCTCTTTCATTGTCTTATTGGAGGCACTGTCTCTATTATGATTTGTACATTATTCATTAATTTCAACCTCAAATCTCTGGCATTCACCACAATTAGTCTAAGCAGAGACAACAGCGCACAAATGGCTGACCTCCAGATGATTAGTCTTGACTGGAAAAAGCAAACTGTGTGTTGTCCAAAAGAGGAATGCAGTGACTCCTCCTCAGTCTGTCAATCACCCACCACCAGTCTGCAAAGCAGTAGGGTTTGCCCCTGATCATGATGCATAGAGATGCAACACACAAAAGGAGAACACATCTTGTAATTAGGCCTAATTCACCAGATGAGCAGGGTGTGAAATCCTTAACCTGATAAATCATATTTCAAACAAGCAATTCTTTTCAAGAAGCTTTCTGTGTCCTTACCTCACATTAAATAAATCCAAATGTTCCACTCCTGCAACCACTTCGAAAACACAAACCCCATTTTAAGACTTATCTTTGGGCAGACAGACAAATTGGACAATTGCAGCACAGTAGAGTGAAGCCCAGCACGTCTTTCTCCTCAGGTTAGACACGTCTTTCGTTCAGTCCCATCCATTTACCCAGCTGTGTGAAGGATTACACTTCATGCAAAAAAACGTGAGCAATGTGGGTCGCCCCACTTAGCACTGTCTGCATGGTGCTGGTGTGTGTGTGTGTGTGTGTTGATATGAGGTTAGAAATGGGTCGTACAGTCAGACAACTGTCTCAGCATTAACATCTGTTAAAGCACTACTTTGGCAAATCTCATGCAATTACATATTGTCAGGGATCATCTGAACCCTCAAAACAGGATTCAAACCTCATCACTGGTATTTTGGGTCTTGCTCACCATATACCATCTGAGGCATGAAGGGCAAATGATGGATGCAAAGATTGTTGAGGTAGTAAACTGTGGGTGTTTGATTTGGCCAGTTTATTGGTTTGGTTCATTCCATAAACCACAGCACAAAGCATATGAAATAAAAGACTTCTCCAAGCCTACACCAAAAGACATCATAATAGCCCTGCAGAAGGCAGACTAGACTAAGTTACTCTTGCTTGCATTGCATGTTACATGTAACCCACTTATTCTGGTATCTACAATGGCACGCTATGTCTGAACTGTTTAAGGTGGATGAGCCTGTGGGGTTGTGATCATTAAGGCTAATAGAGGATTGACAGCACCTCAGGCTGTTTGACTGTCTGGTCCAGACAAGGCTTGGGAAGCTTACCTGAGCTATATGTCCACAGGCTCCCCATAGAATGATTTCAGGGCCTGGATACGCATACTTCAGACTCACCTCATTTGCACATTGTGAAGTTCAACAATAGCCCGACAGCTGTCGTAGAGTGGTACCGTCACTGGGGACTTTTGGTTAGGCTACAGCCAAGCAAGCGTAAGGGAACATGTCCCTTCGCCTGCCTGCCTACACAATTAACTAGAGTGACTAGTAGAGAATGGTCACTCACGTCAAAGCCCCAGACATTTATTCCTGGAGAGACCAGTTCAGCACAGCGTGACAGAGCAGAAACTCCAAAACAATGGATTGTAGGCTACGCTTCCTCTCCAGATCATTTGTAACTCTAGGCTACTGGCGTAACTGCTAATGATAGCACCCTAATGCCTTACCTTACGCAGGAATAGCCTTTGCCGACGATTCCGCTGTTCACCGTTGTATCAGCAGCAACAATCGGCATAAAATTTCCTTTGGTTCTGGCAGTATGCTTTTTTCTTTTCTTTTAAAACTCCACTCAATTCTCTGATTCCACAGCGTAGATTACCACCTCTGTCTATGATAAAGAAACGTAGCTTGATCTGCTGAAAATGGATTGCAATATTCTTGTGCTCCTTGATCCGCTACAAAATTCATGCATTTCACTGTAATCCACACAAAAATATAAATGAACAGAAGAGACAGGCTATTAATCTTGATTTGTGGATTCTGTGCAAGGAGAATGTACCGTCGTTCACAAAAGCACAAAAGGAGAACACAGGGCAGGCGATGCGGGCGAAGGACTTCTTTTAATTTTTAAAAATCTACTTTGTATTAACAATGGCTTATGTGTCATAGCAAGCCTTGTCTTCTTGGTCCGGCATTTAATGACTGCTTTTGTAAAACAAGCCACCAAGGTTGCGTGTCCGTTTTCCTCTCCGAGGGTGTGTTAAATCTTCAGCGAAGTTATAAATCCCGGAATGGGCACAGACTTTAAATTTTCTGTCCAGATAAGATTATCCTTTGAAACTGTGCAAGATGTGCCAAATTTTGTAGAAGCCTCTGTCGCCCGCTCCCCTGCCCCGGTCTGTTACAACGTAACAATAGAGTTTGGTATGCTACACTGTAGAAATATATACTCATTGTGACATCACAGACATGCCACTGTGAAGACCGCTGGGATATGTAGGCTAGCACCAAACTAAAGGCTTCTTTGTTTGAGGTATCAAGAACGATTCGTATAAGAATGATGGTATTTGCAAGTCATTGTAGTATTTCAGCGTCAATGGCAAGACTTATACATTTCATTGACTATTTAGATTCTGAAGAAAAGGCATATTGTCGCCTACATTTTGGGTAGGACACACATTGGTTTCCCATCACCGGCAAAACGTTTTCAGACAGGTTTCACCATTTCAACATCACACAACACAAATTGAACCCACAAAAGTACAAATATAGGTTCAGCTAGTTGGTCTTCTACAATGAATTAGATGATTCCACGCCCTGGAGCTCAGATTTTTACTACATTTCCCAGGTGCACAAGGCTCAGTGCTCGAAACCTTAGCCAGCTCCAGCTGCTACTAACATCACGTGAGAATAGAGTAGAAACGACACAGGTCAGGGAGAAATACTGATGATGAACTTTTCGAAAACTTGCTAAAACGGTACCAGTACAATAGTAGGCCTACTCGTAACTCCAACTAACCATTCATAAAAGCCTAGAGATCTTGACGTAACCTACCATAGCGGTAGAAGGTTAAATAGTCCACAGGTCTAGATGAGCCATAAAGCCAGTTCTTTCTTGCGAGTTTGGTCGGGGCAATCGCATAAGTCACGTACCAAATACCCTAACTTGGCCAGAATTTACATTTTGATGTCATAGTTTGTCAGGCTACATCCACACTATTTTCCAAAATATTAAAAATCCTTTCTTTTGAACATGACAGTTTGACAGTGTCAATACACAATGGTGCAAGTCAAAACACTTATTTCACCAAAGGGAAATAGTACCAATCTCAAATAATTATGGTAATAATCACCATTAAGAAAAAATAAATAAATAAATAAATAAATAAATGACCAAAGAAACAACCATGGACATCTTGATGGGTAAGTAGTTTAATCATCGTGATGACATGGGCAAAAGGGGCAAAGATGGACAACATCAATGTATGTCCCAGCATTCACTTATGACGACTAGCACAACTGATCAGAAATGACAACCACCGCTAGCTTTCCTCATGCAGTTTCAGCGCATCAACCACCACCAACAACAACCCTCTAGATGGATTAGTGTCTGGAAGTGGTAATATCCAATGATAAAACAAAGTATTACACTGAGAGTAAAGACAATTCTGTTAAAAAAAAGAAAAGAAAAGAAAAGATAACGACAGAAAAAACTGGGGTTACACAGGCCTATGCACATTGAAACATTTAGTTGTTTTTGTCAGAAGGTTCCCCTATTTCCGCAGTTCGCTGCCTCTTAAAAACCTACCTGCTACTGAGAAAATAATGCTGTGAGAGCAACAGAACAAAAAAGGGGAAAAAAGGTATAAAGGAGTGAATCAGACAACACATTGATAAGATCATCCCTTCGGTTTACAAAGTACATGCAGTCATAGTACAGACTTGCATATCTTTAGTCCAGGGAAGAGGGCTGGAGACAGTCCTGTCCTCAGCTTTTGTGCATTAGTTCTTGCATGTTTGCATGACTGTACAACACAGAGGACACGTGGTACAGAGAGCGGTGCCAACGCAAGACAATTCTGAGGTGAGGTGCTGGCTATCTTTCAGTCAAGATCATCACAAGTCAAGCACGACTATTAAAACTGTCGAGAGACTTAAACGAAACAGCTAAACTGAAGAGAAGTGAGGCCCTCTCCTCCAAGGCAATGTCTCGCCGTACTTCTCGCTGATCAGAGCTTCAAGTCCAAACAATGACAGTGGGACTGATGCTAATTGACATTAAATATTTCAGGGGTCTTTAATGGGCGGGTGGTCATATCGTTCTCAGATACTGACTGCTCATGGCACGACACCTTCATAGGTAATCAAATCCAAGTAGAGAACCAAAAAAAAAAAAAAAAAAAACTACCATGATGCAGATGCAAAACGCCTAATTCATGAACTCCTGGATCAGCATGGAATCTCATTATGAAATTACACAGTGAACTTGATTGTGACAGACAAGTCACACCGACAGTAAGCAAACACAGTACTGCACTGAAGCTTGAAATGTCATGCAGGATCAGCTTCAGACGACTTCCTGCAGCACGTCTCTTCAGCAGATTAAGAGTCAAGGTCTGCACGTTAGGTGTCCGGTAGCCAAAACAAAAATAATTAGAATGCATGGGGAATTTGCATATTAGGATCCAGGAAAAATAATATTAAAAGACAGGGGGACTTAAGTGTGTGATGTCATGTGTTGTTTATCTTTGTTTGGTTGGTTTACCTTCCAGATCAGAGGACAATTACTAGGGGAGAGGCGGGGCCTTTTTGCACCACATTTGGATCCTCACCTTTTGGCACTCGACTTACATGGGACACAACATAACCAAAAAAAAAAAAAAAAAGTTTTTCCTTCCATTTTTCAATTCTTACTTTCTTTGAGAAGCTTAAGCAACAAAGCAGGATGGTGAATATAAAAGAAAAAAAGAAAAAAAAGTGGTGGGTGGGTAGGATTGGTATGGGGAGAAGGAAGTGGTTGGGGTACGGGTGCGAATAAGACAGTAAGGCCAGCGAGGGTCACATGATGCCAGTTCTTTCCCCACACCGGCGTCCTTCACTGAGGCCCCACCTCATCACAAGCGTTCAGGGTGAAACAACGGTGGCGTCGACATAATCCATTGGACACTGGAGGGCGAGGGCTCTGGGATGGACTTGTGTGCGGGGAGGTGTGGAGTGGCTGAGACGAAAGTCTAAGACGACGAAGCAGGGAGGGGAAGAGGGCAGGAGTGTTGTCCCCCAACCCAAACCAACCCCCCCTCCTTCCCAATCCAACTGTCTGCTCTTTCACTTTAGGATGATGTGGTACCCATCATTTGTCTCGGCTGCCAAGAGAAGATGGAGAGCCAAAGTCAAGGTTGTATAGATGCAGTTAACAGAGAGCACAACCACTTTCCATCAACATGGGCACACAGGTGCTAAAATCACTGACCTGCAAGAGGTTAGAACAAGAGGCTCCCTTTCCGCTCCTCTGCACTAGCTAATTTTTTTTGCCTCACACAATAAAACACACAGTGCCGAGTCTACATTTAAAGGGATCACCTAGAGTCAAATAAGCCCTAGCCCGGTTGTTCGAGATTGGAAGAAGCAGTACAAGATAGGAGGGTTGGAAGAATGAAAAATGTGTTTCCGTGACCTCACTAGTTATTAGCTTTGGCTGTTGTTTTGCTATTTGGTCAAAGTTGTACCAAATTTTCTTGTTCTTAATCCTACCAACTACACTCGGCTATGATTTGACTCCAGACAATAAAATGCCACAAGGGAAATGGGAAGAAATGGTGTAAAATGAGTGTTTGTACAGTCAGTGTCTGGGAAAGCCAACACAACAAGTCCCTACTAATCAACTGCTGCACAGGAGCGGAATTCCAATAACTGGACAACTGGCTCTGAATTGACTAGTAGGGACTTATTGTTATGTTATCTCAGAAACCCAAACGAAGGCAAAGACACTGACTGCAACAATTTACAGGAACAAAATGTCAGTACAGTACCAGTGCCAAGAAAGGCTTACATGCATTTAGACTGTGGTTTATAATGCACATAGACAGGCGAACTAACCATGCTGACTGACAGCTACTACTGCCGATGGCTTGCAATTGAGCCAGTGGAGGTCTTTAAACTCATGCATACTATTCTTTCATTAGGAATACCGGTAAAATGTTAATGTAATTGTAGTATCATATCTTTCTCTGAAAATGGAGGCTTCAAACAGGCCAATTTGTTTTTCTGCCTCTCCTTGAACTGTATTTGTCTTGTTTCTTCTTCTAACATCTACAGCCTTTTAGCATCTTTTAGCCATCATAGGTGGAATAAATAGAAAATGATTTAATTTGCCCTTTTTGCTACACCATACCTTTCATTGTGTCCAGAACAAAACACATCTCATCCTGGAAGTTCTGAATCATCTGTGGGTAAGAGGACAAACACTGAGTCAGTGATGCCTATGGTAAGAGCCTCAGAGCAAATGACACAGCAAAACAGATTGTTCTTCACATCATTTGTATCAATACCTTATTCATCAAGACTGTAGTTCAATATTTTTACTATAAGTAATTTGTTTAGGGTCTACACATCCCAAAAATAAACAACAGAATGGACAGAAACAACTGTATTGACATAATGTCAAAATGCCTGAGCTCCATGTTTTTCACACATCTCCTAAAATGTGCATGCAAATTAGCAGAGCTGGCTTTCCATGAAGGAGGTTTTCTACCACAAGAGGCCACTAAATGACATAAATGCAAAGTTGCATTCAAGGTGACACAAAATTGAAAGTTTTCTGTGAAATCACCTCATAGCAGCTTTCCAAGCTTTCAAATGGAGGAGGTCAAGTATCCATGTGTCTTACCTCATCACTGACCAGCACATGGATACCAGTGGGTCCTTGTTTGAAGATCTGATTGATCTGCCTAGGAGAGATGCTGAAGAGCTGGGCAATCTTCTCTGTGAGCTCATTGGCAGTCAACTCTTCCAGGTAAATGGCGTGGTACACTGCAAACACAAACAGTTGAAACAAGTGAGTGAATCATGATCACGTTATGCAGTTCATGTTCAGGTCAGACAAGACACAAAGTAGCATTTCACACATGGGCCAGAGCACAGAGTACATCACAGAGGACTGCACGCACACACACACACACACACACACACACACACACACACACACACACACACAGAGAGAACACACAGCTTGGAAGTTCAGAGAGAGGGGCTAAAATATGCTTGAGCACATGCCTGCTTGCTTGGCTGTATGTCACATGTGTACACCAAGACTTCAAAATGAACCCCTGTTAAATAAGGTAAGGTAAGCACCAGTAACTCAGTGCACACCAATGAGTAGGAAAAACACCTCAATGGACAAATCTCTTTGTAGACAATTATGGGGAAGCGCACCAAAATTAACCAAGATGACAAGCATAACAGAGCCAGCCCTCATTAGCCAAACATAGTCAGACTTCTCCAGCAGAGGGCAGTGATGAGTGGAGAGGGGAACAGCTTAAAGAGGTTGGGCAATGTGGCAGCGCAGACATGGTCTCCCACTTAGAACCAAAGCTGTAGCAGCCTCGCCTAGTCTAAATACAGATCTGACCTGTCAGTGTAATTTGCATTAGTTTCAATTCTTTCATCAGTGCTAATTCAGGTTAATTTTACTGGTGAAACATGAAGTTGGTATCAAACCAGCAAGAGTGCACCCCACACCCCTTCCCATCCTCTCCTCCATGGGAAACAAGAAAACAATGGAATAAGTATTCCTCAAGGACTGTCTATGGTGTTGGTGTCAATGGTGATGCAGTATTGAAGAGCTAGCTTCAGAGACGGGCTGAGGAGCTCCCAATAAGTGACCTTTAGTGGCTCTTTCCTGCAAAGGTGGAATTTTTTTTTCTGTGTTTGTGCAAACAGTAAGGTGGGCAATAACCTGCCTGCAATAAAGCCCTGATGCTCGATTCCATGCAGAGTCTGCACACCTCCGTGGACACACACACACACTCACCAAAGAAGGTGCTGCTGCTGCCGTCTCCGTTCTCGTGCTTCTGCTGCTGTTCCCGGGCCTGCTGGGATTCCTGGCACACATACACGGTCAGCCTTGGACGCACCACCCTGTTACAAACACACAGACACCATTCTTCAGTCAGAGAATAGACTTGCACGTCGTGGTCCCGTACACACTTTCTGACGTCAGCCAGAGGTGGCAGCGCTGGGTAACTCTACCCACCTCCCTTTCAGTGCATTGAAGAGTCGAATGCCGTCAGCAGGGCCACATATTTGAATGACATCTTCCCTGGTCAGTTTCAGCAGGTCTGCCCCTGTTACAAACACACAACATGGAATCTGTATTACCATTGGGCCAGGGTTTTACAAGGAAAAACTTCACATGCAAAACATGCCTCCTTGCCGAGGAATACTAACTTTAACCATTACAATGCTCAGTGTATCCACAATTTAAAGAAATTGCATCTAAAATCTCAAAATTTCTGGCATCATTCAGCGGTGTTAACTTGTAGGCTGCGGCCTTACCTGAGAAATTTGTGAACAGACGACAGAAGGGAGAGAAGCGGTTCCGATGGAGCCACTGCTGGGCCTCCTGTGGCGTTGCTGTGGGCAATAGGTTCTATTTGTTTTCCGGAGCACAGAGAGACAGGTGGGGGAAACAGAGAGGGAGAGAGGAGGGAGGGTTAAGCATGCATTGTAAAGTAATTAAAGTTTAAGTAATTAAGTCAAACTCAAACAATGTCCTTCTCCTGAAGTCAAGCACACTAACACCCCGATCCCAGATCATGTTACAGTCAAACGATCTACATACGATCAACATTGCCACCACCCCACCCCCCCAAAAAACAAACAAACAACAACCAAAACAGGTATTTAGAGGAAACATGGGCCAGAAACAGTCTGTTCATTTCAGATCTTCGGCCATTTACCCCCCCCCCTTTTTTTTTTTTAAACATTTGCTGAGCACCTCAAGCATAGTTCCTTTCCACCTGCATTTCCCACAGCCTTTTCCCACGTTTAATCATTTCACCTGCTTTTCCCACAGAAGAAGGAAACGGGATCAACAGTTCACTACAAATCAGCAAATAAATTCATATGTACCTGCTGGCTCTCACTGTCTCTTCTAAGTAGATGGTATGGCAACTGTAAGGCAATTGTATGGAATCATTTTCAAAAACCCACACCAAATATACCATCCCTTCAAACATGATCTTACGGAATGCACATATACAGTAAATAACTACAGGGAGAACAAACACAGATATACAACCCTAGTTGTTTATGTGGATGCAAGCTACATGTAGGACAAAACTACTCAGGGGAAAAGGTGTCTGTATGTTCATTTGTCAATCAGAAGCAACAGTAAATGTGTTAAAAGAATTTCAGAGGTGAGGATTACCACACGAAAGTGCTGCTGTTTGAAATGTGCAAAAACAACCCCTACAATTCTGCCTCACTGAGGACATAAAATGATTAGGGAGACACTGCTGAACACGTAACGTTAATGAACAAATGGATACCAGTACCAGTCAATAGCATAATCAAATGCTTGCTAATCCTTTAAGGGGACATAGAATGGATGAATGGATATTGTACCTTGCTCTCTGATGCTAAAACAGAATATATTATATACCGGTACAATCTCAAACACAAATTTGCAAGCCTAATTATGGTAAAACTTTACCATAAGTTGGGTATTAAAGTAACAAAATGTAATTTTTCAGCCTCCAAACTGTTTTCAAGATTATTCTGGTGGTACAACAACCCCAGTAAGTTCAATTACACCTTTGTCATCATCTGAGAGAAACTGTATCACCTACATTACCAATATGCAACTCCAGGCCGCGGGTAGGAAACACATCCTTACAAAAACTACAAAATAGGACTGCTTTACGCTGTACGTAATTTTCCCCTCAACAGACCTAGAAGATAAACTGAAAACTAGAAACTGCAAATAGTCTACCCTTGATTAGATATTATGGTTGAGGAGACAGCTCCTGGCTGGCTCACCAAATGTAGCCGAGGTCAGTTCGACCAGTCACAAGTCTCAAACCTGCCAACCCATCAATTACAACAAACCCATGGCATGGGAGACGAATGCTCTAACCACTGAGGTAAAAGTCCATGTTTCCAACTCAGCAGTTAGAAACGCTCTTAAGGGTAGGTTTGTGAGGATTTACCCACTGCTGCCAGCTAGCCCATGCTAGTTGGTATTAGTTACATCTACACTGCATTCAGGATTTTCATTTGAAGGACACAATTATGCCACATGTTCGTGCCCAATCTCTCCTAATCCACCAAAGCCAAGCCAAAAAGTAGTTTTCCATTCTATATCTCCTTTAGCATCCAACATTCTATATAAGTCATTCAAGCTTCTCCCGATGAGTAATTCCTCATTTTAGATAAAGCTAACATTTTAAAATGTTGATTTCTTGAGGCGATTAACATAAATAACAGCCGAAGTGCAACGCGTCATGCTTATGTAAAGCTCTTTTAATAATGAAGCAGAAGCTAACGAACACCATGAGCAAGATCCCACACACAAACATCAGCAGATCAGCTCAGTGTTCCTCTAACATGCCACAATACAGCTAATTACGTGGATTGCAATTTGCCTGTCCTTTGAATTGGGATTTATGCTCTTGCCAGTTACAATTGAAAGCATGCCATCATGTTCCGATTGTGATTTGATCATTGAGCTCCATATTAGTGTGGTGGTGATCCAGTTATACTCAGCCATATGTTAATCGCTAAGCTACACAACAACAGGATGGGAAGCTTGTAGGGTGGGGGAGGAGGGCTAGGATATGCGTAGAAGGGTGAGGATTGGAGAAAATATCCCCATGATTATGGATCTGGATCAAATGTGAGAGTGAAGAAAGAGTGTTCAACATGTATGTATGAATCAACAGACAAAGACACAGACACAGACAAAGCACAACTGAATTAGCACTGTCACAACTGCACCACACACTACAGGGAGATAGGTGTGCTCAGTGTTACAGCAGAATCTGTCGCCAGGATAAAGGGCATTTTTGACCATCTGTTAGACACTTGTGCCATAAACTAAGTACACAAACAAGCATTTGAATAGGGACAAGGAGGCCACATGTGAAGCGTGATGTAAGCGCACTGGGAGAAGGTGGGGGTGACGGAGAAACTCATACTCACCTCTGCAATCTGTGCTGCTGGTTCAGGCTGGTGATTTGGTGATCCATTTCTAAAGAGTAACAATTTGATTCAGTGTATTACAAAAGAAAAAGTTGTAATTTAAAGTCAATTATGTTTAAGTTAAGATAAGTGAACACAATTTCTTGGGGCATTATTTGGGGTATGGTGCAAAAAACACCGGAAATCTAAAGCCCCTTTCCCATTGAGGAATAAGGCGTGTTGAACACGCCTTCAGCGCGCTCCCGCTGTTCTGTTCCCATTGAGGAGCCATATTGCCGCATCAACTCGCCTCGCCATTTTGACCACCTTGGGGGGTAGTCTTTTTGGCGAAGCGAGTTCAATGGGAACAGGACAACGACCCGCGTCTGAAGTGGGCGTGACTAAATGCAACAGAGTTCAGGCATTGACATTTAAATACATAATAAAAATAAGAAAATTGCTAGGCTACCGTTTCAGACAGGTAGCTGCAAGACTGGCTACGTTATCCAAGCAGGTTCTGTGGATTAAAAAGCATGGTCCTTTTGAACAGTTTACAAGGAAAGGTAGGTTTGTGGATTTCTACTTCTACAAATGCTGCTACCATTGAGGATTTCTAAATATGAATTGGTGGGTTTTGACTAGATTGTTAGCTTGTTTGTGAGATGGTCATGTCATGACAGTAAAGTGGTGGTGCGAGATTGTGAGCTTGTGTGGTGGACAGTAGCTGTAAAAGTAGCTGCCTAGGGATGGTCTAAAATATGATTTATGGTTGATCAAGCCAAGTGTTGTTTATTCTCCATGGGTTTGCTTTCTGATTGTATGACCGGTTTTGTTATGCTTTTCATGACCGGTTAGCTGCCTGTCGCTGCCTGTAACCTAGCTTGATTGCTAGTTAGACCATCGTATGGATTTGTTGTTTACATTCTCAAGTTCACGTGGTTCAAATGAAAAAAGAGCAGCGCGTAGGTTGCATCACTAAACCCGCCCGACTTTGCTTGGTACGTATTACGTTTTGTGCCTCTAGGTCAAACACCCAGAAAAGGCTTTGGGCAGGGGTTGGAATTGCGTTCCAATTGCTGGACGTGGGGTTGAACACGGTATTAGGACCCAGCATCATAGCGCGCTGCAATGGGAAAGGGGCTTAAGACTGCACTGCAAGTGGAAGTAAAGATGAGTTTTGTTTCTGGAACTTTCATTTATTTATCTATCTATCTCTTTTTCATGTGTAATCTAGAGGAAGTTAAAGGGGGAGGTCTTAGCAGTGTTTATGTACCTACTGTAGTAAATTAAAGTCCTTTAATCCCATACATACTGTATGTTAATGCTTTAATCACAGAAATCATTTGAACCTAAAAAAAATGAAGAATGAACTACTGAATAATGATGTCCCATACCCTTCAGCTACTGTGAAACTGTTGTGGGTGCTGTTGAATCCTGGCGAAGGGGAGTTGTTTACATAGGTGGCCTCTGGCCACGGAGAGCACTGGAACACATAAGACAACAAGGAAACTGTGGTGAAACACAGGCAGCATTTGAATACCGGAAAAAACGAAGAATTCAAAACTGACATGCAAAATAATAGTGTTTGGGAACTCTGCTGACGTTTGATGAAATGCCCTGATTTTTGACTTGGTCTCAACCTAACCAAGTTGTTCTACCAGTCTACAGAATGTTTGGAACAAAATGGATGACAAAGGAGCCACCTGAGTTTAGTAGTCCTCAAAAATCAATTAAGAAATACACTGAAAAATGTTGGCTGTTGGTCATGTTTCAGACAGTTTTACAGAATGTAATATCTGTGTAGCTGTACTAAACTCAATTTATGGTTCAGCAACGAATCAACGCCATGACAACACAAAGCCTCTGCAGTGACATGAACTGTATGTTCATAAAATGAAAGCATGACAAAGGCATACAATTTTCATTAGACTCGACTGTATACAGTACAGGCAAAGGTTAAACTAGTACCCAACCAGTGTCAGGTGAAGTAATGTGATCTGAATGCAGACAGATGCGACACAGAACTTTGAAAGATCCATGACGGCTTAGAGACAACGGCATGCCCTTTGTGTCTAGTCAACACAGAAACATAATTAAGCTTAAATCCACACAGAAATTAATTCAGGAAATTTGGTCTGTTAGCATGTCATTTTATAAAACCTGTCAGAGTTCCTCATCAGAAAAAAAATAAAAAATAAAAAATCATTAACACACCATAATGAGGAAAAAAGTGGAAAACACAAGGTTCAATAACTGACCATTCAGGAGAATAGCAAAGTTTCTTCGGAACCAAGCATGGTTTGCCATTACTGACTGTATGCAACAGACAACTCCTTCCAGTGCGCCTGTCCGGCGACAGATGCATACCTCTGTGAGAATGGTGGTCTCGTAAGAGGGCTGGTATTTCTCTTTCTCCTGCGGAGCCCTCTTCTCCATCTTCTCCCTGTCCGTCTTCTGCTTCCGGTCCGCCCCTTTGGGCTGAAGGACAGACAGACAAACAAACAAACAAACAAACAAACAAACAAACCATCCTGTTACGGACATCAGTTCATGACAATTAGCCTTCAACAGCCAACCAGGGTTTTTCAGGCTGATTTTGCTTTGTGATTTTGATTTGCGGTTATTTTTTTCTGATCATGTTTGACCAAAAATGGTCCTCAGTCTAAACCAGTGGTTCTTCATTTTTTTCTGTCATTCCCCACTTGAAGGGCAGGGAATTTTCATCCAGATTAACGCAGTGCATAATAACAGCACTCAAACAAAAGTGATAGATAGATTGGGCATCATTTGTATGTTGAGTAATTTTCAAAGGATTGACTAAATCTATACTGCTATACAAGCTGTGCAACAACTACTTTAAATTTTTGATTCATTTCCAGTGTTGTCCCATGAAAAGATATAACAAAATATTTTGCCAGAATGTGAGCGGTGTATTCCCTTTAAGAGATACTGTATCTACCAGCCACTGCCAGCAGCTACCTTGGGCCAGTGGCTGGGGCTAATGCCACTGTTCAATCTTTGCTTATACAGTAGATCTCACCTTAAAGACCTTGACCTGGCAACTGGCAGAGTGCAAGTGCTCAGTGTAGTCACCACCCTCATTCTCTTTGAAGGTGTCTATCTGAATGCGGAAGGGCACACCCTTCTCGCCCCCGTGCTTGCGCATGGTGAACTCTGTGCTGATGCAGTGAACCTGTGGTACACACAAAAACACACAAAACACACACACACACACACACACCATCAATACATGACAAAATGATACTTAATTAATCCTTGTGAATACACACTGGTTCAATCCATTCAGAAAGTCAACAATGATATTTTTCCTGGCATGATGAGGATGTAACAAACTGTGTCTTAACACACGCACACCTAAACATACATACAAGCACGTACAGGCACACAGACACGCACGCATGCACACACACACGCACACAATTAGTTTACTCATTATCAAAAAGTGTCATGAGATTGACAGGCCGCTTTCACAAACCAGACTGATTCTGACAACTAACAACAAGTCTTTTCACAGGGGAATGGAATGTGTTGTGTGTGGAATAGAGCTTATTGATGCTAGTGTGTGTGCACATAACACTGTTTACTTTGACCTACAGTATATGGCTTTGAAAAACACAGCAGGTGCATCCCTGGGCAACAGACAAAGCTACAGTACATGCTGGAGCACAGTTAGAGTATGATTTCATGTCCAAAGGTGGCCACATACCTGAATGAAGACTGAAGTCCGTTTCGAAGGGTCCCACAAGAACTCCACTGTGTTTAGCTGTGTGGGGTTGGCTCGGGGATCCACTATGCCCACTGACATTGGGATGTCTGTAAAGGTGGTTGAAACCTTGCTTCAAATTTGCTAAATGATTTCCCAATTTACATTACTTGTAACTAGCGTTACATGTACAATTTCAAATCAACACAGCTGTGGCACAACTAACTGATAATGTCTAGTATCTAGGTATCATCATTTCATTACCATGGTTGAAGTGCTAGACAGCCTGGAATGGAATGGAACTGCATTGGAGGCTAACCATCAATGCTGGAGATGCACTATAGTTGTCACTATAGTTGACCACTATCGCCTTAGGGTAGCTATACATTTCAGATCAGCAGCATCTGAAGTGAACAGTCAAAATCTAGCAGTTGAAAACAATTTGCTAACTACACCTGCACCAACATCTAAGAGATGGCTATCACTGGTGACTTTGTTTCAGAATTTTTTTAAAAAGCAAATCGTCAGTCATACAGCCTCCAACAATGCAATTGGCAACTTCCACAGCAAGGCAGGAGAGTCTGTCTAATGGAAAGGGTTCTGAGTATTCCTTTTCCTTTAGTGCAGGGAGTGGGACAGAAGCTCACCCAGGTCGAGGATGCGGTCGCCGGGGCGATTCCAGCGCCAACCCTCTAGCTGCTGGTGCTCCGTGTACTGCAGACGCCGGTCATGGAAGACCACCCGGATGATGCTCTGGGGGCACAAGCATTGCACAGGTACACAGTCAGCACCTCACACAGACACACATTAAATCCCCCAACTCTCAGAAAATAAACAAGCTACTGTACATCCAAAATGAGCACTGAAACAAGCATAGTGTATGGAGCATGTCTTCTGCCAGGTTCTAAATAAGCTGATGGATATGAGAGAGGGATGCCATTTAACCTTACTACAGTCATTTCCCAAACATGAGCAGCATTGTGCTTAAAAACATTGCTATCAGATCATGGCTTCATGGGAAAGTAGAATGGAAAAGAAATGATTCTGATCTGATCCTTGCCCATGTATTTTTTGCAAAATGAATGTACAGTATTAACCTTTTACGATTACAACCCACATAAAAAACATGTATTTTATAACGGACTTTTGAAAACCAATCATACCTTCACCATTTTCCCCGTAATTTCTGGGAGCTCCCCCATTTTCCGATTGTCCAGCATTCGAATTTCATAAGACTGTCCTAAAATTACAGAATAATAATACTTTGACAAAGGAACACAGCATTTGTGAAAAGGTAGCTTATGCAAGACTAAGGCCAGCTATAAGTGGTGTATTAATCTAATTAATATTTTGTTTTTCCTAATATACAATATAGCAAATGGTACAAGAGGATAGCTACATGTATATTATGGTGTACTAAATCATCTAAATAAAATGGTTTCAATAATATTGCTTTGATACTTAGTGTCAAGACCTCATAAAAACAAATGTTGCACTGCATTAATAAATATGCTGATGTACCCAACATGTTGATGCAATGTCAATTCACAGCAACTGCAAACTCACATTCACAGACATAAATCAGTTGTTTTTCATGGCAAACTATACTAATGGCTCTACTGACTACTCCTAGAATGAAACGGGACAACTCGGATATCCAATATGGCTGAAAGGGTGAATGCTTGTGTGACATGTTGAGTGTGTATGTGATTTATAAAGGGCACATGCAGCTGTTTTTCAGCTCATGCCTCGCAACACACCCACGGACACATCCTATGAAAGAAATCTCCCCTGCTGTCCTAAACCCAATCTGCACAAATACACTGTCTGGGCAGTCCGCCATTTTTGTTCAATCATTTGAGTGTCAGTGCATCCCTGTATTCCTACTGAGTGATTAAGTGGCAATCATGAGTAAGCTGGGTAGTAGTAAACTAACTTGTAGGTCCTACTACTGGTAGATAGTTCGGAGGATGAAATGCTTAAGATAGCAGTAGTGAAAGTGTTATAAACGCAACTATTTGCACAGAAACCCTTTAATCCGACTTAAAAGCAAACTCAACTCGTCACTTCTATTCTGATATTAATACAGTACTACATCTAAGGGAGAAGGCAGCGTTTTTTTCCTTCTTTCTTTCTTTCATTTCCCCCTAACTCACAGCTTTTCCCATCAGTGCCTTTAACATCTGACACCTCTGGTGCCCCATGGAATGAATGATTTGCAGTATTAACTCAAAGCATGGATTGTGAAAGGCTTAAGTGGGTGAAACAGACACATGTTTCAAATGGGCAGCAGAAACACTGTATGTGAGAGAGAGGTAGCGAAGGTGCCCTCATGTGACTGCTCAGGGGCTTAGGCACTCAGGAGTGAAATGGGTAGCTGATGGTTGTGAAAGTGCTCATGTGAACAGGGCTGATCCCAGGGGATCTCCTGCAGGCACACCTTGGTTGAGGTAGGTGAGCGTCTCGTCGTGGAGTTTGACAGCAGGAGATGTGGCAGCACATAAAACATACTGGAAGGGCAGGATCTTATTGTCAGTGTCCTGGGGCAGGTTGGATTCTTCCTGTTTGAAGATGGGAAGGGCCAGCACATCACTAGAGAAAAGAGAGAGGCAGAGAAAGTGAGTGAGTGAGTGAGTGAGTGAATGAGTGAGAGGGAAACATTAAGGTGTAGACAAGAACAATGCAAGGAAGAGGGCGTTTCGATTTTGTCTTGTTACACATTTTCAGCGTGTCTTGAGTAATAACTTCCTTCACTGTGTACTATAAATAGAAAAAATGTACAGGAAGTTTACGGTTGGACAGAACTAAGAATACACCAACAAAACAGATTAAAAGAGCACCCCCACTGGACACCGTTTCTAGAAGGTATATTGGCATAACAAAAGCGGTTTGATAATTTAGGCCAATAGTTCAGTAATGATTTATGTTGATGATGAAATCAGAATCAGAAGACAAAAACAAAACTATTTGAGTCCGAATCTGAGGCACTTATTGGCCACTCAAATAACAACAAATGTTTGCGAGAGCATTTATGAGCCTTATCCAAGCGCATTGGAAATGTTTTCACATGTTCCACCATAAATACTAACAGTGCCACATGGTCGCCTAGAAACCAGTGAATGTGGATCACAGAATGACACTACTTTCCTGTCAACACAAGAATGCTCTTTACAACACTAACTCCGGACACTTCAACCCCCCCAAAAAACAATCCATACAGACAGCAGCTGGCTAGACCCCAACATACAGCAACATACTGTATAAAAATAAACTGTCAGTAAAGTTTTATTAGTAAGTAGTTATCAAACAACATTGAATTTTGAGTGTGTTAAAAACATCCACATGACCGTAGTTTAGACAACCAACATGTCAAATCATGCCAAACTACTAGTAGTAGTAGTAGTACTAAAATTGTTTAATTAACATAAGTGAGAATTCAAGTGTGAAATCTGCTGAAACAACTAACAAAGTCAAATGCAGTGCCACACACCATTTCAGTCACTCGGTTGACCTATCAAGTTGCAGTCGCCTTCTAAATGTTAGTGAGTAGCAAAATCATAAATTAATAACCTCAAAGTGTTACTCGGAGCAAGCTGTCAGGGGCAACAAGCGATAAGCTGCTCAAATCCACATAAGTATCAATTACGCCATCGTGGAAAGGGCACTCAACGAAAGAGACAGTCACCCACAAATGTGTCTTATTCACTTACAGCAGTTCCATATTGCATTTTACTTTACAATCAGGATTTTTTGGGGGCTGTAGAACACTGTGTTCTTGCTGAAGTGTGAATCATGCTGGAGGCTCTCTGCCAGAGGTTCTTGCCGCGTTGAAAACACACACTGCTGACATTTAGAGCTAGCCTCGACTCAGATGAGATGACACGCACAGCACTTGCCTACCAGTGGTGGAGGACTGAGCACCCAACCCAGCGAGAGTTTGAAATAGATCTCAGGAGATTACATGCATATGGATGGATTATCATGAAATGCAGATAAATCACTGTTTTTGACAGTTTCAACAACTGTCTGCTTTTATGAGGATGCAAGCAATGTGCTTCACCCTCTTCATATCAGGTTACAACAAGCATGTCAAAGTATTCACTAAGCTCTGAAAGGAGTACAAGAGGAGTTAAGAAAACATTCAAATGAAAGCGCTGAAAGCCACCAAGAGAAAAAGGGACAGTGTAATTTGCCATCTACCTCATGCTGTAAGCCCCGGCTCCCAGCTCCTGACCGATGCCAGACAGACTCGCGTCGAAGTCCTGTACCAGACCTGACTCGATCACCTCATCCGCCAGCGGCAGTTTCAGGGCCCAAGCCATGACGACGTGCTCTTGGAGGTTCCGGCCGAACGGAACCCCTGACCCTCAGTTGATCTGGCTTGATTACCTCTGTTGACCTGCAGTTCCCAAGTGAAATGAACAAGAAAATGTTTGAACAGCTGGCCAGATGTGTGCGCGTAGTAAAGCCACATCGACTCACAAACGCGTTTAACGTTAAGGATTTTGAACAGGAAGTTAGGTCTTGACACGATGGACACACACAGTCAGGTCTTGACACGATGGACACACACAGTCATGTTAGTTTCAATAAAGTTTCGATAGCAATAATGATTGATGAAGAAGAGCAATGTTGATGTTATCATACTGCAATAAGCGATCTCCGTAAAAGTGACAGTTTACTGATGAACGAACTGATGAATAAAACTGTGATAACGATATAATGAAATAGGTAATTAAACATAAAATTGATTCTACGCAGGGAAGGTATGGCCAGCACGCTGTGACTCCATGCTCAGCCAGCGACAACCTGATAGCACAGCACACTTGGTACCATTGGTGATGGTTTCAGTTACATTAGCTAGTCACAGTTGCTAAATATAACTCGCATAACATGCTATTTCAAAGCCAGAAACTTCAAAACACCGTTAGCTGTGTTGTGAAAAACGATACGCCTTACCTGTGAATACAATAACACTCGATGATGCCGCTGGCTAACAAAAATGTTAGCTAGCCGTTTTTAGCCAGCCACACTAGTCACGTTATGCAAATTGACGACACCAAGCAAAGTTCGCTAGGCTACAGAGCTAGCAAGAGCTAGCCTACATACTTATCTTAGGTGTGATACTGATACATGTCGTATCTACAGGATAGAAACTACCACACCAACAGCTCTGACAGTTTATTGACTATGGAAAAACAAAATGCACTCACCTTTCTAACCCAATATTGAATTAGTAAAAGTCAGCCTCCGCTTCACGCCATATTTCAGCTCGTCTTTTGCTAGCTAGAGGTAAAACAAACAACTTAGCTGGCTAGTCTTCAGACACTATTCGTGGCAACGATTACTCTGTTTTCTCCAAAAAGGGAAAAGTACTTTGCTATTTTTGCTTATACAATTAACCACAAAAAGAAGCCACGTAACACATCGCGAAACTGGTAAACCAAAAGATAAAATATTTGTTTACTTGATTAGTTAAAAAGAGATTGCCGTAATATCCGCAGTCGCCTATTTCTTCGACGCTATGTAACAGAACAACATTGAGTTGTGGCCATAGTAATCGACCGCCGCCTACTGTGGTGGAGTGAAAATGTTGCGCATGAAAGCAGTGCCCCATCAGATAATTTTTGTGTGTCTGGCCCCATGTTTTAAAAATTATCATAGGCTTAATTTGGAAATTTATAGCAGAGAGGGTAAAAGCAAATTCCATGATCTTTGGTTGATGTGGCTCAATCAAGAATCAAGGCATAATGCAATCTGTTCAATAGCCCTAGAGCCTGTAATGATTAACATCCAGATAGTCTATTCTTTTCCTTACACCAAGTTAGACTGTCGGCTTTACATACAGCGCCACAACAGTCATTTTTAGGCCGGGGCTGTCTTAATTTACTAATTTTCTTGAAGGATATTGGGCTAGTCCAATTAAATCTCCCATGCTCAAGTAATGTGTCCAACCAACTTACAGTCTTTAGCTGCCATGAGGTTATTATTGAATAAAATCATGTTGAGCTGAGCTGCCATGCCAGAAATGCCTGGGCCATTTTTTGGTCCTAGTCCAGTCCTGGCTGCAGACAACAAAGCTTTTTGAATAGCCTATCTTTTTGAGTCTTTAAGCTATTCTCGTTTGGCCCACCATAGGACGAAAATATATCTTCAAAATATATTTAGGAATGACAATGGAAAATTTGGTATGGGTGGACATTCAGAATGCAAATGTGACTCAACTCTATTACTGTATGCAGTGTATGGGCCTGGTGATATGTGGGGAGAAGGGCTACATGGCATCCAAGAGGGACAAAGAAAAGGAGAAGGAAAAAGAGAGAGAGAGACGGAGGGCTGAAGAAGAGGCTGGTGCAGTAGGGGGCAACCCAGAGACCACACGGCCCAACCCAGAGCCCACACGGCCCAGCCCAGATGCTTCTGTAGGCCTATCACCGAATTTCAGTGTAAAGATCGCCCACATTTAGGCAAGGGAAATTTCTTTATCTAGTGTTTAAGGCTGAACATGGCATAATCATCACACATTATAATATCAACCTAATTGCAAACTTTGAGATCTCACAGTGAAATGAACACAATTCTTAAAACTGCAATCTGTGGTGGGAGCCATTATTTTTGTGATGGGAAGCCAGAAATCACACCAACTGAGAGTCAGTAGGCCTATGTTTTCTCCCAACACAATCTGTGGCAGGTTACACTGTTGACACTAAATCATAAATAGCCTGAAGAATTCTGTGCTGAAAAGGGACAGCTGCATGTTCAGCATTGCTCAGTGATGTATTGGGAAGGAGCTGTGTCTCTGTTTCTGTTTCCATCCCAAAAAAGTCTACAATAGTGTGCTCACACCACAGATTGCATTTTTTTATGAATTGTGTTCATTTCACAGATTTCTGTGAGATCACGTTGAAGTTTTCTATCATCCAATTGCAGAAATGGAGCACCCTCATCCAATTTAGGTGATGCTGAAGTCTCACACAACTGGTGGGAGAAGGGAAAATCAAAGGGGGTTTGGCGTATTTCAGACCTTCCCCTTTTTCTGTAGAAGCTAGGCATGCATATAATAATGTAAAAGTACAAAAAGTGACTTTAGCAAACGTCTATAATCCATGTGTGTAGGTCTACATGAGTTTCATGACATTGTCTGTCCCAAAATGACTGAACTGGCAGAAATATGTTGATTAAGGTTGATAAATGTAATCGTACATTTAACATGGAATACAGTCCTCCAGATTTATGGGCACCCCTGTTGAGTAAAGGTTTCTAAATTATATAAGAATTATAAATAGCTAAGACAACACTTATATTAATCACACATTAGCATCTTCAAATTACGTATTAGGCTATTAATACCCAATTCTTCATAACTTTATTCCATAATACACTATTAATAAGAATGTATGCAGTATAACCTCGAAATTAGCTCAGTATGCTACCTGTTGTATTTGAATAACAACCTCAATATGTTTTGCACAGTGGGCTTATAAGATGACCGTACTGCCATACTGCAGTGTTTCTCAAACTTTTCAGACCGAGGACCACTTAGCCCAATTTTTTTTTTTTTTTCAGGGAACACCTGCCCTCGTGCCCCCTCTCCAAGTCACATGGTGCTACCCTTTATCCTTTAAAGCATTTTTGAATAGGCTTTTCTATGCACTTCAAATTTAGATAGCCTTAAGTTTTTAACAAATTACAAGACTGCCTCATAGTATTTAGTGAACAATTCATCTTTTGCTTTCAAATGTTAGTAAGAAACATAGACTAAATTCACATATCTTTTTGGAAATCCTCTCACGGACCACTTGAGCTTGCTCACGGACCACCAGTGGTCCCCGGACCACACTTTGAGAACCACTGCCGTACTGTATAACAGGTGGTTATTTTTAGTTCCTACTGCCACCCATTAAGCCCCATACTGACCAAAATACATTCATGATTCATGTACATTCAAATCAAATAAAAAAAACAAATAGATGTTTATTTACATGTACAACTAACTATTGACTGAAAATAAATAGTAATGAGCTAAAATTGGAGAAAGCGGTTACATTTTCAGGTACCCACCACCAAGTGCCTTTATGATAGATAAAGGAAGTGTACCTTATACATGTATTTATGCAATAGATGTTGAAATATTTTGTTAAAATAATAATGAGGCTGTAGGCTTATAGGAAAAAAAAACTTCAAAGTCAAAGGCATTGGCTACCAGTAGTTTATGTGTGTTTAAGCCCTGAACATTGCATGTTTGTGCTCAAAGCTAGCTCTACTAGGATATTACAGTATATATAGCATATTACTTTCCACAGGTAAGCTGCTGTTTAATAAAATGTAAGCACGGTAAGTACGGGTATTGGAACACACCATAGGCCTACATTTTGGTAAAAAATGGTGGAAGATTCTCATTCAGCATTGCCAGACAAGACCTGATCAAAGACTTAAGAATCATTAATAGGAGTCAAGCTTTTAAGAGACACATTTTGTCACATCTAGCTTGGCTAGCTGGGGCCAGTATGTGTAAATCCTCACATCCCCTAGTCCTTCATGAGCGCTTCTAACTGCTGAGTTGGGAGCCAAGGCTTTTAGTTCAGTGGTTAAAGTGTTAGACTCCCATGCCGCAGGTTAGATGTAGTTGACAGTGGCAAGTTGGAGACCCGAGTGCGGTGAGAATGGCCTGGCTACACACAGCTTGCTTGTGTCATGCTGATGTTCTTTCTGTCACTATGATTTCAACTTTCTCTCAGTGTTTAGTATTATTTTTCACCTTTGAATTAATGTTTGGTTTTTCTAGAAATTCAAGTTAATTATTAAAATATGCATAGTTTTCAGTTTACCAAGGTTAAACACTCTAGCAACAACAATAGCTGGCAACAACAATAATTATTTCAACCGCTCTAGCAGGACTATCCAAGTCATGTAGTCGTGGCCAGACTATATTTACTTATCTTTTTAGAACATAGGTGAATTCGGAATCAGTCTCATATATTACAAATTAGTGGATGGCACCAGCCAGCAATTTTTCTTGAAATCATCATTTCAGTCATTTCACCTACTGTACCATTCAAACTAGTCAGAAACAGAATACATGGTCTGACAAACATCTATTGTGTAAAATGAAAACTTAACAATCACAATTAAAAGTTATTATTTAATGATAATAACAATTGAAATATATTCGACCGTACTGAAATGTTTGTTATTAATGAAAACAAAATATTAATGAGAACGTAAGGATTTCGTGTCAGTCAAACAATATTATATCATTCTAACTTTAGAATTGTTGCATTAGAGAACACAGGCTACCAGTTTATGTATCCCAAAGGAATCTCATATCCCTGCCTAAACTCGGCAGATAGGCAAACCACACTTACATCCAGTAACAGTAAAAATTTACAATAATTTTCTGTTTATGACTCTGGCTCTCCATTTAGAGCAATAGGCTTGTTTCACTGGTTTTATCGAAAAACACACATTTAGAAATTCTTGGCAAACAGAAAGTATCACAATGGGAAACATTCTGCATGCATTTCTCTGACTTGGAAAAAAAAAAAAAAATGATTGTCCAATATGACAAAACACCCTCAACCACATTGACCACATTCTCACGCACACACACACACACACACACACACACACACACACACACACACACACACACACACACACACACACACAAAGTCATAAAAAGTTGAAGAGAAAGCATATAATACGTACCTCTGGGAGTCTGACTGAAAAGAAATCTGAGTGACTCCAGAGTCGTGCAAAGACCTGGAGATTACTAGGACCATAGCTTACACAGGGATACCACTCCCTCCCTCTTATAGGGAAAACTGTAACAAGATGGACGTGTGGTTTCCTCAGTGAATAGTGAAGGACCTCTAGCTGAGGCCTAACAAAGTGTTGCTCACAATATATAGTTTATATGATACTGAGCTTCCAATAGGAAACCAATGGTACGTCTTCTAATGACACATGAGGGCATATTTCAATAGATTTTGAAAAAACAAAAAAGAATGTGGTGGTCTACAGTTCTTACCACTCTTCATTATATAAGAAAAAAATCGCTGACGAAACGTGTGCATTAAATCGCTCAGATTTAACATCCTGTTACACAAACATCACCCTTGTGTTCGACTGCCTTCATTTTCTCTGAGCCTTTATCTGACTGCCTTCATGTCTCCCCTTCAAAAAAGTGCCTTCATGTTGTAGCAATAAAAATGCCTCCTCATTCCTTCAAACCAAAATCCTCCAACCCCAACCCCAACCATAGTTCTCCCCGGCCTGTCTTTGTATTGCACTGCAGAGCAGCTAATCAGGATCACTTCATTGGGTCTCAGTGCTTCTGCTGCTGCTGCTGTTGCTGCACCTGAAAGACGTTGATCTTGCTGGTGTTTTTCAGCGTCTGCCGACGGTTGCAGAACCACACGCGTACAACCTCACGGTCGTAGTTGAGCTCCTTGGCGATCTGTGTGATCTCCTGGCCCGTGGGCAGCGCATTCTTCTCAAAGTAGGAGTTGAGCACCTCGATGGCCTGCGGCGTGAAGCTGGTGCGCCGCTTGCGCTTCTTGGACGGCTCCCCACCCACAAACTCCATGAGGTTCTGCTGACCTTTCTGGTTCCACAGCTCAGCCTCGGCCAGCCAGCGCTCCAGGACCGGCTTCAACTTCTGGGCACTCTTGGGGGTGATGTCCAGCTTCTCAAACCTGATGGAGGAGAAGGAGGAAATGAGACCAGATGTGTAGTACACTTATTCTATCTAAACATACCTACTGCATGTATGCATGCAAGTAACAGACATGTGCTACTATCTCCTATTGTGCTACAGCCTACTTTGCCAGGCTGGAGCTAAAAGTGCTATTGTCAGACTCAAGGAACGGCTAGATGAACTGGAGAAGGGGTAAAACTCAATTGTTCAACCTCGAGGGCAGGTGAACCCCAAATGGTCCCTTTAATACCAGAGTCAGGTGTCAAGCATGTGACCTTTAAAAACACAGATGTGTGTGGGCTCACCTGCAGATGGCAGACTGGCTGTAAGCAGGACCCTCTGTGGCCGTGAGTGCTTGGCCCACCTGCGTCTGCGTGAGGCCAAGCGAGAGCCGACGGATCTTGAAATTCTTGGCAAACTCACGGATCTCCTCAAGGTTTATGCACTCCTCGTCCGTGCCTCCCTGCTGAGGTTCTGAAGAGCGAGATGTGGGCAGAATGCGAGCCAATGTTACACTGAGCTGTGCTAAATCAAAATTGTACACTCTACTACAGTACTTAGTTCAAGGTCAACATGAGCCAAAATTCAAAGACTTTTTTCCAATTCCCTTTACAAGGAACAGGGGCTAGCTGTCAGAATGACAAAATTCTACCCATGAACTACATCATCAAGAACTCAGAAGCAGCTACTTATTTATCTTGCTTCATCAATAACAGATGCCAAGAGTGCACTTCTCTCATTAAACATTTTAAAGATAGATCAGCTATGGATGGTTTAATCTTAACACACATTAATGATTCAGCAGGATGAGACATTGATATACAACTCCTCTAAGTACTGTGGGAAAATATCCAGATTATATGACTTGGAGGTATTTTTTCCTAAGTAGTATTAATTTAAAACTAATCTAAAGTACTGAATATGTGAGGAATATCTTTCTATCCTACTATAATGGCCTGGCATAACTTAATTATGGAAAGGATGGGGTACATTTGATTTAACCATTATGAAGAGGAAATTAAAAGTTCACTTTGAAGTACACAGCATCCTTCCCGAAAGAGTACAGGGAGCTTGTGTTTATATCATCAGACAAGCACCAAGGCACTTATCCTCCAAAGCCATTTATTTTATCACAAGGCTCAGATCTATTCACTTCTAAATGGGATGTTATGATTGTGAGTGATAAATAAATAAACATAAACACAAACACCATGTTCTCAGGCATCCTGCCAAGGTTGCCAGGCGTAATTTAACTTTGGGCTAATTTGGATGTTGTGCCTGGTATGGAGGATAATTAGCAAGAGCAAAAACAGAGGCTACGCACTGCTGACGAGTTGCCCCACTGTGGGAGCCTCTCCGCTGGCCAAGGGCACGGCAGACGCCAGTGAGGGGGCCACTGGTTTCACCACAGAAGGCTGGGGGGCGATGACAACGGGGGACTGGGCCATAGTCACCACAGGACCCTGGAAGAGTCAACAAATGGAATCAAACACTGAGCTGAAGCTAACAGTCATTCCTAATCCTTAGCCTTGAACCAAACACACTTAAAAGGTAACTCATGTTTCACACTAGATTTTGTTGATAGAAGGCTTCACATACTTTCATTCGCCACAAAAATAACAAGAATCCATCCCCTTTAACTAGCATGAATCAGCCAAAAATGGTTGGTTAATACTAATTAGGACCGAAGTTTCAGTGCTCAGATTCAGATGCTCTTTTTTGGTTGGACTGAAAAGATGGCAAAAGAAAACTCTCCCCACATCCAAGAGTGTGGTACAGGACGGGATAGGCAGTACCTGTGAGGCTGGCTTGGCGAGAGTCAGCGCTGCGGCGGGCTTGGACAGCACGGTGGAGGAGGTGGACACCTGGGCAGGGCTGTTGCCGAAGGTAGCAATGATCTGGCCCTGGGCATTAAGCAACAGCTGGGGGGACACCGTCTGCACCTGCAGGCCCTGTGTGGGCAGAGCTGGAGTGGTGGCACTGCCTGCCAGGGAGGCGGGGTTCACTAGCAGGGGTAAGGTGCCAATTACCTGAAACAGGCAGAGATCCAAGCATGTGGAGTTGGAAATCATACATAACAAATGACACAGCTATACATCTCAGCAGGTGCCAGAATACAAGTCTATAGTATCTCAATATCTCTTTCGGTTTCTGCAAACTTGCTATGAGAAATAAATGGTGGCCTTAGAGGACAATATATACCATATTTCCTGCCATATAAGTCACCATGATGTATTAAGTGCAGTATCACAAAAGAAAAAAAAAACATCTGTTAGTCGCTCTGGTGTGTAAGTTGCATTTGGCTCAGTTTGGTACATAATGTGAGTGGAATCTCGCTGTGCCTTATTGCCTCTCTGTTTTAGTTAACACTCTGAACTGTTGCCAACACAGAATGCATTAATTCTCGTTCTCTTATTTAATTATTTTTCAGCCCGCCATCTTATTGTCTGTGATTGTACCTCACTGCTCATAGCACAACCACACCTCATAGATTTATTGTGTGGAAAATACTGTAGTCAACAAAACTATTTAAGCCATTTTGATAGCTACCCTAAAATCATATGAATGTGACTGCTTGGTATTTTTTTGCGTATATTCACCTGTCCCTGGGCATTGGTGATGATCTGACTGGTGAGTCCAGCCATACTGGACATGGCACTGGTGATGATGGGAGTTGTAGTGAGGGAGCTGATAAATTGGGGCTGAGCACCCAAAGACGCAGCACTAATCTGGAGAAAGAGAAAAATGAAAAATGAGCAATGAAACTGGGCGTCCGGCATATTAGCTAATTATAGATACAATACATTCTCTACAATTGATGTGCACTTCAACCATCTAGAACATTATGGTATGAAAACTGCACTGCGCCTCAGTGGGCTAAATATAAAGGAAAGGCATCAAATGTAAAATGCAGCAGGGTCAGCTCAGCTGCGCTGGATTCTTTTCCAGGGGATTGTACCGCTTGTGCTCTTGTTCAAAGTGGAACTTGACAGCACAAATTATGGGGTTCATAATTCAGTCATAGCGGAAACTCCCCGGACGCAGACCCACATTTCCCTAGCTACACACTGATTCCTACAGAGCTTTAAGGCCACCGCACACCGGCTCCGACGCAGTGCTGAGCACTCCGTTTCCAACATTCTATTCAATTGTTTTCAATGCAACCCCGCACACCAGCACCAAAGCCTTCCGCCATCGATTGTGAATTACGATTTAAGTCTATTTTATTGGAGCCGCCCATTGACATCCATTGTTAATTTCACAGGCTAATGTACTAGGTTTGTTGCGAAATTGTCAATGCTGACGGAGCTGGTGTGCGGACGGCTTTAGGATTCTTCCCAGAGTTGTAAGAGCATCCGTACAATGGCGGGGTTTATGGAGAGCCCGGCTGTCTGGAGGGTCGCCACGGATGCGTTGGGCTCGGAGGTCTTGGGAGTGGCCGCCATGGCTGCAGCCGTGGTCGCTGTGGCAACCTGCGCGGTGGTGGCTGGAGTGTTGGCCTGCGTGCTCGCCTGCACGGCGGCCTGCACAGACTGCAGCGCGGCTGCTTGAGGGGCGAAGAGTGTCTGGGCGGGCATCTGCAGCTGCGGCTGGACTGAGTTCAGCATGGTGGCGGCTGGACAGGAGAGATGGAACACATGAAACTCAAAAAACAAACAAACAGACAAACAAGCAAACAAAAAATAAATTGGCCTAAGGTTGTCTTCAAGCACAGCCAAATAACCAATGGGGACATCTGATGGGCAGCCGTGATGCAGAGACACCATCCATGCCGCATTTGCTAAGATCTGCCACCAGCACAGGAAAGCCCAGCTAATGCCCAGTTGCCTGTATGGTCCTGGTGGGGCTCTAGTCGACCAATAGATATGTTTGTGTGTGTCTGTATACCCCACTGGGCTAGATGTCAAAGGAATTGTTTAGTTTTCAAATTTCTGTTATTCAGATTTTTAGACATCTTTTCACAATCACTTGCTCTAATATATAGTACAGCAGTACTGAACAGAATGTCCACAGATCACACCACTACTGCATGATCATCTTAAACATCACAACATCAAGTCATTTCAACTATTGATGTGTGCATTGTTGTATATGTAAACAAGACTGAAAACACGCCACGTCTCCTAGTGTACAGACAACAATTCATTATCACAGACACACACAGGTGCGCGCACACACACACACACACACCCTGCAGGCCGGCAAAGGGCAGCTTGAGGAGGCTTCCTGCTGGGTTGGCAGTGGCGGCGAGGCCGGGCAGCGTGGCCACCGTGGCCGTGGGGAAGGTGAGCACTGCCAGGCCGCCCTGCCCCGTCACAGAGTTGGCCATGCTGAGGGGAATGAGAAGGGGCTGGCCCAGTGAGCCTTGTTGAGCCATCATGCCCGTCATCAGGGTGGCCAAGCCGTCCTGGGTCAGCACCTAAACAAACATACCACAACAAACACACACAACCACAACAAATGAATGGAAATCATTTCACCAAGGTTATACTGTAATTCCATTGCGCACAGTGTTTTCCGCCATCTGAGCAGCATTGTCTATTGCTGACAGTCAGAGGGTGGGTCTTAAGTATGGTGGGGCACAAACCATTTCCAATTCACTGTACGGTATATGCAGTCTAATTCAAAGTGTAGAGCTCTAGACCGTTGTCCACCTAAAAAAGCAACGTGTACTTTTGGCCTGAAGTTGTATTTAGTTAAGATATTACTGGAGGAAGTTATGGCCCAATTAATCTGAATGGCCAAAACTAATAGCTACCGCCAAAAAGTTCTAATTCTGTGGGGCCGCCATCTTTAAAGATTTTCTTCAACGTTCTCACTACCATTCTCAAGAGTGAAGGGACTCTTCAAAAACAAACCAACAGCTGTGTCCTCTGCTAGCATTGGCTGACCCTTACAAGCAGGAAATCCACAGCTCACCAACTAGCCAAGGATAGACAATGACAGTTTGTGCCAACCAGCCACTTGAAGGACATAATTGTAAAGATTGTGGATGTTAAAACACTAAGGATAATAGCCTGACCCTGAGAACCACAAGTGGATGGTATTTTATTCTAGGCTCTCTTGATAGCCATACATTTACTTTGCAGTGTATGGGCAACTTATTGGTTCTTGATTGCCTTCCATTTCTGTTTGCTGGTTGCTATAAAATCTGGTTTGGCAAACTAAAGCCTTTGGCAAGTACTGTAGTAGTACTATTGAAGTGTAGATGTAGTAGTAGTATAAATGCAATAAAAACAATATTGAGTGAAGGTACTGTACTACAGTGTCTACTATACTACAGTAGTAAAATGCAGCTTCACTTCCGACATTCATTTATATTCCAGTACTTTCAACCCTGCGGACCAGGGTCAAACTATGTCACAACTGGCGTGTCAATTACTACTAAGGTCTATTAATTGTTGTTATTATATGAAATCCATTGGTGATTCCACAGGCTACTATGAAGTTCACTTGAATGATTCAGTTAATTGCCATTTTGTGAGGCTGTGGATTCTGTTGGAAGTGTGTAAAAGTAATTAAATTGAATAAACAAATAAAAAAGTTGATAAACATTATCTAAATTTAGATGTGTGTCAACAAGCCCTACGAGAGACTCACCTGAGGGCAGGCCTGGACTGTGATGGGCAGAGCGGTCTGTGGCTGAGCAACGGAAACACTGACCACCTCAGAGTCAGACAGAGGCTGAGCAGCAGGGGCTGAGGCCTCCGAGGATACCGCCAGCTCATCTAGAAATTACCCCACACACACACACACACACACACACACACACACACAAACACAAACACACACACACACAGAGCAACAATTTAACAAATGTGTTTAATCCTTTACAGTGGTAGAGACACAAATAGGCATTTGATTTTCTAGTGTATGCATTACATACAGTATAACACAAGAAAAAGTACTCTTTGCTTTGGAGAACATAGTGGATGGAGATACATAGACATACTGACCACATATCTGAGCTAGTATAGAGCTTGGGAACCTGATGTCTCCATACCAACCAAGCCTTAAGCATTTTCATTGGAATCCCATACAAAATGCTTAAAAATGCTTAACGATACAGTCTTTCTTACCGGATTCACATTGCCACAGGCATGATTTCTAGCCATAGATAGTGTTAGACGTCAATTTGCTCCGTGTTATGAAAATGAGTCTGATAACAAACCACTGTTTTCCATGTATTCTCAATGGCAGGGGAGTACGATGGCCTTTATGTATGGAGCCCAAATAACCAGAAGACACACCCACCCAAGATCTATTCACAAATGTGCATAAGAAATATGAATAAGTTGAATGGAAACCAGGTTACTGCCAGGGGCTCACCTTCAGTCGTTTTATTTTTGTCAGTTGGAGTGTTCTGTGCCCCTCCCTCTGAGTTCAGCTTCCCCCCATCCTTGCCATCCACAGCGGCCTTTCCTTTCAAGCTCGAGGACGTCAGGGAGTTGTCGACCTCCACCTCGAGGACACGGATCGTCTCATGGCCAGACATCACAATAACCTGTGTGAAACATGGGGGTGCTCAGGGATCATTTCAACAGAAACCTCCTTCTGCCCATAAGTCCCAACCAGAACACGCAAATCTATTCTACTAAGGGGTTAACACTAAGATTTAAAGGTACACATTATGCTGCACAACAAACAGTGACATTGTAATAACTCTTATGGCACTCCAGTAGTAGACTAAAAAACTTACAGAATTACAACCTTTCCACTGTGATTAGGGCTTTCTAAGTTTGACATTTTGGTAAAACTGCAGGAATAACCATCAACTGAAGAAATTCACCTAGAAACATACAACTGCCCTGAATCTCACTCTACAATGACCTTGTATTACAGGGGCAAAAAAGTGTTTTTGTTTTGTTTTGTTTTGTTTGGTATGTCTAGGCCCCAGTAAGCCCTGAGAAGGCTGAAGCGTGTCAGTGGAAATGAAGAGGAGAGGGTGGAGCAAGGAGACACCTGAGCAGGACACAGTGAGCATCTCAATGACACAGAGGAGAAGATGAGGTGATGTGGGGTGGAGTGAGAGGCAGTGGGCATACCTTGTTGTCATGAGCAGATAATTTCACAGTGCAGGAACCTAATGGCTGAAAAAACACTTCTGCTTTCAGACAGTGAATGGCTAAGGAAGACAGAGAGGCCAAGCACACATTAGGACACAATGGATCAAAGTAAAATAAAAAGGGATTCACAAGAGTGAAAAAAGACACACATACAAACACACACACGCACAAACACACACACACACACACACACACACACATACAAACACACACACACACACAAACGCACACACACACACACAATATGAGCAAAGCATACTACAAACAGCAGGAAAACCAGCCCACTATAGCTTAAGCAATGTTTGAATTTGCCAGTCTTAAAACAGCAAGGCTTGAGTGAGCTGACAACAAGCACACAAGACAGGCATTGCTTAAAGAGACAGTAACAGAAATACAAAGATGTGTGTTTTACAGGAGAGACTGCAGGGTGTTATTTGTAATGAGAAAAACAGGATTCACAAAATCTTTTTTTTTGTTTTTTTTTGTTATAGCATTCCCAAAAAATGAATGAGTGGTGATGGTGACACATGCAGTGAGGGTAGCTGTCCCCTCCCCCCATTTCAGGCAAAGGGGGCAGCTTGAAGGTCACGTCTGACCTGGATGTGTTAGCTACCTGTTCATTAACAGTGAGGGGTGCACTGTTAGACGAGTGTTCCTCTGAGTCCATGCTTTAGAACTGGGTCACCCCGTGGATTCTCACTGGCTCAGCATTCTCGGGGAGGACAAAGCTCTCAGCACCTGTGAGGAACTTTGAAAGAGACATATGGTTCAACCCTATGGTGCTCTATTTCAAACCCATGAAATATTCCCTTGAAAACAAAAGCTTTAATGTTGTCTTAACTATGCCATTGTGTAAAATCAAAATGTACCCTTACAACATCAGCTCTTACAATACCCTGTATTTGGACTCAAAATAACTGTACTAACAACAATGTATCTGTGCCAACAACACTACTCACAACAATCTTTAACATGAGACATTTCTTGTAGTCTTATTGTGTCAATGGTATATTTCATGACAGCATTGGGTATATTTGTCTTGTGGACAGAAAAAAACAAAACAAGTTCAGTCACAAGTGCCACATATTTTTCCATCACATCTGTGCCCAAGGAGTGAAGACAATTCACTAACTGATACAGATAGTAAAGAGAAGTTCTCCCCTCACCACTGGCAATGGACCTCTTTACTGCAGAGAATAATTACACAGGGTTTTGTTATTATCCTGTCTCAATCATCAACTACCAATTACCCATGATCACTTTTATTCATAAATAAAAACAACTTGGGGGAATTAAAAGAGGATAAGAACTTCCTAGTTTGCTTTTATTGTTGGCCACCTTTCATTATTTATCATACAAATGTCATAGGGCAATGAGATAAAACATACTGGTACAAAATAATTCTTATGTATTCGCTTTTTCATCAGTCAGACTACAGCTGAAGCATATGTTTTTATGCTCCCAAGCTGTTGTAGCTATACCTCAAGGAAAAGCATTTTTAGATCCAAATATGACGCCTGCATGCAACCTATTCCAAGGACTAATTTGAGGATCTGCCCCCTTTTATAAGCACCAGGTTTTGCTAAAATGTAAGATATGTTTTTACTTTACTGATGTGCTTTAGACTCAGTAAATTGCAAGATATTTGGATCCAAAGACAAGTTATCTGTCAAGGCTGGGGGACAGCATCACTGGCAACTTTGGTAAGAAGCTTCACTGGACCCAAGTTATCAAGACTCTATCCAGTAAGATGCCCAAGAGAGCATATGTGATTTAATTTTTATTTTCATAGCTTGCCCTTCACTGATTAGCCCACTGCCCACATACTGTAGGTAGGAGGGACGCCTTCTCATGATGATAGGGATAGAGTGAATCAGACGTGCAACATTTCATAAACTTCGGAACGACAAGTTGACTGGCTTAATTTCACATTTTTGGTAGCGGACGTAAGACACTGCATCAAAGGAGTGTTTTCTTCGTCGTTGTTGGCGGCCTGCAGGGCCTCAACAGCATTTGTGATATTCTTAGCACAGTTTAAATGGTGGATGCTGAGCAAGGATTCAGTGTCGCGTCCTGATTTCTTGTTTCCAGAAAACGAAAGAACTGATTAATCGGGGGCTGTGATCCAACCCACCATGAAAATATTACATCTGTCAAAACTTCAGCAGGTGTTACAGCCCACCCCACCCCGATTTTTGATCCAATAATCTCGCCGAATACAGCTTTCGGGACACCCTGTTACCCTCACACGTCTTCAACACCATGCAGTTCACTGCTATGCCTGGGGACAGCATTTTATGTATTTCCTTTCTCTTTATCATAAATATATAAATTATGCTAATTACGAACATTGCATATTAACAAAAAACTCATTTCCTCTTGCCAGTTCGTCTGACAATGCCATAAAAACGCCAATAGCCGTAAATGCATTTCCTTTTAAACTTACCTTTAGAATGTCGGTTAATATCGTGGATTCACGTCTTTCTGACAGCTTTGGCACAGTTTGATGCAGACACACATAATTAAAAATTCATCTCACAGCTTCCAGACAGGCGCTATGGCTGCACACAAAAGAGGTATTTGCATTGATAAGGAGGGTCGCAGCGCGAAGATCCTCCTTTCCTAAATATTTAATCACGATCTTCGTCAACTATTGCTCAGGTGAAGTCTAAACACCTAAGGACATTGCACAGGGTCGATATCTACAAAAAAGTCCCGCAAAATTAATACAATTTTGGCATTTTGCACTACGTCATGAACATAATTTATGCAGGCCAAGGCTTGCATTGAAAAAAATGTCACTGGCTCGAGTTAAGGGGAAAATATGGCGGCCTTAAAGTGACAGTTCAAATTTCACAAAACGGGCAGACTTTGGCTATTCTGTATTTGCGTGTGCATAGTCCTATTTTCAGTAAAGCTTTCAGGAAAAAAAGGTTAAAATGTTATTTAAAAAAAGGTAAAGAGGGGATAGTAGAGAATTCATTTGATTATCTATTTATTTATTTATTTTTCATGTGGTAGACTTAGGTTTTTCATATTTTCAACTACTATATAGTATACGGATAGACCTGTGTACAGACATTGATGCAATCAGTCAAATATTTATGGATGTTTGTTTGCATAATTTGAGGCAAACAGAAATAACAAATTATTCAATAAAACATGCATAGTTTGGTCTGTCAAATCCCACAGTGCAACTGTCATCTCAACAAATCAAGTTATGATAAAAACTGATCCCGAAATTCTGTTTAATTAAGGTCTATTTAGTGCTTTCCTGAAAGAGACTGGTATTGTTTGGTATTGCCCATCTCTATTTAGGAAAGCTGGGTAAAGGCAATGCATTTGCCACATATGAAAACATGATGTTCTTTTATGCACACTGTGTTTTGTTGTTGTTGTTGTTTTTTTCCCCCCCTCTGTTTTGTTGCCAGCTGGCAAACATTGACATTTGCATGCATTAGCAACATATTGCCATGGAGCTCAAAGGGAGAGTTGGGATTGCTGAATAGCTGAATCTTTAATTATCTCCATCCAGTATTGGTGCCTGCTCAAAGGAGAACAAAACCCTGTTTCATTGGCTACCATTTCAAATTATAGCTTTGCATTCAAACTAACTTGTAGACCCACATTTTGCTTGTTCCATGGGCAACTGGTCTAAAGCAAAACTCAAATGGCTGTTCAAATGCAGTTAAATAGATTAAATATCAATTAAAGAATGAAAAAAAAAAAAAATTATAACACAGTAAGTTAGTAAAGCCACATAGGGTAAGCCTATCTGATACAAGGAGTTTTTATTGTCACATGCATATGATTACTACTGTAGGCCTAAAAATGCAGTGAAATTTGTGTCTGGTGTCAGTCTATTTGTGCAAGTACAGAAATGCAGCAGGAAAGTGGCTAGATAGGAGGTTTGGCAGGGGGCGGGGGCACACCAACAAGGAGCACCCCAAGAGCAACAGGTATAAAGAAAAACTCCCTTACCTGAGAAAGAAACCTTGGGCAATTCCACGACTCAGGGGGCTAACCCAACTGCCAGGGGTCATGGTGAGGGAGAGGGAATAGCAGGACACAAAATGCTGGTCATGGTGTTTGTGTGGTGTTGTGGGCAGTCTAATGAAAGAGAGGTTGTCTGGAAGATCGCAAGATCAGCCCTACCATCCATTCATGACCTGTACCAATCTCGCTGTCAAAGAAGAGCGATCAATATCATAAAGATCCTACCCACCCCTCACACAAACTGTTCACCCTCATACCATCTGGCAAGCGCTACAGTAGTATGCTCTCCACCAGACTCAGCAACAGCTTTTCCCACAGGCCATCAGACTTCTAAACTCACTCCTTAAAGCAAGGTATCCCCCCCCCCCCAACACACACACGCACACACACACACACACACACACACACACACACAAACACACAACCAAAGACCAACTACTTCTATGCACATTCCCTTGCACTAAAGTTTACAAATGTATTTATCTCCATGATGCTACTCTACACCACGCACTTTTGCCTCATTACACCTACTGTAACTCAGTGCTATTGCACTCCAGTAACATACTGTACAGTACCTCAACAGGCCAATTCTGAAACACTGACAGTCTGGAATGTATGCACACAGTGTCTTATGTTATCTATTACTGTCTATTGTCTGTTACTGTTACTTATCATGCTTGATATATTGATATCTATTTGCACTTTATGTCCTAGTGATACAGTTGGTGATGTCTTAAGTAGCCTACTGATATTTTTAGGAGTAGGCCTACAGTATGTCTAATTCAGCTTTGAAACACAATTTCACTCTTCTTGCAATATACTGTTGCATGGTTTGATTAACAATAAAGTTTGCTTAGACTTTGGAGTGTGTGTGTGTGTGTGTGTGTGTGTGTGTGTGTGTGTGTGTGTGTGTGTATTTGGGAGGGGTGTGCATGTAATGGCAGAGAGATGAAGTGGGGGTGATGACCGTGCTGTATGTATTTTCATGGGTTAATGAGGTTGCTTGTGTTTGATTAATTTGAAAATTCATATAGTTATTTAATTTGCAATTTAGAATTACAGTAGCCTATAATAGACCAACTCCTTTGTTGTTATTAATAGCCTACATGGGCCCACCTGGGCTATGTGTGCTCTTCTGTGAATGTGGTAATGCAGATACCCACACAGACATCGAATGTTGACTCTAGAAATTCTAGATAAATAACGTTCTACTCTTTTTTTATTTCCACTAAAATCAAGAGTGCATACACCCGACGACACCAAGGGATGATTAGGGGGGGAAATGATGGACGAGCTCTTGACTGATAATGAGTAATGTCACTTTAACAAGGAGTTACTGAAAGAGCATGACGTAAAATGACCAACACTCAAAGGACACTACGACGCTACGACGATCATGAAAACAAGGAAGTGAAGACAAGGAACTTTGCTTAGGCTGTTGTGTTTTTGTTGTCAGGAAGGCCTCGGTTTTACTTCAGCAATCAAGACTGCCTCTGTATCTACAAATCCTTATTGACATAAACCAATTAACGGAAAATGAACAACAAAGGTATTATAAATGTTTGTCAATCTTCTCTGATCAGTGACTTTCTATCTTTAATAACATATTTTAACCCCGCTAGCTCGACAGTTAGCTCACTAGCCAGTTATATAACGACCATTTTGTAGCTAGCAGCTACAATTAGCCAGCTAACTAGTCAGTCAAATAAATAACACGGTATCAGGTTAGAGTAGGCTAATGTACGATGACACATTATTTTACAATCTAACGTTATTGGCATTTGAAGTACATAATGTCAGTTTGTCATTGTGTAACGTTAGGTTTTCCATCTGTCCGGTCGTCCGTTACCTCCGTCAATTATAGCCTAACGTTAACTGTGGTTCGGGTCGGCTATGATAGTGCTGTTTAAGTGTTATCAAGCTAATGTTAGCTAAAAATGAGTAGGCTCACTTGGTATCCTAGCAAACTCACACAATGACGTGATGCTCAACGTTAAGGTGACCCCAAAACTGCTCTTCTTGCAGTATGTAACGTTGGTTATTTTGTTAGACTCTGAAATTCATTGTTGCTCAGACAGACTGGCAATGTGGATGTAATGGGTCAGTGTGTCTAATATGAAAACAAATGTGTGAGGTTTATAGCAACAGCAGTTATATGTCGATTTTGCCTAGGTGAACCGCAGTGTACGCCTGTGAAGTAAATTATGTTCCATTGCAGGCCGTATTCAGTGCTTGAATTGTAGATTAACGCTATGTTAACGTTAGCTGGTACCTAACGTTAATTTCCTTTCCCTCATTGGTGAATCATAAATAACTTGGAATTGCTTTCCTCGTGACATTGCTTAGGCTAAGTGATGACGTTCTTCTCACCTTGCTGCCATTAAAATGTGAGTGTAGCGTTGCTCAACACACTGACGTTTCTCATTGTGTTCATGCGTTGTAAACAGATTCTTGTTGAGAAGGAAGTCTGTCATAATAATCAGGATTGGTTTCATGGCCCAGTGATCATCCATGTAGTCGTACTCCCATCACTCATCTGTGAGGCTTGGCAGGCCATTAGGCTATGTTATCACTAACAAAGGAAGTTGCTGAGCTAAAACTAGTAATTTGCACAGAAGATGTTTTGGCAACACCAGGTCTGATGCTAGTTGGTTATGTAGGCCTACTGGTACTGGTGTACTGGCTTCTCAAGTGTGGCCTTGGAGACAAAGTTAGATTCCGTACCCCAATTTTTGTTCAGATTTTTTTTTTTGGTCAAATTGAAAACATGTCATTGGTTCATGTGGTTCATGACTAATCTTGCTTGACATATTTGTGAAATTTCCTTGTATTTATGTCTGTACAGGCACATATCCTCAGCAATCTGTGTACCCAACACAGAGCTCTGCGCCCATTTACCCCCCAACTATGCAGGTCCCTGCCCAGGCACCCCCTTACTCTGATGCACCTCCAGCATACAACGAGGTAACATGTTAACCATTGCTTTAATCATCTGTAATAGCAATTCATTTCCTCCTGTAAGAATATGAATTTAGGGTAGGTTACATAATTTTGCACTGGAAAGACCCTGATGCTAATTTGCTGGCTGTTTTTCTCAAATGGGGAAATTATCACATATCCTCTACCCCTATGGATTCCCAAAATATCAAGAAACTTCTTGAACAAGATCCACAACAGGCTAATCCAAGTTCATATGAAAAAGATCAGGGGAAGAGAGAAATGCAGCAAAGATTTGGAAGGAGAGTTTTGGTTAGATTTGATAGCCTAGCCATTTTCTATCTGTAGAGTTGAGCATGGCATACAGTACTGGGAAAGTGGAAACATATCAATCAGGATTAGGCTAATCAGAGTTTGGTTTTTAATCTTTTTTTTTTCCCTGGATCAATCGATCACTTGAGTTTAAGTGTTCATTTTGACAGCACTACATAATATACAAATAAGACAAGTAAATTGAAGTCAAAGTCTGAAGCCTAAAGTGCACTGTGGTGTGCACAATGTATATTGGAACAATGAATTGGCAAGAAACATTCTTGAATGATAAAGAACCTGTATATGATGTGTTGGAGAACTGGATGAATGGCCAAAGCGGAGACCCAACTTATCAGCCACTCAGGAGAATGATGGCAGTGGGGAATAAGCCAGTTGCGCACAATTCCCCATATTGTGCTAATACCTGTCATCTTTACTTTTCCCATGTGCCCCCACACATACAGTATGCACTCTCTTGCTGCCAACAGATCTACCAGCCCAGGTACATGCATCCACAAGCAGCTCCTGGTCAGCTGCCACAGATGTCCTCAGCCTACGCTGGCACCCAGATGTTCATGCCTATGCCCCAGACGATGCCCGTGGGTACCATGGGCCCTAATGTCCCTGTTGCCTACTATCCTATGGGTCCGGTGTACCCTCCAGGCTCCACAGTCCTGGTGGAGGGTGGCTTTGATGCAGGCGCGAGATTTGGACCAGGTGGCAATCCTGCCATTCCTGTGAGTAGACCAGAACATTTGGCTGTGGTGAAACTGATCTTCATGTTCTTGTACATCTCACAAGAAATAATTATACTGAGGGCTGAGAACGTAAACGGGGCAAACTTCATTTTTGTCATATTCAAGTGTAAAATTAGTTTTGGTACACATTGGAACTACCGAAGAGTCAAATTTAGAATAGGAAAAATAGTGTAATTCAATGGACACTTTAAAGCAAGACATAATGGGTGAGATACTGTGTGACTTTAAAATTCAACATATATGCTAACCTGAAGCTAAAAATACTACCATCAGACTGAGACAACAACTCAAATCTGGGAAAGTTTGTTGTCATCATACTGTACAGTACTAGTTAAAGATCATCTCTCCCTTTCATGTGGTTAACAGAGGTTATGTGAACAAAGTTCAGATGCAAAGCGGACTATTGCTGTCATTAAGTGACCGCAATTTTCCGCTCATCATGTCAAGCGAAGGATCAAAGTGTAACATAGGAAGGAATCATTCCAGCAGGGACCTAGAGTGTTTCCAACCCCACCCCACCTTACCCAGACCCTTTTAAAACAAACCATACTGAGACCATCTGTAGAGATTATAAAGAAACAGAACTTTCCTATGTTCTATTACATCTGTGATGCCCAAAAGAATTGTTTTATTAAAACAAACACCTCACCAAACACAACTATCATTCTCATAATTATAAAACTGTCAGTAGATAGCCCAATGGAAATATAGAGCCCCGTACAACTACCAACTCCTACAGTACTAACCCAAAACATAGAGCAAAGCAGAGCTGAGTTCTTTTTGTTTGTGTTGACTTTTTGGACCAATTTTAGGGCTTTAAGGCCATTTTCTTAACCGATATGGCATGGAAGTATACCATCATTCCGGAGTAATAGTAAAGTAGTTCAGGTTTGTTTAAACTGTAGATCAAGGTGTCCAAGGCACTTATCCTTAAATTCTTAACTTCGCCAGAATGAGTGTATGGTTCATGTCATATTGGTTTAGAAAAACCAATTCAAAAACCATTTTGAATTGGTTTGAACTGACAGAAAATGAAATTAGTAGAAAAATAGTGGAATTCTATGGAGACTTTTAAGCAAGACATTATGGGTGAGATGTTATATGACACCAAAAGATTCAATGAAGCTAAGAATACTACCGCCAGACTGAGTCAGATGAACTGAAGAAAGGTAAAACCCAACTCTAGGAAAATTTGTGTTCATCGCACTGTACAGTACTAGCAAAAGATCATCTCTTCCCTTCATGTGGGAATGTCATAATTTATGTGAACAAAGTTCAGGTGTATTGAGTAATCTGCAAAGTGGACTGTTGCTATCACTAAGTGACCAGAAATTTCCATACATCACATGTCAAACAAAGGTCAATGACTATCATAGGAAGGAATAATGCTGGCAGAGACCTAGATTTGAGTGTTTCTGACCCAACCATACCTCTCACCCACTCATTTTCTGTCTCTCTTGACTATCCTATCATAATTAAGGCAAAAGCCACACAATTAGTTAATAATGCATTAAACGGTTGGCAGAGTATGTGTAAATAAGCTATGTTCTTAGTCTAGTGACATTAATTTAGATTCATTGATTAATTTGATGTCGTTCCCTTCCCCCTCCAACAGCCTCCTCCTCCTGGATGCCCACCTAATGCTGCCCAGGTAGCTGCCATGCAGGGAGCCAACGTGTTGATGACACAACGCAAGAACAACTTCTTCATGGGTGGCTCCAGTGGTGGCTACACCATCTGGTAACAGCAGGCATTACCCCAGGCATTTTCTTCTTTATCACCCTAAAGCCCCAATCTCTCTCTCTCTCTCTCTCTCTCTCTCTCTCTCTCTCTCTCTCTCTCTCTCTCTCTCTCTCCGCTCTCTACTCTCTACCCCTCTCTATCTCTTCTGTGCTTCATTCGGGGCTGCTTGGCCATGCCACAATACTGATATCACCTAACGGAATGTAATATTTTAGAGCCCTTAGTCAAGGTACAGTACCCCACTGCAGATCTAGAGCACAACTAGCTCAGACTACTGAGGCTGACCATACCGCAGCCCATCCTGCAAGGCTAAGAGACGCAGCAACTACACTGGCCAACTAATGGCTAACAAGCTGTTTTGGTGGAACGGAATTATACCCTTTGCCTTTGGGCGAACAGTAAGACCATTATGTTGGCATATTGATATTTACTTTTTTTTTTTTCGCATATAGAGTTTACACACAGACTACTTATATTGTCTGTTTATCATCCATGGTAAAAAACCATTGTGCAATGCTTTAGATTTACAGGTGATATCGTTTTTTTCTCCGGTATTTTAAGGACGTTTTGTTTACCATAGACACCAGGTATCATTTTGGGTAACTTTTTATGTGAAACACCCTAGTAGAATGTCTTCCTCTCCCAAGGTGCTCTCATTTGGCCACAGCACTAGCAGATTTACAATTTTTTGGCTTTTTGACTGATGTTGTATATATTTGGTAGTTGCGACATCTTTCTATTATTGATCAGGATTAATATGTCATCAAGTAGAAACATATCTGGATGAATGCTGTCAGACATGGTATCTAATCAGAGGCAGCGGAATGATGATGTTAATGACCTTAAAAATGTAGTTGAGGATCTGATTTGTTTACAGAGTGAAATTATGGTGGAATACTGTACCTTCTGGGCGTGCTTAGATGAACTATAATCAGGTGCCAAAGTCAAAGAGCACCATTAAAATATAAGCAAAGAAATTTACAGATGAATGCAGAACCCAATGCAGTTGCAAATGTTGAATTTTCTTTTCTCTCTTTTTGTGGAGAGGTTGGTTGGCTTCGTAACATGTCTACTGTTGTTGTTGTCCCATCCCATCCCCTCCCCTCCACTCCACTCCACTCCTGGCCCTTTGTCGGATACCCAGAGCTGTACATACTGCAGTAATTGATTTAATTGAGTTAGATGAGTGAAAATGTTAGGTCCCTTAATGAGTCCCTGTTCATCACGCCCATTTAAGAGTGGGCCAGTCATCTTAGTCCTGACATCAGGGTCAAGGTTTCAAGGTTTTTTTTTTTTATTTTATTATTATTTTTTATTTTTCCCAACCTTTGGCACATCAAGAGCAAGGTTTTTATTTCCTTCTTAGTGAATTTCCTTTGATGTATAACCAAGGAGCAGGTTGTACCAAAGATCTGGACTAGAATGCACTAAAAGCTTTTGCTGTGACTTGAAAGTCATCTTTCATAATAATTCTGCACATATGGTAAAATTAAAAAAAAGAACTATTAAAAAACATATCAGATTTAGTGAATGGTGATTGTTTTGCAGGCATTTCATGCCAGCAGAGGCTCACCACTGCTGTGACCTGTCTTTTGTAGTGGGGTGCGTGAAAACATATTTCTAGTGTAATTGCATCTTGGTGGTTCTGCATGCTTTTTGCACTTTTCTTCAAATACAATTTTTTGTTTGTTTTTAATAAAGGATTTATCATTGTTAAATTTTTTAGGGATACTACAAATATTAATTTATGTGCACTGTCAACCAACTCTGAAATGTTAGATTTTGCAACTTGTTTTTTGTACAAATGCTTTATAAATGCAAATACAATGTCAGTCATGCACCTCCCTGTGTGGATGATTGTACAAAGCCGTTTCATTAAAAATGTACCTTCGTTCTAAGGAGGCGAATGTCTGCTGGTTTATAAGGGTTAACACTGAACAAGTGTAGATTCAGGCCTTTAGTTCCACATGAGATACAGAATGGTATGATGAAAACAGATAGGTTTCAAAGTAACAGTTAGTGCATTTACTCTCTTCCCAGATTAGCCATGTCCTTTAGATCAAACGAGTCTTGCCTAAATATTGGACTGAGTAGGGGCACACCTTATTTTATACTGAGGTTAGTATAAACCATCGTTGTCCTAAAGGCAGCATTTGTTCTCGGAATAAAACTTAAATGTTCATATATAGTCTTATTCATCCTGATGCTTAAACATAAGATCAAAAGGCACCCACAACATGAAGTAACTCATTAGTAGTGTTACAGTACATTGTTAACAAACCTAGTATCAACAAACCATGAACTGGTAAGGATTTATTCCTTACTGAATGATGGCATTGATTGTACCTAGTGGTGAAAGAATTACTTCTAGCTAATATGTCAAGAAATCAAAGGCAGTACTTATAAATGTTATTTGCGTGTATATATGTGCCGGTGATGGCATTTACAGGGTCTTGAAGGCAATACAGACAGATCTAAGAGAAATGCTTAAAGCACTTAGAGACGTAGGTTTAGTGTGATAGTGTCAAATTATCACAAGGGATTACATCTTTAAAGAACATTACCCTCTATAGTACGTGGACTGTCTAATGGGTTGTAGTCAGTATTTCTTTCTAAATAAAAGTAATTGCAGATTCCAGGCATTAGCGATGCAGAGTATCAAAGCTCATATACTATTGAACTGTGGTGACAGCAGCCCGTCACACCTCCCTTCCCTCTGGGAAGTACGGCCATGCGCTGCACACTCATCCATTAGCCATACCTCTCCCATTCCAGGTGGCCCCACACACTAATGCTTCACCCATCTCTGGGGTCTCTTGCACAAGTGCCATTTACCCAGGAGGTCCCTCATATGGCTCATACATTGAGCAAGCCTCCTGATGGCCTCAAGGCTGCCATCCCACTTCTGACACCATACTGTAGGTCATGGACAGCACAGTGACCCCAGCTGGTCTCCAAAGTGCTAAACATGGAACTTGACTGCAACACCAGAGACCCAGGTCGTAGGTATGGCAGTCAAAGCACATACTCAACCCCGGTGATGGTAGTCTGTCACACGGAGCTATGAAATATCTAAGTGTTTGGCAGCTAAAGATAGCACATACAGCCAAATATACAAATATTTTTGAAAATTTACATCATTCCACACTACATAATACCTATTTGAACAATGACTTACTTGTTAATAGTAAAATAAATACTACCATACAAGTTTTTCCCGGTCTTAAGTCAACATGGACGCCTTTAAAAGATATAATAATTATTTTACAATTCATTTATATGGAGTATGTCTAATAATCAGGCTGAAAGAAGCCTAATCTTTGTACCACTGGGTATCCGACAATAGTTGTGAAAAGCCTTGCCCTGGGTTTAAACTTTAAATTCATGAAAAGTACCAGTAGTATTACTTTCATTTTCAAATTAAAGTTTCAAACAAAATCTTTTGTATTGCCACTACTTTGTGGCATATCGATTGTGAATACATGAAGCATAGCTGGCTCAACATGTCTTTACATCTGGGGCATGGCTTTCAAAACTACACATTAGACTTCAACAATGATAATTAATGTCTAATCCTTTGTGTCTCTGAATTTCTTTTTATCACAGATTTCTAGCAACTTGCCCAATACCTAATGAGGTCAATGTATTTAAGAGTGGATGTTGATAAATTAATCACTAAGATGGTGTAGACTCAACACTGTTGTCATTTTGTTTTGTTTTTAAGTAGCCCATCATGCCGTTCATAAAAATTATAAATGTGAGAATTCAAAGACCAAAATGTGATTAGAAATATGATTATGAAAAACTATGCTTAGACTTACTAAGCTGCAAAACCACCTAGATAAATTCTGGATTTTTTTTAAAAAATAACTGATGGGCCAGTTTAAATCAATATTTCATATTCCTTTAGTGTCCTTTTGACTTTTTTCATAATGGATTCATTTGTAAGAAGGGTGATCAGTGGACATATGAAAATCTCATGCTTGGTTTTGAAAAAGTGAAGCGATATTTGCATTGGAACTGTGGTGCACTTAACTCTTTTATACTAAAAATAAAATTAAAATTTAGAATAAACGATATTTTGGACAATTGAATTTCCACCTGTTTTTGTAATTTGTTGCAATGACGAATGCCATGTAGGATTCTCATGCACTGTTCAGAGCTTGTGGAGACGACAACTCTTTTAACATGAATGTCTCACCGTAAGGGACGTTTCTTGCAAACATGTCTGGTGTAAACTTCATATTTACTGTTACAGAGGTCTCATATTCATCACCATATAAACAAATGTGGGAATATAAAGCATATACATTTCTTCTGTAGATTAGACATTTATATCAGGTTACATTTCGGTTCCATTCAGCTCAGGAGTATTTCTAGTCTGTAGTGTAAATTAACAAATTTCATGTGGTCAACACCATCTTTTAGCCAGCAGGAAACATCAGAAAAAAAAGGAGTAATGAAAAAAACATAGCTGGTGATTTAACAAAGAATAACAATAATAAAAAACAATAAAAAGAGCTAATAAACCACACATATGCACTTTCTCATAAAGAGAGCAGTAAAAAAAAAAAAAAAAACCCTGATCTAAACTTTTCTTCTCAGAATGGTTGGAGATAAAATCATTCTTCATTAAAATATCTTAGAAAAATATGTGACACCATTTGTTTTCAAACAGACAAGAAACAAAAAAGCAAAACTCTGGAGTGCAAAAAGTGAGCAACACAGCTTCCTGAAGAGTGACAAGTTTCCTCGTCATCTTTGATGCAGCACAATTTTTGACCATCATTCTTCAATTCCCTGTAGCTTCATCAAGATCTCCATAACCCACTCTTAAAAGCACCAAATGACAAACTGCATTGAATGAACAGGCACAATCGGTATATGATCAGAGTCCCCCAGCCTAGTGCCTTAATTGGCAATGCTCTAGTAAATACACCCTCACTTCCTTCCTTCCTTTAAAAGAAACGCCAGCACATTTAACCTATATTTCTGTTAGAGGGCATTACAAACTTAATTAAATACAAATTTGAAGCAATTTCTTTCAGAAATGAGCAGGCTAGCCTACAATACTGTTGGGACAATGAGACTATTGCTAATGTGGCAGATCACCACTTATTTTATATTTAGAATCTGCAATGATGGCCATATTTTGTTGATATTTACAATATTATCAGGCTAGCCTGGTCAATTCTGGATATATTTTCATGATGTTTGTACTTTAATGAAAGTATATGGAGCCCCCTAATTACAGAACTATTGGTTGAACATGGCAGAGTTCTCCTTTAACCACACAGCATGTTTAAGCAGCTCTTCACCATCAGCTCCCTGCCTTTTGGTGAGTGGGCTCACAGTCCAGACTTCAAATGAAGTACTCCTTCTTTATGGGGACCACAGTGTCATTGTAGACCTGGTCTGGATCCTCTCCTGGTGCAGGCTCGCCTGTCGTCCTATAGGCTCCTTTATTGTGGCAGAGGTATCGGTAGAGCAGGAACGCCGCAGCAGCCAGGGTCACAAGCACTAAGAGCACCACAACTACAAAAAAAGTTGAGAAATACAATGTTAATTTGTCAAGACGTCCACATTAATAGGAGCTAACCCTTTACAGGTCACTCTAGCTACATGACCGCTTTAGCAAGCCAATGCCTTAAGCACAGACTGTGCAAGTTTATTTCTTTACAACATACATTAAGGATGCCATGCAACTGACAAGTATACCAAAGTACAGTATACGCCTGCCACCTGCTGGTGTGGGGAAAAAAACACTGGTACAGTGTTAAGAAATGGACATGTGACATATGCCAGGCTTTAAGGAAGGAAAAATGTTGTACCTGAAGATCAGAAATTTTGCAGGCATCTTGCCAGAAATCATGCAGCTGTGCTGTTAAATATTACTTTAGATTGTTTCTATTGATATGTTGAAGATGAATTCACCTTGATGCAGGTTCTTTTCAGACAGGAAATGTTACAGTCTGATGCACCATCATTCATGGTTAATGTGGATAAAAGAACACCATTCTTTGCTTTGCATAATCTAATACCCGATAGCTTTTCTAATTCATGCCTGGGGGACCATGTCAACACTGTTCAACTTTCCAAATAAGGAAAAAAAACAAAACCTTACCTACAATGACTGCAGAGTCTGGCTGGCTTGGTTCCGTTACTGGGGCCACAGACGTTACTGGAGAAAGAAAAACAGCTGACACGATGAAGGAGGCCCTGATTGCCTACAATTGTATGCTCTTGGGGAATCTAATTATTTAAGCTGCAACCCACTCGGAATCTGCACAGCACAATGACACACTAAGCAGATTATGACCTGTTCAGCCACAAATATTGCAAACGCCTTTGTAACAGGGAAACCACTTTGCCAGCTTTAATCATGTTTTGCATAACATTAATGGCCCATGAAAGATAGAGGTTGGATTGAGTGGTGATATTACATGGATCAATTCAGGGTCCAATGACAGGTGATGGTGAGGTCATTAAAACACCAACAGGCCATCAGAGCACTCACCCATTAGTTATTAGGTGGTATGCCCACACACAAAAAATGATTAAATCTAGGCTACATTATTCCTAGTACAGAAATGCAGTAGGTCAATATAAAGTCACATAGCCTACCGGTCATGGGTGCAATGCTCGCCATAACTGATGGCCTTTGATTGTGTTAATATACTGCAAGAAAAAGTTAGATACATTAATGATGTACAGTGGATATCAATCCCTCCATGTCTTACTAGGCCTAGTCTAGCTAACAGCAGTTATGGAGTCATTCCCTAACATACCATAACCCTCAGACAACAGGCCTACCCCTACCCATCCTTCACTGCATAACTTAGATTGTAGACATTGCTCGGTAGTCTACCTGAATTAGATGACCAAACTAGGATTTGTTAACCAATAACACGCCATTATATTGTAGGAAACAATTACAAAAAAATCTTCAAGGTTATGTGGTGGATTATTTAACTATATAGGCTATTCTGATTCTCAAATGTCACGTTCCAAAACATTACTTCCTGAAGGCAAACCCTTTAAACACAGTAGCAAACAGGCTCCTTCGGTATCTAGATAGCCTAACGTTACAATATACCCAAAGTTTAAAAACTCTTAGGTAAACTCTTCTGAATGCCAGCGGTCAGAAGTCAGAGAATCGTCTCTCAACAAAACTCTGCTACAGTGTTAACTTTGGTCTGACATCTTACCTACCGCCGTACAACAAAGGGTGAAATGAAACAATGTAGCTTATCATGTCTCAGGGTACGCCTCGTGGATAGCCGTCGTTATGTTTCAGTGCGACTAACCATAACCAAGTAGGACTAGGCGGAACAGTTCAAACTTTTAAATCAATTAACATTATTATTCATGTATGTCGCTGGACTACTTACGTAGGCTAAACAGTCAGATTCAAACAGAACAGCAGCCCAACGAACGATATCTAAATCCTGACAGGAACAGCTTGAAAAAAAAATAAGGAACCACGTAAACACCAGGAACGACTGCGCATTCGTGCGCTCTTGCCCTACAAATTAAACAATGGTGCTAATTCACGAAGCCAAAAGTTGAAAGCAGTCGACAGGATAGCCTACCACCTTGTTTGGCGGGTTGTTCCTGAAAAGAGTGACATCACAACGTAGTATATGCCATAAAATGTAATTAGGGTGAGGCACAACACGTGTTTATGATTGATTATTTATTTTTTGTGAAAAGGTTTTACATCTGATATACATGACTATCAAGACTATTTCCAATGTTCGACTTTCTTCACCCAAAAACGACTTGTAAAACTTTAAGAAAACATTACTTTCAATAGATTTTCTGAATTTATGTATGTCTAGGCTATTTATGTCTCACTTTTATAAAGAAAACCTACAAAAACAAGCATTGTAGTTCATACTTATCAGTGATTGCACACAGGCAATAGGCCTTCATTTCAGGATCCCCTACAGTATGTGTTGAATTATAGCCTAAAATATTTACTCCATTAAATCACTATTATTCAAATTAAAAACAGTGGCTATCCCTTTTCATTTAAATTTACGTAGCAAAGGCAACATAGACAAGGCTGTGTTTATCTGGGTGAACTGCTTGTCAGCCATCCCGTGTCCTGGAAAGTTGTGTTGTGATGATCTGTTGACCCTTCCATGAAATGTCACCTGTCAAGACACAGCAGTGATGGAACACTCAGAAAGATTTGATAACCCATGCGATTTGTTTAACCAGTGAAAGAGCAAAAAAGCTTTTTAAATGACTGTTGTGTGTAGGCCTATTGTTAAATTGGATTGGCAATCCAAGACTTACTTCAGGTGTCACATCACAGTTTCCCTGTCAGCACCAGTACCTTCTACTTCAGCTGCTGCTCCCTTTTATTATAAACAAACATCTCATGTTAATGCCAACAGAAATACTCAACACAGAAACAGTGACAGCATCAATATTTGTCTCATGTTTTGCTCTGATGCCTAGTGTACTACAACAGTGTGCATCAGTCACACAGATACTCATAGTTGCCAATCAATTAACTATGAAATATGATACTGACTTACTTTGGTATGTGTGGAAGAACCATCGGCCCTAGTGTTTTGACTGTCAGATGTCTCTCCATTTTCTAGTACCACACGGCTAGCAGGGGCTTCCTCTGCTGCCTTAGGCTCTGCTTGATTGCTGTCTTCTGGCTCTGGGCTCTCTTCAGGTCCACCTGTGACTGGACTAGTGGACTCTGAGGTAAGATCTGGTTCACCTTGTTCCTCCTCTTTTGGTTTCTCCTCTACTTCCTCTTCCTCCTCCACCTTGTCACCTCGCTCACCGGCACTTGATGCTCCGTTTAATGCCTCAGCGGGTGGCTGGTCAGAGCAGGTTGAGCTCACCTCTTCATTTCGGACTTCAGTGATGGACTCTGCTGGAGTGGGCCTGGGTTCTGGCTCAGAACTGTACCCTTCCAGTGAAGGTCTGGCCACACTCCTCAGAGGGCTAGTTGGATTCTTCCTCCTGGATCATGTATGCAAGGCACTGTTAAGCCATGATGAAACATCTCACATTCATGAGCAAAATAGAGAGAACATTAGCTTGACTTCATGTTGCACAGTACCTTTACTTATGATACCTAAAGGCCTTGTATTGTTGCCCCCCTTGACAAGGGATAAGGGGTTTGTTTCCAAATTCCTATGCATGTAACCAATGTCTGTGGCCTTGCGGTAAACCTTACCTAAGGGATCCTCTTGGGCTAATACTAGATTGGAGCTCAGAGAAGCTGGCCCTCCATGATCTTGGTGAGATCATTGACCTCCTCTTCAGTGAAGCAGAGCTGAGGTCAAAGAAGGTCAGTGTTGATATTGATATTTTACAATTCAAATATTTGCTTGTCATAACCCAAAAACCCATTGTAACATTTCAGAACAGTTTTATAGAAGCAGTAGTTCAGAGAAATGCACCAAAATGTTTGGCAACAACATGCTTCAGATGAGGTGCTGTGGGCACTGACATACCGTTGGAGGGTGTTGATAGAAAACACTTTGTCTGGATGCTGAGCTTTAAGATCACTGAGAACATCTTGAAAGTCATGGTTCATCTGAAAAGAGTGTGCAGCCAGATTATGGATAAAAGTCTGAAGTTACTCAGATAAGTATGCCAATAAAATACTGTTCTAGTTTCATCACAGTCGGCCCCACTGTGGGCCTTACATAAATCAATACTTCATTTCACAGTAGATTATTTTTTTTGCAGTTGTGTTTACAAATGAGGCAGAATACACTTCCATTTCATCACATTATAAACATGGCCTGCATGATAACTAAGGTTTTTACTTTTCCCCTCTAATTTACATAATATAAGCTAAATTGTGTATTGGATATGGAAGAATAAACTAAAATGTGATTTACCGTGCTCAGTTCTTTGTACAAAGTGTCTCTCAAGTTAGAAATGGCTTGAAATACTGTCACATAGCATCCAATGCGGCTGGTGTTGAGAAAAAAAAACATTATTCGGTTATCCCCATGTCATTCTCTGTGTTACTAGTGCAGCAGAAATAATTATGCACTTATTTTAACAATAAACTTATTTTTACATTAACCAGTAAGGTCCCATTAATAGATTTCCTTTGCAAGGGGCCCGTGGGCCAGTTGGGCAATGAAATAAGATACATATTGATAATAGAGCAAACATGGACCACTAACACTCACAAAAGTATATCAAAACAACAGGGCAGAAACATATCAGATCTGAAATCTGAGATTAAAACTACTCTGCACATGATAAAAGTTAAACCAATGACACTGTTCTGCAAAATAGGTTTTGAAAGATTTGTGCTGTGAAATTAGGGTAAAGATTTCAGATCTTAATGCAGCTCTTTTCAAGCTTGTGACACATAAAAGCTTTGTTTGGGTGGTGGAGACCAATCATTTTCCTCTGATGATCTAGCCTAATGAGGCTATACAGTATGCCCACACACTACACTAGTACTGTGGTACAATATTCCTTGTGAAGCAGAAAATACCTACATAATCGAAATATATAAGTAGATAAGTTATTCAGTGCAAATACTTTTCATGTGAATGAAGTTCAACTTTGCCAAATAATTGTGTCTTGTCGGGCTCATTTAAGTGGGGAAAAGAATTTGTACTTCTTAAATTTCCTATGAGATGAATAAAGTACAATCTCATCTTCTCCCATCGTACACATTTGAGTCCTGCACACAACACAAAAACATTGCAGTCTCTTTTCTTTCATCTGCATAAACCCAGCAGATGTGTCAGGAGCCCAGAATATCTCACCTCCCAAAAAGGACAGGCAGCTCTTCTTTAAGATCCTTGTTGAGTTCCTCATAAACATCCTTGGCTGTCTGCATCTCCTCCTGAGCCTGGGCAAGGGTAGAGGGAAAATTGCATTATCAATCAGACCTCTCCACTCCTTTTCTGCTGGTGAAATGACATCTTTGCGTTACTTCTGCTTAGCTTTATTAAGTCTGAGAGCTGACTTATAGAAATAATTTTGCTTAGATGATAGATGTTCAGTGTACAACAGTCTTTCTTAGCTTACTTAGAGATGTATGTTTGCCCTTTTTCTACAGTACCTTAGCTATCTTGGCCTCATCTGGCTTCTTTGCATTCTGCAGCGCCTCCAGGTGGTGGCGTGATGAATCATAGTCCACTCGCTTCCTATTGCGTTTGGCCACTCTCTCCTTCAGGCATGCAGGAAGTTGGCAGGAGAGAGATCATTAAAAGAGACGGACATAAAAAGGGGAAAGTGTTGTTTGTTCGGTGAGAGTTTTTATCTTTTTTACCTTGGCATCTGGAAATTGAGCGTTGTATGACTCCACAGTGCGCAAAGCTTGGTCTAAGATTTTTGATTCATAGTCATTCCATAAAAGTTCTTCTCCCTTTTGGATCAAAAAAAATATATATATATATCTTTAAGAAAAATCTAACAAACAACAACAACAAACTTACTTTGTCTTTGAAAAAAGAAAATGTTCTAATATTCAAATACATGAGATTAGAAGTGTGTTTTGCAGCACACCTCCACAATAGGTGCAAGATCTTCAAATCCACTCCATTCTTGTTCATAGGCATCAAAGAGAGACTGGGAGAGCCGCTTGGATGCCTCTTTCATTACTGTAATGACAGGACATATGGCAACAGATTGGGTATAATCATAGAAAACATCCCATCGCAGGAAGCATGATGCCCCTTAACCATTTATTTGTGATAAATGTTTATAACCATTACTAACTGTAAGGTTGAACACACCTTTGATAGCATTGTAATAACCCTTGAGGTCCTTGTATATCCTACTTCCATCACTCTGAAAAGTGAATGAAGCATGTCAGATGGAGGCTGCATTTTAACATTAACAAAGAAATGTAATTTACTTTCAAATGTATATGCTCATTTAAAAAAAAAAAAAAAAAAAAAAAAATTATTGTACCTGTTGGTCATTTAAATCTTGAACGTAATATTCAAATTGCTCATCTTTGGTCTCTTCACTCTTGCCAAACCTCTCCAAGACCTGTGACATACCACAAATTATCAAGAGCAGCTGATTGCCAGTCATGATCAGACATTTAAAATACAACACTTTGGGTTACAGATAACAGATTCCTGAAAATCTGTAAGCTGAAAATGAAGTGGTCTTAGAGGCCTAAAGTAGACCTATCTTTAGTTTAAAACCATAGTTCCTACTACTCTATGTTTGTTCTACAAAACTCCTAACAGTCATTACTGACCCCAATTCAGCCAAACACAAATGTTTGATGATAAAGTGCATGTCTTCACTGGGTGTGTGTTTATTTGAGGATCAGCTATGACCCCAATAAACTTGTCTGTGCCGAAGACAGATGGAAATATGGTCTAACAAAAGTCTATGGTCACACCCATTGAGGTAGCAGTCCTTCTCTATTTCCATGGTTGATAATGTTCAATTAGTGTCCTTTACAATCACAGCGTGACCATTAAGTGTATGTTGACCATATGAATTTGAATGATCCATTTCTGATGTAATTCCACAAAAAAAGTGTAAAACTATGAATTGTGTTACATTGATTACACAAACCAGAATGGAGGACACAAGACTTGAATAGGTCCTGGCCTACTTCAAGCTTACCTTCTCTTGAGCTCTGCTCAATTGTCGCTGAAGCTTTTTACCAAAGGCACCTGCTCCCTTTGGACTAGTGGCAGTGCTGCTACTTGTTCTCCTTGAATCCATGAAGTTCACCCTCTTCTTGACCTTAACTGTAACATAAATCTGATTTAGCCTTGGTCTATATTTTAAACATTTAATTTGAAATGCTAATTTAAGACGTAGGCCTAGGTCTAAGATAGGACTGTAGGCTCATACTATCACAGGTAACTTCAGTATTACTTGAACAATAGGCTGTGCCCTAACAATTATGCATAGGTCTACATTCATAGGCCTATAGGCTGCCTGCCATAAAATATTTTATTGTCAGATGGATCCACCCTTAGCATTTGGGTGCGCGTAAACTAGGCTACATTAATTCTCTGTTGTTTGCTTATCTCTGACAGGGTATTTTGGTGAGATAGTGGGCTAGGCGAAATGAATGAAAGCACTATCATCAAGATAAACTGTACGCAGATTAAGGCACTACAACTGAAAGACATCGTCTACTACGTCTCCCACACGACCTTGCGAGGATTGAAGTGTCTTAAGCCACTCCCAATCCATAAAATGAACTTTGAGCCGAGTGTTGACAGCAACGTCCGGGGAAGGGATGTTCGATTTTACTTTGATTTCCCCGATGCTCTTGGACCTCCTGGATATGACCATGGGCAGCACCTTAGCGAAATGTGCCGTTACTGACCTTGGTATTCAATGGGTTGGGTGGGCGGTCGCCTCGGTTTTTAAAACCGAGAAGTTTTACGATTTAGCAGGTAGGCATACGTTGATTACATATGAGGTTGGTGACTGGCTACATAATTTTTGACAATGCAATAATGTTGTTCGCATTATGCTAACTTGCTGTTGTGTCAGACGTTTAGCCAGTAACGTTAGTAGCGTAACGCTACCAGAGGTACTTTGCAAAATGTGTGGACATAAAAGTCTTTCTGTTTAGGTTTACATGAAACGTAATGTGTTTTTATTCGAGTGCACGAGCGCGCACAGCATGTTTTGTAATAATGTTACTTAAGGCGAGTTGTTGTGAAACAGTTGCACTCCCCGCCCACCACGAGTCTCTGTGGACGTAAAGTTAGGCTACGTTAAGTCTGGATCTCAGACAGATTAATGAAATGAGCGCTGGTTTGACCGCTTAACCTATGGTCTAACGTCTAACAATTTTATTACTCATACATAATTGGTGCCAATAGGAACTAACCGGTAGCCTTCACAGCCGCAAAGTGAATTCGTGCAGATCGCTGTTTAGCTAGTTTGTTGCAAACTGTGTTGTTTACACTAATTCACAATGTAACAGTTCTAACGTTACACATCGATACATTTTACCCCTACGTGTATATCCACGTTGTGTGATGGCTAGGTGAATCTTAAGAATAATGCATTTAGGCTGATCTATAGACTTTTGTAGTGGAGTAATAACTGATAAGTTGTAATTTGTAATGTGCCAAATAGGCTACTTACCTGTCAAAATGCTATTTGCATCTTTTTCCCAGCTGATTAACAATGAACTTATTACCACCTTTACAAATGTGTGTGTCCTTCTCGCTTCCTGCTATCCAAAGAACTCCTGTCTGATGTCTGAAAGTGCTCCTTTGAACTTTGGAACCAATAACCCAGTTCCTCAGTAAAATATTCATTGAACACGCCTCAGTCAGCAAAGGCTACACAATGATTGAATTGCTGGCACACAGTTATTACCTAAAATAATAATAATAATACTTATATTTTAGGGTCTGGCACATTCGTTGCTTTGGCTCACCTGAGTCGCATCTGGGGAGGGACCGGACACCTACGACAGAACATACAGACAGGCCTGGTTACAGCATGGGGACTGAGGTAAGTCTGATAACACGAGTCAAAAAAAGACAGGGTCAGAATATTTCACAGACTGACTTGGACCTCCACACCCACCTGCAAACACACTCTCACCTTTGTCTATTTGAAAGTCATTCAGTAGCAGGTTCAGTGCTGTGTTACTTGGACCACCTGGGCTTGCTTCTCCAATTAATGAATTCCTTTAAGGTATTTAGTTAATCAGTAGGCTATTGCTGGCAATGAATGACAGCTCTGACTTCACTGGATAGGCTTGGAACTTTCCTCTTCCTGAGGATTCTGAAGGAGGGACAAGATCGCCGGTTCAATGGAGTCAGAGACAGCCCAGGGACATTTTTTGTGTATTGGACTGTGCAAGGTATGGCTGTTTGAAGGATTTTTGCCTCTGTAATATTGAAGTTCAACACATGACTCTCTCATGCAGTATTATAGCCTACCAACAATTAATAGAGTTCAGTATGTGCAAGCAAAATGCCCTTTTCAAATAATTGTCTCCTCAAAGTGAATAGGATCTCTTGCAAACACTGACCATTTTCTTAGCAGAAAGATCAAATTGATGTGCCTTCATTTCTATATATATGATAATGACTCATGTCTCTGTTAAGTTGAGGTATGAGAAAGGGAATAAGCACTGTCAACATGTTCACTGTAAAAACAAACTAAAACACATTTTAGTGCTTGAACAGTCATCATCCAAATGCAGACAGCACAGGGAGGCTATAAAGTGAAGGGCAACAAGGGTTGAATCTTTGCCATGGGCCATTTGAACACCCCCACCCTCCCAAATAAATTATATAGCTAAAATTGAATGCCATCCACACTCAACAGGGCTGCAAAATTTAGATGGTCCTATTTCTCCCCTGTAAATCAGCACTACTCCTCCCTCAAAGTGATTGATTTCTCTAGGATGGCTCTCACAGATGGCAAGGTCTATTGCTGGCGGTGCTGTGTGAGCGAGCATTGGTGTTTATGTTTGTCTATTGCACAGCTCTCTGGGTCTTCGTCACCCTCCTGCCCACACTCATCTTGAACAGTGAGAAGAGGGATGTGCCGTTAGGCCCCAGAGACTACATTGGCTGGGGCATCTGGGGCTTGGGCTTTGCCACAGAAGCCATTGCAGACCAGCAGAAATGGAGCTTCAAACAAGACCCTGACAATACTGTAAGTGCATTCCAACTTTGTTCAGGCAGTACTGTGACCTTAAAGGAATGTACCGGAGTGAATTCAAGCATAGCCCTGTTGAAAGAGCTTGCTAAAGGCGCTAGTTAGCGAGTGGAACAAAATAATTTGGTACAGCATAGACCGAACGCGAACGCAGAAGCGAACCGGCACTTTACACTGAATCAATGGGACCTGACTGTTGGAAACCGAAAGTAAGATCTGAGGTTACATTGACTCAATGTAAAGTGTTTCGCGTTCGCGTTTGGTCCATGCTGTTCGAAATTCTTTCATTTCATGCGAAATATATTGCTGTTAGAAGGCTTGTGCAGCAGGGCTTTGCTTAAACTTACTCCGGACTTATACTTTAAGCAGTGATTAGTTGAAATGATGCCAAACTATTAAAATAAGCACTCATATGCAGAATTTCTACCCAATTTCAAGAAAGGAGGAAATAATGCATTACTATTATTAGTTTTTCTGATCATTTAGAATTGCAACCACTAGACAATCGCAGCTATGTTGTGTATAGTATTGCACAGGACCGGCAAAGCAACAGTAACATTGCTGACAACCTGACATGGATTTGCTGAACCCCTCGTTGCAAATCCATGCCAGGAGATCAAAAATATTTGCTAAATATCAGTTAATTTTACATGAATTTACTAAATTTAAGCAAAGCATTCATCTTCCTCTTCTTCCACCAGGGCAAGTTCATCCAAAGTGGCCTGTGGGGTTATAGCAGACACCCAAACTACTTTGGCGAGATCCTCCAGTGGTCTGGCCTGTTTCTATCAGCATCTTCAGTCATGCGTGGCCCACAGTATCTAAGCGTGGTGTCTCCTCTGTTCCTCTGGTTTCTGCTGCGCTACGTGAGTGGGATACCCATACTGGAGAAACAGGCCATGAAGAAATGGGGTTCTGATCCTGCCTACCAAAACTACATTAAGAACACTCCTCTTCTCTGGCCTTGGTTCTAGAGGTGTTCACGTTAGTACTAGTGGAATTCTCTTTTGTATCTTTAGTACAGAGTTTTTCTATGCTACATTTTTCTTCATCCTGAAGGACAATGACTCTTTGAAATCAGAGCACAAGACCATATTCCACCAGTCCATATTCACAAAGAATCTAAAGGGAGCACCTTCAACCGGCAAATTTAGGATAAACATCGAAAAATAATGGGCCTCCGTTGTGATTGTATGTACAATTTTCGTACTCTGTTATCCTTTGAAATGCAGTCACCTATGCAAGTTTCTTTCAAGGATTACATACATTTTTATCATGACTAAACTGCACCTATAATCTTGGTTATTGCATGGCAAGGAATGCAATAACCAAGATTATAGGTGCAATTTAGTCATGATTTTATTCATGATCAAAATCAATTACTCTACTTCCTGTCAATGTAGCCCACCCTCAAAATGTGATATCTGTTGGCACTCACTCACCATGGAAATGCCGATATCAGTGATTTCAAGCAAGCTTGTGCATGAGAACTGATGTCAACCATGGCAACAAAGCATTTATATTATCTTAGTCGTCATTCATCCTACTGCAAAGTAGGTCTCAGGCAGCTTTGTAAATTCGTAAGCTTTTTAGATCATGTGTAGCTAGCAGTTTCAGCAGTATATAGTTTGATAGTATAAGTTTTCTTAGCACCAAGATAAAATTCTTTGTGAATATGGACCCTGATCAAAACCTCAAATACAAACTAACTGCTGCTATTACAGTGTCTTGGGCGCAAAGAAACTGTCCTCTGTTTACAAGCTGCAATGGCTGTTTGCATTGCTGTATGTTAATAAAACATTGTATAATGTTGATACCAAACCGGGTGTAAATTGTCAAGATGAGATTTTTTTTAGTTACACAGTACACCTACTGATTACACAGAACTTTTTACTTTTAACAAACAAAAAAGAAGTCTGGTGAAGCCAAGCAGCACTGTTTAGAAAACACAAGCATTGAAATCATCTGTGGTTTATGTACAAGGTCCAAGTGTATTGCATTACAATGTAATCGACTTTGCATAGGAAGAAATTCTATTCAAGGATTCAGGCTGACTAGCTATTTTTCTTGGCCACTGGATTCAGTGTACTTCAGCACAAGTATTTATAAATAATCACCACACAAATCACTCTGGTACAATATACTGTATGTATTGCCAATTTGGAGAAATGTGTTCCATTTTCCTAACAAAGAATATACATATCCTCATAAGTAAAAATTGAGTTGAAATAGAGAGCCAAATTGAAATGATCAGGTTAAAGAAAAACTGACTAAAGGACCATTACATTACAAAAACAGAAATAAAAACATCCAAAAGGACAAGTTGACAAACAGCATTTGCCAATATGGGGACCACACTAGCTGCAGATAAATCAATTTGAGGAACTAACATTTTTCTTATATAATTTAAATTTAAAAAAAGAGAGAAAAAGAAAACATTGGATGTCCTTCAAATGCCCCAACATCGAAACAGGTTAGACTTTAGAGATTTATCTTGCCTACTACAACACTGCCAAAAGCCACCTTGAAAAATGCCACAAAATACAAATCAATTCTACAAAACATCACAAATCTGTACAAGTTAAAAAATAGTCCTTTCTTCATCATCCCATTGTCCCACTATTGCACAGTAGTCACCCTGTCAGAGTATCTTGATGACAGACACTCATAATTGACTGACACTGTATGGGACACAATTGATGTTTCTTCAGCAGCTGCTTCCCTTTGGTTGATTGTAAATACTGGAGGACCATACACACACATATATATAAAACCTACTATATACATAATGACAATAACAATCTACTTTGATACACTGAAAGATAAAAAGGTAATAACATAAGGTGAGGCAAAGCAAAAAAAACACTAGACAGGACCATACAATTGTGAATGCCAGGACTGTAGCCTGAAAATGGCATCTGGTAGCTGCAGCGGAATAGCTGTTGTGGGACTACTTCAGGAGTGGAGAGGCAAAGAAATTTCCCTGGCGGTTAAAGCCCACTGCCGATTTGCTCTTGCTTCCAAACCTGGAAAAATAAAACAAATCTTTAAAAAGGAGCACAGGGTCTTTAAATCACAAGTCAAGAACCAGAACGCATAGTTTACATTAATTCCAGGGGTGGAAAAGAGGGAGTTATTTTTAAAGGAGAGAAAAAAAGGGACTTTGGCCAACAGTTTCAAGGTCAGAAAGAGCCCCTGACTTGGCATAAAATTAACCAAGATCTCAAACGTGTTAAAGATAACACTATGTACACAGAACTACATGCAGCACTTTTCAGGATTAGGCATCAAGCAAGTTGGAAGAGGTTGTACAAACGGGCTCTCTAACTACATACAGTACATGGTACTGTATGTCCCATCACGTAACATCCGGCTATCCGGCTATATCTAGCATTCAGTTAACTGTAGCTTGAAAGTTAAACATCCACTTGTAAACGGGCCAAGGCATTGCTCTCTGGTCAACACTCAATGCATGTTAAGGGGACTGTTCACATACTTGGGAGTGATCTTGTTCATCATTCGGCTGGACAGGGAGCTGGAAGAAGGAGTCTTGCTTATCTGGTGCTCAGGAGTGGTGAGGGGTCCCAACATGCTCACTGCAGACAGATGGACAATTCAATAAAAGACAGGTCCTGATATTTCACATCATGGTACATTCATACTTGTGTAATGGGTCATACATTAGGAGGTGGGTGGGAACTGCGACAGGCTATTTCTGCCCTTGGCCTGAAAAGACAAACACCACTATAACATATGAAGAGACCAAGCACTTACCTTTTTGGTCTGGTGTGGCATAGCAGTTGGTGTTCTCAATAATCATGTGATCAGGCCGGTCCTGGTCATGGTCGGCAATCATGAACTGGCTCCAGTACTCAGTCGGAAGGGCTAGCAGACGCTCCACCACCTAACACACGTAGGAGTAGCCATATCATTCAGAGGTTTACTGACTATTGCCTCATCTGCTTCAAAGCCACACAATTCTCATTCACTGAACCCAAGGCATAGGATTACCAAAGATTACGATTTGACATTTCAAGAGATCTAATGCCTAAGGGAATTGCCTCGTGCTTTGCTTCAAAAAAAAAAAAAAAAAAAAAAAAAAAAGACTACCTGCCTGAGTACCTGAGGCTCTGTAGCCAGCTGCACCACAGTTCCCCACTGTAGTAGTTTTCTAAATTTGGGCTTACTTTCCTTCTGGATAAATTAATTATATCCATCTTTCTATGTTTTTTTTAACTGTAGTGTCCACTGACTTCCATCTGATTGACAGCTCTACATGCTTTACTATGCTTTGACCACTATTGAATACCGTCAGACAATATTCTACTAATGCTACTATGTAACTTAGTCAAAACCATCACTAGACCACTGACTGTACGGGTACTTCATTGGGCCCTAGGCAGGTGGGCTGAACCCATGAGGCATGGATCTGCCGAAGGTTTCTTCCTAAATTGAATTAGTATGAAATTAGATTTTTTCCTTGCCCCTGCTACTCATGGGTGCTCCTTGTACTGTCTGTATAGTGCCGCGAGGCAAATGTTTTGTATAGGTGCTCTACAAATAAAACGGAATGGAATTGAACTGTATAGCGTCAGCATACCTTTGGCTGGCGTTTGGTGTCCTGAAGGATGGTCATTGGGTCTGGGTCTGGCACTGCATGACCCACAATCGTGGGTCCAAACACGCGTGCCAGATTAGTGACGTTCATCTTGGTATCTAAACTCTGGGACACTCTAACAAAGACAATTGTAATGCAGATAGTTATTAGTCCATATGTTTAAATTAAGAGAAAATTAAAATTATTGCCTGTTGTTAACCCGAATGAGACAATGAGAAAGTTAATTCTGTGTGTTTTATTAGAACTCACTGGATAACGTACAGGTAGCACTAGGCATCTGTAGATAATGAGGTTCCCGCTAAGTGCACCCCCAACCCACGCGACAACTGAATCACAACAGTTAACAGCACAGCTGTCTACATTGCCTAAAGGTTTGTTCACCCCTGGAACAATAATTAAGATGACTAATGATAACAATATTTCCGTTCACACTGACTAATGATAATGTAGTACTGTCTTAATGCAAATTAATTCATGTCTAAAATTCCATGGTTTCTGATTGGCTGCTACACTTATCGTGCTACAAATTGCTTCGAAAGTGATCCACAACAAAATTGTAGCACATGTCGTTACAGTTGTGGTGTGGAATTGGAGTGATATTTTTGTCGTTTAGTTATCGTTCTTGTTGTGAAGGCCCCATTAGTCCAAATAAAGTTGTTTATTAATATAGGCCTTACACATTAACAACAGGAAACAGTGCAAAATTAAAGTCATTTGGTTAAGCTAAAGTTAAACGGCTACATGTGTTAAAATCGAATTATTACGGAACAAAGTGGTGTGTTTTTATCTAACAGTATTTGTTCAAAGATTGATTTTTGGAAAAACAAATTTTACTACTGCTAGCCAGAGGTATATTTGTGCAGGTGCAAAATATAAGTCAATGATAACTGTGCATTTACTTTTTTTTTTTAAATGATAATGCTGAGACAGTATATAGAATTATCTAATTCAGCAGCCCACACATCATCTTTCAGTACAGAGTGAAGTAGCACAGGTGTGACTGACCTCTGCAGATGAATGACAAGGAAAGCCAGAGTGTCACGATTGGCCTGAGGCAGGTCACTGATGGTCTGGTACATCAAGGCAATGCTGTTGTCCTCATCGCTCACCTCTGAAAGAAGTAATCAGTCATAAAGTCTCAAAAAATGTCACAAACAAATGTCACAAAATGTGTGCAGTGGCTGTGAGAAAATTCATTCTAGTGTGGGACACTCGCATCACTTGGAGGGAACAGAATAAGACAGCTGAATAAAATAAGAGCTGCTAACAGCACATTTATTATTGTATATTTATGCACCAGTTACAGTTGTAGGTCTTGCCCAACTAGGCTATTCATCAATTTCTGTTCAGACGAGGCACGTTCAAGGGGTGGCCATGAGTAAGGACATCCTATGTCATTCGCATGGGAACTCTTCACTAGAGATATGCCGATTGATTGGCTGATGAGTGGAATCAGGTCCTGTGGGTTAAGCCTGCTCACTTCCAATCATCAGCATCTATATTCCATCATATTGCATTCCTTATAATAACTAACTGTTTAACCCATGAAAAGATGGTTATATTTGTTAAAATGTCTGATGTCTTTAGCATAGAAATCTAGATGTACTTGGTGGCAAATTGTTTTGCTCAGCGAGTATGTCGTCATGCGCCCAAAGGAACTATGATATTCAATCCTTGGGTGTGGGGGAACAATTACAACCCTCCACGTGGGTAAGGAGTCGTTGGGCTTAGTGCTGTTTGAATAGGCTTGTTCATTCATTCATCATGCTCAGTCTTAGCCAGAGCCATAGAAAAGGCTTTTTGGTCATAGTGCCATCCTAATATGTGTAGAGGCAGTTTGAAAGGTTCTGTCCCTAGGATCTATAACTGTCATAACTGAACATCTTGATATCTTTGCACTTTATGTCTAGTAGTTAGTTGTATGTCTTAATTTTTAACTGCACATTTGGAGCTTTGAGAAATGCAATTTCAGTCTGCGTGCAATGTACTGTTGCAGTGCTTGATTGACAAAGTTCGCTTTGACTTTGACTTTTGACTATAACACCTTGTCATAACTGAACAACTGAACAAAAAGAGTTCCATCACTTTGTTTTCTATTAGAATGTCCTAACTGAACGCAGTGTGACTAGTTGCATTGCTACGCAACTTTTTAAAAAGATTTTAGTCGTTGGGTCCGTTTCTACCGTCAATGCTATACGGCAACCCGACACTCGCTTTCAGTTAAGACACGGTGTAAGCATTATTCGGTTATAGCAGATTCCGTTCATTCAATGGGAGAGAGCAGCCAATTTCAAAAGTCTGCTTATCTGGCTAGCACCCACCTGCAGCATCCATGAAGGTCCGATTGAGACGGAAGGTGAGCAGCGGCTCCCGCAGGTTCCGTAAGAAGTCCTTCAGAAGGCCGGTGATGGCGTGGATGTCGTCCACCTTGCTGACCAGCGGGACCGTCTTCCCACGCAAGAACTTCTCCTTGAGCTCCCGGACAGTCTTCTCCGCCCCAGACAGCCGGTACAGCCCAGCCTGCATGGGGTGAAGGAGTGGGTGAGAGGAGGGCGGCACACGTGGAGGGAAAGGGTTTAGCAAATGTTCCCACAGCCAGTTAGGCTTCTCACTGACAGCATGCTGAGATGCTTTACAGGTAGCTGGAGAGACTATTGGATTCTCAGGGCTGAGAGTGAAAAAAAAAATAAGACAGGTGACCACTTAAACACATGAACACACCATGAAGGTGGCCTGTGGAAAGAACATGCCTCACGCGCTCACACACACACACACAGGAAACACTAACATGACTAGCCTTCTACTGCCCTATATCAACCTTAATAAATTGTGAGCCTGAACTTTTCTTCCATGGCGGGAATGTGGGTACAGTTGGGGGTGTTTAGAACACTACTTAGTGATGGCCGTACAAGGATGCACATTTAATTCAGAACATGTCATTTAGCAATCCTCATCACTTCTATGAGGATACAATGATATGAAAAGTTTGCTGGTACGCCTGATTAGGCATGGTGCCTGAATACCATCAGGCCTGGATTCTGCATCAATTCTCACAATTCAGGCATTACAAATTTAGAAGATTCTGAACATATCTTTATTCTGATAAGAGTTAACATTCTATGTCTTATATTGTGATATTAACGATGATTACTTTTTCCTATTCTCATGTCAAAGGTTGATAGTGTCGTTGACCGGAGGTCATAAGCTCAGGTCAGTGTGCGTACTCACCTCATTGAGGCCACGATGTTCTATCTCATTGACACAGTGCACCACCAGTGGCGGGATCATGGGAGAGGAGCCGGACACATAGTCGGACAGAGTGCCCTGTGCACATGAGAGGAAGCCAAACGACAAGCGTCAGAGTGGAACGCAGAACACAACACCACCACTAATAGCAAGAGTTAAATATGACAAACAACATTACATTTACCAATTAAACAAGCAAATTAACAAAAGAATATTTCTGCCGATGAGGATAGATCGCAAATGGACAATTGCGGTGTGAATCGGGCATTATAACAATGTAGCACAGTTTCCAATTCAATTTTAGAAATGTAGAATTTACTTCACTCTGCGTCATACCTCGCCAATCCTAACAGGGGTGCCAGCCATGGTGGGTATGCACGGCAGGGGGCAGCGCTCTCGGCACTCAGGATGGGACACCACGCGGCAGTCTCTGCACTTCAGAGAGATCTTCCCAAACTTGATCCTCTTCCCACAGGGCACACACGACTCAGGTTTGATCACCTGTTCAAAAGAGTAAAGAGGCCACAGTATTCAGACCATTAAAAAAAAAAAAAAAAATCAATGTTGCCACTACTGTGCAGTTTATGATCACTGGCAATACTCAATTCTCTCAGTTTTCAAGAAGTGACCATGTAAAACATCTACATCTACAAACATCCACTATGGACTGATTGCTGGGGTATAAAAGTTATATTAGTCCAAAACTAGTCTGAAGTAAAATCTAATACAAATGTATTACTGCTCACAAGAGAGAGCGAGTTGATGCTCTTACCGTTTTGGAGACAAACTCATGCAAGCGCACGCCGCCATTGCTGGTGGGTGTGCTGGGCTCTGTGGAGGTGGTGATGAGCCTCTCCGGCCGGCTTGGCTGCTTGAACACTTGATCACTGGACTGGATGGAGTCTGTGTCCCAGTCCTGGGCTGCTGGGAAAAGGGACAGGGATCAGATCATTTACCGTAATTCTGCCACAGACAAATGTCCTGCTCAGCCCCAGTTAAGTCCTTGAGGGTTCAGGAGGACATTGGGGTTTAGCTTGATCAACCAAAACTAAGACACACCAATTAATATAAATTTGGACACATTGTCAATTAGGAAGGCCTATTCAATTGGCAGCACAATCAAACCAGCGTTCCTTATGAAGTCCTTATGAAAAAAACTAAGACAACAAAATCAAAGACACATGTTTAGGACCTTTCATGTAGCAATCCCTGCAAAGACACATTTAAGCTCACCTGTCTTTCTTCTACTGCGAGTCCAGTATGGCACAGTTTCAATGGTTGAAACAGCCTCAATGGGTCCTCCGTTAGCAGGCACCATCACAGTGGTCTTTGCCACCAGTGACTCGTTGCCCTAGAAGGACAAGACACACGATAAACACACACGGCTACTGACACAGGACAGTCAATGTTGCATGAATGACCATTTGGTACATAGCCTCCTGTATGAACAGGAACCAAGGAGTGACAGAGAGCTATAAAAAAAAAAAGTATTTGCTTTGCAAACACACAGGCCAAAAAGTCAATTTTCCTGATGTCAGTACTGAGTACTGTCACTATGGTTGAGTATGCGCTCTGTCTGCCATAAAAATGAGCCTGGCTCTTTGTGGTTGTGGCAAAGTATGGCGAGAGGCCATCTGAGCGTACTTGGTGTTTGAGCCGTACAAAGGGACCTCAAAGATAGGCTGACCCTGGTGTAAGGGACCCCAGAGATGGGTGAAGCACCAGTGTGGAGAGAAGTGTATAGTGGAAGCGTGAAGGGTTCCAGAGTATATGTGAAGAACAATCTTTTTTTCTAACATGCTTCCCAAAGAAGAAAGCAGTATGACAGAGTACCGTTACTACAGTTGAGTGGGGTATCACTGCGCTCTCCCTTTGTTACAGGTAACTATGCAAACAAACAGCAAACAGCTCTCAAATGCCACTGAGCAATGTTTCATCTTCAGTACCTTGTCTGATGTGCGGCCAGTTGAGCGAGACTTCTTTGTACCACCAGCTGGACCATCTGTGTGGTGTCTGGATGATCGCTGAAATTGCGTTCAAAATTATCAAGATTAGATTATCTATGGTTTATCATAGAGGTACCATCTTCCCCAGGTATCGAAACGGAACTTACTCTTTTTTGTCGTTTCTTGAGCCGCACAGTTCTAACCAAGGAGGAATCCCAGTCCTGTTGTGTGTTATTTGAGGGAGCAAAAATATATATTTGTAAAGGAAATGTCACATTTAGCCAGTATTAAAAAGATCATTCCCCTTTACTGAGTCTCACCAAGAGACTTACCAGTGAGTCATCAGTCTTGTCAAAGCTGATGTCCGACAAAATAGAAGCAGACTCATCTATGGTTGGCAATCTGTTGGGAGTACATGGAATATGTAAGAAAGCCTCATTGCACAGCAGAAAAAAAATGGCATTGACTGAACACCTTGCTTAACAGAATGACAAAGAGGAAGATGTCATATCCACATCCTCATCATAGCATAATAATGATTTGTAGTCCCAGATGGTTGCTATTATGGCATAAAAAAATCTACCAGGTGGCTGTGCCACATTATCCTTCAATGCAATTCAAAGCTTCTAGGCCATTGTACCTTAGGCTGGTATTGAGGTTGGCATGGGACTGAGGTCTGACATTGAGGAAGGCCAAGGCAGAGCGCTGTTCTTCATTTAACTGGATGCTGTTACTAGAGCCTTCAGAAATCAGCAACTCCCGTATCAGCTGTACTTGACGATCCTGCAGAACAAAATAGGGTGAGTCTTTAGAACATGACCCATGAAGTACTACGTAAGGAGTAGGCATAACAGCAGCAAAGTATAACATAGGCATTAGTTTAATCCATGGTCTAATTAAAATGGCCCATTGTGCTTCTTACGCCCTGGCTATCGCTTAAATTTATGTCATGCATCATGTGAACAGCTCTACCATTAGATAGGCTGCACTATTGCAATTTCAGGTGTGATATTGCCATGATTTGTAATGCACCCAATCTCATCAGTTGTAGTCTAGACAGCACTCAATAACTACTTTCATGTACCTATTTACTTCACTAGTAATCTAAAATGTTACCCAAAACAGCACAAAAAAGCAACCAGGCATGCAGTCATGTGTGAGTGTTTTGGGTGGGGATTGCTGATTCATCTGTGAGTATAAGTGTGTTTTTGTGTGTGTGTGTGTGTGTGTGGGGGGGGGGGATACTATGTAAGAATACATAACAGTATGTGCAGGACAGGTGTAGGATTGGTAGGAAATGTGCATATGTTGTTTAGTGAATGCATGAGATGGATGGATGAATAAACACCAATTTCAAATATTATTGCTAGATTTCAAGGATGCATGGTTGGACTGAATGAGTGAATAGGCTGTTTTTATGATAATATTGTTTTGTTGTTATTGCTTCTAGTGTATTGTTTTAAAAGCCCTTCTAGGGACGGGCATTGGAAATTAGCTTTTGGCTATAAATGCTATGATGCTTGCTGTTTGGTTGTTATGCAACCTACATGTTATGTATCTGTCCCTATCAAATAAATCAAACTAAACTAAACAACACAATTGCCATATCTTTAACTAGTGGTGGATTTTAGCTGGTTTGTTTAAAAACAAATAAAGATTTGCCCTAATATTGCATTCTTGCAACTGGAAACAAACTACAATCATCAATCTGTCATGACTCATGGTGAAGTACGATGTACCAAGTTCCTCTTACCAATTTCTCATATTCAACCTCTGCTTTCTGTCTTCTACGAATCTCAACGTCCACTTGATTACGGGCATGTTTGAGCTTCACCTCCAGAGAACCTCTCTCAGTCTCTGCCTTGGCCAGCACCTCCTTACAGGTACAGAAATCCTGCTCCAATTTCAGCCATTTGCGTCTGCACTCGTCGAAATTCAATGCCATTTGAATAAACTCTGATGGAAAAGCCAGATATTCACATTAAGTGGATGCTTTTCAGCAACAACATTTAAAAAAATGTGGCTACCGAGGTACGTTACTTACGCGGCTCAATGCCCTCACTGAGCACATCCACATGAGCCCGCATGCCCTGGAAAAGGCTGTGTAGACTCCTCATTGAATGGTCCATGGTCTTTGAGCCAAATCATAGAGAGTAAGAGGGTCAATAGAGTATTCAATGACTTTTGGATTAAGTTGTAACGTTACTAACTTAAGTTCAGCCATCAGCACAACGTCGTCTAAATGTATTAAAATGGTTGTAAGAATGATCAACCTCTGTTATGGATGTCCGTGCCATCTGACAAAGCTAGTAGGCTATCATAGCTAGCTGTCTACGTTAACGTTAGTTGTAGGTTCGAGATCACAAGCTAACTGTAGATAAAGGATCAATGAACTTTATTTATCACACTTTAAACATGCACTGAAATGGTTCAAAAGATGAAGAAAGATAGTCTGTAAGATATTTGACCAAAACGTGACTTGGCTCGCATAAGTAAAAAGCTAACTTACCAAGCTACATAAATAATGGGATGTTGCAGCTATCGATATGATAGATCCGCTATCGCAGACTGCCAAATTTTAACATGCTAAAAGCTAACTTACTTAACTTATAAATAGCAAACGTTTCGGCGTTAGGTATGTATATTGGTGACTTACATTGTTTTCAGCTCCAAGCCGTATCGGATCTTGTTGTAATAAATGTTATAGTGCCATACAGTCTTTACTGGAACTTCAAATGTTGCTTGCCATCACCATTATGTTGGAATTATCGCCACAACAGACCACTGTTTGGATAGAAAGTTGCATTTCAAATTTTCCCGGCGACCAATGACAGTGAAGACGTACTGCCGTAAACGTGATGACGAATAACTTATGGGCGGGGTATGAATGAGAGATCACAGACAAGCAACACGTCAAAAAGTCGGCCTTGTTTCTCATAAAAAAACTGATTGTGAAGCGGTTCTTGAGTCAGGACCGAGTGACCGTTGGTTTTTAAATGCAGCCAAGACCGAGTCTTTGAGGAAACCACAAAAATAATTAAAGGAAGTTTATTTGTCATATGCATTTTATTATTGTTGTAACAAAATGCTTTGAAAATATGTGGTTATTATCACCCTATTTGTGCAAAGTAGGCTACAGAAGTGCAGCAGCCTACTTAGGAAAGGGGCTACTACATTAGTTGATGGAAAAGGTGAGTGGGTAGTGAGGATGGACTGATGGGACAAGCAAGGAATATGGCTCAGGCTCAACTCCCCAGGGTCATGGCGAGGGATTAGGGTGACCGGGAGATGGGTGTGCTGTTGTAAGCCTATGTGAGGTGAGCGTAGTGGAGGTGTGCGGAGAGGGAGAGGGTGTGGTGGCATGGGCAGTGTGCTGAAAGTAAGTTTAGTATGTGTGTTCTGATGTGTGTATGGGTGTGTGTGTGTGTGTGTGTGGGGGGGGGGCTGTATGTGTATAATGGGATGGGGTGTTTGGGGGATAGGATGGGTGAGGGATGGGAACAGAAGGAAGGACAATAATGTATAGGGCTTGATAGGTATGGAGAGATCAGAACAAAAGAGAGAATCTACCAAATTGCTACGTTGGAGCCAAGAGAACTCCCCATATCCATCAGCCTGCACGTCTCGTCCCTCTCCGCCATTCTGTTTACCACGTATGGGACCATCAAAGGCTGATCCTGATAAGCCCAGCTTACTGATCCTGATGAACTTTTTACAATATTTCCTCCACATATAAGCCTATTATTTGGCTAATATTTTGCTTATTTTATTTTAATAGTTTTTTTTTTGCTGATTTATTTAGCCTATTTTATTCTTCCTGTATTCTGTAGGCCAAATATATCTTAATTTTCTATATGCAATTTCACTACATGCCTACTATGTGACAAATAAACTCTTGAATCTTGAATCTTATAATGTCCAAGGGAGATGTAAGAAGTGGGAAGTCAGGTGAGTGTTAGCCTGGCTTTGGCCAACCCCTTGATCTACGCTTATCTACTGTACGTAGGAAGGCAATAAAGCTAGGCTAGGTGAGTGTACATTTGTTTAGTTAGGTGTGTGTGTGGTGCAGTTTATTATGTGTTCACTCTTCAGTGCTGAGGAGTAAATGTGTGAAGTCAGTATAGTGTGAGTTCAGTGTTAGAATGTATTCATGAGTGCTCAGGAGTGAATGTGTGAAAAAAGTCAGTGTGCGTTCAGGGTTCGGATGGCCTGGGGAGAGAAACTTCTGCTGAATCTCTCAGTTCAGGTCTTGTGACTACATACAGTAGGTGCCTTCTTGATCTCAGTGGTTAGGGTGAGAAGAGTCCTTCAGAATATCTTGGCAATAGCAGTACTATTCTAGAGTAGATGTCTTGCAGGACAGGGAGTTGAGTTGATTCAGCTGAACTGCAAAAAATAGTCTCGAGATCGGAATACAATACTGTAATCTGAAGAAAACGTATGTCCATTAGAACTGCTGTGCCTAATAGGGCTACATTTCCACCAAGTTTCAAGGCCCGGTGTTTCATATTTTTTCAGTCCATAGGTGGCACTATATAGCATACATGGGTATGTGAGGGCTTCTCTACAATGGCTCCTTGAGACATACATTCTGTCCAGATTTCGGGGAGGGGGGTCACAGTGGTAAACGAGTGCACCCCGGAAAAGACGTAGCCTACTAGGTAATTTATTTCCATTATTTTACCAGCTATTTGTCCAGCTTTACAGATGCTGCATGTGCCAGCCGGGTCCAGCACAATATCAATCACTTAGCTTTTGGACCTTTGCAGTGCCACTTGTGACCATAAGTGTGCCAGAGGTCTTCTTCACAGGCTCTGAAATGGACTTGTCAACTTCGAGGCAAGGCATCTGGAAGCAAACATTTATCAGTAGTCAAATTTGGACTCCATTGCTGTTTGCCATTTAGAATTCTTCAGCCAATATGGATCTTGTTCACCTAAAAAAATGAAAGTGAAGTTGGTGTAGGATTGCTCAGGAAGCTTTTTCATATAGGCTACTGTAAACAAAACAGGTAGTAATATCCATCAAGTGCACCCAGCTAAATGCTTGAAAGAATTTAGCTTTATCCTTGATCTGATCTCAGTGGTGTTGTCTGATCAGACAATCTGATGGTTTGTTCATGAAGAATTTCTTATCCAAATAACCATGCAAGAAGGAATTATACATGGGTTATTGTAGCACGTCAGAGAATTGAATTTAGACAGTAGGCCAATACATTGGGGAATTAACATCATGTTAAATTCTAAATTGCCTATTTGTAATCAGATAATGTTTTAGATTACTACTCTGTCATATTAAATTAATAATAATTTGTGAGGGTACAAATTAGGCACACCTCACAATTCGTCTCTAAACATTTTCCTCCAGGTAGTGAAATCCAACTTTATACAGATTTTGATGCAACATTTGCGAGGGATTTAAATACATAGCCTCGTTGTATTTGTTTCAACAGGCTGGACTAAGAAATGGGGTTTATGTCATCATTATTATTTCGGATGTGATATTACGCTTGTAATGATAATCCTATAGGCATTATGTAGGCTATGCGGATTCAACCATAGATCAATAATTCAGAAATTCTATGAAACACCACAGCGCGCAAAAAGTCTTGATTAATTCCTATTCGTCAATAGCATTGATCACAGTGGTGAAAGAGGCTGGGGGCTGGGGGGCGAGATAGAGAGAGAGAGAGGGAGAGGGAGATCCTGCCGAGCTCCAGTCGGGAGGTTTGTCCGTAACTTGCAAACCGAAGTCACTGCTTCGGGAGCTCAGTCAGACCATTCAACGGGACTGTCCAGCGCGTGGACGGCCTGTATAATCCCCGAAAGCGTCGCTAATTGACGACTGCAAAGATGATTGCAACCACGCAACAAAACATGACAACGGACCTGGTAAGGCGATTTTGTTACTTCAATTAGTTATTTTCTCTAATGTGTTATATAGATTATTGATTCTCCAAGAAAGAGCTGAAACACCATATTTTAAACTCTCCGTGTGCGCGCGCATGGGCATTCACAGACGCGCGTGCAAGACTATGCTTTTTGTCACAATATAGCCTACTCTTGACTATTGTGTGTAATTTATATTCAGGTGTACTGTACTGGCAATTGGTCTATAGGAACTGTTCCCATGAAAACGTCCTCATTCATAGTTTGAAAGAGGCAATCAATAATCTGTCCCCTCTCATCCCCATCCCAGTACACCGTAGACTGCAGTCTAGCTTACCAATGGATTGGGTTTCTCAATGGGCACAGTGCAGTTATCCACCGATTTCGAGGTTCAGTTCTCTAAGATAAAATCTCCAGATGTTTCTCATGTTGCAGTAGCCTATACATCTTCCTATTAGCTTTGGTTCGCTTTCCGTTACTCATAACTTCTTTGCAACATGTTTTTATATTCTGTTGAACACATAGTGAATTAAACCTTTGCCCGATCCTTTGACCAGCATGTTGAAAAGCACATTATGGCCACTTACCTTACTGGCAGCACAGTTGATATATAGGCTATTTTATCCTTTTAAACAAGTGCAACATTCATTTGTTTCAGTGCAACGAAATGAGATCCCCAACTTACATGACATAAGGATCAAAAAAAAAAGAGAAGAAGTGGACAGCAAAATAATCCATATTGCCTTTTACATTAGAAGTTAATGTTATGTGTGTCTGATGATGAATATTAATATATGTCAATGTCCAAAATACTCAGGCAAGCAATATGGGATTTTCCATTAAACACATTAGTATGCCCTGGATAACATCTTCAGTAATAAATAATATAAAGCAATTGACATTTGCTTCATGTGCAAGTCCTGTCATGCTTTCATGTCATAGTGTGATTTTATTTAGGCCAAGGACAACATGTCATATTGAAGTTTGTGTTGCCTTGCAGATGTCTCCCTCTTTCTGTCTCTTTGTGTATTCTCCTAAGGCTTTCTGGTAAAGTCTAAACAACTTTTTGTACGTCACGTGACGCTAGTGGCAGGCTCCCTCAGCAGCAGAACTGCTGACACCTAGAAAGTGTCACGGTGACTAAATGTTATTGTTGTTGTCTGCACATTACTTTGAAAAGAGGGGTGCGAAAGACTGGAATAACACAGTTATTTCACAGCTTTATCCAGATGACAGCAAGGCAAGGGGTCTCAGTGCTGAGTGTAAGGGCTTTTTGGTTGGAAGGTCTCGCATGCAATTTATTCTCATAAATGAATCTAACAGGAACAATGTGTTGCTGCAGTGTGCCAATAGGAGCAGCATTTTTTACTTACAGGCAATTCTCCGCCTCTCATTTCTGCCCCTGGGCTTCAGTCTACCTGGGTAATTAGTTTCTTGCTATTACATGGCTTCCTTGGCTTTGTGTTTTATGACCGAAAGCAATATTGTCCTCAGTAATTTGGTTCCACATTAGCAATCACAGAAGCTACAATATGACAGCTCATCGCAAGAAGAAATATTTCTTCCTGCTCTTGTCAGTGTAATCATATTTATTCTCATTTGGTGTTTTTAATGACTTTTTTATTTAGACAGATTTCCCAATTACGTTTCAGTGAGGGATAAGCGCCATACAGTAGATGGTGGTGTGAGTGATTTAACTGTTGCGTGGTGTTTTGGTAAAGTGGCTGGGGAGATAACCAAAGTGGCACATTGGCTCATTTTTAATTATTTGATCCTCTGTAGAACCCTGTCAGCATTCAGCAGCAGCAGCAGCAGCACATCGAGAGGGCCATGACTGGGAGCTCTGTTGCACACTCATTTCATTTCACCACATCACATCTCATCTTGGCAACACTCCTCCATCTCTCTGCTCTCTTCCTCCCTCTCTTTTTCTCTCTACTTCTCCCTCGGTTTTCTTCCTCTATTTCCACCTCACTCTCATTGTCTTTGGAGTTGCAGTGACACCACTGTTCACTTCACAACCTTCGTTTTACTCAATTCAGCATTACGATAAATATGAGTTTCATGAAGATGCTTTCTGTTATATTCACCAGGGGATAATTTCATAAATGCATGTTTCTCTGAGAACACAATTGCCATAATGTTTGTTGGTATACTCAGAAGACAAGTCATTAATCCCAATGATGCCAGAGCATGCAGTGTGTGTGTGTGTGTGTGTGTGTGTGTGTGTGTGTGTGTGTGTGTGTGTGTGTGTTTGTGTGCGTCCCTCCCTCTTGTTATTCTGTAGTCTGGTTAGACTGTAGCATCTTCCCCTCGCCTCCCTGCACCAGTGCCCATACATCCCTACTGCTGTGCCACTAGAGTCTGCTAGCCCTGAGCATTTATGTAGACGTCTTCCCTCCATTTTGCTCTTAAATACACTCGCATTGATCGGAGGCCCACACATTACCTATGTCACAAAAGAACCAAATTACTCTCTTGATTCTCTTTAATCAATCCAAACCAGTGTGTGTGTGTGTGTGTGGGGGGGGGTATGCATGAAACACAAGCTCAGTTTTACAGAGTTAACACATACAGAGTTGCTGATAAGTGCAAATAAGTTGTTTTCTTCTTCTTGAGTTTGTGTTGTGCTCTGTGCACCCTACAGGGTGCCGATGCTCTTCTTCATTTTCCAGTCTGTTCGTGTCTCTGCGGATCACACAGGCTATTGTGTGGAGATTAGTTAGGGTCTGCCTCCGTGCTTTCTCCTTCCAGTGCAGCCAAGCTCCAACGTCTTAGCAGAGAGCCCGATTTAGAAACAACACACACACAGAGCCTAAACCAACACCCTCTGTGGACAGAGGCTACTCAGCCACAACTGGATGTCATGGTGATAAATTCCTTCCACTTTTTAATAGTTTTTCCAGAGGCAAAATCATTTGACCTTACATGGTGTCAATTTATTAGTACAGGGAAGTATTTTCAATTAAGGAGAACCTAATGCAGACAAGACTCTGATTCACTCTATAACAAACACAGGGAGTTAAATAACTCTCAAATAACTGTCACAACTGAGTTCCTTGCCTCTGTTGCTCTTGGGTACTCCTTGTACTGTCTGTAAAACACCATGAGACATTATATTGTAATTGGTGCTGTACAAATATTATTAAATTGAATTGAATTGAATCAATTGATGACACTGAGTGACTTTGGCTGAGAGCTAAGCTTACTTAATCCTGTCACATTGTGAATAATACTGTAGAAATCTTTAGAAAGACTTCAAGTTGGGTGGTATACTATTATCACTTTCATCACCTTCATATGCTAGAGTAGCAAACAGGTTGACTTGTAAAGTATAGAGCCTTTCACATCACACACTTGGTTTAAACGGATACTGTGTACACCACAAACACTGCAGTTGTTTCTTTGATTATTTAAAAAGGGACCCTAGATTTAAGCCTTGCTATAGTATAGTCTGGATTTTGCCTTGGTCTTGGCTCTAGATGGGCCTCTTGATCACTTTAGTGTTATTGTTGCATTTGCTGCTCTTTTGGGAAAAGCTGTACTTACTGCCTGCAGTTATTTGAAGTCATGAAGAGATTAAATTTCTGCATCTTTTGAGGCCTTTGAAGAGAGTTACACTGTGTGTGTGTGTGTGTGTGTGTGTGTGTGTGTGTGTGTGTGCGAGTGTGTGTCTGACGATACTGTACTCTTGGTCAACCATAGGAGTGTTGCAGTTATCTGTTTCTTCTGATATCATTCACTGAGCCTCTATATCCTCTCTCAATGCACTCTCTATTTCACTTGGGATCTTAAGTTCTTGGTGCTGGCCAAGTTTCTAGATTAGGGAGTGGAGCCATAAGCAACTAACCTCCATTTAATCCTCCATTTTTATTTTATCACAGCCAAATGCCAAGGCATACCTCTGGCCATTCAGGGCTTTCTTGAGTTGAATGGCTGCAGCCCGCCAACCCAGTGCTGCCCATGCTCTCTTTCTGCTTTTAAAGATTTAATGACGTGGGCTGTCCATCATGTGGCGCCATGCAGGTCAGTTCTAGTGGCTCAGCAGCTAAGTGAATAACGACTGCTGAATATGGATAAAACGGGGAGGATTTGCATTTAACGTCAGGAAGGTGATGCAATCCGCAATTCCGCTATCCGCAATTCTCTGCACAAGCGTGAGTGAAATAGTGAGAATTCATTCTCATGACAAGAAGACAATGTGAGCGAGCAATCAGGGATGGAAAGAGAGAGAGAGAGGACAGGAGGGAGGAAGAGAGAGAGAATGTGACTTGAGCCGTGTAGGGGAATGGTGTGGTGGAGGATGGTTCTGTGGGGGCTGAATGGCATGTGTGCCACCTGTGTGCTGCTTGTGTGTGTGCGTGTGTGTGTGTATGTGTGCGTGTTCGTGTGTGTGTGTGTGTGTGTGTGTGTGTGTGTGTGTGTGTGTGTGTGTGTGCTCAGTTCCGTGCCCATGCTGGGTGGGAAGCATGATAAGCCAGCAGCAGCAGTGGGCTGGTCATGATACAGGAAGCAGGGAGTGCATGGCACTGCTAATGAGGAGACTGCAAAGGTTGCATCCAACAGGCCCCCTCCCCGACACATACTGCAAACACACACACACACACACACACACACACACACACACACACACACACACACACACACACTCACTCACTCCTGGTGTGGGCTCTCCTCTGTCCTCCTAGATGCCAGACCCTGGAGAGTGGTGGCAGCAGCATCTCAGAGACTGCAACCCCCACCCCAACACCAACACACACACACACACACACACACACACACACACACATTTGTCCCCGACACACACTCCTGGTGTGAGCTCTCCTGTCTCCTCCTGGATGCCAAGCCCTGGAGAGCTATGACAGTGGAGTCTCATGGAAGCCCTGTTTCACCCCAGAAGCATTGCGGATACAGTCATTTAGTTGGAGGAAGCGCACCACTGGCCACCAATGCTTTTGGCAGAGGAAAGGCGAGCATATGTGGAGAGGAGCAATATGCCCGTACAGCAATATGCCAGTGGGTCTCGTTGGCCTCAAGGTCATTCCTCATCTCCCGTTTGTAATGTGTCCTTGTTAAAATGTAATTACAGGCACACAAAAAATCAGCCATCCACACAACCTGTGGTGAATGTGAATTACTTGACACTGTGTTTTCTGGTGTCATCCCCACTACATCTGCACTGCGGATGATCATTTTGAATCACCTCAGTTTTTGTCAGAACAATTTCTACTCTTTCTCTCGCTCTTTCCCCGAGGTCTGACCTAATTGAGTTTCTATCACATTTTCTTTGTCTTATTGATGTCTATGTGCTCAGACCATTCGCGCAATGAGTGTATGAAATAGGTGGCTGGCTTTTGAAAGGAAGGCAGGTGGCATACATTTACAGCATCCAGGAGCCAAGATTGTCACTTATTTATCTCTGTCAAGCTTTACCTTGTCAGGACTGAATGCCCTAAAGCAAAGCAGAGAGCTGAGCATTTCTTAAAGGGCACACAAAGGGCTGTGTGATTTCATCCATTATGCTGAATAACAAAACCAGTCCTGTCAAACTAAACCTTAACTTCATGACACAGAATCAACACAGGTCAGCAAATACCCCTCCAGTAAATCCAGTTAATACAGCATCTTGGCTAATGGCCTCCATTTTTCAACCACCGAGACAAATTGGCTATTCTGCAAATTTGGAGTTGAATTATATGTTAATCTGGAGTTGTGACACAAGATCAATGGTAGTCAGTCATTTAAACAAGACACTGTAAAACCACTTTGATGGCTGGCGGATACATTTATCAATGAATCTACTCTCACCACCTTCTCTGAAACAAACCTTGTTCATCATCATGTTTTTTTTTGTTTTTTTTTCATCATCAACCCTATGAGATTACTGCCTATGGATTTGTTTTGCATGGTTCACCAGACGTAACAAAATTATGCAAACGACAGTCAACTCCGCATGCAGTGGCTTCATTAGTCCTCCTGTTGGGCTCGGGGTGATTTATCGCCTGTTTTTTTTTTTTACAACCACTGAGGGAGGAGAAGTACCCCCCCGAGACTAATTTATGAATTGCTCACACCCCCTGTGGAACGGGCAAAAAGTAGCCCTGCTGCTCATGAAGTCGATTCTGTGCTGGTATTTGTGTCCTAAGGCTTGTGTCGGCTCTTACATTACTACTCTCTGCTGTTACTACTGTGGTGATGGTGGAGGAGGAGGCAGAGGAGTCACTCAGTAAACAAAGGCTTGTAGGCAGCAGCTCAAACCTGCAGCCTCCCTCCTGAGCCTATCAAAGTGTCCTTGACAAAGACGCTGTTCCACATGGCTCCCAATGGGATGCATAGCAGCCTCTCACTTGGGTGAATATTAGGCATATTGTTAAGTGCCTTGGAGAATATATATAAATGGCTATATAAATGCAGTTAATTTACCATTACTTTTTTTCTGCATACTGCAACAGTCGTGAAAACTGAAACACACAGTTAGGCACAAGTCTTAGCATCCTTAACTTCAAAATGCAGCATTCTCTCAATATGGACGGCTGTATAGCGGAGATGTTTTGGCTGCTGGGTTTATGTATACGCGTATAAGAGGTTGGACAGTCTCCAGAGGCATGTCACAGTGAATAACACGGCTGCCTTTTTTCGCTCAGCATTCCTCTTACAGATTGTTCCCTGCTGGAATTGCCTCTTGCGCTCTCAGCATTGATCGCCCTCCCCCACCCTCCCGTGTTGTTGTAAGGCTTATGGTTCTGCACGACTTGCCGTGCTTTGTATGATATCTGGCGTGGAGCGGTCTGACACCTGCAGACAGGGGCTCTCCTCGCTCTCGCCACGAGGTGAGTGGGTGCTCGCTCAGAACCGCTTCTGCAATGCAGGAGCGGTTTGCTGACTGACAGTTTCATTAGGTCCTTGTGCCACAAGACCTTGTTGTGAGTGTGTGCGCTACTAATGAGAAATATGCTTGCCTTTAAGGCTCAGCTTTTTTCATCGATTCCATTTCTTGTGACAGTAGACACACCGTGTGTGTGTGTGTGTGTGTGTGTGTGTGTGTGTGTGTGTGTGTGTGTGTGTATCGGAGTCTAAGGAGCTGTAAATGCTCACACATTCAGGTTAGCTAAGGAAAGGACTTCCATTCCCTCCTCTCTCCTTCACTATCTACCCTGCTGATGTCTCATTTGCAAGTTTGATGAAACTCCGTCTCATTTCAGGCTATAGCGTCTCCCCCACCCCCCTCCAACTCTTGAAACGACAGAGTGATCTTAATGTGGAGTGTAGTCTAATTTCTTGGCTCAGGGGAATTCTGTCATTCAGACTGCCACACAACACAGGCATCCATTACAGGACAATCTTTCCAGCTCTTCCTGCAACTGCTGGCACACAAAGCCTAATTAGGAGGCTGTCTTCAAAATGAACAACACAATCTACATGTTGTCTGCAATAGAAGTGAGTGTGTTTTGTGGTGTGCCACATCAGCTCCTACTGCCTCTACTAAGTACCACTTGTAGACTACAGAGGCAGTGTGAAACTGTAAGTGATGTTGCCTTTAAGTCTGCAGGGGATGAGGCTCTTAAGATAAGACACCATGAAATGGAGCAGTGTCGCTGATGAGAATTGGCTGCTCTCTCTCTCTCTCTCTCTCTCTCTCTCTCTCTCTCTCTCTCTCTCTCTCTCTCTCTCTCTCCTCCTGGGTTGAGGGGTGTGTGGGATGTGGGGGTGAAACATGTTTTTTTGGATGTCTCCGCTGACTCTGCTGACAGCAGTTTTAATTTGAGCATGTTATGAAGCCTGGGCCAAGGAGATCTATTAAAGATGAGACCTTGGCTGCCGCCCAACTTGGCAACCACACAAGCTATAGAAGTGCATTTTTCTTTTGCTTTGCAGCAACTATGACAATGACCGTTAAGACGCCAAATGAGAATATTTTTTTTAGTCTTAGATGGGGAAAGTTTGTTTTAATGAACTGGAAAATTAAGAGGAGATTTTCATCCAACTTTTTTTTTGGATTGAGATAAGCCACAGGCATATTTGGATATCAGAAAGATCTTGTGTTGGTTTTGTTGAACGCTTCGCTTTGATCAGAGCTAGTTAGGCTTATTAAATCTGCTCCTCAGTTGTGTGCACCAACTTGCTGTTGAAGATTCTTAGTCAAAAGCACACAGCACCCTTAATGCCGCAGCCCATCCCAATTGAGAGATACGAGCTGCACTCATGACACATACCACAGTGGTAGTGATCTATTTGCTTCATGGAGAGCCATCCCTGACACATGCTCTCCTGTGGAGTGAACTTTCGCTGAATGGTCGCCCACCTCTGCATCTCTCTGTCCAGATGGATGAAATCTCCCCTGCGGCTCAGGCCCACGGAGGGCAGTCACCTGGGGACAGCCGCTGATGCATGGCCAGCCCAGCAGAATGACAATCTGTCAGGCTGCACGCAGGATGGATGGCTCCCTTTACTCACACACTTGCTCTCTCTCTCTCTCTCTCTCTCTCTCTCTCTCTCTCTCTCTTTCTCTCTCTCTCTCTGTCCATTTCTCTCTCTCACTGTCCTTTTCTCTTTCTCTCTCTCTATCTCTCTCTCTCTCTCTCTCTCTCTCTCTCTTTCTTCCTTCCTGACTCGCACACACACACACACACACACACACACACACACACACACACACACACACACACACACACACGGCCTCCACCCTTGGCAACCCTGTGAGAAGGTGAAAGGGGACGTCCATCTCTCAGTGGGCCATAGGGAGGACGACAGAGGCAGCAGGTCCCCTGGCGAGGCCCCTGATGAAGCCTGCACTTAGTTTCCACGAGTGCTCCATGATGGCCCTCTAACACCGCTTTGACTCGCACACTCCATCATTACAAGCGCCACTCAATTGTGATGAATATGCTGCATTGACTGTTGCCTGTGAGCGATGGAGGCTCCTGCGGTGGAGAGACGGGGATGTTCACCTCGGTCACGTGCCTGGCCCCCCCAGGGCAGTCTTACCTGCTGCTTCGACTCCGAGAAGCTTTATGCATGTTTATTGAACGTGCCTCCTTTGGGCATTCACCTGCTGCATTTTGCATGGACACGCTTGCCTGAAGAAGACCAATCAAAGTGCCAGTCGATGGAGTGCAAGCCTGTTGGCGGATAGTGGATCCTCTGCGACTCAAGCAGCCGCTTCCTCTCATGCTTCATCCTCCGCCGCCGTCGCACATGCCCCATTAGCATTGCTACAGGTGTAATGAAGTGGCAACACAGGGGAAATTCGGTGCAAAACGAACAGATATCAATCACGCGCAATTAGACGATCGTTTTGTCACTCAAAAGCTTTTTCTCCTTCCGTCTGCTACAGTAGGTTTGCGAGCGAGCAGTGCAGTGGCACGCATGTGTGTAAAGCACACAGATTTGCGTCCAGACTGGGTGGGCCTGATGCTCCCCCCCCAGGGGCTCTCTGCTCTGATACACTCTCCCTCTGTTTCTCTGTTTCTCTGTGCTGTGGCTCGCTCCTATTGTGAGCTCAGCAAATGAAGCTACGCTAATGGACTCTCCCTCAGCTGTGCAGTCTACCGCGCGCGCGTGTGTGTGTGTGTGTGTGTCTGTGTGTGTGTGTGTGTGTGTGTGTGTGTGTGTGTGTGTCTGCGTGCGCATATGTCTCGGTGTATGTGTGTGTGTGTGTACAGTGTAAGTGTGTACAGTATAAGTATATGTGTGTGTGTGTGTGTGTGTAAGTGTGTACATTTGTGGTTTGTGGTTTCTATCTATCTATTTTGATATCAAATGCTGCATATGCACTTCCTTGTGCATGTGTAGGGGTGTACTGTAGGGTATGTGCTTTATGTGGAATTTCTGTACATTTTACGCTCCATTCCATTATGTTTTTCCTGTGTAGGACCTGGGGAGTTCAGGAGGACCCCCACGGAACTGGAAGGGAATTGGCATCGCCATGGTGGTGATCCTGGCTGTCATGTCTCTCGTCCTTCTTGCAGTGGTCCTTCTCACACCCGGTAAGGCAGAAGTGTGCGTGTGTGTGTGTGTGTGTGTTGGGGGGGGGAGATTAAAGCGAAGTGGAACCCAAGGGAGAGAGACTGGGGTGGAACGAGAGGGGCGGCTAGAAGGCGGTGAAAACAATTGGACTCAAGAAAGAGTGTTTGAAGAGGGATGGGAGGGAAATTGAAATGCAGGAGCCAGGCAGAAGCCTTGGGAGGAGGTGATGGCGGGAGGCTGGGGGAGGGAGGGGTGGGGTGGGGTGGGGTGTTGGGATGGCTGCTTGCTGGCGCGCCTGATGAAGCGAGGGAGAGAGGGAGACAGGAAGAGAGAGAGAGAGATTTGGGGACAGGTTCAGAATACACACAAGAGCACAGACCCTTTCAGACACCACAGTCAGACATACAGTACACAATCACACCATTCAAAGGCAGAAGGATAAAGGCATTCAACAATCCAACAAAGCCAAACAACAACACATAATCCTAACCCCCAACTGTGCTGTGGATGTATATGAACACAAATACATTTATAAACTGTCATGTAGTACAAGAGTATACACAAATGGTTTGCTTGTTACAGTACATGCTCTATATTTTCCCTTCATTACAGACGAGTCTCACCTCCTTCTGCAGTCCCCTCTCACAGTGGAGGATATCGAGAACCGTGGGTTCAAAGTTCACGACCCCAGCGTGAGCTGGCTGACCGGTCAGTGTCTTGAGGACTGGACACTGCAGAGTCTTTTGATCATTGGCTGACACCAATTTGTGCGACGAGCAGGCCAGGCCATTATCATCTGATTTGGCAGCCTCTCTCCTGTTCCCAATTTGTTTGGGATGAATGATAATGGTTGGCCCTTGGAAAAGCCCTGACTTGGCACTCTTTGCACTCTGTACCAGTTACTTAGGAATTGATTGTTTGTTCATGAGGCAGTTTATAATTCATATTAAATCATTGAAGCAAATGTTGTATTGCCAGTAAAAAAATATTTAAATATAATTTAATAAAACAAAATCTAAATAAAAATGAAATATTAGAATATGTAACACATATAATATTTTGATTTCAGCATTCACACATACAGTAAATGTCACTTCTTACGTTTTTAATAACACTTCTTCAATTTAACACAATTTCCTTTCTGACCAGTAACTCATAATGCGAAATGGCTTGCACAGTGATTGCTCAGAAATAGATTCTGACCCCTGTAGGTGATGCCCATTGACCTTTGCTCTCAATTGCAGAGAACGAGGTAGTCCTGCGCACCAGGGAGGGTCATGTGTTGACCTATGGCCTGCAGTCTAACCTTACCTCCACCCTATTGGACAACAGCACGCTGGTGAGTATAGTGCCACATAACTTGGGTAAGATTCTCGGAAGATGGGTAAGGAGATTGGGGTAGCAGGCCTGGTGTGTATTGATTTAGTCATATTGGCCGACAGCAGGACAAATGGAACGCTCAATAGAGGCCTGCCCTAAGCTACGGGGAGACTATGGAGCGCTTGTTAAACACTCTGTGGTAGAAAAAAGGGATCGGCCATGGTGAAGGAAGGGGGGAAGAAATGAAAGTGTGCACATTTTCACGGCTGAGCATCACCTCTTTCACCCCCTGCCTTTTGTCTTTTTTCTTTTCTCTCCCCTCGATTGCCTCCACCACCACAACCATCTCCATCACCTCCACCACAACCCTCTTCACCACCACCTCCTCCACCCCACCACAACCTCCTCCACCACCACTACATCCACCTCCATCACCATCACAACCCCCTTCACCACGACCCTCTTCACCACAACCTCCTCCACCACCACCATAACCTCCTCCATCACCACCACAACCATCTTCACCACCTCCACCACAATCCCCTTCACCACCGCCTTCTCCACTACCACTACAACCACCTCCATCACCACCACAATCTCTTCCACCACCACCTACTCCACTATCACCACAACCACCTCCTCCACCACCAGCACCTCCAGCACCACCCCCACCACCTCCTCCTCCACCAACGCCACAGCTGTTGCCGTATGTACCCTGCTGCTGTTGCCATTCGCTCCTGGTAACATATGGCTTCAAAGTGATTCCCCCAAACAGGGTCTCCTCTTTGAAAAGCACATCACTGTCACACAGAGAGACTTATGTGGGTCAGTGCCTGGGAGCCGCACGAGCAAGAGCGTGAGCGAGTGAGCGAGTGAGATAGTGAACGAGTGTGCCTGTTTTCTCCAAATGAGATGGAGGAATCCGGGGGCTTGCCTTTCTCACAGCTGCTCATTTTTATTGTCACACACACAGTGTGAAATCATTTTTCCTCTCTCTAAAAAGCTCCCCGAGCACCAGACTGAACTGTCACACCTTTGTCACTCATTTCCTCCCCTACAGTTTAATCACCAGAGCGCTGAGACAGATTCTAAAGACTGCAGTGTTTGTACTCTAGTGCGGGGTTTCTTTCGCTCTGTAAGTGGGTGGGAAAGAACAATGAAACATCAAGGCATTCATCCCTGTTGTCATTTTTATTTCAGGATCCTGAAGGCATGAAGTTCCAGGTGTCAGCGGATAAGAGATTCATTCTGCTGGCCTATAATATTCGTCCGGTGAGTAGCATTCAATCGCTATGCTAAAAAATAAAATATGGGTGAAGAAGCATATCCTCTTTCCAGACCTGAACCGTGGTGATGTCATCTTGAGTTCTAAGCCATCAGACCTTTTATTTCTTTGTGAATAGTGAACCATTTGCTTAACCTCAAGCTCATAAGTTTACATTGCAAAACAAACTCTGACATGGTCTTTGGTGCCCTTTAATTCACAGCATTGTTGCTCAGAGCCTATTTATTCACCAGCCCTGATGAAAGTCCTTTCTTCTGCAAAATAGATGAAAGCCCAGGCCCCTCCATTGCACATTGCGCTGGTGTAAATTCAATTGAAGCACAAACGCCTCCTCACACACGCCGCAGGATGCCAGCCAAAGAGATCAGAGGGGGGAGTCGGGAGAGCTGTGCCTCTCATCCACAGGCTAAGCGAGTCTGTTTGTGCTCAGATAGCCTAGCGATAATTGTGGCAACGAGGCAACAGCAGCAGCTCTCCTTTAATCCCCGTCCCAGGACGCGGGCGGAGCGGGGCAGGGTGGGGGTGGGCGAGGGGAACGTGGAGGGGCTGGAGGTCTGTGCGAGCCATAAAGGGGCACGGGTTGAGTCTGGCCCAGAGATGCCGGCACCGCTGCAGCTGCAGTAGTGGCAGCCTCTGCAGTACGCCAGAGCGGCGACGCCACACGCTTTCACGCTGAGCGCTGGAGCTGGATCATGGAAAGATGTGTGGAATTGAATATTCATAGGCTTGAGGATGGATGTGGTGGGGGAGACTGAGTGGGGGGGGGGGTTGGGGGCTTGTGGGGGTGAGAGGGGGGTTGTGGAGTGGTGGAGGAGACCTGAACGGCTTCATGTAGAACAAATGGGTGGAGAGAGGAGGAGAAGTGATGTGGGCTTTTGGGTGGGGAGAATGAGGCAGTGGGAAATGAAATCGCTCTGACGCGTCTGCACAGCATTTTAATGAGGCACTAGGAGAGAGAGAGAGAGAGAGAGAGAGAGAGAGAGAGAGAGAGAGAGAGAGAGAGAGAGAGAGAGAGAGAGAGTAAAAGACAGGCGGCGAGAGTGAGAGAGATTTGTAAGAGGAGAATGGTGAAGAGTGACTGACACAGAGAGAAGGTAGTGGAGAAAAAAGACAAAGAAAAGCAATTGAGAGTGTGACGGGCAGTGGGGCAGGGAAAGTGGCTGTGAAAGAGAGGGGATGTCAGGAAAGAGCCGGAGAAAGTGCTGGAGATTGAGCTCCTGCAGGACCTTCTACAGCCAGGTGGCCATCACTGGCCATCACACACACTCAAATAGCAAGGAGAGAGAGAGAGAGAGAGAGAGAGAGAGAGAGAGAGAGAGAGAGAGAGAGAGAGAGAGAGAAGGAGAGAGAGAGAGAGGGGTATTGAGAGAGGGCTATGAATAGAGTGAAGGGAAAGAGAAGATAGATATTGAGAAAGGGAATACAATGGAGAGAAGAGGAGAGGAGCGGTGTGTCGGGATAGGAGAAAGTGAAAGAAAGAAAGGGATGAGTGGGCCATGTGTAAAATCGAAAAGCCTCTCTCTCTCTCTCTCTCTCTCTAAGATTCTGTTGTATATCACGTAATGTCTCTCTCCCTCTCTGTGAAGATTCTGTTGTATCCTTGCGTATTTTTTGTCAGGGCATTTCCCCAGCTTGACCCTCTGCCTGTGCACAGAACTGCATGCATAATAGGTTTGGCTGCTTCCTCAGGGAGCGAGTGGGAAGTCCAGTGCAACAGTAATGGGCGACTTTGCAGGGAGACGAGAGAGAATGAGCGGCTCAAGCCCTGGATCAGTTCAGCCTTATTAAACATCCCTCTCTGATATATTAGCCTAGTCTGTCACACTAGGGCTTTGCCATGCTCTGTCTGCATGCGCCGCATTTCTGCACTATAATATCAGTGCGCTGGGTGATGCAATACCCACATGTGTGCACAGGATTCCCATTAGTATTTAATAAGAAGTTCTGGGCAAATTCAAATCATTTTTGTGTGAGCATCTTCTGATGTGAGATGGCTAGGTTTCCGATGCATGAAATATGGATGAAGAAATATTGTAGAGTTTGTCGATAGAGATACTCCGGATCTTTATAAAAAAGACCAAACACATTGAAATGAATTCTTTTTAGCCATCTGTGCATTGGAACCAGGTGTTGTCATTGACTATGCATTGTGCGATCCCTGGTGTGGTTCCGTATTTGGCCCACAGAGAGCAAGATACAAATATGTGTGAGGGTGGCACTGATGGTTTTGACACCACGGTGAGGAGCTCGGAGAGGAAGAAGTATATGTGTGTGGGTGCTCCGTCTGTCATACAGTGAAAAATCAGCCCTGTAACTGTTTGGGTGTGCCATCACGACAATCATGACTGTGTATCATTTTCAGCACTTTCTGCAGTTCTTTGCATTCCTCGTGAGTGCCATCTCCTGCATTTTTTTTTTTTTTTTTTGTAAAAAAATGTATTTCTCTGACTTTTCATTCTTTTCATTCACTCTCTCTCTGTCGTTCTTTGTCTATCAGTCCCTGTTACACACACACACACACACACACACACACACACACACACACACACACACACACACACACACACACACACACACACATTCAAGCTCTTCATCTCAGTGTCTTTACAATAATAAGGGAATGTGTGTTTTGATTTATCATCAGTACAAACACCTTAACATCCTGATGATGGAGCTTAAAGGTCTAAGCTGCATGTTGTATGTTGGGGGAGTGTGTGTGTGTGTGTGTGTGTGTGTGTGTGTGTGTGTGTGTGTGTGTGTGTGTGTGTGTGTGTGTGTGTGTGTACATTTTTTTTATACTTTCTCTGAGCTCAGCTCCCTTATGTCATCTGTATGCAAGGGGCGTGAGCGAGTGGCTATGCTCCATCCCCTAAGAGGTATTCAAAGCTGTGCCATTTCCCACATTCATAATCTATGTGTTGCGTTTATGTGTCTGCCTGTTCTTGGATCCACACACACACACACACACACACACACACACGTGTGTGTATGGGTCCCCTCTGTCACACAACTAGCATCTAGCCCTTCCCCTCTTTCTTTCTCTCTCTCTCTCTTTTGCTCCATCTCTTTTTTTTCTTCTTTATCTCCAGGGGTTTGTGCTGACTGCTGCAGTTTGCAGTGAGTACAGGGAGCTTTATTGAAGGAGAGGATCTGAGCGAGTGTGGCAAGGATTGAGAAGGAGAAGGAAAAGAAAAAGAAGAGAGAGAGAGAGAGAGAGAGAGAGAGAGAGAGAGAGAGAGAGAGAGAGAGAGAGAGAGAGAGCGAGGACAGGCGTGGGGGGTTGTGGCAGTGCAGGGGGAGGGGGATAAAGAATGATGCGATATCTCCAGTCGGCCTCAGATCACCCTGCCCTATCGAAATCAATCAAAGCTCTGGATGAAAGAGGGAACGGGGAGCTGGGGACACCCAGATATACAGTCAGAAGAAACTGCAGCAAGAGAGAGAGAGAGAAGAGAAAAACAAGAGAGATTTTGAGAGAGGGCTAGAAAGAGAGAAGAGAAAGAGATTGAAGGAGAGAGTACAGTGGAGAGGAGAGGAGAAGAACATAGAGGAGCGGTGTGTTGAGATAGAAGAATGTGACAGAAAGAAAGGGATGAGTGGGCCATGTGTAAAATTGAAAAGCCTCTCTCTCTCTCTCTCTCTCTCTCTCTCTCTCTCTCTCTCTCCTTCTCTCTCTGGGATTGCGTATAGCCTGGGGGTGAGCGGGCTTTAAAAGCGCTGTGGCCCAGTCTGCAGGAGACGGAGCTGCAGGAACGCTGTAGTCTTTGTGGCCAGTACCGTTCTCTCTTCTTCTTCTTCTTCTTTCTTCCCTGTTCTCTCTATTTGTCTTTCTTTCTCTCTATCTGTATTTTTCTTTCTCTATATATGCGTTTCATTCTGTCTTCATATTTTCATTCATTCTGTCTATCATATTCTTTTCTCACCTCTATTTCTCTCTTGCTATTTCTTTCTCAATTTCTGTCTTTCTATTTGTCTCTTTCACTTTCTGTATTTGTCTCTCTATTACTCCCCCTATTTCTCTCTCTTCTTTTCTTTCTTTTTTTTCTCTTCCCTCCTTCCTTTCTTCCAGCTAAATCTCCCCCCACCTCATTTGGCCAGGCAGAGGGAGGTGTCAGACACAATGAGTGTTAGTATTGTATCCCCCCCACACACAGTAATGCCCCATCATCTGCACACTGTGGAAATACCCATTTCCACCTTCCACAGTGGATGACTTCAGACTTAATAACCCACAGAAAAGCCTGTACACCAGATAAACAAGCATAAACACACACACACACACACACACACACACACACACACACACACACACACACACACACACACACACCTAAGCGCACACACACACACACACACACACACACACACACCCTAAGCACACACACACACACCCTAAGCGCACACACACGGACACACATACATTGTACACACACACACACATAAGAGAGTGGGTGGGGGAGGGGGATGAATATTGATGAATGGAAATCATTTCATTGTGCTTATCAGTTTGTTTTCTCATTTCTGCTTTTTATCTGTTTTGGATACACACACACCCACACACTTACACACTTACACACACAAACAGACACACCTCACTCTCTCCCATCTCTTTTTCTTTCCCTCTCTCTCTCTCTCTCTCTCTCTCTCTCTCTCTCTCTTCTAGTAAATTAAAGGTACATTCTGTAAATTCCTTGGATGGAAGGATTAAAGCTGT
>JAODXP020000018.1:8101678-8221678 GCA_027497455.2 Sardinella longiceps
GCGTATAGTTTTAGTAATATTTGTAAAGAACAGCTATTAAAGTCTCTGGGTTGAGAAGGCTTATTATGCTACTTTTTAAACTTCCTTTTTTCCCGCTGAGTCACAATAGAAAATGTAATTGAAATCTTTATGTAAAATTTCAGAGGAGGTTTTGCTCTCGTATAAGGCTCTCTGGTGGTCAGTCGATGGGGCCCGTCTGGCATACCTCACAATCAACAACACTGCCACTCCTCTAATGGAGATTCCTCACTTCCTGGGTGGAATATATCCTTCCAACATTTTATACCCATACCCAAAGGCAAGGCCTCATTTACATCCCATTAAAAAGTGAACAAATGCTTGTGGAGGATACTTACTTTTTAATGTTTTTTTTCTTTCTGTCAGAGCCTCAAAGCTAGCCTTCATCTCTGTATTTTCCACAGGCAGGCTCCCATATCTCTTCAGTCAGACTCTTTGTGGTGAATCTCTACGGGCCTGCTCACACCGTGGAGATGATTCCACCAGATTCTCAGCGGGCCAGGTAATGGGCCCTGATGCACCCCCTCCACACTTAGACAGAGAGTTGACCTAATTGTGCTGCCATGATGCCGCACTGTGCTCTGCATCTGATTAGTGGTGAATAAATTCTGTTTGAAACATTGTCATGGCAAGGCCATCATCTAGGGCCTCTCTCATCTTATTTCTCTTGGTCTCGATCCATTTTCTCTGCAAAGATTCAAACTCAAATAAAAAATTAAGGAGCCATTTCCTTGCGCTCATATGCCTCTTTTAATCGATCTGTGTCTGTTTTCTCTTTCCTCAGAGATAGCTACATCTCGATGGTTAGCTGGATTAGCAGTACTCAGCTTGCTGTGCGCTGGCTGAATCGGGTGCAGAACCAGTCAGTGCTCTCCGTTTGTGAGGCCACAACAGGAGCTTGCTCTGAGGTGAGAGGTCTAACCAAAGGTCAGACATTAGCTTTAAGTCTCTTAAGCTGTGCAGATCATGCTGCTTTCTACCCACTTTTTATTCTGTCTGCTAAGCCCAGGGAGAGCCTCCTTTCACCTCTATGCAACTTCTATGCAAGAAAATATTATTTTTTCTTTGTAAAAGATTCAGCGAGAATCCTCTAACTCCCTCTCCTCTCTCCCTTGGAAACTGGTTTCTGTCCAACTAAACTTTTAAAGGTCATCCTCACTTTTTAATCTCTTTAGTCTTACTCTCTCTGTCCCTCTCTCTCCCCACCCCTCCCTCCCCTTTCTTAGTATTTCATTTTGGCATTTGTCACAGCTGCAAGGTTTTTCATACACTGTCACCTCTGCTCAATCTCAGCTTTGAAAAGTTGTGGGTATCTGTGTGGGTCTCTGAGCCTCTGTCTTCTCCTATTACATCCACAGAAACACAAAATAGCTGTTGACTTCTGGCAAACTCAACAGCAGGTACAATGAATTGTTTGGTCCTTTACTATCAAGGGTCCCTCACATTCATAGTTTTCTAAATATTTCTTCATAAAATGTCCATCAAAACAATGTTGCGTCCTTACTGATGTTGACAGCTCTGTTTGGGTGTGGTCTGCAGGAGGTGCCGTTGTTCTCAGCAGATGGCTCTGTGTTTTACCTGACACTTCCTGCCAAACAAGGAGCCCGTGGGGAGTTCCGCCACATTGCCAGCCTGTCCTCCCAGGTCAGTGGTGCACAGATACGTCATCGCGTGGATGCGCTCCATACTGTACTATGCCCTAAATACGACAGCAATAATGTAGATGTGCTTGTTATATGGGATACTCTCTTAGGATGACCTATTTTTAAATTGCATGCATTACTCTTATCACCAGTGTCTTCTTTATTACGTGCCGTCTTGGCATTCGTTATGCGCGTAGAACATTATTTTGAGAATTATCTTACCCACTGCAGAGGAACATAATGCAAGAACAAGGAGAGATACAATTGATACATGTTAAGAGAAATAAAGCAGATCTTATTTCTAAACTCAAGGCCCTCTCTATTGATTAAGGCTATATAATGTACAGTATATTGTATTTCCTGTCTCTTTCAGTTTCATCTCTTCTACTCTCTCTTCAAATCCAATTTAATCCCCTCTCTCTTTCTTTTCCTTGCCCTCACCTGCTCTGTAATTTATGACGGCTCTGTCACTCTCTTTCTTTTCTCTTTCATATTCACTCTCTCCGCAGCCTGCACTCTCCTCCGTTTCCCCTCGTTTTCTGACATCAGGCAACTGGGATGTCACCTCCCTCTGCGCACTGGACGAGGAGGCTGGGAAAATGTATGAGCCTTTTGGAAGTCTTTAAATCAGAGAGCTGCATTTGAGCACCTCAGAGATGCTGCATTGAGTGGCCACAGAGACATTTGTCATGGCATCCCTGCCCTGCTTTATGTCCCCATAGCGGGAAGCTCCACTAAGGCACTGAATCCAGTAAACTGGAAGAAAAAAACACTTATGGTAGTTTATTGGGAGTCAAGGCGACATTTAATTAAAAACTGAGCTGTAATTTAAATTCAGATCAACGGTGATGGACAGTAATTGTGTGAGTTGCTAATTGCCTTTCCGGGAATGAGATAATAACACTAAAGTAGTATGAGATTATACGCTTTTGAAATGACAGTGGGGGTGGCATTTAGAGGGTTCGGTCACTGAAAATGACAGCCCGAAAAAGGGTGTGTTTAAATATGACCCCACTCACCGTGGCTGTCAGCTACAGCTTGTGTTGTGACAGAGGACATTTGTAAAGTAAAAGCCTCCAAAGTCCCATCAGCATGCAATCACAGCAGTGACTTTCTACAAAACTCCAAACTTGTGAAGGTGGCCGAGGTCAGGATAGTGGCTGTGAGCAGCGTTGTGGGGGGTTGGTAGCTGGCATGCTATGCTTGCACCAGATGGTGGCTGCCTTGCTTGATACAGTACTTATATGAAGGAGCATTTTGTCCTTTACTACAACTGCTGGTGTTGACTTCCTCTAGTATACAGCATGTCAAGTTGTGCTGTACCTTGTTAATGAATAACCTTGTTTACCTGTCAGACTAAACGCATTCTGAAATGGCAGCCACTGTTTGCAGTCTAGGAGTTAACAATATGACATGTTCTGTTAGCTCATGTTTCGACATGTTTTTTCTCTAGTGTTGTGACTTGGGAAATGTTAGAACACTGTTCCTTCTCGAGACCCCTTGTCAGAGTATCACACTTGGAGCAGCACATTGTGTCCATCCGAGACCATGTTTATCTCCCTGTCTTTATTTGTTGTAGTTACTTTCTGAGCACGGAGGAATCCAGACAGAGCCGACACTTGTACAGGTAAGACTGCAGAGCGGCGTCTCATCCATAATTGAACACACATACGCAGCGTGAAGCCCGACTCATCCCTGCTTCTGCTCCATTTCTGTAGCCCCCATTTGCATCAGAATGTGCCTGCTGGTATTTGCACATCCTCTCATTTTCTGTTTTCATAACGTGTCGCCCCCCTTCTACGCTTGGTGTAATATCTGCCTAATCCAGACTTCATTTAATCTATTATATAGAATATTTGGGAGAAAACAGATATCCTGTGCTTTAATTCTCTAATTCTTGCAGATGATGGCTTTACACACAGCTGTCGGAATATTAGAAAGCCATTAAAATCAATTAGATACACTTGGATTGGGTTTAATTGAATTGTGAAAAAAAAGTCTATATTGTTTCATATTCTAGATTTTTTTTTTCCTTCAGGCTCTCAGTGCACCTAATTCATTTAGGGCAGATAGGGCCCAGTGGTGCATCTGAATGAATGGAGGACTGGCCCGTCTGGATGGGAGAGAGTCATCTGGCCCGCCCTTGATTTATGTTCGCACGGCTCCACATTCTCTCATTGGCTAGGTTTTCACTACCATTTTATTGCATGGCTTTGGGATGAAGGAATGCTGGGGCGTGGAGAGTGGCTTTTAAAAATGGGGATTAACAGCCCAAGCGCTCCTGGGCATTTCATAATGATATGAGGGTAGTTATTTGTAGGTCAAAGTCATTATGCAAATAGTTCTCCGAAAAGGGCAGCAGAGTTTGAACAATGGCTTTCTCAGCATCAGGTCTTGTTCATTATTTAACTTGGGGGAATGACTGGGGTGTCCAGTTCTCCTCCTCCCTCATAAAGTGTCCTCTTTATCCAACCTGTAGGTGAAATACTGTGCTAACCTGTGATCCTGTCCATGTTTGTCTTGTTCAGTGCAGAGTTAGGAGGAGTTTTCCAGCGGCAGTGTCTGACCTGTGGTCTTGTAGATGACTGTAACTTCTTCCAAGTCCAGTTCAGCCCCAACCTCACCTACTTCATCCTCCACTGCCTGGGTAAGGCTCAGGGTCTGAGTTTTCTGTCATGAAAACAGAATACAGAATACTTTGACTTTTACTCTGTCTCTGGACTTACTCTTGTGTGACACTCACAGGACCTGGAGTGCCTAAGGTGACTGTTCATGGAACAAGCGACCCTTCCAGTAAGTAAACACACACACACACACACACGCACACACGCACACACACACACACACACACACACACACACAATACATACACAAACACCCACACACACTCAAATACACACAATAAATAAATACACACTCCAGGAACATTTATATGAACTTGTGGTGCTGGTGTTATGGATCTTTTTAATAGTTCAAAACTAAAATTGATACTTTGAGAGTGTTAATGTGCTTTGGGTACCACTCTTTAATGATACTAATTTTTAGTACATGTAAAACTGTTTTAGGGCCATGATTAAATCTGATGGCTAATATCTTTGCTTTGTAAGAACCCTGACAAGTATGAAGTGAAATGGATATGAAGTGCTGAAGTTTGATGTGTGTGTGTGTGTGTGTGTGTGTGTGTGTGTGTGTGTGTGTGTGTGTGTGTGTGTGTGTGTGTGTGTGTGTGTGTGTGTGTGTGTGTGTGTGTCTGTGTGTCTGTGTGGTCTGTAGGGTACACAGTCCTGGAGGATAATGCACTACTGGCAATAGCTCTGGGGGCTAAACGCCTTCCCAAGACACTCTACCAGACTCTTTCATCTGACAACTACGGTAGGCCCAACATTGTTTGTTTGCGAGTCTGTGTATGTGTGTGTGTATGCATGTGTGTGTGTATACACAGGGAATACAAACTTAAAGCAGCACTACTTCTCACCACTATTTGAGGTATCCTTTTTATACAACATTTGTTATAATCCAACTCCAAATGAGCTTGGATGGCATGTAGTCATATTTCCACTAACCATCAGGGATTGGGATTGTACAGTTCTGCATGGTGGGTATGAACCACCTCAGAAAAAAAAAGAAAATACAGGTAGTTGCAGCATGGCGTTGTTCACTACATTGCTGTCATTACTGCCATGTGTCCGTTAGTTTTAAGAAGACGTAGTTTTATTTGTTTGGGGGGTCTTATCCATTGGATGGAACACCCTGAGATTGTTTAGGAACAGGCAGGAGATTAGATTGGTTTATCCCATTGCCTTGATACACACATACTCTTCTTTTTCATGTCATCAGACGAAGATGCATCTTGGGTCCCTGCTTGTTTTCAAATTCAATCTCAGTACAGAGATCCATGCACATATCAGACAAAACAATTATCAATGTCTGCCCTGCTGCTGTTATCAGTGTTATGCATTTGGACATCAATGTCATGTTTGTCGTGACTTGCACCTTTTCCATAGAATAGCTGGAGTTTGTGGGCTTTAAAAGCTGACTTCCAAAGCTTCTATTCTAGTACAAGTAATTTTGAAACCAATACAAACCAGTAAAATCTATAAGAGACTAAGCTGACTTAGGGGAACTTTAAGTAGTCCTTTGTCAAACCGTTATCTTCAGGGACACAAAACAAAGGCTGTTACAGCTTCATGCCTTCCATGGGAAAAGAAAGAAATCAAGAAAAAATTAAGAAGAGTCTATTGATTGTGTAATCGTTACAGTTTGCTAATGAAATCCAGAGGGAACAGGGAAGTTGAGCTCCTGTGGGGGTGGGGGCATGTTTCCAATGTGTGTGTGTGTGTGTGTGTGTGTGTGTGTGTGTGTGTGTGTGTGTGTGTGTGAAAGAGAGAGAGAAAGAGAGAGAGAGAGAGAGTATACTACTATGTACTATTTGTATATGTATAGAATTCACACACACACACACACACACACACACACACACACACACACACACACACACTGTTTACACACTTTTTGTTATTATTCTTATTATTATTATAACCTCCGGCAAGGAGGTAATGTTTTTAGAGGAATTTGTTTATCCGTTTGTTTGTCTGTCTGTCTGTCTGTCTGTCTGTCTGTCTGTTTTGTTATTAACCTTTGTTAGCAAAAGTTAATGACGGATTTGCATTCAATTTTTTACCTGAGGTGTGTCTTTGTCCAAGGAAGAACCCATTACATGTTGGTGATGATCCGGATCAGGATCTTTTTTAAAGGATTCCTCACTACTAACAGTTATTACGTCCATCTGTAAACGTCAGAACTGTAGTCAGTGACTATATTGCGATGACTATATTGCGTATACGGCTCCTCCCAAAGTATTAAAACAACATTTGTCTTTTTTTTTTTTTTTTTAAGATCTCCACATCAAGCTCTGTCTGCCCAGAGGCTATGAAACAGACCTGCTCCCTCTCCTGGTCATTGTGTAAGCCAAGTTCTCCATTTCCATAAGCACTGCATGAAGCTCTGTCTGTTTCCCCCTCATCCTATTTTACAATGCCCTCCTTTAAAACTAAATGATCAAAAACAAAACAGCAACAGTAACAGCGGGACCAGCAGCTGCCTCTACTGTAGGTGCCGCAGGTGGGGGCCGTTTGGGAGGCTATCAGAGGCTGCACACCAGTACAGCTGATTAAATCTGGCATCCAGTCAATGAAAGCTACTTTACTGTTGGCGTAAGACAAATATATTTAAGCACAATGTTGAAAGTTAGACTCAATATCATCAATGTCTCCACACTCCCTCCAGGATTGAGTGGTTATCTTTTGATTATCTGTTCGAGTCCTTGAGAAAGTTCTTGAGAAAGTTTTAACCCTTAACTCTCCACTGGCATTCAAGCCTTACTTCAGAATGACTAAGAATGTTCTGTTTTCTCTGCTGCACTCCTCTATGCATCCTTTGGTCCGAATTTATGAGGCTTTCTGACCTCTTTATCTTTCTCCCCTCTGCTCTTTCATCTCTCATCTTTTCTGCTCTCCCTCTGTTTCTTTCTCACTTTCTCAGTGATGGTAGTCCAGGCAGTCAGCTGGTGACGGAGGAGTTCTCTCTGGATTGGCCACAAGTGCTGTCCAGCTCCCACAGCACGGCCCTGGCCTGGGTGGACGGCAGGGGCAGGGGTGCCAGAGGACAGAAGGCCAGCCCCTTAGATGCACGCAGACCTGGGCCACTCAGGATCAAGGACCAGCTCGGCGTGGTGGAGTGAGTGATGTCATGTCATGCAAATAGGGTTTCATGGTCTCTAAAATGCTGTGGAGTTTAGTTGAGAGTCTTACTGTGTATGTGTCTCTTACAGGTGGTTGATGCGCTTGCCTTACATTGACAGCAGAAGGGTGGCTCTTTATGGAAAGGTATCTTTTACCTTATATGCTAAAGGAATCATTTGCATGTCCTTTTTGGAAAAAAAGCAGACATACAGTACAACATAACTAAAGACAAGGAAAATACTGCACTGGAAACGGATATTCATTCAATGAATATTTCATGTCAAGGGAAATTTTGGCATCCAAAACACATAACATACAGTACAAGAAGAAAATACAAACTCATAAAAATAAAACGATGTGCTGTATAACTGTCGTATACAATAGAATTTCTACAGGGAAATTATAAAAACCCTGAAAGGCTTTTTATAGCCACAAACTGTTTACAGGCTACAGAGTGTTTGTAGAGAAATAGTTCTGTTAACCACTATAAAAAAAGGTTGTCAGATGTCCACATTTATGTTAACATATATTGTCATCTCCCGACAGGCATTTGGAGGCTATTTGACCCTGAAAATGCTGGCTGGCACCAATCAACTGTTCAAGTGCGGGGTCGCCGTTGCTCCCATTACGGACTTCAAACTCTATAGTGAGCCATCACTCTGCCTCGCACCAATGCGCTCTGTGCCATACTGATATGATCGATCTCTCCCTTTCGCCCTGACCTCTCTCCTCCTCCTCAGCTGCCTCCTGTAGAGGACTTTCACCTCTGCCAGAATTAGACTCAATGCTTGCTTGCACTGGTAGATGGAAGGGCAGAGAGATTCTGAATGAAAGCTGCCTGCAATACAAAAAGGATATCCTCTGCAGCAGTTTAGAAATTTAGAAACAGAGTCATGATGTTATTATTTCGCTACCAGAGTCATATAATAAATTTGACTTTTGTCCCTGAAATACAATATTTACCTGTTTAATCAATGTTATTGAATTCATTCAAACTTTACTGTGTTGACGCTTGTAAGGTGATCACTGTTGTGTGTGCAGGTGCTGCTTTCTCAGAGAGGTATCTAGGACTCCCTGACAAGGAAGACCATGCTTATGTGGTAAATATTCAAAGTAAAATTCCACAACGAAGCATTCACATTCACATGCACACATAAGGATCTAGAGTGGTGAGAGTTTTTGAGTTTTTGATGATTACAAAGAGTTTTTGATGACAGAGTTTTTGATGATTACAAAGCTTGTTTAGAACCTGTCTCTGATCACACCTTTCTGCCCGTATCTGATCACTTGTGCTTCATGCATCATGCATACTTGAACTGTGCCTGTGCCCAGATGGTGAGCTCAAAGAAATTGTTACACTGCTGCAGGGCAAGTACACTCAGTCAGCCTAGACTACACTGTCTGATTCCAACTGAGATTTCACCACTGTCATTTGTGACTTATGACAGTCCATAAAGTCAGAGTGGTTTCATGGCAGGCCTTAACGACAGACTCATAGTTCATGCTGTTTGTGTGATTGCTGTGTCTCCGCAGGCTGCCTCCTTGCTAGAGGATGCCACCAAATTAAAAAATGAAAAGTTTCTTCTACTGCACGGGACAGCAGATGGTAAGCACTATGAAATAAAAAAAAAAGAAAAAATCGATGGTTTTTAATCAGGAAAAATGGTTGCAATGGAGGTGAAGTAAAATATTCAGTTCATTGATTTCCTGCATATACTCTCAGCAAAAAAGGGAATGTTCCGACTAGAGTAAAGATTGTGAGTTTAATTGTGGTATTTTATTTTGAATCAAAGTGATTTTATTTTAGACATACAATTAAGACATTTTTAGTTTCTTGTGTGCGTGTGTGTGTGTGTGTGTGTGTGTGTGTGTGTGTGTGTGTGTGTGTGTGTGTGTGTGTTTATCTACTGTAGGTTTGTGTGTCCATGTGCTGCAGGACTTTTCTGCGTCCAATTTTTTTCAGCACAACTATAAGTGAATGTGTGTGTGTGTGTGTCCACACAGCCAGAGTGCACTTCCAGCACAGTGCAGAGCTCTTGAGCCAGCTGGTGAAGGTGGAGGCCAACTACTCTCTGCAGCTCTACCCAGACGAAGGCCACACTCTCCGAGAGGCCCGCAGCCTCCAGCACCAGAGTCGCACACTCATCCACTACCTGCAGAACTGCCTCAAGCCCGACCCATCCCTTGCCTATGATGAGGATGAAGAAGATGACGAGGAAGATGACTGAGCCTCAGATCCTCTTACCCCCTCTTATCTGGTCCCCTACCCCAAACACCAGAGAGACTTAAAATGAGGGCAGACAACATCCCTCATGAGTGAAGGGTGCAAGAGGTGGGGACCCAATCTGAACTGGACCTCCTCTGAGGGGAGAATGCAGCACCTCACTGGGGGTGCCATCTCACTTATTTGTGTGTGTGTGTGTGTGTGTGTGTGTGTGTGTGTGTGTGTGTGTGCGTGCGTGCGAGTACCCCAGGTCATGTTGAAATGGTCCTCCTCATAAGCACACAAAGAGTCTGAGAATGCATGACCATAATGGCTGCATGATATAAGAGACTCATAAAATACTGCTGTTTGTTAGAATAAATTCCACGGGGTTCAGATTTGGATATGTATGCCATGTAATAATTGGTTGTAATTTATGTCAGACATGATTTCCTTAAAAAGAACTCCCCTACCGGTTAGTCCACTAGCACCAGCAGAAGTTATTTGACTGTGAACATTAAAAAAACTAAATAGCACCAGGTTAGTCTCCTAATTTTCACAACAACAACCAAGACATGTTGCCAGAATTGTTCAAAGGGCTTATCAGAAGTTAACAAGCCTCATAGAGACAGCCACTTATTAATCTGATCATCATGCTAGCTCAATAACAGTCATTGGTTTTGACTCGCCATGTGGTTTTAACAGCATTCATTGCTTTCATGCATAGCCTTCCCTACAAAAAAAGAGACTTCTGGCAAACATTGCCACAAATTTGCAGCAATTTTACTGGAATTTGTAGCAATAGTCTATCAATTTACAGCAATATTACCGCTGCAGACTTTTGAATATGAGCTTTTAGCAAACTTGAAGCAAACTCCTGGCAAAGTTTGTGGCAAGGTTGCCAAAAGTTCATTAGAAATTTGCCAATCCTGGCAAAATCAATGATCATTGCCACTAGTGGCTGACTTTGGCAAACTTGTAGCAACCTATTCTGGCAAACAACACTGTTTGCAGCAAATGAACTGCAAATCTACAGCAAACCAGCAGCATTTTTGGAAGGCTTTCTATGATCTGAATCAATATGTGCCAAGCAAAAATGACCAAATATTTCACTATCGAATGGTAGTCTCAAATGTATGAGTTAGATTTTGTTGTTTTTCCATTTTTAAAAATACTTTTCTGGGATATCAACATGTCTTAGTGTTGTCCTAATCAATATGGACAATGACTAGTGTATTTTTAGCTTGTACTTCCAGGCTAACTGCATGTCTACTGGTAAAAATGTGCTGCCTTTGTACAGTTAGTGATTGTAATAAAATCATGGGTTCACAAATAAGCAATTAAAAATATACTTTAGCAGTGAATTGATATAAGATAATGATATGGATAGGCTACCACAAAATTGTAATATTTTATTGACCTAGGAAAAAACAGAAACTGTGCTATTTTCCATTGAGTAGCCTGATAATGGGCTGTTTCACAGTCAGCTCTTCACAGCCTGATCATGTTGTATAGGCCTAGGATATTCCATCATTGTGCATTCCCTATACCATAGCCTCATGTTCAGAACAATAGCCTACAGTACCTTGATGTGTTTCTGTGTATGTATTGCTACAGTGATTTTGGTGAAGCCAGTGAAACAAACAAATGCTATGAAATTGTGGCACAACCAGTGAAGACCACAGTAGGCTAGCACTAGACTGTAGATTGAAGAGCCTTCTTAAAGCCCTGAACAACCAGTCAGACCTAGAGAAAATAATGGACTGCATGTAGTATTTTATACTGAATGCCTCAGAGACTGTGTTTTATGTTGTATTTTTCTTGTCTTAGTTTCTTATTTGATTTTTCAATAAACTACTGAGTCTATGTTTTACAATGACTTATAGAACTTGTTCTGGACTTGTCTATATACCAAAAATATAGAAATTATGTAGGCCCACTTCAGAGGAACTGTGGCCTAAAAACAGGCTACAAGTAGACCCAGCACATGAAGGAAAATCCAGAATTTCGCATTGTTTGTAAAGCGTTAGTTTTGTAATGGCTGTACCACTCCCTCTTGTGGTAGAACTGTGGCACTGATTCACGTCAAGCACTCCAGTCATTTGCAGTACACGCCTGCGTAGTGGAAAGTGCTGATGCAAGAAACACAAGGGTGCTCACAGGGAGCCTGATCTGAAAACATTTTGGCTTAGAGACATCTGATAACAACCCTCAAACATGTCGGGAGACGAGGTGAGCTGTCTGCACGGCTTTTAAACCAAATGTTTATACATTTATATAAGGATAACGAGAAGCGTAGATCATTTTGTGGTACTCACGGTAGCTAGCATTATGACTTTCGGCCTCGAGCTAACAAGTCTGCTATATGGCTAGCTTGGTTACACGGCTACGTTGGTTGGCTAGCTAGCAAGCTATCAAGTGTATTTTTCTTGTCGGTGTGATATTTCGCCACGAATGTTCTGGATTTGTCGTTATGTCTGTTTTCGCACAACAGAAGAGGTGCCTTGGCTGACAAAATGGCAGCAAACAGATTGTATCTTCATGTCAGGCTTTCGCACGTGCTATGCGAGGAGCACAAATCAGCAAGTTAGCTCGCTAGCCCCACTATTAGCATTAACACTGCATTGAACACATTCATATTGAAATGTCTAGCTTGCAGGTTAGTAGCGTAAAATTCACTAAATATTTGGACTGGCACTCAACTGGAATTATTGCTTTTTTGTCATAACCCATTTTGACGTTAGTGGTCCTGTCACAGCTGTTTACAAGAGGTCCATTACTCATATAATTTGCTGAATATGGTACAGTCTAATAATGTTAGGGTAAATTTACGATAGGCCAAGAATTCTTGGTCACAAGGTAACATTATCATCTGCCGTACAAACAGTAAACGTGATACAACGACTAAGAGTTAACGTTTCATATGCTATCGCTAGCTCTATCAAATCAGAGGCGTTTTTTGAACATCCTTCTATCATAACTCATGTGTCAGGTGAAAGAACTACTACTGCTAAGACTTAGAGGCAGGCTACTGTTACAGAAACAGGATGAGTCATGCTAATCTATACTTGCCAAATGACCTGCCGCTATCAAAACCCCTTTGCTTCTCATCTGCATTGTCAGCCTCATCTATCCATAAAGAGAAAGAGGTCGCATCAAATCCAGACCAGGCTGACCAGTGTTTCATTGACAACCATCAGGCGGCTCTGCCTCTGGCGTCAGGCTTCGGTTTTCATGTCAAGAGCATAGCATCTAGACTGTATAAATAAGTCAAGAGTCACCTCTATCGCTCGTGGACATTCAGCTAAACAGCCTGTCAAACGTCTCGTATTGTTATTATCATGATTTGGCCTTGTTTTTTTTTCTATGAAAGAACACTATGCAACTTTTCACCACTATCTGTCGCATCCTTTTTGGCACAGCATTTGCATTGGTTACAGTTACCATCTCCAAAATTGATTTAGGATGACACTGCCATATGAGGGATGGATATCAAGTTTTGTTCCCACCAACCATCCTGAATCATAAAACTCTAGTTTATTGTTAAAAGCTAAAAGTGTGCTCAGATCTTGTGTCCTCCTCTAGTTTACTGTTGCTTAACAATAATAAACAGACGCTGCATCCCCCCACACCCCCACCCACACCAATTTCTTTTCCTTTTCTCTGCTCTCCTCCTCACAGATGATATTTGACCCCACCATGACCAAGAAGAAGAAGAAGAAGAAGAAGCCCTTCCAGGAGGATGGTGGAGACGGCCAGACTGAGGAGTCTCAGCCGATGGAGACTAAAGAGGTGGAGCCAGAGGGCCAAGAGGAGAAGGAGTTTGATGCTGATGAGGATGAGGGCAGAAAGAAAGGTGAGCCCAAACTGGTGACACGCTCCTCAATGCGCAGTTATAGTGCAGCATTCAAAACACAGAAAGAAGGACAGGAGGGTTTTTAGTATTCTTATATCCTCCTTTGATATGCAGTATCTTATCACAGAGAGTAGCGGAGCTGTTGTGGTATGGTCCTAATTATTATTTCTTTATGGTGATGTGATTAGCTGTGATGTCAAAGCATAGCTATTAAGCTATGAGTGATAAGGTCTCCTTTTTAATATTGTGTTGACAGTATCGTTCTTGAAATCTGCAGAACTGTCAGATGATCTGGATGACTTGAACTTCTTCAATCAGAAGAAAAAGAAGAAGAAACCAAAAAAAGTGTTTGGTGATGACGTTGAAGAAGGCATAAAGGTTAATAGCATACCTATACTATCAATACCAGGTTAAAGTTAAAAGCCAGATCTTAGACAACAGAAATCATTTCTTCATGAAATGTTTTTAGCTGTCTTGATGATGTATGATGGTTTTTGGGGAACAGGACCTAAAAATTGAGAGTGAGATCTCAGAGCCAGCTGACGAGGATGACCTGGACCTCATGCTGCCAATGAAGAAGAAGAAATCCAAGAAGGTGGACTTCCAGGATGATGGAGAGTTTCTGGAAAAGGATGAAGGTAGCTCAGCTGTGTGCTTCCCACACCTGTGTGCTTCTGTGGTGCCTTGGGATAGTCTGCGCTGTGCTGATGTTTCATTAATGTCATTTTTGACATCTGTTTGACTTTTCAAATTTTCATTGCGCATTAATATCTTCTAAGTTACTGAATAAGTAGCCAGTCTAGAAATAAAATACATAATTTCACTGCATTTCTTACACCCAGTAACAATATGCATGTGCCAAAAAAGCTTCCTTGATCAGCAGTAAAGTGTGCATCTTCCTGAGTTCGCAGCTGCCTCCCAGACAAAACATTTTCTCCGCTGATCAGTCTCAAATACCAGATTGAATGTCATGATTGGGGAACCATTCTGAATCTATCCAAAACCTGTTTTTGGCTGACCAAGGTGACACACATGACAAATCAGAAGTTCAGTGTTCAAGCCTCTTTATTTGTGTGCAGCTCTGGATGATGATGATGGCAAGAACACAGACGGCATCACCTTCAGCTCACAGACGGGCCCTGCATGGGCAGGGACAGAGAGAGACTACACCTATGATGAGGTACTGTATGCTCTGCTGCAACATGCCAACATTGAAGACAACCTATGCTTTGCAATTGGAATCCCATAAAGGCAGATGCAAGCCTAGCTACCACCTGAAACATTGTGCTCTTCTCCCTGTTCTGGTTAATTATGCACCGCTGGTTTGAGTTCTTTTTGTAATGCTTTAGTGTGTTTTTCTTTTTTTGTTCAGAATGTTTTGAACTCCCGTTAAAGCTAATTCACATATAAATTTAGGCCTAGGTCAACTTTGGTTTCAGACTTCAGATTGTTTTCATTTATTGTATTACAAGTTAGGATTGTTTACACAATCAGGTACCGGTATTAACTTCTGTTAACTTCTCTTTAGCTGCTGAACAGAGTCTTCAACATAATGAGGGAGAAGAACCCAGACATGGTGGCGGGAGAGAAGCGGAAGTTTGTCATGAAGCCACCACAGGTGGTGCGTGTCGGCACTAAGAAGACCTCCTTTGTCAACTTCACAGACATCTGCAAATTGTGAGTATGGTGCTTTTGGCCATGCCCTCTACAATACCCCAGAACAACAGGCAGTATGCAGGATGATCAGCGCAGTGATTTCCACAGATCTCAAAGGCTGTAACAAAATCCCAGTGACCCCCAAAACTCTCAAATACTTGAAGTAGTTGTCCCGAGTGCTTCTAACTTCTAGTCCTGTGGGCCAAACTCACCAAATGGTGTCGGCAAGAAGGTGAACGACAGATACAACATTAACTAATAAATATCGAGCCGATAAATAACGCTAACTGAATGGGGTTATAATAAGCTACTCAGTCTATGTTGTACCAAATTCTTTCCTTCCACTTCCTACAGAAAGCATTTGGTGAGCTCACACAATACGCCAATGTTTTTGTTTTTTTTCCCCCCGAATTTTTCGAATGAAGACACCTAACAAGCAATTAGATTAGGTCTGTGCTCCTGCGATGTCTGTGCCATCAGAACCAGCCCTAACCCTAGGTTCAACCTCATGTTAGTTAGCTTATGAGTGTTTAACTGTGTGTGTACTGTACGTAAGGGTCGTGTGCAGGGTTGATTTTTTTTTTTTTAATAATATTATATTTCGCAGCGATTATCAATTCGTAATTTTGCCAGAAACTCTCATCCCTAATGGTTACAAATTCCCTGGGCTATTGCCACTCTGCAGGTGATGCTTAGATAGTGTTTGCGTGCATGCCCAAGGTTATAACTACACACAGAAATAGCCGTGGGGAGCCAGCTTTGAATATCCTTTTTTATCCAAAGATTATTGAAGGGTGTATAAGCATCTTGTCTAGCACCCAGTGGCTAATTATACCTGCCTCTGTCAACAGCTTTGTAGTATTGGCAATTGCCCTTCTGACATACGTACAGTATCTGCTGGTGCATAGGAGGACCTCAGCCTTAATTGGATGAGAGAAGTTGTAATCCGGGGGGATGGCAGCTACCCCAACCATCAGCAGTAACAAAAAATACATTTTGGTCTTGGGATAGGATTAGTTATGCTGCCGTCCTACTAAATTAGACTGTGCTTGGAGACAATGTCCTTTCATTTCCCCTCTCACATGGAGAAGCCTCCAGCTGCGCACTTGCAGCTTGAGTGGGGCTCAATGTGTGGACATTAATTATTTCTGTGATACTTTCCTGCACTGTGTTATTTGCTGAGTATGTAGAATATACCACAGCAGACTGAATGAGTAGTTATTCCCTCAGATGTACTGTATATGATCAGGAACTACTAGCTAAATCCTTATCCTTGTGCATTCACACCAGAAACTGTCTCTGCAGTCTTCAATGCAAACTCCATTAGAAATGAATTGAGGCTATGGGGGGCGCTGTAGCTCAGGGGGCTGGAGTGTCGTACCAAAAAATTAGGGACTCTGTTTTGAGAAGCCACATAGCAGCCTTACAGATTATGCGCACAGTGCGCATGGACCAACATGTAAACATGCATTCTAATGGAAAACTGTTGGCACCATGTATGCACACGTTTTGGTATGAGTTGGATGTATGGTGGCCACCTTGACAAGAAGCGTTTTGACTACATTCTCTGAAGATCTAATATTTTTATTTAACAAACATAATTTCAAAAGATGCTGTACAAAAACACACAGACACACATACCTTGACTAACCAGTGGGAAACATTTATCATCATATACACATATGCATGTAAAAGCATAGGGAAATGTTTAATAACTTTGCTTTGAATTACACATATTTCTTATTCTTTATTGACATGTATGATTTCATTGCTGTCTAGGTTGCATCGTCAACCTAAACATCTACTGGCTTTCTTATTGGCTGAGCTTGGTACAAGGTAATACGCTTTCTTTTTCTTTTCCCCCTCATCCTTCTATTGAATTGTGGTCGTTTTGAACAGTTGGATTAATGCAAGGCTTTTTACATGTCCCTTTGCCCCCATCCCCCACCCTTCTCAGTGGTTCCATTGACGGAAATAACCAGCTTGTGATCAAGGGCAGATTTCAGCAAAAACAGATAGAAAATGTCTTGAGAAGATATATCAGTAAGTGGTGAAATTGCACAGCCATGTACACATACACAATGTAGTTAACATCTTTGTGACTGCTCTAAACGTATTGCTCGTTTCCATTAATTCTGCTGTACGGTATCCTGAAATGGACATTGTGTCCATAATGTCCATACACTTTTGGTTTGTTAGATTCAGTTCATTAAATTATGCTCTTGTTTTTGTTCCCCTTCTTACAGAGGAATACGTCACCTGTCACACATGTCGCTCTCCAGACACCATTTTACAGAAGGACACGCGTCTGTACTTCTTGCAGTGCGAAACGTGTCACTCTCGCTGCTCTGTGGCTAGCATCAAGACCGGCTTCCAGGCTGTCACCGGAAAGAGGGCTCAGCTTCGTGCCAAAGCCAACTAATAAGAAGGGGCGCCTGCTTTCTGCCCCTTCTGATCACCCCCTCCCCCTTCAAGCCAACCACAGGGGGAGACATTGATAGCCCACTGCTGCCCAGATTTCACTACATCAGAGTTGGGCATATTTCTTGCCATGACAGAGGGCATGGACTACTTCTTGGGTATCATGTGGAAAGGTCTACGATGTTATGGGGGTGTGGGTTTGTTAATGTGATGCTATAGATATATACTTCATTTTGTTTCCCAACTCCCAACTTTTTCAGATGAGCAGGATAGGAGTTGATAGGCTTTCATGCAGATGTCCTGTGAGGCAGTGGGGCCTGTAAGAAAGCAGCCCTGGTACTGATGGTCCTCACCATATCTCACAACACACTCTGGTTTAGCCAGCTCACGCGCACACACACCTGTATATATGTATGCGTGCGTGTGTGTGCGCACACATGCTCTTTGTGAAATCAGAGAATAATTCAGAAGTCTATGAGCCTACCCCCCCCTCAGAATATGAGATGTTTTGGTTTAATCATGTATGGTTCTACCATGTGAGAGTGCTCTCAGGGAAGATGGCAGCAATCTAGTATAGATCCATTCATGCACAAGCCCCAGAAGGGTTACCTCAACTTTCTAGAGGGCTCGGTGTGTGTAGATTGGGTGGACTCATGTCACAGAAACAGAGAATGAGCTGTGCACGCTTGATTGGATTCATTTTCTAACCTGCTGTCTATTATCAGTATTGATGAAGGACAAGAGTATAGTGTGTACTGCTGTCATGTACAAGGGCTGTCTGCCTCACAGGGTAGGGTTTTGGACAATTTTTAAATCAACCTCTCTACGCTAGACTGACCCGAAATGTGATCTTTTTCAAAAAGTCATTTGATTATGGCCCATAAGAAACAACAGTGTGGTATCCACTTTTAACACAGAGCAGCAGATACGCAGATATGAGTGTTTTGGAATAAAAATGTTTAATGAACATGATTGGTACAAAGTTTTTTTCCTTTTTTGCCTTTAATTGCAGGTTTTATTGTCACACGTATATATAAAGAACATCCAAATATGGCATGTAGGCGAATTGTAGATCACCTATGCTGTTAAGTGTGACACCTCGTGCTGGCAAATAATTAAAAAATTAATTAATTGAAAATGTATTACTCACAATTAATCATTAATCACCTTTCAACGCATATTGGTAAGAATTTTAATGCTGGTTTAGGTTGCATCCCCATTTTACCTGGTTAGATCCAGATATCAAATCTCCTCCCCACCACTTCTGCCTTACACATCTGGAGAGCTGGATCCATAACTTTATCTCAGATCTACACCAGAAAGTGAGAATGGGCTTCACTGTTTCTTCCTACACCATCAGCACAGGTGCCCCCCAAGAGTGCCCTCTGAAGTCTCCTTTTGCTGATGATCACTGTAATTGGTAGCTATGCTAATAATGAAAACGGCCTACCAGACTAGTGTGTGCTGGTGAATGGAGTCGTCACAGAAACAGAAGATAAGCTATTCACAGAAACAGAAGATAAGCTATTCATGGTTGATTGTATTCATTTTCTAACCTGTTGTCTTATAAATAGGCCTTGAGCCAGAAGGTTGGTTGGTACCACCTAAGGCTCACTGCATGTTATACCACTCTAGAGTTAGACAAAAAGTTATGGCCTGACATTGCATTGGTGGTGGCTTTTTATGTCTGCATATCCTCTTCATCCTCCAACCCAAGATATCTGAAACACATGTATGATAAATGAGCCACCATTACCCACTGATATTTTCCCTACTTTTTAGATCATGGGTATGGGGGGTTACAGTGCACCTCTACCAAGCAAACAAACTTTTTTGTGAATGTGAAACTGAATGTTAACATAGAAAATTTGGGAATGCATTTTTGTACATTGGGATCAATGCATTGAGGTACTATGCAGGAAAATGCATTGTATTGTCCATGATGGAGAACACCCTCCAGTGTTGTTGGAAATAGAGTGAGATTATTAGTTTGATTAAACTAAGCCTATGTGTAAAAAGATTTTGTTGCGTTTTGAAAAGGGTAGATTTTATGAAACCTCAATGCTGAGGTTTCTGGCCAAGGATCTTTGTACGGGTTGCTACGTCAAACTCACCACGTGACTCTTTCTTAATCGGCGAACAGAAACATGGCGGCACTACGAGTTGCCGTGTCCTCAAGTGCCGGCAGGACTTTACTCCACACTAAAAACGTTGTCGGCGTGCCAAAGGTAAGATTATGTGTTTGACATCCTATTCACACTGGGAAACAACAAATCTTGTCAAACAATCTCAAATAATAGTCACTACGGTACTGAGTCAGGCAAGGTCATACAGCCTAGCTTAACGTTAGCATGTTCGTTGGCTGACATCACCTTTGACAACGGTACTCCTATTGCTAACGTAGCTAACTTAAAAGGAGACAGTAAGATTTAAGATTTATTTGACAGATCATCATGCTGATATTTAAGACCAAAACACAATTTATTAACCATGAACTTGGCGTCATCTGATGTTGTCACATGTATCAAAAACTGTTTATTGTAACCTGTATCTGACAGTGTGTCTGGAAGCTGGTTCTTAAACTTTCACGTTGCTAGCTTGCTCCTGGCTAACTTGGACTCAATTAGCATTCTATGTTTAGGTACCTTAGCTGATCTGTCCCACTGTAAGAGCAATGCTAACCTTACCTCAGTTGACCTCTTGATACCGACAGCTTGTGGTTCCCTATAACGTTACCTGTTTTGGCAAACCCAAAGGTCTTACGATTCATCAGTTCAATAGCCAAATTGGTGATGTGTTTTTTTCATCGTGTTCAGATTGACACCTCAACACTATGCCTCAGATTCTAGCCTACATTCATATTTCTATGGCCTACATTAAGGTGATGACCCGGACCATTTGTAGCTTCTTTTATTCTGTCCATGGACACTTTTTCCCCATTTAAATTCTTCCCTTCTTCCTCAGGCCAACATGTCCTTCGCCAGCCTTTCCAGAGGAAGAAAGGCAGCCCTCTCAACACTTGGTGTGCTGACTGCAGGAGGTGCAGGCCTGGCTTTAGCTCTTCATCAATCTGTCAAGGCATCAGATCTGGAATTGCACCCCCCAAACTATCCCTGGAGCCACAGTGGCTTTGTATCATCACTTGACCATGCCAGGTGTGTGTTGTTTTGTAATCCAGCTGTGTTGTCTGTTCTAGATGGTCGTTGGAATTGCCTGTATGAAAAGTGTGATGTTTCTTTGAATTGATAATGTGTGAACTATTGGAACTGCGTTTGTGACCCCCATTTTCTCTGTACTCCACAGTGTTCGCAGAGGGTACCAAGTGTACAAGCAAGTGTGCTCTGCCTGCCACAGCATGGAGTATCTTGCTTTCCGTAACCTAGTGGGAGTGTCTCACACAGAGTCTGAGGCCAAAACTCTGGCTGAGGAGGCAAGTCTGATTGGACTTTTATGCAAATATATAATGTAGTTTTATTTGCTTTCACTCTTAAATTGATGGCTTCTAAAATGCCCAATTCTTGTGGGTGAAAAGCTGAATAATATAAACTAGTGCTGTCAAAATTAACTGATTAATCACGTGATTAATCCAAAAAATTTAACTCAGATTAAAAAAAATAACTCAGATTAATCCTGATGGATATGGTTCCACTTTCATGCCATTTAATATGTTAAATTTCAGATAGAAAATGGCTCGGCCATCAAGTCAAACTAGACAAAGATTATGGCCTAGCTTCTGACTGTCCAACAACATGTTTGGGGAACCCTTGGGGGTAAGGGACAGGTGTCAATTTGAGAAGAGCAAAGGCAACTATTTAGTGTCAGGGCCTTTACAGGGCAAAATAAGGATCCAACATACCCGGGCATCCAAATTCTTACTGGAGGAAATGTGTTGCGATTAAAAGTGATTAATCACGATTAATCATTGTAAAATTTTGTGATTAATCAGATTAATTATTTTAATCGTTTGACAGCACTAATATAAACTGATCTAGACTCTGGATTGATATAAAATATCATTGGTTATTAGTTCGTTAGTTAGATGTTTAGTCAATTAGTTGGGTGGTATTATACAGTTGAAACCATACGTTTACATACACCTCAGAGAGAAAAACTTAATTTTTTCTTTACTCTCGAACATTGAATCAGAGTACGATAAGTTTTGTCTGTTTCACTTCATTCACTATTACCACATTTTTACTGTTATATTGTTAAATATCAGAACACAGAGATAAATTAATTCTATCAAAACTAAGGAAGTGCAGTTTGTCTTTCTTTAATGACATTTAACAAATATAACAAATGTGATAATAGTGACTGAACTGGAACAGGCAAAGCTGAGTCTGATTCTCAATGTTTGAATGTAAAGATTATTTTTTTTCTCTCTCTCTCTCTAAGGCGTATAGTATGTAAACAGGTATTCTCTGAACTTCCACTTTCTCTAGCCTTCATCCATCATGAAAAACGTAGTAGCTTGTTTGTGAATTGTAAATTTAGAATCACTAAACTGTCATCACACAATGCTTCATTTCTGTCACTTTCTTACCTGTCTCCCATTGTAGATCGAGGTGGTGGATGGTCCTGATGACAGCGGAGAGATGTTCACCCGTCCAGGAAAGCTGTCTGACTATTTCCCCAAACCATACCCCAACCCAGAGGCAGCACGCGCAGCCAATAATGGAGCTTTGCCCCCTGACCTCAGCTATATTGTCAATGCCAGGTACTCAATACTGTCTTGCCTTGAATTTCTTATTTCCGACCATAATGTTAGTGTCATCTTAGCAGTGTCATATACGGCACAGCAAACTTAAACTTTGTATATTATGTCATGCAGTGTATAGTAAAGAGATGTTGTATATATCATCAATATGGTTTTGTTTCAGACATGGTGGAGAAGACTATGTGTTTTCCCTGCTAACGGGCTACTGTGAGCCCCCTGCTGGAGTGGCCGTGAGAGAGGGCCTCTACTACAACCCCTACTTCCCTGGCCAAGCTATTGGCATGGCTCCCCCAATTTACAATGAGGTGCTAGAGTATGAGGATGGTAAGTTTAATCTCCATTGGAACGCTATGTGTGGAAATCATCAGTATACTTTGAATATGTGCTGGTACACTAGAGTGTTCTTGCATTGTTTCAGGGCATGTCCAGAAATGGATTTTATAACCTCATATTGAGTTTAGTTTCTAATTTCGCTACTTGATTACTATTCTTAAGCAGTATCTACATACAGGATACAGTATATAATTAGACTTATCACTCTTGGCACAAAGCCATAGACACAATGTACACTTTCAGTTCAGGGATGGTTAGTATTTTTTTCTATCTATTTATAAATGTATATAGATATACGTGCAATTCATTCTTTTGAAGGAATATTCTACCCTCTTACCTGGATATGTGGGTAAAACCATTGATCACAAGCAGTGAGACAAAAATGCTTTTACCTATTTAACTCCAGGTAAAATGGCGAATAACCCAATTTCATAAAAAGGTGGACTGTTCCTTTAACATTAGAATCAATTAGAACTAATACAATTGGCATGATGTGTTTTCAATGTAATCCCTGTGTTTTTCATGAGAAGATCCATTCTAAGCAAACAAAATACATGTTTTGTGAGTAGACATTAAGCAACATGGCAGGTTGAATTGTGTTAACATCGGTCCAAAATACATTGTAGCTTGGTTTGTCAATTTACCATACGACTCTCACTGAGTTTTCAATAGGAATAGTGTATTTCAATCACAGTTCTCGGAGCTTGGATGACGCACTTTCAGATGCCTTAGTGTTAGCAGCATTAATACAACACTGAAATGGTTGCTTTGCATACATTTTCCCTGTTGCTTGCATTGGTTTAGAAACGAAATCTTATTTTTCTATCGAGATCAGTGATTGCTTTTACTGTGTGGTTGCATGTGGCAAACAAAACAACATTAACGATTGCAATTTTTGCAAGTCATTTCCTGCCCTGTCAAATTCAGCATTTGCCCCACTTTCACATCACCCATTCAGGTGTTGTGTGATTAGTTTTCATCCAAAGATGAAATCCAGGTTTTAGGCTCATCTCTGAATCGCCTATGTCGTCTTTGTATAAAAATCTGGTTAATTATTGGGAGCTATCTGAAAGCAGCTAAACTCCAACTGACAGTTTATGAACATTGTCAGATAATTGCTATCAAATATTTCTTATTATTCTTTCAATGTCACTGTAAATGATTTAGTATAATATAATTAGTATAATAATTTGATTTAACATAGCCTAGTTGCCCTGAAAGTAGATAGTAAAAGAACTATTGGAATACTGATACTGAAAACTGTCCACTGTCTTTTTTTGTTCTGTTTTGTTTTTTGTATGTGTGGATGTTTGGAGTTTTTTTCTGACCATTGTTACTCCTTGTCTCTAAAGGCACTCCAGCTACCATGAGCCAGGTTGCGAAGGATGTGTGCACCTTTCTGCGCTGGGCTGCAGAGCCAGAACACGACCAGCGCAAGCGCATGGGACTAAAGGTGAGCTGCCTCTGGGGTTTATGTAAAGGCTGATTCTGTTGCTCAGCTAAGAAGACTGCTTTTGGAGTGCCCTCTGGAAGCGGATGCTAAATTATTGTATGCTAACATGTCATTGACTGCGAATGCTATAATAACGAAATATACATTGTGGTCATTTAAAGGGGGAAAATATGGTTCTTCAACTGAATAATGCTTTATATGTCTCTCCTCAGCTTTTGATGGGGTCTGCAATTCTCATTCCATTGGTCTATTACATGAAGAGGCACAGGTGGTCTGTGCTGAAGAGCAGGAAGATTGCTTACCGACCCCCCAAATAAAACTGTCTCAACTTGAAATCTTAACATTGAACCAGAACTTTGAAAACAACCGATGCACCGAGGATGTCCAGTCACTTGACCAACTTTTACCATACAGCCCCGAAGCCTTTGATTTATTTTTTTATTACAGACATAAAAACCAATCAGAGGTTATCATACTTTTTTCTATTTATTGTGCTTTGTTCATCAAGAAGGCTTTTTGCTGTCAGGTCGAATGTGCAACAGCACACTGTACACCCATTGTAAAGAATTGGCTGTCAAAATAAACTCATGTTTCGTTGTTTCCTCTACAGTTTCTGTTTCCAATGTCCTTGTTGCTCTGCTAATCTCAGTTTATTCTAGACACGCAAACTTTTTAATGTTTTAACCTTAAAGCACGACAATGACCACAGTGACATGCAGGGACTATTCCGGTTTTAAACGTAAGTGGCGATATTTGGTTTAGGCGCGTGTCATGTGAACTCACGCCAGTTTGGTCGTATGCCGGTATCTGGCCTAAACCGAGTATCGCCTTTATTCCGTGCAAAATCTTGATGCCTTCCATGTAACTGCGTTCACCGTGCAAATCATTCATGTTCTGCTTGTTGAAAGAACTGAAAGGAAGCGGAAGTGTCAATTTAACGGAAGTGGTACTGCCCAGAAGAACAAGCCGAGGAGCGAGACGGAGGTCGTAGACTCCAACTATACCTTTCGCGGATAAAAGCAGAAGAAAGGCCCTAAATAATGTAAGTTAACGTGACAAATAAGGAATTGATACATCCTTAATAAATTAAGCAATGATTATCAGTAGTCACTTTGATGGTAACGAGCGCTACCGCCAGCCATTCTTGAAGACATAAAACTAGTCATTCAGCTAGTCCGCTTAGCTTGCTAACGAAACGAGTGGTTAACGGTGGGAACAGTAGAACAAGGACTTAGCATTGTCGCTAATTTAACTAGCCTACGCTTCCATTATACTAGGACAAGGCCGTTTCGGTGATTGCATGAAAGGCATCTGGCACCGACTCGACTCCAACTGCTGTGCAATAAGACTAAATAAGACCACGGTTTACAATAAGACGCCACCTCCCATTCATTTTGAAAATGTATCGTCTCTGCGAACGGGACATGGCCAGGCGGTGATTTGACAAGTAGGCTAGCGCCAGCTCGATAGCTAATGTTAATATGCTAGCTTTCGAGATCGCTATTGCATTTCTTAGCAGTCTTGCTAATCAAATGGATTCATTTTAATCCATTTGTTTGTCGTCATATTGGACTCCCAATAACAAAATAATATACTTTTAGTGTTACCATTATCAGTAATGCGTATGTAATTGTGCGGACTTAAATATTAAACGCAAGCGTATTGTGAGTAACGCCAATCATTTGTGTCAGCTCGCTAGGGACTCGGTTCATGTTAGCATATCAGAGGCCTAGCGATAGTGATGAATCGGATAAGCCGAGTTTAGCTTTCGAAACAGGGTTTAACATATTGAACGAGGAAATACATCGACACGCGATAACCTTATGTGTTGCTCTACAGCAGCTTTACTGGCGAGGTACACGTATGCTTTTATAGGTAAATGTGAAGTCATGCCCGGCAACGTCACTTCAGATTTGCCCCTATTCAGATGTAAATCCACTCAAGCCTCTAAACACGAGTCGCCATTCAGCTTGTCAGGTCGAGAAGCAAGGTAAAGAATGGTGGCGCTGGCGCGGATAGGGGTCGCACTATAACCTGTTTTTTATGACATCATTTTTTAGGTCGTGGTATCCTATCCATTATGTTAGATATAGATACTAAAACTTGATTCTAGAGAGTGGAAAGTGACTAAAAAAAAATCAGTGTCATTAGGGTCAGGGTACCACTCACTATGAAGATATTGAGGGTATTGTTGATGTAGGATCTACTGAAATACTGAAATTGACTATTATTACAAATGTCAATGATGCCCCAATCATAAACCCTGTAATCATGTTTTTGGTATCCTAATGCAGTGTAAACAATGGACAAGAGTGACCTGGTGCAGAAAGCCAAGCTCGCCGAACAGGCTGAGCGCTACGATGACATGGCGGCCGCCATGAAGTCTGTGACAGAGCAGGGTGGCGAGCTGTCTAACGAAGAACGCAACTTGCTGTCTGTGGCCTACAAGAACGTGGTGGGCGCCCGCCGCTCCTCCTGGCGTGTCATTACCAGCATTGAGCAGAAGACTGAGGGCAATGAGAAGAAACAGCAGATGGCTAAGGAGTACCGTGAGAAGATCGAGACCGAGCTGCAGGACATCTGCAACGACGTGCTGGTAAGCAGTAGAGCCATCACAATCTTGACAATCAAAAATTCGTCTCCCTTTACTGTTAAACCTTTCAAAGCCAGATGTTTGTCAGTTTTATGTTACATTGATTTAACAGGCACTGTTATGTTTGTAACCGTTTGTTTCATTCTAGGGCCTTCTGGATAAATATCTGATTGCCAATGCTACCCAGGCTGAGAGCAAGGTGTTCTACCTGAAGATGAAGGGAGATTACTACAGATACCTGTCTGAGGTTGCCTCTGGTGATGCTAAGAAAAGTAAATGATTTACTGCATCAGGCTCAAACATATAATTATTTTCCATGGCATAGAGACTAAGCAATGAGATGACGGCACAATGTAGTGTGTGGACAAGTAATGAGACCTTTTAAATGTACTTTTCCTGTGCAGCCACAGTGGAGAACTCCCAGCAGGCATATCAGCAGGCGTTTGACATCAGCAAGAAGGAGATGCAGCCTACACATCCCATTCGCCTGGGCCTGGCCCTCAACTTCTCTGTCTTCTACTACGAGATCCTCAACTCGCCTGAGCAGGCCTGCAGCCTGGCTAAGACTGTAAGAGGGCCTTTTTTGCACTAATGCATTTTATTATAATTGTTCATAGTGCAATTACAGTATGAAAAACAAATGCATTTTGTTTAACTCATTGGACTCGTTTAACTTGTCTTCTGCCCTGCTTTTCTGCGTTAATTTCTCTCTCAGGCATTTGATGAAGCCATTGCTGAGCTTGATACCTTAAATGAGGATTCCTACAAAGACAGTACCTTGATCATGCAACTACTAAGGGACAACCTGACCGTACGTTGGATTTCACTTTATTTAAAAAAATTTTTTTTCCAGTAACAGTAAAATATAATCACAGTCCACTGATCATGTTGGCTCTGAAATCTTAGAAGTGTTGCTAGGTCTTTAATTACCTTTGATGTGGAGCACTATTGGTATGAATAGTGTGAAGACACTGTCAATTAAAACTAAAAAAATATATATATATGATGACGCACTTAAAAATGATTTGTTGAGATGGGGGAATAGTGCAAAACAGAGCTGTCATCATGTTATTCACACAAGGGGTGCAGATCACCATCCCAGTTGTGTCCCCTTTTCTGCATGTCTCTCACTGTATAGAAAAGGACAAATAGGAATACGGAACACTGAAGCATCTTTTTATAGAAATATTAAATTGGTTTTAAATTTTCATTTCTTTCTCTTTAGCTGTGGACATCAGAAAACCAGGGTGACGAGGCAGATGCTGGAGAAGGGGAGAACTAGAAGCAGCACCTGTCGTCCAACCACACATACACGCACACACACACACACACACAGACACATTCTTCATCTTAAGAAAAAAAAATACACACAAACGGCTTCTTCCACTCCCACGCCCCCTACCATTTGCCCCTTTTTCCCACCCATCCCAAAATGCCCCAGCCCTACTGTATGACTAGCAGCATGAGTTGTACCTGAGCTTACCACAGTCCTGCTCTTCCTGAGGTGCACTAACACAGTACAGGGGAGCGATCACAGGGGAACATGCACATGTTAGCAGGGCCAGTCATTTTCTTTGTGAAATTTAAATGTGGTTGTATTGAGTAGTGAGTCCATATTCTTTGTGTGTGTATGTTTGTGTGTATGTTGGTGTGAATGAGTGAGTGAATGAATGAGGAAGGAGAGGTGACACAATAGTCTCCATGTGCACGTGACAGAGAGGTTGTGTTCAAGTGTGTGTGTAAGGGGGTTGGGGGTTGTGAATTCTAATCGTCCTTCCTGGTAATTCCCTTTTTTCTCCACCTAGCTGGTTGTGCATTTTTCATCCTTTTTTTTGTTACGGTCATATTTTTTAGTGTAATTGGTCATGGTATTTACAGGTTTTATTGTATGGTTATTAAACTGGCAGTTTATTTTCACCAACATCAGTTTTTGTCGTGGTCTTTATTTGTCTTCATGTTTCACCACTTTTACTCAAAAGTCTGCAAACACCACAATAATAGGATGGACCTGAAAAGTCTTGTTTTCCATTTTGCCTATGACGGGGCCTTCACATTCGGAAGCAAACATTTCCCTACACTTTTCTGGAACATCAATGGATGTTCACTGAAGTCACTTGAGAGCGGAAAAAATATATATAGTTTCACAAGAACTTTGGTCTTATTTGATGACACCCATGAATAAGGTTAGCATAATTTGTGGTACTGTTTTTTTCTCTTTTGGTGAGGGAGTGGGGAGATGAGAGAATAAAAGTCTTCTGGCCTGACTAGGCATCTGTTACAGACTCCGATATGGAGGTCCGTACTAAAACAATTTCATTAGAATTTAGACATTCTCAAGATCAAAGACCTAAAGTGATGAGCATTCGTGTACTTAAAAAATAAAAAAAACCGCATTATTTCCGCCGATAAAACTTTGGGACTACTTTCCCTTGCGGAAGACCTAGAGCAACTGAGTTGATAAATTAGTGGAGTTCAATTGGAAACAGGCGCGGAGGGAAGTGTCAGGTCTTCACGACAATAATTAAATTAAAACAACTACAGCTCTGTGACACAGACGCTTTCTGAAGTTTGGTACAGGTGTGGCGTTCTTGAGTATAACAGTTGAAGGAGGTAAGTAATTATGTTTTAAATATTAGCTTTGACATAACTCGCAGGAAATTGTTGTTAAAGACGTCTCCCTCATTTCAGTCAGTCTCAGAGTTCTGTGGCTAAGCTAAACACGTTAGCAGGCGCCTGTCGTCAGTCACCTTTGTGGTAGTTTTGTGAGCAAGAAGTTGCAAGTTACTCTGACATTAACTTTTTTTTGTCATCAATTGTTTAACAGTAGTGGTAATTTTTGGGCCTCTATTGGAAAATTCCAATGATTGTCGACCTGTTGACATCGTTAGTTGCCATGTGTTATGTTTTGAGTGTGGTCAAGTGATCCTCTCTGAAATGGGGCAAGCTTGTCTAAGCTCATGCCACACTCAAGCTCACACTCACTCCCACCCACGGCCTTTTAGCACCTAAAATGTTTTTAAATTTTTCTGAAATGTTGGAGTGGTGGCATAAAGTTTACTAAAGTTATTGACAGTAACTTAGTCAAATTGGTCCAATATTTGTGCGCTGGTGAGGCATCCTATGATAAATTCAGTGAGTGAGAATCAGCTCATTCATCTTTGAGAATCTCTGTCTTGTTGAACCTTTCTTATCTTGATGTAATGTTAGAGTTGTTGTCAGTCCTCTCCTCTAGGGTCCACTCAAGAGTTGAGAACATGAACACTGGACCAGCTTATCCCCTGGCCTCCCTGTATGTGGGGGATCTTCATCCTGATGTTACGGAGTCTATGCTGTACCAGAAGTTTTCACCTGCTGGACCAATAATGTCTATCCGTGTGTGCCGTGATGTCATTACTCGCAGATCTTTGGGGTATGCCTATGTCAACTTTCAGCAGCCAGCAGATGGTGAGTTCTGCTTAATCCAGACATAACATTTTGGGAAATTGTCTTGTCATACCAACTTTTAACTACTGTTATGCCGGTGTGTATTGTTGATGATTGTTCGTCTTATTGTAATATAATGTTTTCTTTCAGCGGAATGTGCTCTTGACACTATGAATTATGAGGTCCTGAAGGGTCGACCAATGAGAATCATGTGGTCACAGCGTGATCCAGGCCTAAGAAAGTCGGGCGTTGGAAATATCTTCATTAAGAACATGGATGAGTCTATTGACAATAAGGCACTTTATGACACCTTCTCAGCATTTGGAAATATTCTGTCCTGCAAGGTAGGCTAAATCTGCTAGCAAAATATATGAAACATTACCTTTTTTAATTTTACATTTTGTTTCACTATTTTCGTATAAATGAAGAATAGAGATTGCTCAGGCACATGACAAATTGGGCTGGCATAGCTGTCCAGAACCAAAACGCTTTCCATGGAGGAAAGTTTTCGTTTTCAGGCCACAAAAAGATTTCCGCTCGTAATCTACAAGGCGGTAAAAGATGACAATTGAGCTAGACGTGCAGATTTATTTTAAGGAGAGGGTTTTGTTTTATCATTGGCATTGGCAACCACAGGCCCTGCTCCATTTATCATAGCCTTCATTACGTTATAACAAACTGAGATGGAATGTATTTATATGTATTATTTTATAGACTGACTGAAATAAATGTATGAAAGAAAACACACAATCTCTCGCTATAATGTCACATGAGCAATCGCTATAACTTTCGAGTCTTATGAATCAAGAAACCTAGACTTGCCATACTTTCATTATTACTAGGTGATAAAACTGTCCATGAAGGGATTGTGTTAAAAATCTCAGAAGCTGTTTTGTCATCTTAGGTTGTATGTGATGAGCGTGGCTCCAAAGGGTATGGCTTTGTGCATTTTGAGACACAAGAGGCTGCTAACCGTGCCATAGAGACCATGAATGGCATGCTGCTGAATGATCGCAAAGTGTATGTGTCTCTTATTACCTCCAGCCATGGGCATATTTGGTGGTTTGTGTTGTGGTAAATGCTTGCTGAAAACAGAAAAAACAATATGGCTGTCATGGAACATGAACAGACATAATCAAAAATACAGAGCCCAATTACACTAGAGATTGATTTCTAACATTTGGAAGTAAATGGAAAGGGATCCAATGTGATAGAAAGATCAGTGTGAACAAATTGAAAATGATAAGCCTAACCATATCAATCATTTGTGAATTGTTTTTTTATGCTCAGACAAGGGACAGGTAGAGACTGGGAGACAGACAGTGCAGATTCAAGCATTGCAAACCCAAAGCTTCGATCTCTGTGGAAAAATTGTCTGCTGTCGCCATTTAGGTCAGTGAACAGGTAGATAAAGTGTTGTCAACGGTTGTCCCCGTGAAGCTTGCTTAATGAGGACATGGACTGAAAGATCTCGAGATCTTGGACTGAAGTAAAAAATTAGGTCAAAGTTGTTCTTTCTGGACTTTGGTGCAGAGGTAATGATATTGATATGCTTTTTGAAAAATGACTTAATTTTCTGACTCTTTTATTAATGCATATTCCTTTGGTGCCCAAATAGTTTTGTAGGCCATTTTAAATCCCGAAAAGAACGTGAGGCAGAGTGTGGAGCAAAGGCAATGGTCTTCACCAATGTTTACATCAAGAACTTTGGGGAAAACTACGATGACAAGCAACTTGAGAATGTCTTTTCAGAGTTTGGTAAGTTCATTTCATTTATGCACAGTGAGAGAGGATTCTTGGAGTTTGTTTTTGTATAATGGGATATTGACTGCACTATACAGTCAAATCTATGCCGTTTTGACTGTACTATACAAACAGTCTTTCCACATTAATTAGTTACAGAGTTGCTCTATGAGTCTAAAAGAAAATGTTTCATTTGGAAGACCAGAGGGTTGAATTGATGTGGAATTGGTTTTAAAACATTGGCTTGATATTTCCATCAGGAATGTATAAAGTCAATTTCTTCAGTCCTCCCTGGTGTGTGTGTATAGGACCCATTTCCTGATTTCCTGCATTTCACAGGCAAGACGCTGAGTGTTCGGGTGATGCGTGATGATCGAGGAAACTCCCGTGGCTTTGGATTTGTAAACTATGAGAGCCATGAGGATGCACAGAAGGTAAAAATACAATTGGTATTTTCTCTCTGTCCTTTCTTCTTAGTTTGATTTGCCCTTACTTTAGTAGCTATTATGATTCATAAATCGTAACAGCTGTTTGAAGTAATAGAGAGTAAAGACACCTTTCCTCTCCGTCAGTCCAGTCAATTGACTTGCTTCTGTTTGTGTGTTGCACTGGGAGAGAATAGGAAAAAAAATCTTCTTGGTCTCCCAGCCAACAGGATGTGTAAAAGTGTAGCCTATGTTTCTTGAGAGAGGAGAATGAGTTTGCATGTGCCTTTTAAACAAAAATAAATAAGTAGGCTAGGTGTAGGTAGGTTGTGCTGTACAACTGTGCATTACAACAAAGTATTTTTTATTTTATTTATTTATTTATTTATTTATTTATTGAGAGAGTTTCAGTAAATCTACTGGGAGTGCCATTTGCTAACAGCAGTGGAAGTGCCAGAGTTAGGAAGTGTTAGAGTGTGATTTTGTAAGTGCTTGATGAGTGCATTTCAGGTAGTTGGGACGAGGACAAGAGGTTCTCTTGGAAGACCTGGGTTTTCAAGAGTTTCTTGAAAGTAGAGAGCGTGTTGTTTTTATCGTCTTAGGAAGGCTATTCCACCAGTTTGGAACAATGGATGAGTAGAGCCGTTCTAAACAGCGATCCTTTGTTGGAGCAGAGTGATTAGATGTTAGCATATATGGTTTAATAATGGCTTAAATGTAGATTGTAGCAGTTCCATTCAGTACCCTGTAGGACAACATTTATGACTTGAATCTGATGCGAGCAGCGAGGACGGAGTCCACAATTTCGTTGCCAATTCTCAGAACAAGATGACACTCCCAAGCAGTGACGTAATACATTTTAGCAGCCAACATTTTTGTTTAAAACATATTGATTAAGCATATTAGATTATTCCACATCAAGCCTAGGCCTATATGCTTAACCTGCATGGATATAGAAAAGCAACAACGATTTCCAGCATCCACGACATTAAATTTAGGCCTAGTGAGTGTGATCTTAATAGAATTGATGTAAATTGTATCTGCTTGATTCGATGATTAGAAAAAGCTATCTGATGCCAAAACGACATGAGCAGACTTCTAAAAGAAATCCCTTTTCTCATTTATTCTAGACTGAAACAGGCAACACATTTTTGTGTACAAAGTTCAAAGATTATCTCAAAGTCGGAAACTTCTATCTCGCAGTCGTCTTATCAAAGTGAACCTGCATCAGCTATTACATGTTGCTGCCTCTGTATTGACAATGCAAGATAAATCACAATAGCCTGGTTAAATATTTAATTTGAACAATTTTTCAACTTCTTCAAACCACTCACATACAGATGGCTGAAGGGATCTAATTTATCCTATGGTGTGTGTGCAATCATGCAGCATATTTAAGTAACAAAACCAAATGAAAAAATTTTAAACTTTAGAGACATCTTGTTGAAAGTCAGTCTACATGTTCCTGTTGCTGTTTCTTGCAATAGATATGATTTAGTTATTCAGATTTATTTTATATTATTGCACATATTGACCTCTCCTTATGCAATGGTCAACAAACGCTGCTGCCATGAGGCTACTGCAAAATCGTCAGTGTTCTTCCCAAAGTCGTCTATGAAGTGATTAAAGTTAAGTGTGTCATCTGATAAAACATAGTAACAAATGTGCTATGTTTTTGTTTTGTTGTTGTTGTTGTTGTTGTTGTTGTTGTTGTTGTTTGTGATGATGGTTGGGGTGGGATGTTGCATGTGCATACCATGACCTTCATTCCTGTGGGTGACGGAGTGGCAGCATCATGTTGTAGAGCCCTTTCAGTGCAAGTTCAGTACAAACATACAATTATAGGCATACTGGTATATTCAGGTCCACAATACTACATTGTGCAGTATTCTATTAATTGCATCTCTCATAGCTTATGTAAGCTATTTGTACAATGACCTGCAATGATGAGTAGCCTGATGCATTTGAAGGTGGGTGCAGTACTTGTCAAGGTACAGAAGTCATCTGATAGAAGTCTGTTCACTGTCAGAACTAGGGGTCTGTAACCCAATTGCATATTCGCTAACCAAGTTCTTTGCCAAAATGTGTGTTTGTGTGTGGGATTGGCTGGGTGGATATTTGAGTAGGCTGTGGAGGCGATGAACGGGAAGGAGCTGAATGGGAGGATCCTGTATGTGGGCCGTGCCCAGAAGAGGCTGGAGCGACAGGGGGAGCTCAAGCGCAAGTTTGAGCAGATGAAGATGGACCGCATGCACCGCTATCAGGTGTCAAAACCTCATTTTCCCTGTCTTGCTCTCTCTCTCTCATGGCTGTTCAGCTTCAAGTGTACTTTACGCTGGTCAGCACTATAAGGATGGTAAAAAAAAAAAGTTAGCCATGAAAAAATCAAGCTTTCACATTATGACCTTCATGTGTTTAGTTTGGGAGATTACAGTTTTAAATGTAAAACTTGCTCAAACTTAAAGACTGAATTTAAATGTAAATGTAAAAAAAGTTGTTTTTTGGAAAACCAGCATTATGGACGTGACTTTATGGACTTGACGTCTGAAATGGCCTTCCAAAAGCTATGCAAAACAAGTGTGAATGGTGGATTTTAACCTGAAACGACTGAAAAAGTAATATAAAAATAGAAAATAACTGTGATGCATTGTAGCTTTGTGTGTATCACCCACTATATGTCCATTATAAGCCCCTTCATAGACTTACATTAAAGTCCCAATGTGTAACGTTTTTATTGTTCAATATCAAAATCTGCTTTACCTGTTGACAAGCTGATCCTTTCTCATAAATATTAACCACCACTATTAATTCCGTGTGTCCGTATTGGCTTGAAATTTCGCATTTGCATGGGGTAGACTCTCCATGTGAATCCGCCATCTTTGAATACGGAAGCTTGAAACGATCATATCGTTCGTGTTTTCACTGACAATAGACCGACATCCACATGCAGGCTACGTGTTCGTGTTTTCACTGACAATAGACCGACATCACAAGCAGGCTACTGTAGCTGTAATACGTAATTTGAAATGCTTTACACATAATTTTTCTCGAAGGCATTGGGGCTTTAAGGCTGAACAGGGTAAACATTTGAACAAATGGATATCCTTTCGAAACTTGCTCAGTTGATTGTTTACATTGAGACAATACTTAGTTTTTTTGTTTTGCAAGTTTTCTGAAATAATTAGTACCTCCATGTAGACTTTAATTTCTAAGGTGAGGTTGACTTTTTGTTAGGAATTGCCCATATATTAAATTTGCAAGTGATAAAAATCAGTCATGGTCAAATACAATTAAATTCACTTGTCATTCACATTCCTGTCTGTCTTTTATCATTTGCAGTTCTATACATGTATGAAAATGCTGCTTACACACTTACTATCCTTAACTTTCTGTGAACGCATGTTTTAGGGGGTTAACCTTTATGTGAAGAACCTGGACGATAGTATCAATGATGAGCGATTGAGGAAGGAGTTTGCTCCGTATGGCACCATCACCAGCGCCAAGGTAACCCATCTTGAATCCTGTGTAGTCTGTATCTGCCTGAGGGATTCAAGGGGTATTCAGATACACTACTCACCCATCACTGGGTCGCTGAGATACTCTCATTTTGGACTTTGCATACACCGCCACCGACAGACTCCACCAAACACCATGACTTGTTTCCCTCACCTTCACCATGATCCCATCACAAATGCTACTTGTCTTTATGAAACACTGTGCGGACAGTATGTATCTCCTCCTTTATGTAGAGGGGTGACCAATCAGTATTTCCAGACTTCAGGAATAGAATCAGAAAAGTGACACATCAAAGGAAAGGGTACACAGTATTAAAGGAAAGCTCCGGAGTAAGTTTAAGCATAGCCCTGTTGCACGAGCCTTCTAACAGCAATGTATTTCGCATGGACTGAAAGAATTTCGAAAAGCATAGACCAAACGCGAAACACGTTACATTGAGTCAACGGCACCTCAGATCTTACTTTCGGTTTCAAATAATGAGGATCCATTTATTTAGTGTAAAGTGCGTGTTCGCTTCTACGTTCGCGTTCGGCCTATGCTGTTCCAAATGATTTTTTTTTCACTCGCTAACTACTGCATTTGGCAGCTGAACGGTTTAAAGTGAGCACTGATCACTACAAAGAACTTGCAGGAGGCATTTGTGGAGACTCTTTATTACAGCGGTGTCAAACTCATTTTGTCCGGCCCCCGGGCCTTATGTTTGATTTACACTGAATCAATGGATCCTCATTATTCAAAACCGAAAGTAAGATCTGAGGTACCTTTGACTCAATGTAAAGTGCTCTGCATTCGCTTTCGGTCCATGCTGCTCGAAATTCCTTCATTCCATGCAAAATCTGTTTTGTCAAAAGGCTCGTGCAACAGGGCTATGCTTAAACTCATTCCAGAGCTATCCTTTAAGCAGCTGACTTCCCGGAATGGTCATCATTTGGCTTCCTGCTTCTGGAGACCAGAGAACTTTTAATAGGGGAGAATTAGCGCTCCCCTTTTACATCCGGTGGTACTGGCGTTAATAGGGAGCGCCATGGTCATCATTTGGCTTCCCGTCTCTGGAGACTCAGCATGTGTACACTGTAGCCTACCTCACGGCCTATGACACTCTAATGCTTTGTGTTTGTCAGCACTATGAGTGATCTTTGGCCTGATAAATGAAAATGACTTACTCACTGACTTTCAGGTGATGACCGATACCGGCCACAGTAAGGGCTTCGGATTTGTCTGCTTCACTTCCCCAGAGGAGGCCACTCGTGCCGTCACAGAAATGAATGGCCGCATCATCAGCACCAAGCCCCTCTATGTTGCACTGGCCCAGCGAAAGGAGGAGCGCAAAGCCATCCTCACCAACCAGTACATGCAACGCCTGGCCAGTGTCAGGGCCATGCCAGGAACCCTGGTGACCAACTACCAGCAGCCTCCCTACTACATCCCAACTATGCCTCAGGTGAGAATGCAGCAGCAGCCGCTGCCATTTTTCAGTGTTATGGATGTTATGGATGTGGCATTCAGTTCATATTCTCATTTATATAATCAGAATTCGTCAGAAGCAGTTTTTATTAGCCTAGTATACCGGTACTTATACCGGTGTTGGGAATAACGGCGTTAGGGAATAATGGCGTTGGAGTATAACAGTAATTTATTTGATTACTTGTTACTGAAAAAAATAACGCTGTTTCCAGCGTCATAACGCCGTTTCTGTAACTGTCAATGTAAAGCTTCACGTTACTATCCTTATATGCACCCGACATCAGCGCATTAGTCGCGCTCAGAATGTTCAAACAGATCATTTTATTTTCTTATTCAGGCCAGTGCATGCTTTTGAATGTAAGTACTGATTGTCATCTTATAGCAAAATATTTAAACAGGGTTGTAATCTAATCAACTTGTTCTCAAATGTGTCCACTTCAATGAAACATTAGACATACAGGCATTAGGCATCCAGGAGTTTCTTGAACGTTAACATAACTTTGCAAGCTTGCGTTAATCGTTGCTAAGTGACGAAGGAAAACATTCACACCTGAATGTGATAAAAAAAATTTACACATATCAGCTTTTTCTCAAAAGTTGGTGTGATCAAAGATAATAATTCTCAGAGTGGCTCACCCGTATATGATGAGATCTGAGCCAATGAAGTCTTGCCATGTTACAGCCACCAGCCCGACACCCATACAGTGCAGGTTCTGGTGTCCGCTTTGGCCCAAGATGGACCACTCAGCCTCCCAGACCACAGGGTAAGTGTTTGTGTAAATATTTGTCCCTTGTGACCTTCTATGATGTCTGTCTGTCTGTCTGTCTGTCTGTCTACCTTTGGTGTCTTGATACTTCTTGTGTGCCTGAGTTTACTGTTGTTAAGAATCTGTAACTCACCAATGGTGTGGGAAGGGGGCTCTGGTGTTGTTCAGTTGGCCCTATCTGAGAGGGTCTTGGTCTAACAAGCTTTTGTCTGGTTGGCTACATCAGCGCTGTACTCTGCTCAGTATGTGACGACCCGCCGGGCCTCCACCCCCATCAGCAGTGTCCAGCAGGCCTCCACACAGGCTCCCCGTGTGCCTAAAAACACGCTAAGGATGGGTATGCCATGCATGGGGATGGGTGTTGATTTTGAGCATGTTCTTCACACTCATTCCAAAGCATGTTTCCCACCACCATGTACTGCGTATTTATTACATTTAAGCAAAGCGATAAATTCAATCAGTCCATATGTTCAATCAGCCCCTGTTCTTTTAGGCTACCAAGTGCCTTTAGTATCAGAATGGCAGCATTTCGTACAACGTAGACAGTATATGGCAAATTGCAGCCAACACTAACAGTTGCAGGCATATGTACACTTTCATGACATCATCTGTTAGTGTTGCTAGGCTGCTGTTTCGCTATTTGGTCTTTGCACAAAATTCGGTTGTTGTCATACCTATAGACAACGCTTATCAATGTGAAACAGTAGGGCTGTGGGTTGATTCAATCCAGGTAATTGCTTTAACACACATTTTCAAAATTAACTGAGTTTTTCAATAAACAAGCACAGTGTTGCTTTAAGGATGGGAATTGTGCTCCTGGAATGTAGCAAAGGCACACAACAGGCTCAGGCTTTGTGTGGAGGTGTTCCAGTGGTTTGCATGTGGTTTGCATGCATGGCTTATCATTGGTGTTTTTTTTTTGTGTGTGTGTTGATGGGCGAGGCAACACTTAGCTGCGACCCTTGCAGTAATACAATCATATTGCAGGGAACGTTTCTTAAATTAGTGCCCTCTAAGTACTAGCCACTTCTTGCAACTATTTCTGAAAGTGAAACAACAGTGCTGAAGCTTGTCAAGTCAGAAGTTTTATTTATTTATTTATTTATTTATTTTCATTGTCATGCGTCATGTCAATCTTATCCATTGTATACATTAAGACGAAATGCTGTTTCACCATGGATCAAGTGGTGTTGGGTAAGATTAATTTGTGAGCACTATTTTCAAGTGTAGCCAGACTGAACTGTAGCAATATTAACAGCTAGGCTGCGGTAATGATCCGCTGTTGGCTTTAGTTGATTGTAATTAATGAATAACGCTTTATACAACCTGTTCTCGTTACCACAAACGGGTAAGCTATGGCAGTTGGTCAGCTGTAATGGTAAACTTTCAGTAATATAATAAGGTCAGCGCGGACCATGACAATTTTTCATGGCTACGATTTTAAGCAAAACTGTCCAATTTAAAAGCAACATCGTCTCCAAGATTGATGCATTAAATGATTAGGCATCAAGTGCATGACGTGCAAGATATTTGGAAAAGATGTGCATAGGTGAAGAGGCATTCAGTTGCCTACTGTATATTTCACTGAGCGGTATAGGCAATTTGGTTTCAAAGAGGCCAATACTGCAACGTGGTAGGTGTTTAGCCTTTTTGTATAAGCTCTTTTTTTTTACTATCTAGGGCTTTATTTAGGCTAAACCATTTTTCTCCAGCTGTCTCAGTTTTAAGACAGTAGATGTCTGGTATACTGTAACTAGTGAAATAGATTTTGCAGTTGCCTATTATCCTCTCTCATTCTAGGAGTAGGATGGCCAAACTAAGGCCCAGGGACTAATTGCATCCATTTTCTATCTTTCACAAGACCCGCCATGATGACTAAAAATGGTAATGTGGCCTGTTGTGACATTAACCATATCCATATTAGCTAAAGTCCACTTGTATGTGTATGGCCTCACTGGTAAAAGCATATAGCAGTGTTTCTCAAACTTTTTCAGACCAAGGACCACTTTGCCCAAAAAATATTTTTCAGGGACCACCTACGCTTGTGCCCCCTCACCAAGTCGCATGCTGTTACCCCTTACCCTTTGACCAAATCAACAGGCATTTTCCGAATTGCAATTTATAGGCACTTCAAATTCAGACAGCTTGAAGTTTTTAATGTAAATTACAGGCCTGCTACATAGTATTCATTGAACCACTCCTATTTGGCTTTAAAAGTTATTTTAGTGAGAAACAGACAAAATAAACATTTTTCGGAAATCCTCTCGCAGACCACTTGAGCTTGCTCGCGGACCACTAGTGGTCCCCGGACCACACTTTGAGAACCACTGGCATATAGCCACCGTCTAGATACAATAGAATTTGTTAGTCAGACATTTACAAACGGGAAGCATGCAAAGGTCACGTCAGGTTTGCTCTGATTATAAATAACATTACATTGTGCTAATTTACAAGAATAATTTCTAGCCCAGTTTCGGTATGAAATGAATATCACAATGTAGGTGCTGGCTTTTTCACTGGGTTCTGCTACTTGAGTTAACCAAAGAACCTAGCTTGTATCTGACCCTAATAGGCTAACCAATGCAAGAACAGCAAATGTCCTGCCGTTTGGGTGTGTGTGGCTGCATGGTCGCAGACTGTTTTGAAAAGCATAAATGTGTGCGTTGGCACAGTGGTGGAACGATGGAACTTAGTTCAGCCTTTCCAAACCGAGATAACTAAGGAAGCATCTCCATAATAATAAGTTGATTAGTAAGGTTCTCAAAATTCAGATGTCATGTGTATAGGGACTCTGGTAATGCTAAGACCATTATGCTACAGCATGTCAGGTCTTTTTAGTATTTTAAAAATCAAAAATGGCACCGGTATGCTCATTTGGCTTGATGGTCAATCTTAAAATCGCAGCAACCGAATTATGATTTTAATCAAAAGTTTGACCCATAGTGATATGAAGAAGACCATTAACTGAACAATAACTTCAGCACTGGTGTTTCACTTTTAAGTGCCAATCAGACCAGGAATTGTAACATGAAGCACACCAGGCAATATTTTCTGCGTTTTTTTAGGTTAATTTAAAAGCATTATAGTCACTCTAATGGTTTAATGGCCCATTATTGGGTGGAGTCAAAAGTTCTTCCACTTGAAATGCAGTGACTGTATAAAGAATGTGTTGTGATTACCTTGCAGCCAACATTGGCACCCAGACGGCAGGAAGACGGGCGGTTAGCGGCGGTGTGAGTCGTGGGGTCAGCCAGTACAAATACTCCAGTGGAGTCCGCAACGTCCAACAGGTGATCCCCCCACCTTCTCCCCCTGTGATCCAACAGGTACACACACTACAAACTGTTAGTATTTAATGAGGGTATGTAATACATATGTATGTAATTTTTCTGCATCATATTCCAAATTCATGACAGTTTATCCATTTATCCAAAAGGCAAGGATATAATGCCATAAAGGCAGCAATCTATTAGTCTCAAAGGACTATTGTAAATGTAAGCAATAAATCCCGAGAGGCCGGTGTAAATGCTGGTTTTAGCACGGGTGTTGTTAGGCACGAGGCGCAGCCGATTAATATAGCAAGTTATTCCTTGATACCAATTCCTCCGCCAAAAAACATACTTCCTCTTACTGAATGGTTGCCAAGCATAAGCATAAGCGCTGCTCCATTCACTTTCTTATGGCGCAGCAGTTTAGAACGAAATGCGGTTGGAGCCGTGCTAAATGCCTAATTTACAATGGCATCGAACGTGTTTTCAACCAATCACAATCGAGGACCGGAACTATCAGTTTTAGAAGTTGTATTAAACAATAATTCCTACACCATTGTTATCTGCAACTGTACCTTCTGTTATGTATTTAAAAAAAAACATACCGTATTAGCCCGAATATAAGACAATATCTTTTTTTCCTGTGTAGATTATACTGAAAAACGGGGGTCGTCTTATAATCGTTGACTAGACAAAAATAGGGGGAAAAAATAAAGGGCGCCAGAATGATTTCTAAACAAACCGGCAGTAGGTCACACACACAGACAGGTTGTCTTGATCAGTGCTTGAAGTGGGGGGCAGACGCACTGGAATGCAGTTCTAATACCTCTGTATGTTCTTCCCGTGGTTTCCACTACTTTTTTCAGCGTTCCGGCATCTTTCTAAGGTTAGCCGTCCCTGCAGCAAGAGAATGTCACTGGTGTGATAACCCCCTAATAATTGAATCACATTATTCCGTTTAAAGAAAAACAAGTTATTCATGTAAATTATTACTTTTTTATGAATCATTTTATTTTGCAGCAGAATAGCAGCTTGTTAAATCACGTAATGTATTTATTTAATGGCTTGCTTTGTGCATGCCTGATGTCCTTAAAACAACCTTAGATTTTTATTTTAAAATTTGTGCTGCTCACGAAGTGGTTAGTGGTGTCTGTTGATGTTCCAAAACAATTATTGTAGCAAAATACAGTTTAGGTCACGTTTTAAGTGATATTTTGAAGATTCTGGAAGTATTTTCACAGCGTTGTAATACCAACTAGCACAAAGACAAGTTAGCTGGAAAGGAACTGTATTTCGCTATGATACTTGTTTTGGTACATCATCGGGACGTTGCACGTTTTGAAATAAAGGTATAAGGTTTTTTTTAAGGACCTTATCAGACATGCACAAAGCAAGCCATTTTGAAGCAAAAAAGGGGGGTATCTAAATGAGCCAAATATCCAAGACCGGACCAATAGTCAAAAGTTTTGTGTGGATGATTCTATTTCATCCTAGACAGTCCAGAAAAGTGTCTAAACATACTAAAAAGTGAACTTGCCCTTTAATGTTGGAAATTAAATAGTTCTGGCACTTCAAGCACTGGTCTTGATCAATTAAAAAATAACCTTGCGTAGTGTAAAATTATTACTGGGTTTAAATGCACTTCCAGTATTGCTGAACATACAGTAGTGTTGATAACAATCGAGATACTGTACTGAGATGCACACAAAGACAGGACAAATTAAATATCCTCACTGCACACTGTTAATGCAACGGCGTATGTGTTGCACCGCATTACTGGGTCTTGTTCAGTGCACTGTGCGGACCTGTACAGACTTCAGGGAGAGGCTGTCAAAAGTAACTCGATAGGCAATCAAAAACTCGATAGGCAATGATCATTAAAAGGTCTTTTTTTCCCTATGCCATATTGGAAAGAAACGTTGAAAATCAGTTAGGCTTCTGTGCGGTGGAAATGAGAGAAGCGAATGTCTCGTGGGGGAAAAAATCCTCCTTTGACAAGCATGCGGCCTATAGCCTACCTAAGTCATAGTCAGACTTCCATGGCTCATACACATGTTATTGTGAGCACTTTTTTGAGCAAAATTATCTTTCACATGGCACTATTATTTCATTTGAACCCATACTTTAATTCAATAGTAATGATGCGGTTGCCTTCTAAAATGTTTCCCAATGAGTTTTCACATGCAAATAAGATTACTGATATTTTCTCTTAAGGGCAATTTTTTACTCCAAAAAAGTCTGTAAAAGGGGGTCATCTTATATTCAGGCCAATACAGTAGTTGTTATATCAAAGAGCATTTTTTCCCTAAGTACATGTATATGTGATGGAGTCCAGGTTGCAAGCAACCCTGTGATGGAGCCAGCAGTCCATGTGAGGGGACAGGAACCTCTCACAGCCTCTATGCTGGCAGCAGCTCCACTCATGGAACAGAAACAGCTACTGGGTGAGTAATCGCTGAACGTGTGTGTGTGTGTGTGTGTGTGTGTGTGTGTGTGTGTGTGTACTATAGCAGTGGCAATAATAATTTAACAAGAGGTACTAAAGTGGAAGGAGAATGTAAAAATTTGCTGTATGTAAAATATGTCTGTCTCTTAATCCTACCTCATGTAAGATGAAGATGACATGAAATTGGCTAGATGGGTATATCAGAATTAGAGGAGGAGGAGTACTAGTACCGTAATTTCCCGACTATTAGCCGCGGCTTATACATTGATTTTGCGAAATTTCCTCCGCTATGAGGTTAAAACAGGGGGGCAGTTAATATGGTGTTAATATGGTTTTGTTTTCTTTAACCTGCATAAAACACTGTCCTGCGGCTTATACACAATGCGGCTTATATGCGGGAAATTACTGTAGTAGTATATTTTTAAAATTTATCTCCATTCCTTTAGGTGAGCGTCTGTACCCTCTGATCTATGCCTTGCACCCCAGCCTGGCTGGGAAGATCACAGGCATGCTGCTTGAGATAGACAACTCTGAACTCCTTCACATGTTGGAGTCTCCTGAATCTCTGCACTCCAAGGTAACATGCATAAATGAAAGATTTTTAATCCACTATAGCTTGTTTATCCGAATTTCTCCAAAGTTGTCTTTTTTGTGTGTGTGTGTGTTTGTTTTGTTTTGTTTTTAAAGAAAAGGGGGGACAATGCATTGCCTGGCAATCATTATAGGGAAATATATCTCTGTAAATATTTTCCTTTAATGACCGCCACCTGGCAATACATCATCCCTTACATAGCTCCATTATCTGTTATTTAAGTAATGATGACCAATAATGATGACACATGGCCTAGTAGTTTATTCAGATAATATATTTGAACTAATCTGTGATAAGCTCAGAGTCTTTGAGCAAACTTTTGTAAAAGATTGAATGTTTTTTGGTGGTTTTGACCCACAGGTCGAGGAGGCTGTTGCTGTACTTCAGGCTCACCAAGCTAAAGAGCTGGCATCTAAATGAAGAAGTGAGTAGTAGGCTACACCTCCCGGGTTAGAACGTTGAATTCATTGTGTATTCTCTCTCCTCCCTGTCTTTCCTTTAAACCTTACTGGTGTCACAGATTAATCTCATCCTAGAACTCTTTGCACAAAATTGTCAACAAGCAACTGCCTTGTGGATGCTATCATTCTGTGTGTATCTTTAGCCAGTAACTGGGGGAAAGAGTAATGTTGGAGGATATGTGGATCTTTAAGTAGCCTGTTTGGTAATGTTGGCATATACTATATTTACAGGAAAGACACCACAACAAGACCTTACTGAAGGGGGAGCGAAGGGGCACAAAAGTAACAGAAAAAATGAGTAATTAAAAAAAAAAAGGAAAAAAAGAAAATTTTGAAAAAAAAGTATAATTCTAAAAATGTGAACTGACAATTTGGCTTAACAAATGCCATCATGCAGTTTCAGTTTGTTGCATATGTTCTACTTTTGTTAAAAAAAAAGAAAAAAAAATAGGAAAAAAGAATGTTGGAAATTCAAATATTGTTATTTGTTGTGCATTAAAACCTGGGCATATCACAGTTTGTCTTAGTGCTTTGTTCAAATTGTCATGTCAAGCATATGCTGCCATTTCTGCTAATCAAAATATTTTGAGCATCATTCAGAACATAATCATTTCCTGAGGCAAATTAATTATATTTTTTGCTTGCCCAGTGCTTATGTGCAGCGAATGCGTATGATTCATTTACTATTTATGTACATATTGCAGTATCCTTAGTTCAGCCTTACAGTATATCTGTGCAAGCGCATGTGTTTTCATTTCCAGACAGACCGTAAAGAGAGCATCCAACACAAAAATGATTTTGAAATTACAGTAGCATTTGACGGCAAGTTTCTGATGCAGGTTTTCAGAAAGCTATATGTAATTTTCAGCCACATTGAGGAAAACTGTTGTTTTGTCCCGCCCCACATCCATTTCTAAGAAATAACGTATATAAAGCCAGTCTTGCATACTTAATACAGTCTTTTGGCAGCAGATGCTAAACCCAGGTTAGGTACAGAAAATTGGTCTTTACAGATGTATGAATATTCACAGTAATGTGATGAAGTGTCTTTTTTGCTAATTATGGACTTTAGTGCTAGCAGTGGGCTCTCTGCAGAGCAGTGTTCTTTTGATATGTTTCCTGAAGGCCTGGTCTCTTAGGCCATAGATGAGTGGGCTCAGCACCCGGGGAAAGAGACTGGTCAGTATGAAGTTGCCAAAAAGCACCTTAGTGCGCCACAGAGGGAACCTGGCAACAAGGAGATCGACTGCTGGAGTGACGTAAGACAGCATGCATAGCAGCAGCTGAGCACCATGCAACAGGATGGTCCGCTGGGCCTTTTGGGCTTGGCCCTTCTTTGAGCTGGCAGCAGCACGGGCTGTCCAGAGCACGTGTGCGTACGTGTAGAACAGGGTCACCCACACAAACGCCATACAGATACTGTTCCCTGTTGTTCTGATAATGTGTTGGATTGGAGAGTTGAAGAGGTTCGTGTAATAGCACAGGATGTCAGATCTGTAGAATTGCGGGGGACGCTGGCTTAGGGATAATAACAGTTCGGTAAAGCTTGGTGTGATGGTAATGCACCACGCTAAGGCATTGAAGACCTGTACTCGGTTGGTGGTGCAAAGCCGGCCGTGGTGGAGGGGCAGACACACCGCCACAAAACGTTCGACTGCCATGCCAGCGAGAATGATGGGAGTGGTCCGGAAGCTTGTAGTGGTGATGGTCAGCAGAATGTAGCAGAGAGGCACATGAATAAAGCCAGGCTGGTAGCTCAAAACGTGCAGCAGGACGCTTGTGCTCACCAGCAGCATGTCATTAAGTACCAGATGGATGTAGAGTGCATAGCGGGCATCCTGTCTGAATGAGGGCACTCTGAAGTAGATGCGCACAAGAGTCCCATTGATGTAGAGGATGAAGAGGCCACAGATCACCACAGTTAAGTTTTTCAACAGGGCCTCATCAAAGGTGTCCAGCTTTTGAGTGCCGTTGGTGCTGGTGTTCATATCTTCTTAAGACTTAAGCCCCTAACAATGATGCTAATTCCCTAGTTTATGGCCAATTATTGTGTTAATGATGTGACAGAACATGATCAAGCCATATTATTTCAATATTGTGCATGTGCATTCAGATATACATACAGTACATAGACGCAAGAGTAAACATTCATAAAAATTGTGCATAAAATCTTTCATGCAAGTCAATCAATCTTTCTCAGCATCTTAACAAAACAGATTTCATATATTCATTTCAAATGTCATATTCATTTACGTTATAAATACATTATCATACTTTCTATCAACTGGCATTATCCACTTTTCATTTAGTTGGAAACTACTGTAGTTCCCAGCCTGCAAAAAGAACAGAGATTCTGAACATTCTTGAGTTTGAGGTTGTGGTTGACAAATGTTTCTTGTGCTTAAGCTCCTGCAATGTCTCCCCTTGAGTTTGAGCTGGAGGACTACCTGCAGATATAGGAGCTGCCCAGCCAGGGAATTTCCCTGTGGTGTTCTATTCAGAGATATGTTGTCCCCTGTTGAAAGGCTGAACTGTTGATCAGCTGTGCCCATGAGAAGGCAACAACTACCTCATGCACATAATTACTTATTTTTATGTATGACTGTTTGGAAACTCAGACTTTATAATCACCACAGGCTTTCAGTACATCTTGTAAAGATCACTATTAATGCGGTTTAAGAGTAAAGCTGAAAGAAGAATCCAATGGTACAAACAATAAGCTCACTAACAAACAAGATTCTGTTAATTTTTTTCCCCTCCATTTTTAAGGTTGTGCCGTAGCAATGCATATTGCTGATTTCCCTAAAAAAATATATACTCAAATGTTCCTGTAGTCAAATTACACTCAAATTAATTAATGTTCTGGAAAGTTGGCATAGTTTAAAACGCACACCGTGCGTAAAATTCTGTTTTGTTTTTCTTTTTGACAACCAAGTGAGATCATTTATGAGACTCTAGAGTGGTTACCGATGAGCTTTTCCTTGTTAAGTCTGAAAATGACCAGGTGGTGTTTCAGGACAATATAGCTCATTATTCAGGGATCATGATAGTCCCTATGTGGAGGTTATAGGCCTACCTCTGATTGTCATAGATTGCTGGTTGAGCCTCATTACACACACTGAAAGGTACAGTACAAGCCAATAGGGTGGTCTGGCTGCAGGCCTGTAGTCTGTAGTCCAGAAAAGGCCACATGAGGGAGCCATCAGATACACCTTTACCCTGTCAGTTCACTTTTTTCAGATGGCTTTCAAATGATTGTGTGATGATTTGATTACTTCATGTCCATTGTTTCTACAGCGAAATAGACCTCAATTGGCACTAATAAAAGATAAAATGGAAAGAATAGACTGAATCAGTGTGCAAGAGTTAGATATGGCTGAAATATTTCTGGGGAGGAAATTAGACTATATTGTGAGTGATTTGTAGTGATTGCTGTCTGATATTTCCTTCCCATAGCCCCACATGCTTTCAGTATTATGAAGAATGCCACTTTGCCACCACTATATACAGGGGCACTGCTATAAAGTTTGGGCCCTATGACAAACATTTTTCTGGGCCCCTCAAATATTGATTTTAATATTAAAATTTTCTCTGTGCCCCCCTGTCAGTGCCAGGCCCTTAGAATCATCCTAACTCTCTAATGCTAGTTTTGTAAAAGGCACACATAACCTTCCAAACATATTCCAGAGTCTTGCTGGCACCACTAGAATATGCTAATGTTATCTGATAGCAAAAAAACAAAAAGCAAATGAATGTCTCGCTTTAACTAGGTTTTCTTTTATTTTGAGGTGCCTGAGCAACTGCAAAGGGTTGTAAATTCTTTTAACTCTTTAATTCTGTCCTAAAGGCGAAATTCTGGAAAAGGAGAGCACTTGAAATCTCAGAAATTGGTAGAAAACAATGGTTTTATTTATTTACTTATTTAATGTAAGTAACAACAATGCATGTTTGGCGTAATATTGTGTGTATGTACATTCTAAAATAGGACTTGAGTCTGGTGAAGTGGTATAAACATCTTCCACGTTCCTGGAGGGATTGTCTGACATTTCTGATAATTCTACTGGTAATAATTAGTGCCATGCCACTGAGAGAAATTCTCAGGGGTCACTGAAATGTCAAAATTGTTGTGGTGTGTGTTTTTCAAGGTTTAATTAACATTCATGGGATTAAAGACAGAAAAGAACCTAGAGAGACAATAATAAAATGAATATCTCAGAAAAATAAACTTTAGGATATTTTGCTCCCATATGCCCTATTATTTTTCTTTTAAACATAAAAAAAATCTACAATGGTTATTCAATATTGTTCTGACTAAATTATTACAGAACTGTTGAAATAATTGAGATACCTGCGTTTAGAGAGATGCTGTACGTTCACACCAAGAGCTGTAGCAAGCTGTAGCAAGCTAAGCTACCAGTTACTCCACATCATATGAAGTTTCACTACACCAAAGCTACCGGAAGACAAAATGTAGCAAGCTAAGCTATGAAAAAATGTCAGAAGTAGCTTAACTATTGTGAAGCTACTTTTTAATACATAAAAAGGCCTATAAATAAGTCCTGATGAAGGCATGGCCACAACACGTAGGCCCATGTGTTTTTAAACTGAATTGCCATGTTATGGTAAAGGCTTTTTTAAATATTTTTTTCTCAAATCTCAGAGTGCCTCTGCTCTTTCCTCCTTTTTTGGACTTACACTTCACCTGGTACAGATGAGTGCCTGAGTAACATTGTTTGCACAGTCCTCAGCGCTCTAAGCTCTTTTGTGTCTTCTCGGGCCTATAAATAAATTTTGTGATCCAACCAATTGCATTAATGATCAAACTATCAGGTCTCTCAAACAGACATACAATAGTACCTAACTAATTCTATCTAAATGTAGCCTACTTTTATATTGGGTAAAGCATTTTTTTCAATTTTCATTCAATTTAAAAAAAAAATTGAACTACATCAAATTGAGACATGATAGAAGACACAATTGTGGCACCTGTCAGGCAATAAATGCAGAGTACTGTAAAGAACTGATCCTCCTAGATGAAAGATTTGCTGTTGTAAACTGATGCCCTGAAAATATAGCTTATGGTAAAGCTACCACACTACATGGCCAAAAAAGTAACTACACTACTGAAAAGCTATCAGATTCAGAAAATAGCTACACTACAGCCAAGCTACTCAGGAATGTAGTTAAACTAGTAGCTTCACTATTTGTAGCTAGCTACTGCCCAACACTGGGCCTAAAGCTGAATCCAGAACCAGTACATTTTATGCATTCTTAAAAACATTTCACTTATTTCATTAGCTGTATTTTCTTATTTCATTCAATTCAAGAAAGAGAGATAAATGTGTATGGTCGTTACAGCACTGCTGAAACAAAACAGGGGGTCTGTAACCTTTGCAAGGTACTGTAGGTCTCACCTAAACAGATGGTTTCGTAGGTAGAAAAGAATGGTGTTTATGATGACAGGAGGTAACATGCGTGAACACACATTTTACAACTCCATATATCAATATTGCATATCTCCCCATCTTTACACATAAATAACAGATTGCACACCAGTGATTATGAGTACATGTCACATATGTGCATCAGCAAGTAGTGGCATGTGCATACTTCCTTGCTTGAGTTTGGTTGTGCACTAACCCATTATCAACTCACAATTCATGCGATTTCTAAGTACAGTAGCTACTACATTCCTCTATTACCAGGGGGATTCTGTGCCCTTTGCTAATTATGTTTGTCATAGGTTAGACTTTTCCCCTCGCCCAAGGATACACTCATAATATTTTTAATGCCATCTACCTTTTCTACTGCATGGAATTCTGTGTTAGTGATTTCATAAAGAAGAACGACACCATTTTTTCTACAAGCTTTCCAAAACACAAAAAGAAACTCTTCTAAATTGTACAAATTGTACACCTACAAAAATAGGCAGTTATTTATCATAGACAAAAAAAAGCACCAATCTGAAAATAAGTGTTGAAAATTAGTTTCAATTGCACACTGATAGTAAATTGTTCAAGCCCAAGACGAGCAATATTTCCCACTCCTGGACAAGCTACACCATAGTCTAATAGATTTAATATGGCCTGACAACTATTTGTCATATTTAATATACCTGCATGATTTTTTTTTTTTTTTTGCATTTTATTTTCATTCTTGCATTAGGGCCAATTCAGGTCTACTTTGTTGTTGAATAAATTGGCATAAAGTGGTCCATAATCTCAAAAAATCCTGTGGGGAATATTGCTGAGTCATGGTTAATGAGCGTGTGTGATGGGCAACTAGAAGTCGATGGAGACAGCAAGGCGAAGGCAGAGCACCGCCTCAGGAGGTACATCTCGGGAGCTGATCTCATTGCCGTCCAGTCTGAGCACCCTGATTTGGGAGAAATTGGCCATGTCCACCACCCTACAGAAGCTGCTCAGAGAAAACTCTGGAAATTAGAAAGAGGCAAAAAAAAAAAAGGTCAACCGTCTCTTGAACAGAATAAGAAGTGACTGTGCAAGGATTATCTGAGATGAATATCTTGGAGAAAAACTTGGATAGCACATACTGTACACACTATAGTGTTTTTTTTTTTGTTTGTTTTTTTTGAGGTATTAAGGTATTGCCATTCCATGTCATGACTTGCATAATAGTTCCCCGCAAGAAATGCATGCAATTAAATAACCCATTAATCTCTTTGCTCCTATTAAAACATCGATACAGTCTGTACTCTTACCACTGGTCCTAGAGGCTGTTTGTGCCTGCTGTGTGTTTGGAACATCTGTGCCTTTTATTGGACAGACTGTAAAATTTGCCTATAAGCTATAATATATGCCCAACTTTTACAGCACCTCTCCCACTGATTATGGCGTAATGCTGTACAGGATATCAAATGTTACACATTGAGTCATTCGTTTGCTCTTACCTAAAGCAGGTTAGGCTTTAGGTAAGAGCAAATGCTTCTCCTTTAAGATGTTGTGTAAGGGGCAGAGCTGTGGTGCATGCTGCATGCTGTGTTCCTGTGTGTGTTCTATGGTACCTTTAATTTGATTGCCCTGCAGGTAAAGGTTCTCCAGGCTGGTACTAATGGCGGGGATCTTCTCCAGGCGGTTGTGAGAGAGATCCAGCTCCACCAGCCCAGTGTTGTTGAAGGAACTGGATGGAACCCCCTTGTCTGTCAGCTGGTTGTGGGAGAGCCTCACGTACTGCAGGGTCGGGTGATGGGAGAGGAAGTCCTTAGGGACACTTGTGATCTTGTTGAAGTTCAGGTAGAGCTGCTGGACCTTGTCAGGAAGGCTTGCTGGCATTTTTTCCAAGCTGTTTCGACTCAGGTCCAGCACAATCAATGATTCTAGACCTTTAAAGGCATCTCCCACTTCCTGGATTACATTGCCATGTATATGCAAATGGCTCAAATCTGCCATACCTTTGAAGGTGTCATCAGTGAGCTTTGTGATTTTGTTGTTGTTCAGACGGATGTCCACTAGAGAGGCGGGGAGGTTATCAGGAACGGTGGTTAACTCGTTGCTGCTCAGATACAGCTTCTGCAGGTTCTTCAGTTTGCTGAAGACATTCTTCCCAATCCTGTCAGAAGTGAGCTTGTTCTTGTGCATGATTATCCAGACCAGCTCTGTGGCATTATCAAACACACCCTCGTTGATGCTGGTGATCTGGTTGTTGTGCAGGTATACGTATTTCATCCGTGAGGGCACAAAGGGGACGTGCTGGAGATTGCGACTGTGGCAGTACATTGCCCCTGGGTAGAGCCCTGGGCAGTCACACTCTAATGGGCAGTCAGACTCAGGATCTTCTGTGTTGTAGTGTGACGCTGGATAACCGTTGCGGTAACCATAACCGTGTCGGCTACGCAAGTGGGATAGCCAGTAGAGGGAGTTGCGGCTGTATGACAGGCAGGGCTGGGCCAGCATGGCCAAGAGGAGAAGCAGAGCCCACTGCATAGTCACTGCAGATTTAAAGCATAGAAATATGCATAAAAGGATGATTGTTACCGAATGAAACATGTAAAGACAGCTACACTTAGAATTCTTAAGATAGGAGATCTAAAATAACACACAGCCATGAGTTTAGAAACCGCTTCTACAATTGAAAAAATAGGACCAGTTAGGTCTTTTTTCTGTATTATGGCCCATGTAACCTAAAATAGCTGCCAATGGAATCTATCCTGGCATTACATACATTAATAACAGAATGAATCTTCATCTTTACATCACTTTAACATCTAGACTTTGATGTGACCTAATTGTCCCCCATATACAAATGTAATGAAAACACCCTTAAATGTCTCATGAATTTCAAAGGGTATTTTCTAACTACACTCTGTCATTAAATGTTGTAATCGCATCTAACAACATGCTCCGGCCAGCAATTAAACCACAACATGCGGTTTTATTATCTACTTGATAAAATAACTGCTTAGTTGCCTAAGGGGTTTAGAATGCTGTGACCAAGCCAAGAAATGCGTTAAGAGACTATTAAGTGCCAGATACTACACTTGGTTCTGTACACAATTACGCGTTGGTTCAAACATTTAAGTTCCCCATCTTTCAAAATATAAGCAAGCATGAGAGCCTCTACTGTACATTACTACACACTACTTTCTAAAATACTAACTAATAATTACTTTTATAATTATTTAAATAATTATTGTATATATAATAAAATCCTATTAACAAAGTGTGAAAGTTCAGAGTGAACTTTAATAAAATATGTGACTTGTTAAGCAAGATTTTGTCTATCTGTATTTTTCCAGTTCTTTTACATTTTCAGTGATGTCTCAGATTGATTAATTATGTAATGCCAACAAATGCCTTTTTTCAATCAGTAGTTAGTGCAAAGACATGTAATGAAAACAAATGCATTTTTAGTATTTGAATGTCATACGTCGATTATTATGCAATTACTGCAATTATGGATGTGCTAAAGATATGATAATTGTACCTACCTGTAAGAGAGGGTCCTGTGTGCGTGTCAGTGTCTCCTTATCGTCTAGTCTGGCTTTGGGGAAGAGGCAGAAAGGGGTTTTGTGGAAATACCCCCCACTCCAGCAGCATACCAGAAACCAGCCAATTAAGAGCACACTCTGTTTGAGTGTCAGAGCGTGTGCACACACACACACACACACACACACACACACACACAAACTCAACACTGTGTCCTCCAGCCATGTCAATATGAATCCCATCTGTAGGCTAGCTGGGACATCTGCAGTCTCAAGTTGTTATTGATGTGTCAGGATGTAATGTATTATTATCCCCAACCCACCCCAAAACACTCACATGCACACATGCCTGGCCCTGTTTCTTCATTGTTGTGAGGCTTAGGGGCTATCAAGGCTATGACTGATTCATATGCCCCTACATACCTTGGCATTAGTACAGCGTTACCTTTCAATCCGTTACTCAGTGGTGTAATGCTTATGGAAATACTGTTGACCAAAGCAGAGAAATATAGAGCGACGCTTTATGATTTATGCTAGCTGTCATCACCAAATTGCCCTTCCTGTGTTTGATGGACCCTGATGAGAGACATCTATGACACTTCAGAAGCATAGCCAGAATGATTCTCTGTATACCTCTGCCAGTGCATACCTGTATGTAGCTTAGATTTGCAAGCCCCATGGAAGCCCCCACACCGATTCCTGCTCATTACAGTCCATGTTCACTTACAGTGTGATGATGTATCAAGAATTGAACCTTTCTGAAGACTCAAAAATATATTGTTGGCTTTTAAGGCCTAAAACAACTAATTAGCTGTGTCTACATCTGGAACTTGATCTCCAACTTTGTTGAGGTTTTTTAATATTATTTATTTTGAAAGATGTCCATGCATATAGCATTTAATTTTCTACTCATTTCAAATTCCTGCATGGACTATAGATTCATTACTGAATAAGGCGTGTTATGTGCAAGTTAGATGGAGACCCATAGGAGTATGTATTGTTGATCTAATATTGTAAATGTGAACAATGATTAGTTGTCTAAATATTCACTTTGAAAACAAGTGTTGTTTCATGTGCTGTCTTGTGTTATGCACTGGTGTACATTTTGAAAAGGATATATCCTTTGCTAAACTATAGATCTCTCTCTAACGCACTCGCACAGACCTCGACCGTCTTACCTCATTCTGTCAGCTTTGAAGTGCACATGCAAATTACAGTCTTTAAGTCACTGAGAAAGTCTCAGACACGTGGCTTATTACAGGTTTCTGCCACATAAATGCTGCTGTCCATCACAGATTATGTCCTCTGGGATGGACACTTGCAAGTTCACAAGATGTAGTCATAAATAACACAAAACAGGCGCCTGTTACCCTTATTACTTTGTAGCTGGTATTCTCAGCATCCATTGGGAGACCCCTTGAGTAGTCTGCATCAGAACATGACCAAGCCAAAAGTGCTTTGCTTTGAAATGAACCCAAAAATCCCTGGTCTGACTGCAATTACAGGAGGTGTCTTGAAGTCCAAATAAGAGGCCTATTGTAATAGGAAATGATTCCTTGTGGAGGCAGCTGGAAGAAGTAAACTATCGAGCTGCTCTTTCAGAACTCCTTTTGTCCACCATTTTACACGTCATATTATACACGCCAAATTCAGTCAGTCATAATTGAGATTTGACTACAATGTACACAACATACAAGTTTTCTATTGTTATGAAATTTAGACCCCCACTAAGGAACTTAGCATGCTGTTTGTGTTCTCCTGAGGACGAGAGAAGAGGGGAGTGTTGCAAGCCTATGAGACTGGGACAAGAGATACTCAATTGCTTTTAATGTGGCCTATAGTGATTTTAATGGAGAACAGATTGAAAGACTTATTTGCTTGATCTCATTGAACGAGATTACATGAGTGTGTGTCTACTTCTGAGCCAAAGTGCCCAAAGACATCTGCAAGTCCTGTAACAAGCCTGCACCCAGCCAGGGAAAACTCAGCACAACACAAAAGCGTCTTTCCACTCTTCAGTTTTTGCTGAAGCATGCACATACATGCGTGTGTGTGCTGTATGCAAATTGCATTTTATATGGACACATACTAATGCATTCGCAGTCCTCCTTATTCCATCACACTAAGTCTCTCTGTCCTCTCATGTACCCATACTTGCAGGGGTTTACAACATTACACACATATTGCACAATAAAATTATTAAATTAAATATTAACTAAAGCCAAAATACTAAAAATTATATGATTGATGTGTGCATTTAATACAACAGTAAAATGTTAAAATGCTGTGTTGGTCTTTGGTCCTCTTTTATCTTCTCCATACAAACTGTCCATCTCTATGTTGTTGGTGTTTAGTTCAGCATTGTGCCAATAAAACACACACTGCCCAAGGCCCCATAAGTTGAAGGATTGAGCCTCACTGTAGAGGCCATTGTCTTTTACATTAATGGCCACCCACTTACACTGTCTGTCATCCTCTTCATCTGTTGTTGTTTTTTCTGTGGTTGCTCATTGTTTTTTTCCTATGGGACAGAGTTGCCAACTCCTTCAGGGAAGGTCAACATGTTAACTGTGCCACTATACAATATTGAAACAGTAGTAGGAGAGAGATGAGATAAAAACCCAAATTACTAGCCTCGAAATCGAGTCACCAATAGCAGCAAAAGCAGATTCAAACTTTGACTTTTAAACAATGGCAGGCAAGAGGTTCGGTAGACATGTTACAAAATTGGCTAGCTGGAATTTAAGAAGTGCTTGAAGCAAGAGCACACTAATATGGTATCATATTTCACTCTCATATACTGCATGTTTACAAGCTCAATAATGAAGTGTTTAAAATTCCTTGAAGAAGGTTCTTCCGGAAATGTGTTGACTAGAGGTACTTTGAGCAAAGACTTATGACAACCACATATCAGAGCTGGAGTTTTATTTTTTCAGTGTGATGAAGCTGTGTTCAAAGTTTGTCTGTACAGATAGATGGCTCTCCAGAAGAGGAAAGAGGATGAAGTGGGTTAGCTTAGGAAAGCGTTCAATAATTTAGACTAGTGCCTTAGTGGATGTGTCCCAAAAAGTGTTCACTCAGTGTTACGTTGCGCTGCTCACATACAGAGCAGATTATACATATGTATTATTAAGACAGAAGTTGCAGAAATGGTTAGACATTATAGCAACAAGATTATAAAATCTCAGTGAAAACACCTGAAGATAGTAAAGTCAGTGTGTAAACTGTTCACAAGGTAAAAAATTGAATCCTCCATAGCTAAAATAGGAATTTTATTGCTGGATGTGAAGTAATCATTTTAAAGATAATTCTAAAGATGTTATGTGTGTTTGTGTGTGTGCGCATTTGTGAGTATGTTTCAAAGCACTGGTGGCTCTTAAGATACAATTCCTGCTTTCTTCCTCCTCTTCATCAGAAGCGGATTGTGTGAGTCTTGTACATTTTTTATTCTGATCTGGTCGTAGTCCACTCGTATTTCTGACAGGCTGCTGGTCATTTCCTTCTGGAAATGGGAAAACACCAAAACCCTCTCAGTGCGGTTGGTAGGAGAATATTTGGTACAACATAGACCTAATGGTGAACTGCCAGCCAACATTTTTAATGAATGGGGCCAAGAAAATGTAATTGATATTGTTCACTCTGGTTTCTCTAAGTTGGATGGAAACCCAGCTACTGACTTGTTTGCAGTGTATGTACATGTAGTTGTGCTTTACACATTGCTGTAGGCTGCTTGGCAAAGGCTGCTACATGAAATGAAATGAAAACAAGTTGTTTGTCAGCAATGCGCTAAATAGGCTATGATCAGACTGCATTTCATACATGATCTTGCAATTTAAGTGCGTTGCACAAATTCATTTCATTACTCATAAAGAAATGTGGGTCTTATAAATGAAGGTAGATAGGAGTGTTGGCAGGCAGCTCGGGGTTGGAAGCATTCCAGACTACTGCTTTAAGGATAGACAAGGATAGTTGCTCTTTGCGCTTAGGTACTTACCTTTACTTCCTCCCAAGCTTCTAGATCTTCACTCAAAACGCGACTTGTATGGAGAGGCGTCTGGGGAACTTCCATTGACTGGGAACCATTAAGAGGGTAGAAATGCATCAACAATGTTCTTACAATTTGAAACAAAATATGTCTGATCAGATCACCATTAGAGTGAGTCAATAACTGTTGCAAAATGTATTATGTGGGCATGAGTGCAAGTTAATGTCAGATTTGTCCATTGATTTTTCAGCACAGTCAAAATGTTCCTAAAGATAGGATTTTTTGAAATCACAAACAAAACATTTTACATGTTTACATGAAACATGTTTCATTTTAAAAACACCTCAACAAATGAAGACTTGAGATGAATAAACTTTAAGTCCATTTGCTATGAATTTGTAGAAATATATTTATATTATTGCAATATATTTGTATCACTCCTATTCCAATTCAATTTGTTTTTATACAAACATTCAAAGCGATTATTATGAAAACAACTTAATTTTTAAATAGTTCTGTAGATGGACTTGATGAGCTGATTTTCTAACATGGCTGTTGTTCATTTAGGGGCTGTTTACATGAGTGGTCCATTGTTTCATAAATAAAGGTGTTGTAGTGTCTCACTTGTATCCAAGGGTGGTTCATGAACTCTGAGATTTTCATTCTCTCTGTGGGATCGGTCTTCAGCAAGAGTCTGATTAGCTCTTTTGCTGCAAAGAGTCAGAGATAGAGGAAATAAACAGGAGAGTTAAAAGACATTAAATTCATATATTTTATTAACATATAATTATTATTAATATATTATAGCTTTCATGTATCTTAATGCTAATCCTAATGCCAAACACATCTGTCATGTGGACATGGGACTGGGTATAGATAAGCTCAAATGGGCCTGTCAGTGTATTTAGTGAGGGCTCCATGGGAACTGAATGGGCTTGTATGCAGGAGGGTGTGTAAGTGTGCATGCCTGTTTTTAAAGGCTAAAGGTTTTATTATACTATAATCGCACCATGTCTAGACCATATAGCACTCAGTTTTCACGTTAATAAACCCAGACCCAAAGCTTGTGAGAGGCAACACCTCATCTCACAAACACTCACATATGCACACAATCACAGAATCTATGTAGGCGCACTGTATAAGCACTGGGTTGTATAAGGAATGTGGACCAAAGAAGACAATCCCATTTTATAACCATTATTGGTGAATACTGACCTGAAGACTACATTTTTCTGTCTTGACCAGCTATATTAAAGCTGTTACACGCGTAAGTTACAGATTAGTTTACCTTCTTCTGACACATCAGACCACTCGTCTGCAGGGAACCCATACTGGCCATTCCGAATTCTCTTTTTCATGCCGGGGGACATGGCCTGTCCGTGGAGGGAGTAGAATGGTGGGTAGCCACACAGACTGGTTAGAAGGAAGTAGCAGGCAAAATTTATTACAAACAAATATGATTCTGCACCAGCCATTGACAGGTAAAATGGAGAAAGCTGCCTGCAATTCATTAGTTTTTGTTGTTGTTATTTTATAATCTGGTAAATCAGCCAGCCATCTTTATATTATTTTAGTATCTACTTGACAGTCTACTTGACAGCGATCATCAAACCATATGCTAACCTCCAATCGCTCCGCTCAACCAAGGATCGCTGCTTAGAACGACCAACACCACGCACAGGTCAATCTAGGCTCTTCTCATGCATTGTTCCTAACTGGTGGAATAGTCTTCCCAAGACTATCAGAACAACAGACACTCTTTCTACTTTCAAGAGACTCTTGAAGACCCAGCTCTTTCAAGAGTATCTGTTGTCCTAGTTCCTCAAATTACCTGGAATACTCCGACCAAGCACTTCTAATCTCTTGCACTTGCGCTCTTATTAGCAAATGGCACTCCTAGTAGGCATTTATTTGTATCGTGTTGCAGTTTGATTGTTATCCCTCTTTTGTAAGTCGCTTTGGATAAAAGCGTCTGCCAAATGCATAAATGTAAATGTAAATCTTCCCGGTTCCTGCTAATTTTGACAACGTACAAAATTAAATGTGAGGAATTCAACTTCAATTCATCCAAGATTCAAAAATAGTTTTCATAATGTGTAGCCCAAGGGTAACTGATATCAGACTTACAGTATGTACATGATGACCCCCAGGGACCACATATCACAGGACTTATCATATTTTTCTGGACCAAGGACCTCAGGGGCTGGAAGAAATCAAATCCTGCACATTAATAAATCATTACAGACTGCTCTGAAAAGAGCAACATTTGGATTATCAATTACCAATACCTTTTGTTTAGGGTTAAACAAGTTTTATTTGCTTACCAACGTAGTAAGGCGTATAGCAGGGAGTCGCTAAGGAGTTTTGTGACGTTGTTTCTTTGGCAAACCCAAAATCTGTAAGTTTCAGCACTGCGTCTTCTCGTTTATTTGTGTACAGGAGGTTCTCGGGCTAAAATAAAAACAGATTAAGGCAGAATTTAATCTTAGCTACTGATTACAGACACTCTTTTGGAGCTTTGCTGTTGGAGGTCTTGACTTACCTTGACATCCCTATGTGCAATGTTGATGGTGTGTAAAGCTTGAATGGCCTCTCCAATATGCCTCATGATGTGTGAAGCCTCTGTCAGCACACAACATACACAATTCTAACTTACATACATTTTTTCTTTGCTGAAGAACTGTAATGAGCTTCAAATCATTGGTATTTCTTGCCCTCAAAAGTGACTTCCAGGCACTATTCCCCCTAGGGTTAGGGTGAGGTTTAAGGGAGTTAGGGTTAGGGTTAAGATAGTGACTTTCAAACAGTGCTGCCTGGAAGTTGCAGTTAAGAGCAAAAAAACACACCATTGAGTGTTGTTCAACCAAAGCCATCTGCTTTGTACACTGTAGGGTTTGGGACCAATACAAACTGATACTAAACAACATTAGATGTAAGGAAGCAATGTAGGCTCACTTTAAGGTCAGATTTATGTAATCTATGAGCTGCTGTTCTTTGATGTTTGGTGGAAACACGACTACTTTTTTATTACTGTTTTATACTACTGCTTGGTCATATTTACTATTGACGTTCACTATTTAGAATGTGCATTATTTTCTAATAAAAAGCTCCACTTTTCTGGCCTTGTTACAGTTGTTTATTTGCTTGTTGTGCTTAAATGAACAGTAACACTTTATTTGAAGGTAACGTCATAAGACTGACATGACACTGTCATCAACTATGACATGAGGTTGGCAAGAATCTGTCATAAACTTTATAAACCTGTCATGACTTCTGACATTCCCTAACCCTAAACCATGACAAATACCGTGTGACATTTAATGACAGAAGTCATGACCGGTTAATAAAGTTTATGACAGATTCATGACAACATCATGTCATAGTTAATGACAGTGTCATGTCAGTCTTATAATGGTACCTTCAAATAAAGTATAATCAAATGAACTGTCATGTTACCATTTAGTTGCCTGACCACGTTCACAGCACAGAAACAATGTACCAATGACCAAGATGGTGTTTAACTTTGTTACACAGCATTTGGGAGTACGGCAAACAGTGATTTTACAAAAGTCAAGACGGGACAGAATCAATGAAGCATGTTAAACCATAAAGTGATGTTTGTAGAAAGAGCATGTCTGTTTCAACTTCACCTCTCTCTGTGAAGCACTGATCTCCTCTCTTCTGGATACGACTGAACAGCTCACCGCCTTCCATGCTAAGATAGAAATATTCAAACACCAACACAAAAAGGCTGTCACTTTTAGAATAACAAACATGAAAAAAGATGTACAAGCACAATGTACCTCAAATGCAGCAACCTCACAAATATTTGTCAAGAGGGACCTCTCTATAGCCTACTCTTTCCAGAGGTGAAGGGGAACAAGTGCCTTTAATAACAGGATGACTCATCAATCAATGTGTATTGCCTGTGAAGCCATTTGCTAAATTTGATAGAGAATATGAGGGTTTTGCACATGCTTCTAAAGAGCTGGACCAGCTAGTGGAAAAGTACGGTCTTTACAGTGTATACAGCCAAACACAAAAGACTCCCCAGAACGCTTTGACTGAATGGAAACTTTGCTTTCTCTCAGCCTTAACTGCTGTTGCAAATCCAAAAGCAGCCTATTAGTGTGTGCATTCTGACACAGATGCAGGACAATTTATCACCCCCACATGTGTTCAGTCACCATGGGCCATATGAGGCAAAGAAACCCACCATTCCATAATTATGAGCAGATACTTCTTGCCCTGGTAGAGGTTCTCATAAACATCGGCGATGCCCACAATGTGAGGGCATGATGAGGCTCGACAGTGTAGCTCCACTTCCCTGCGGGCCTTTGGACAGTCCAGCAGCATCTACAAATCAGAGGAGATGGGTAAAGTGAAAGAATAAGGAATGATGATGGTGCATGATGTCTCATTGAACCTTTGACTCTGTAAGATGTGGATAGACAGATAAGACAAGGATATAGAACAGGGAGGACAATCTGCTTTCCATTGGCATCTTAGTATGGATCTGAGATCTAATATAAAAGCTCTTAGCTGCCCCACATGAATCAGCCTGATGTCATTTAGTCGTAAGCAACAGGAGCTCAGCATACTTCCTCTTCATAGGCCTAATGCCAAACAAGGGAGCTCCATAGCATCTGCGCATCTGTCATGTGGAAATGACTGAGTATGAATGAGCTCAAATGGGCCTGTCAGTGTATTTAGTGAGGGCTCCATGGGAACTGAATGGGCTTGTATGCAGGAGGGTGTGTAAATGTGCATGCCTGCGTTTAAAAGCTAAAGGTTTTATTACAGTATACTGTAATCACACCATGTCTAGACCATATAGCACTCAGTTTTCACGTTAATAAACCCAGACCCAAAGGTTGAGAGAGGCAACACTTCATCTCACAAACACTCACATATGTACACAATCACAGAATCTATGTAGGCATGGCTAAGTACTGAGTTGTATAAGGAATGTGGACTAATGATAATATCCCTAGCATGACCTGCTGTAAAGATGGATAACAACCCAGAACAACGGGGTAGCTTGAAATGCCTGTTAAACAAGTGTGTCCTGGTTCGTTAAATTTTACAGTTTACAGGAGGAAACCTTACCCTGAGGAAATCCATCCATACACACTCAATGTAGACCATAACCAATCAACTACAACTGTTTTGAAAACATGTGTTTGGAATTATTGTATTTCCAGAGACAGTGAAAACACTGATTCCTTTGAATCTGCAGCAAGCCATAAAGCATATAAGGACACAGGAAAAATGGACAATGGAACACAGGAAAATAATCAAGCCATGTTTTCTTTTTTACGTGAGACAATGAGTCAACCGTTCAAAGTCTAAATATGGACGAAATATTGGTAGGATAACTTCTTGGTCCAAGTCCTAGCTCACAGTCTGCCTCGCAGACATTGGTTCATGTTCAAAAATCCCAACCACTTTGCATTTCCCCTACTTGAACAGCGTTCAGAACTGGGTATCTCCTCAATCTCCAACACAGCCAAGCCCAGTATAATCCCCCCGCATGCTTTACTCTACACAGCTTGGCTTGGCTCTCTCACAGCAGACTACAATTAGCAACACGCACATCCGTCCTCCTCCTCCTACTCCTCCTCCACTAAGAGGGTTATCAGAGCCAAGCCCTGGAAGCCGTGACAGCAGCACGAGATGTCTAGAGCTGGGGCCAAGGTACTGTACTGTGCATCTCAGACTTCTCTCCAACGCCCCTAAAGTAGCACTCGTCTCTCACACAGGATGTGGCTGCGGCTGAAGCTAGGGCAGGGGTCGGAACATGTCACCCCTGCAGCCTCACACTACTGAGGTGTACTGAACATGCTGCGTGGGGGGCACTGTGGTGCTTCCTTTTCACAATTACTAAAGCTATCAAAAACACTCACAAGCTATGAACATGGAAATAGCTCACTGTGTTTCTGTTTGTCTCCAATGGCACCTGTGCTACTTAATGCCTTACACAGTATACTGGACATGACCCCAGAGAGGCTATCGCTTGGTTGGCCCAGTCAAGTAGATCAATTTTCAGTTATCTCCTCACCATAGATCAACTCTCTAGTGTATAGCTCTTTCAGTGTGTGTGTGTGTGTGTGTGTGTGTGTGTTGACGCGCCCGTGCACACACATTTTACTGCTTACATACATAGACCTAAGTGTGCGGGGCAAACCCACAGCAATACCCATATTTCAGATCCTTCCCTATTTGTTGTGAAAAGGCAATAATATGTCTTGCTGCGGATCTCTTCAACTACATGAAAAGGGGGTGAATCACATCAAAGCAAGATTACTGCCATTCCATGTGTATAGCATTTCACTGCCGTATCAGCTCTAAAGGTTTGTCTGTGACCCCATGACCACACTGTAAAGTTTAATGCACTGCTTTCATGGCTGGTAAGGGCAAGACCATATGGAGAGGAATAATCAGGAAGCTCTGGGGATTTTTTTTTTTTAACCAAGGATTCCAGCAACACACTTGAAGAAAACTGCAAGGACAAACAGGCCACTGACGCCTGGCTGCATGATGCCTCAAATGTTTGTATCAGGCTATGCAGTCTCCCATTTTACAGGGGGAAAATATTTAATCATAGCCTAGTGTTGGCTCTCCCCCTCAGACATTTATTGGGGCATTGCATTCATAGCATATTTTGTTGACTAACAAAGTAAAGCATTGTTCCTGTGAGAACCCCAGCATAGGGAACTCATTCATCAGTTGGGGCTGTGGGCGAAGACCTGGATACACTTCAGACCACTCTTTCTACACGCATGTAAAAAGGCGGGGCCCATTAATAAACAGATTATAGGCCTATCCTATGATAGAAACACAATAATACAAATTGAGTAGCCTACCTTTAATGCGTACTTCTGACCGTTGCTCTTCCGAAATATTTCCAGCACCCTACCATTTATGCCCATGCCAAGAACTTGATTCGTAACTTTGTATTCTTCAGTTATTGCATTCTTCTTCAACCCCGGGATCGCTTTTGCCTGATTTTGTGCGTTTGACATGACTAATAATCATCAGTTTCTACCCTCTTTTGATTAATTTCTAGTGGGGAAAAAGTAGAATTTTGCTCACACTGTCGTAGCAGCGGATGTGTTAAGGATTTTCTTGCTATCCAATTAGTTAGGAGGAAACCGACTGATTAAATGCCGCATGTCAGCACGTCCTATTATATGGATGTGTAAAAGCTACATTTACACACTAAACTTTTAAAAGCGTTCAAATTCCCTGGTCAAATATGCCATTGTCGTTCCGGATGTTTATCGGCCAAAACGAAAGCGTCCGATGAACATTCTTGAGGGAAACAGTTCCTGGTACCACTCAGTCGTATCCGTCCGGTACTCCACTTACGCTACATTTTAACCATAGAGGGTAGGCTACATAAACGTGTATCACCTATCGATTGCTCTAGCGGGCAAGGTATCTTTAGGCTACTGATGACAGTCCCAGATCTGTTGTTTCATGTCTGTGATATCACGTTTCGGGTTGTGACAGTGGCGCTGTCCTTAAAGGCATACAGTAGCCTACCAACTCTGCGGCGTCTCAATGCAATGTCACTTTACTAAGTCGAGATGTTACATCGTTTTAAATCACTGAAAGTCCAGATTCTGCATCATTTACACATAAGTGCATTTTATTGTGTTATTAGTATTAAAGCACCCAAGTTGCACCCATGCATAGGTGCTGTAGGGCTGTAGGGCATAGGTCTGTAGGAGGTGCCCAAATAATAATCAATGCCAAACACAAGCAGCAGAGAAGGTGAGAAATTGGACTTGGCTACCTGGAGAAAACACCACAGGCTTGCACAGACCACACTCAGAATATAAAATATGAATAAACTGGCCTGCTGTACACAGGTAAGGTCTTTATTAATACTAAAAGGTTCTCATGTTCACCTGAGTGCCACATCATACAAGGAAGCATGAAACATGTCTCTGGGTTACAACACATTCCTGAAGATTCATGATTATTCAGGACTTGATGCACCACAAAGAAAACATTTTGAAATTATTTAGGTTTTTTTTTCGGCAATGGATTTACTGGTGGTGCAGTCTTCATTTCTATGTGGATTTCTTGCAATGTGATGTGATTTCCATTCCGCAATCAGGGGACCTCTCCAAATTTATTTAAGCTAAACAGCAGGGAATCCCCTTTTAGGTTTTTACCTTTTTCTAAAAAAAAAGGTAATAAATAAATAAAATCCTTATTCACTGATGGAGGGAATAATTTGGCTTCCCTAAGAACCCTGGACCATTGGCAACCTATGACATAATCCTTGAAGACTGGTCTTACAGTCAAAATCCCAGTCACATTCAAATCAAAGGGTGATACTAAAAGCTGAGACAACAGACTAGGAATAAACCTTCTGTCCACTCCAAGCATATATGGACTGGCCACATAGGGCATACAGAGCAATGCCTGGTGGGCTGGCGGTCCTTTGTGGGCCAGGGCTTTCATAATTTACTCATCATTTTCCTAAAGGATATTGGGCTAGTGCTAACGCAATTAAACATGTTCATGGAATATGTCCAATTTACAGAGTTATTTTAGCTTGCCATGAGGTTATTATTGAATAAAATCATGGTGGGCTGCCATGGCCAAATGATGCCCGGGCCATTTTTTGGTCCCAGTCCAGCCCTGACTCTAAGCATTGTATTCAAAATGGAGCCAGCCATTGACACCATCCCAGAGCAGTGCTTAAAATGGAGCACACCCTTGTACATCAGCTTTGTAGATTTCAAGAATGCCTTTGACAGTGTCAATCAACATTCGCTGGGAGATACTTCACTACTATGAACTTTTTACATTAGCAATGTTCAATCAGTTCTTTGGCATGAATACAGAAAAGAGGAGACTTGCAGTCGTAACAGGTGCCAACCAGATTTTTTGGCCCAACAAAAATATCCAACCATCAATTGTACGAGAAAACCTGCTTTCAAAGCATTATGGACATTAAATCAGGGCACTTAAGATGGCTTGCAACTATGCTAAAATACCTGACCCCACACCACCTTGCAAAAGAAGTCCTGGTTACCCCATAAACACCTGGTGCGGATCTGTGGTGAATGAACTTCAAAAGATGAAACTGTTGTGGGGAGTGTGCTATGGAAAGTGCTTATTGAAGCCTTATGTTCCATAGGGGACAAAGAGGAGTAAGTTAAGCTGTATCACCCTCCTATTACCAAAGCCAAGTCTTAATCTGTCTACAGACAAAATAGGTGTTGTATGGATCTCTCCACTCAGAGTCGGAAAACTATAATCTTGTCCTGTAAATCATTTGTCCACAAGGCACACTTTTTACAATTACAAAGGCATGAGGGGTGAAGCAAACAATGTAGGCTACCAATGATTTTGTATGCATAACTGACAATGCTGATGAGACATACATTTAATTCTGAAAATTTACTGTAGGCTATTTCTTTTGCATCCAGGAAGGAACCTAAATATTCCAGAAGTAGAGTTCCCTACCCGGACTTATTTTGTGTTGCACACGCAGGAGGCAGCTGCTGCTGCTGGCCCACACCGCTCAATGTAGGGATTTTTCAAGCCAATGATGAATATTATATCCAATCATTTTTAGACAGTGGTCTACATCATTCAACTAGAATATACCTGGAAGATACCTGTTTTCAGGCAGTGCCAAGATGTTCGAGAAAGCATTTCGTGTGAAGTCCAACACAGTAATAAAAGGATCTGACAGGTGTGAAATCTTGTTTCCTTAATTTTTAGCCAAGGTAGCCTACTAATGCTAGACTATAATAGTTTTATAATTTATCCATCGTATGGCAGTGCCTGGGTAGTTAACGTTAATGTTTCTCCTAGCGTTATGTGATCATTAGGTTATTTCTCTCGCCAAGGCATTAACTTGATGAGGGACCTCAGCAAACATTGTAACTTCACGTTAACTTACTTGAATAATATTCAGTTCAGTTACCTATTGACTTAACGTTTAGCGTATCCCACGACAATCTTGTAGTCAATGTCATTATTTCGTTGTTCAACACTGATCGTTTACAGGCTTTGCAACGTTAGAAAGCATTAACCTCACTGTTTGGGTAACAGATGTAACATAAGGTTATGTTTTTATTTATCGCATTTAACGTTACTGACAACTTACCAACATGTCTTTCTGTAGGAGAAAGCTAAGAGCCGATATCTCCGCAGCGTTCCCATCCCTCTCAGCCGATGAGCTGTCGGAACTCATCCCCAACAAAGATGAATTGAACGTGGTGAAAGTTTATGCTCATAAAGGAGATGCCATCACATTTTATGTACTCCACAAGAATCCTGTCTTCTTTCAGATGGAAAAACAGCTTTACCCCACAGGTATAAAAAAAGGTTTAAGGTGGGATAGTGTTGAACAGTTTCTCCTCGACTTATTTTTCGGTACATACTAGCCTTTGTATTACATTTAGAAAAATATTTCTTACAATATTGTATGTGCCAGTGGTATACTGCTTGTGTGTACTTTTTCTAGGCAGATGTCTACAGGTCAAAACTTTTAAATATCTTTTCCAGTCTACACTCTCTGGAGGTATCCTGGAATGCTCCCAGCCCTCAGAACTTGGCCAGCAGTTTTGCAGAAATTAGTTGGTGGGGCAGGTAATGTAGGAGTCCTTGATGGGGAGGGTTGGGTTTATAATCACTGTCTTTGAAGATATGTCTATGTCAAATTGCTCAAATACTGAACATTAAAGAAAACTATGCTATGAGTTTCCTTTAACTGTGCTACTGAAATGAATGGCAGACATACATAGTCTAATAGCATGCATTTACACTTGTCAATCTCTATTCTTACCAGACCTCATGTTACCTGGTGTTGTTGTCCCTCCCACTGGTCTTCCACAGCTTGCTCGTGGAGACTGCTGTGCCATTGCTGTAGTTGGAAATGGGTGATTATGCACGACTAAACCTTGTCACACCTTGCATATGACAGTTATTTACCTTACACAACACATTTTGTTCCTGTTCCCCCCAAAAATGTTAGAAATCATAAAGCATCAATTATATGCATAAAACAAACCAACATTTTGTGTTTCAAGTGCACCTGTTGCCGTGGGAACGGTTACCATGTCAAACTCGGAGATGATGAACAGTGGCATGAAGGGAAAAGGAGTAAATGTTCTCCACACGTATTTGGACCAGCTGTGGTGAGGACCACTGGGTTTTTATTTGTGTATCCTCTGTACTGCAGTCTTTCTTAACATAATGCCTTTAATGTAATTTCTTTTATCCTTTTTATCAACTCATGTGAAGCTCCTATCTGTATTTTTTTATGTTCTGTTTTTTTTTTTTTTTTTAATTGTCACCTTTGAAATTTGACCTCTGCAGGGCATTTGGTGATAAAAGTGTTCCACCTACCATCCCAACAAGTGAAGACAAGGAGTTGTCAGAGGAACTGCTAGAGGGAGGTGGAGGTGGAGAAGAGGGAGGAACAGGAGAGGAGGGAGAGACAGAGTTGGAGAATGGAGAACCCCATCCCAGCCCTGCAGGGAACCCACTGACAGGCATTGAGCAGCTAAGCCTCGCCGGGGGTGAGCAGGAACAGGACAGTGAAGAGAAGGAACAAGAAGAAGATGACGAGGAGGACCAGGACTCTAAATCTCCTCAAGGTGAGAGCAACTTTCTCACAGAAGAGGGGGAATTTGGGGGATTTCAGTGGATCCCCTTTCTTTGCCTTAAGCCTTGTTAAGGTTTTGGCTGCTCTGAAGCAGTAAGACATCTCCCTTTGATACTAATAAAGGCCTTTTCTAGCAGTCGGCTGACAGCACTGTCAACATGTCAGGCAATCCTGTAGCGACAAGAAAAGCTAATTATTTATGGTTAAGAATTTAAAATGGAATTAAATTAAATCGAATCAAATTCAATAAAACAATGATATAGACTTAGGATATGTTTTGATTAGATCAATGCACAACATTATTTTGAGATTATTGTATTATACAGGTATGTAGACAGCTTCAAAAGGGTCACACTCTGATGTTATCAGCATGTGTGTTGAAAGAGGTGTCAGCAGAGAGACTGCAGGTTGCCCTGAGGCCATCTTTCCCTCCTCCCTGTGTACTTTTCTAAGGGAGGCCTTGAGGATTAGAGAGGAGAGTGAACTCCGGGTTTGTGCCTTGGAATGGGAGCCAGGTGGGAGGCCTTGTTGACATTTGGTCTTTTCTTGCTGTCTACAGAGCAGATGGACGAGTTGCTCCTCCAGTGTTTCTTCCAAGCTCTCAAAACCAAGGTGAAGAAATCCGACCTCCCACTGTTGACCAGCAGCTTCCTACGGAACCACATGGTGTCTTGCTGGTATGAGTAAACCCCATCAGCCCCCACTTAAAGACACACATATTGATGTGCTAGCTTTGTACGGTATGGTGTCCATTGAGTTGATACAGACTGCATTAACACCTTAACCGAATGGATGTGTCTTTTCTCTTTTCTAGTCCTAGTGGAAAGCACCTTGACATTAAGAAAACCAGCTACAAAAAGGTATCTTTTACAATTAGATTACACTTTACAACACATTTGTTAAAATCATATACTTTCTAGTTTTGTGTATCTCATTCTAAAACCTATGCTATATCCTTGCACATGGAATTAATGGGCTCAAACATTTCTGGTTACACTAGCCGCGGCAGTCACATGATGTTAGCAAATAGCATCTAGCGTAAACATTTAGATGACTACCGTTAAAGTTAGTACTTTTGTATGACTATGACTGACAGACTTGTGAGCTTTCGAATGCAAGTTTGTGTGAGTTTTCTTTTATAATGACTTATGAGACACTTGTTGTTATGCAGCCAGTACAACTGGATGTATGTTAGTCGCATTAAAAATGTTTATGTGCAATTGTGTTTGTGGCACTACCAACTACTAGGTAACATCTTTAGTAAAAGCATCAATAAAAGTGTGCCTTAGAAAGAAGACTCTTGAGCCATTCTGATATGAAATGATTTGATGAATGGATTAATTTACTTTTATTTTACTCATCTTTCATTGATGTGATTTGATCACTGTCTCCCCTTAGCTCTCTAAGTTCCTGCAGTGCATGCAGAAGGAACACCGGCTGTTACAGGTGAAGGAGCTGAGCAAAGGGGTGGAGAGCATTGTGGAGGTGGACTGGAAACACCGCGAGTAGGTCTCACTCTGGTGATGAAATCACTTGATATGAATAGATATGGTACATGCAGGCCTGGCTCTCAGGCACTGTGATTGAATTCAGGAGAGGGTCAGTCTCTTAAAGTTTGAACATATAATATATTTGATACAAGTTTGGTATTCAGGCAGACATCCCCTTTGCTGTAAGCCTTGATATGTGCTTTCAAAACATCAAAAGTCTCATTAGTTCAAAATGGGGGTAACAAAGCACAACAGAACAGAACTGTGCACTAAAATGTGCATTGTTTTCACATTTTGTTGTCCTCTTCTAAGCTTGATAAGCTTCTAAGCACTTTTTAGAAGTTTTCGTAAGAACTTGTGTTTTATGCCTAATCAAGGATATGATATATATTTATGGTCCAATTTATATGACTTGACATTTTTGTGCATTACAATTGAACTGTACAGCAATGCTCTGTTTCACCCCTAATGCATAGCATATCTAGCCTAGAAATCTAGACGTATCCTGGCGGCAAATTAATCTGCTCAGCCTGTACGTCTAGTAGCAAGCCATAGGGAATTTTATTGGATGACGCCTTTGCCGACATCTAATCATAACGCTCTATGTGTTTAGGGCGGGCTTCGCCGATCTTGTTCGTTCCTGCGATAGGCCATAGGCTATCCTGTTGCGTCCAGAAGTAGTTTGAAAGATGGCAGCGTTGTTCATCCCACGATTGTGTTCGGTTTATCTCTCGATGCCAGACTATACATTTCAATGATATAGGATGGCCTGCAAGGCTATAGCATATCTGCATTGAGTGAACTTCTTTTGAATCTGTGCTGTGCTTCATTTCAGACTGCGCTCTTTTATTGCCCCAGAGGATTGTGGGCCGGTAGACCTCCCAGCCGAGGCGGGACAGGGCAGCGAGGTGCCATACCAACCCCCAGAGATCACCATGATGTACAGCGTTACTGCAAAGCTTGAGCCTCTCTTCCGAGATGCACAGAAGAGGTGTGTGACTGGGTTTATTTGGGGAACACACGCACATATCACACAGACTTTGATTTACCTTATATAAATGTATAGCCACCCAGGGAGTGAAAAAGAATTTTAGTCACTGACTGACAAGTAAAGTAAATATTATAAATAAATATTGTAAATATTATATGAGCTGATTGAAACACTTTAATTAGGCTAGTTGTAATTTATAGAGAGGGAAGTCTGAAAGCTAACATTCAACTGAAATTAGCCTTCAAAAATAGCTAACACAACAGTATGCTTAACAATAATGGCCACTTGTGAAAGAACCCTTATAGGCTTACCTGGCCTCAATCTGCTGCATGAATGCTTGATTCAGGCCAGTCTTTGGATAACACAGGGAGTATTTAACCAGTGTTTCTCACCACATTCTGATAGCTGTAATCTTATCTTATCTGTTATCATTTGGGTTCAGTAAATATAATTTTGTCTGGCCTTTATCATGACATTTTCTGGAGGTTGACTGTAAATGTGCTTATATTCTCCCCAGGAAAGGAGCAGCATTGCAGGCGGTGGAAGTGAGAACCATCATCACTGACTATGTCAAGAATAACGAGCTAGTTGATGACAACAACAAAAAGTAAGGAATCAATTGTGATTGTGCCATACGTTCTAGTCTCAAAATGTAAAAAGTAAAGCTAGAAAAGTGGTTCTTTCACTTCAGCTGCCTTGAATGTGTTATTCTTTAGCAAGGTAATATATAATAACCATCAATTCCCTTTTCAGCTTCATCTCTATTAACCCAACCCTGTGTGACTGTCTACTGGAGAAATCAGAGTATCAGGAAGTAGAGAAACTCAAATGGGACGACCTCTTCACAAGGTAAAGCCACAAAACACAAGTTTTTTTTTTTATCTCCAGTGACCAGTCATTTGAAGTGCAGTAAATAGCACCCTCTTGTGTTTACAGAACGCTTAGCAAGATGCAGCATTGCCACCAGCTGCAGTTTCCAGGTCAGCCACCAGTAGTGAGGAAGGGCGCTGTTGAGCCTATTGACATCTCTGTGGCATCCAGGGGCTCCAACAAGAAGGTACACAAGTGGATTTAGCCTAACAATTTATCTACCTTTTTCTGCGCTTTGAGTGACTCTGTTGAATACTACAATGATCAGTTATTTCTATGTGTTTATGATCATAAGTGGTAACTTTTGGAAAAGCAATTATTGAATGTGTTTTTCCCTCTTCTTCTTTTTTTATTTCTCAGGTCACCATGGTAAAGAACCTGGAGGTGTTTGGGTTGGACCCAGCGGTGGTGTCTGCAGCCCTTCAGCACCGGGTGCAGGCCAGCTCTGTGCTGCATAGCGCCCCTGGCTCCAAAGACCGGGTCCTGGTGCAGATCCAGGGCAATCAGATCCAGCATGTGGGCAAGCTGCTGCTAGGTGAGTTCCACACATATGGCCCATCTGTCCTTGTTCTGCACACAGTCTGCAGCCTCCAATCTGCTTCCTTGGGCCTCTAATATGGACTACACGGCCATGAGCAGAATTACAGAGTGTTTTTACAGGTGAACTCTGAGTAGCGGTTGTCAAAATGGATTACAAGCAGAGATCTCTAAACTATTTTCTGTATTAGTACAATGGGCATGCTGATAGGTCTAGCAGATTAAAAAAATAAAAAATAAAAATCCATCATTTAATCCCAATGTCCTCCCGAGAGCCATAGAGCCATATTTCTATGGCTCTGGCCCTACCTAACTTTACACTCTGACTTGCATGGATTCATCAATCAGGAAGTTGTTTCACGCCAATTAAAAGCAAAATCAGAAATCAATCATCCATGTTCTTAAAGGCCGAGTACTGTGGGTAGATATCAGAATGACAGCACTTGGTACAACGTAGACTGAATTTGCAAATGGCTAGCTAATGCTAACAGATGTAGTAGGCATAAGAAAATGAAACGTTTTGTCAGTGAACTAGCAATATTAGCATAGTATTAACATAAAATAGTTCTAGGGCAAATAAAGCAAACCCCTCTGTCTTTTTACAGATGAATACCACATCCCTCGAAAATACATCCAGGGTCTAGACAAGGCACCAAAGGCTGGCAAGAAGAAGTAGCATCCACCAGCACTACACCCATTCACTCGCTGCTGCATTACCATGTCTAGCACTTACTGTATGTGGTTCACTACTCTTGATGCTTTGAGTGCAGCTTCACCTAGTATTGGACCCTACCATTCACTCTACTGGGGTGTGTGTGTGTGACTGTGTGTGTCAGATTGCATAACGCATCACATTCAATAAAGCACCTGTCGCTCTGGGAACAGACTCTGGTCTAGCATGCTTCTTGCCTGAGAATGGATGATTGCTTTGAAAGCATTTGACTTGAACAAGAACCTCACAATGAGTTTTCTGTGCTGGCAAACTAATTTCAGCTAAATGAATGTAATCTCAGGGCAGCTCATTCTATTTTGATCTAATTATAGCTACGGTACGCTCAAGGCTATAAACTCACTCTAGTTCCATATAAAATATTTACGTTGCATTGATTGCTTTGCCGTGGTGGTAAGTGGAGTCTTTGATAACAGGTTTAAACAAGCACAATATGGGTCGGTGTGCTGGGTTTGTTACCATATGTTGTTCATGAAAGTGTCTAGAGGGCCAATCGTCAGTCCTGGTGAAGTTATCCATGCTTTTCCATAAGAAGCAGCCTTGGTGTTCAGCTTTGAGTTAAGCCTGTGGAGCAAATCTCTGGCCTCAGTTAATTTCTGAACTAGTCTACATGGAGTTAGTTGTTTAACACATTTTACAATGCAATGGCCCCATCAACCGAGTCTGAATTAAAAAAGTAGTCGTAATAATGATGATGATATGATAACAGATAGTGTATTGCATTCAACATAACCATTGGTAGTGCTGCTGTTACCATTGTTTACAATACAAAAACATGAATAGCTTAATGGCGTACTCTGTACTAGATGGCTAATTGGATGTAAGGGATCCTCAATTGCATAATTAGTGACTGGTCTGCAATGAAAGACCTCACCCATAAAGTTCTACAAAACCTCATGTCCAAGGGTAGGTGTACTGAAATCATGAGATACTGTATGTTAACTGGTTACAGCCCTCTCACAAAAAAAAAATACTGGAGTCTCAGAGCCGGTAGCCATTTTTAGACTTGCAGTGCTCATCCCTCATTTTGTAGAATGATGAGGCCAGAGGCTTCTATTCAGCGTTGTCAGACATATGATCATTAACATACATATATGTGCAATAATTTTGAACTCTACAGTAAACCATCAATAATAATAGTTGAAAAAAGTTTGTTTGAAGAGCAGCTACATTTTTATGCTTTTGATTTCTGTACAATAATTTTCCTCCAAAACGATCATTGCGAACCTTTGGTAGCCAACCTCATTCACTCTTCTACCAGCCAAGGAAGCCTAGCTACAGCTAAAGAGCTCGGCAATGGACATTTACATTTCAAACAACAAAGTCACTAATTTGGTGAGCAACTATGGTTTGGAAATGCAACCCTAGCTGGGTTCAGAAGAGCAGAGGACTGCTCTATGTTGCTCTGAACGAACAAGCAAGACTGATGGTCAGCCATGGGCAATGTGAAGAGGTCACCAAAGGTCAAGCTCTATCTTTTGAAAGCACTACTTTCAGCTTTGAGTGACTCGCCCACACTGTCACCTTGCACTGTCACCTTGTCATTAGACCTGCCTCATGCCCCATCCGTCACTGGTCACTTCAGACAGCAGGGCTGAGAGAGGGAGGGGCTGGGACACGTGTGTGCAAACATGCAGGAATTTAGAGGGGGCCCACAAGCTTAGACATGCTCGGCTTGTGTCTGTTTTTATGGACGGATGTGTTGATGGAGGCCTTACATTGACCTGTTACGTAAGGATATTTTCCATACCACATACTTGTGTGTTCCAACATTCTTAGGACAATCTGTAGCTATACTCAATGTAGTACAAATAAATATTATGGCGCTCAAATCAGACCATTCTGATTGATGTCAATAGGATGACATCCATAGATGATAGAATGATATAGCTTTATGCCTAAGGGCATATTTTCCTAGCTAGCTTTTCCAAAGTAATCATCAGCTGTCCATGGAATTCATCTTCCAATCCAACCCAGCATGTAACAGCAATCTAGCCTCAGCTTGTTGTCTTTTCAAAACCTTTCACTAACTTTTGTCTGGATGGTTTGAACTGTAGATTTGTTTCCATAGATGAAAATCATTGGAAAGTCTCAAAGACAAGACATTATGCAAATAGTAAAAGTATGTTTCCTTTGAAGATTTTAAAATTGGGTCTTGAGACGTTCTGTGTGTGTGCAGGCTGCAAAACCTTTTACAGTCTTTAAATACAATTGAGTCACATCTCACTACTGCCTTTGACAGCAATAAAACAAAGCAGTCGGATGCTGAAGAAAATGGAACTTGGCCCTTGGGAGTATCTCTCTTTATTTAACCTAGACAATAACATCTGCTTGTCTCCATACTGGCGGGCTACATTTACTGGGGCATGAATTTTAATTTCCATCTTTGTTTTTTTTTTTCATGTGGTGTTTTGATGTGCAAATACAGTCACTCAGGTTTTACAGCCCAGCTCAAATAAGTTGGGTACACAAACACTGAAAATTAAAGCTGGTTCATAGAGTCAGGAGTAAATGAGAAAATGGCAAAGATCTGATAAGAGGACACAACTCTATGTGCTTATGAAGGACCCACTTGTTGACCTGTTGATAAAGGGATAATGCACTGATGACTATCTCAAACAGGAACTCTTTACTTCCTTGGTTCTAAGGAGATAAATTTGTTTTTTTTTTATTGATGACGTTATGAATGCCACAAAAATGTATATACACATTTACATTTACACATACAGTAGATATGGAATTTAGAATTAATTTCACACACACACACACAATTCCAAATTCTACACACACATTTCTCCCAAATTGTAAATGCTTTATTGTCATGTAAAACTTACAGAAAATGAAAAAATGGTGCTGTGCTTTGAAACCTCAAATAATGTAAGGAAAACATTTCATATTCATACAATAATACAAATGATACAAAACTATTTTTATTATTTAAATTTTTTAACAATTCACCCTGATTTCCATTTTTTACTCTCTGCAGCAGACAAATGGACAACGATAGGTCTATCAAAGGGTGAAATTTACATGAAGTGTTGGAGGCTTGGAGAACATACCCTTTTGGATTCTATATTTTCTGAATTTCCTAGCTTTTAATGTAGCCGTTTTCATATTTGTAGCTTTAGCTGTTTTTATATTAGGATTCCATATCCCTTTTTTGACAAACCTCTGTATCTGTCAATGGGAAAGTGTTGAAACACACACACACACACACACACACACAAAGACAAAAAGATAAATGGAAATGGAAACTTATGCAAGCACAAATGTAGTATCCCAGCTCTATTTTCCTCTCTCTTTCTCTCTTAGCCACTGTCGGTAGAGGAGTCTGCTCAGTCGATGGATGTCTTCTTTTGAGAAGTCCAGAGTCTTAATGTGTTTCTTGCCTCTGCACCTTGTCCTTCCATTTCCAGCTCTCAGCGGAGCAGCCTTGTTAGAAAGCCTTGCCCGTCTGAAGGCCGAGGAGAGGAGAGGAGAGGAGAGGTCCGCTGGGGCGCCTCCACTGCAAATGGACTTAAATGAGTGTGTCTGGTTCCTCTCCTGGTCTCTGCAGGGGATAAAACAGGCCGGTTCTGAGCAGAGGGAGCCCATTAACACAGGGCTTACAAGGAGGGAGAGCTCCCAGAAATCGGGTCTTTCAGAGTGCCAGGGAAAGATTACCATTCTTCCCTCTGGCGCTGTGCACCGTGCATGAATTACTGAGATGTAGTCACTGCTGGCAGTGGTCAGTCAAGGGGAGAAGTAGACCTGCAATTCATATTGTCTGTGAATAATTAATACAACTCTGCTTCTTCTCTCAAGCTTCTGTCCTCCAGCTCCGAAGCCATTTCATCCTCTAATGGTGGAGGCCTGCTTGGGAAGCTTGCCGTCGCTCGTGTGGCAGTCTGTGTGGTTTGTCTGTCTTAAGTGGTGGATTTTGGGGACAGGCAGGACTTCATGACTGCTAGGCCGTGTGTGGCGCAGGCGATGACCTCTAGCCTGAAGCGAGTCTGTGTGACGGCGTACAGATACATGTTCACAGCTGCGTTGCTGAGGCACAGCATGGTGCCCAGGTCGGCTGCCACGTTAAGCGTGAGCGTGTAGTCCTGGCGCTCTAGCTCGGGGCTGGATGTCATACGAAGGATCAACTGGGTCACGGCACGCACGACTGACAGCAACAGGAATGTCATGGAAACCGTCACTAGCAGCACCACTGACTTCCTTCGGCGAGAGCGCAACAGCGGTGGCGGCGGCATTCTTGGCATGGGGGAGACGGGCGAGACAGGCAGCTCACGGACGGGCTGGATGAGGTTGCATTTAGAGATCTGCCGCAGTGTGAGCCCATTGAGAATGAGGATGATCAGGAAAGGTAGGATGTAGGAGAGCAGCGTCTGGAAGCCCACCAGTGCGTGGATGAAGAGGGTTGGCGCTTGGGTATTGTACACACACCTCCACTTGCCCAGCTGATGATCATACTCAGATGCATTGGCCCAGAGGTGCGGCACAGCCAGCAGGTGACTCAGCACGAAAATGCTGCCGATGGCCCATGATGCACTGCGTGGCGTGCAGAGACGCAGCTTCAGGCTCCAAGTGTTGATGGCTAGGAAACGCTCTGCCGTGAAGGTGACCACCAGCCAGGTGGAGGCGTTGTAGGAGCCGTAGGTGAAGAGGTCGCGGACGCTGCACCAGGGTTGGCGTGCCCAGAAAGGCTCCACGCTGTGGAACTTCACCACCAGCTCCAGAACCACGACACACACCAGCACGCCCGTGTCTGCCACCGCCATGGCCATTAAGTAGAAGGTGCTGGAGCGGGACAACATGCAGTTCCTTCTCCAGAAGATCAGGAAAGTGATGATGTTGGCTATGACAAGCATACAGTGAATCACACACAATCAGTTCCCGATGATACCTTTTTGAAATCCATATAAAGAACAATAATGAAGCTCAAATCCCAATATATTTAGTTCTGGTGAACTATGAAGAAGAAATGAAACCATTCTTAATTATTCCTAATAATTCCTAATAATTCTGAAACCATAATTCTCTTGATGATACCTGGATGTTTCCTCCAAACTGGCGACCCATTTGTGACTGTTGACTACAGAGTGAGTGATGTGTAGTGTGATGCTCTTCAAAGTAAATACTCACAGGGTATGCCAATAGCAGCCAGTATTGGGTAGTAGATCTTCTGGAGAGTGACCATCCAGTGTTGTTGAGAGGCCATGGTTGTGCCATCAGCCTGAACTGACCAGTGCAACCCAAAGGCAGGTCCTGTTTCCCACTCTTCTCTCATCCCTTTCTTCACGTCACGCCAAGTCTCTGATTGTTGCTCTCAGCATTTATTCTTTTTCATCATCAGGCCACAGAGAGAGCGATCTGAGGTGCCCACCCGAGCTCCGCCCCGTTGACCGTACCTGGTGGTTGCCATGGTAACTTGGTCCGAGCAGCAGGAGGTCAGAATTGCCTCATTTTGAGAACTGTCTCCCGTTTGGACCCGAGAGCCATTTCCAAACACAACGTCACTGAGGGCTTTTCTGAATTGCTTGTTTCCGTAATAACAGAAGGTCTTTTTACGGTTAGTGTTCATTAGCATTGTACACAAACACACACACACACACACACACACACACACACACACTTAGTTTCTATGCAGATACACAAACGGACCATCATTATGATTTTTATAACTTACCGGTATTTCATCTCTCACTATTGCACACACTCACTCACTTTCTACCTCACAAAAACTGTCTCTCTCTCTCTCTCTCTCTCTCTCTCTCTCTCTCTCCCCCCACACACACACTGCCTCTCTCTCTCTCTCTCTCTCTCTCTCTCTCTCTCTCTCACACACTCACACACACACACACACCTCAGTGTGGCAGTCTGGCACAGACACGACTGGTGAGAGGTCCAGACATGTTGATGGTCCTCCACAGTGCAGACATACTGCAGCCAGGTGGTCAGGAAGTGGACATAGGCAGTGGAATAGAGCCAAACAGTGAGTCTGTCCAGAGATACGGAACAGATGAAAGACACACACATAGGACAGCAAACACACACACACATACTGCACTCTACATTACACACGCATACACACACAAAAAAACCATAGGGTTTCTACTTAGTTCCCTCCAAACCTATAACTAAATAGTAGAAAAATAGTTTTGATGAAGGGGTCTTGCCCTATTCCGTAATCTCATGTGAGAGACAATTTCTGGTTGTACCTTAGCCCACCCTTTAAGAAGCTTAGCCATCCAGGAAGCATTGATTCTTTGACTGTTCAGTCTTGTAATCCTCTTCACTGGATTTCCTTTGGCTGGCTGTAGCATGAAGATAGATTAAATAATGTATCCCCTCTGTGATGGACAGGGCAAATCCATTGCTTCAATGGCTTTTGTGTCTGGTAATTGTGTGTTGTCATTTGTAACAACTAGGGCAGGTACAAAAAGCATGTTGTTGTGTAAGGATGGACATTGATCTCAGCCGCTTACAAATTTTAAATTGCTTGAACATTGAATTCATCATAGCTCAAAGCCAAGACTGAGTTATGGGCCTTTCCTTGTTATGCAGACAAATGGCTTGTCCAGTGAATTACAAGAACAGAGAGGGCGCCTAGCTAAACACATGCAATGACACGCCAGGGGTGTAATTAAGCATCCTGCCAGTAGGTGGCACTACAGAAGAAGACTTGTAGCTAAGCACCCCATCAGATGGGAGCTAGCGCTCTGCCTCTGCAGCTGTGTGCAGTCTGTTTTTCTCTTCTCTGGTCATGGCCATCAGATGGATTTCATTGAACCGCTGTTATTGTTGTGAGCTTTATTTTTTTTCTCTCTCTCTCTTCCCATTTCTCTGTTTTGAAAGTGGCATGAACAATAAAGTCTGTGGTCGCTAAGCCGCTGTCTGAATCTAATTACTCCTCTCCTACAGTTGGCTCTAGTCTATTGTGAGGAAGCACTCTTACATTCAAGCTCCATTTTCTCTGATGTTCTTTTCAAATTCAGGGATGTTCTTGGTGTGCTTTTCATTTAGCCTAGGCCTACTATACGTAAATGCCTTGGGGGGAGGAGGGTGTGTGTGTGTGTGTGTGTCTGTTGCTAGGGTAACTAAGATTCAAGATTGGATCTCTGCAGTGATTTTTTTTTTTTTTTCCCACATACATCTGGGATCAATCAGCTGATACTTTACATGGCCTTGAGAGAACAACAACCCAGTTTATTTGTTTGGGAGGATTTCAGTTGGATTTTAGTTGTCACACTAAGATTAGTCTTCTGCAGTTATGAGCTGCGTTTGCACCCTTGTTATGGCAGCCAGTCCAGTCCCCAGCCATTTGCAGGGGATGTTACTCTATATACCAATGTATTGAGTTGTTCTTGGAGGAATAAAGCAAGGTAGCAATACACTACCTATTCCTAACCCTAACCCCCTCAACCCTCATCCTAACCCTAAACCAAGGGAAGTACTGTAGTGCCTTGAAGGTAGCGCTGCCTGAAAGGCACCATTGAGGGCAAAAAATACCAAAGACCTCGCAGCTCAATACTAGCCTGACATAGCCCGACCATAATACTGCTGTTCATCCGTATTCATGGTCTGGAAGTTCTTTAACCTGACGCGATTATACTGCGGAGGGGAGGGCATTCACTTCTGGTTTGAAACGATTGGACAGCTCGTCTAATCAGCTTCGCTTATTGGCCGGTAGACTCTCTACCGATGTAAACACGCCCCAGAGGACCGTTCCCAGACCATGGATACGGATGAACATTCGTATTATGGGCGGGCTATGTCAGGCTAGCTCAATACAGTAACCAAGTAGCCTATGCTGTGTGCCACTGTGTCTTCACCTAACATATCTAACATGAGTTAGATATGTGTGTGATTTGCATAGCTATAAGCATGTTAGCCTATTCTATAGTGTTAAATCTTAGCTGTAATGAAACATAATGCAATAATGCCAATTGCAGGATTTTCAGGGGTTCATGAGAATCATTGCTTACAGCGTCTGCCTTTCTTTGTGTGCGGTATTGGTTGGCCCTGTGTGGGCAGTGCTAGTGTTTCTGTGGGCAGCTCCCACTCAAGGTTAGCCTGCATGGTGCCTCAGGGTCCCACTTGTAGTTTCCATTATAAAAATATAAACCAGCTTTCATATACAACCCATTCACATGATGAAATTATGTAAGTAAGCCTGAGGCAACTACTGATGGAGATGCCTTATTTTTATTTTTTTTTTAATGAAAGTTGAAACGTCACACGTCTGAAATCCTGTACGTGGAAGGCAGTTAATCTCAGACTAGATGGTAAATATTCCTTTTTTTATCTGTTACCTGGAACACCATTTATGCAACATTGCACATATGATTTAGCTGTTAACCGGAATCAAACACATTACAGAGAGAGAAACATGTTTGCATGCAAGCCTGTCTTTTGCAAGCTGATTGGCATTTTAGCATCGTCCTGATCCCTCCATAATTACCTTGACTTCATGGCTTATAATTAAATCAGGCATATAAAGTATATGCAGGGGCAGGCAGCAGCCTCGGCTTGCTTTGTGTGCGTGTGTGTGTGTGTGTGTGTGTGTGTGTGTGTGTGTGTGTGTGTGTGTGTGTGTGTGTGTGTGTGTGTGTGTGTGTGTGTGTGCGTGCGTGCGTGAGACAGAGAGAGAGAGAGAGAGACGCTACAGTCACTCATGCATGGTCGACCATCTAACGGTAGCCTGAAGGGAGCAGGGGGCAACGCGAGATATTTTTGTTGTTGTACAGGTTGAGAGAAGCTGTTGTTGGAGGGATGGGAAGACACTGCATTCCTTCCTGTTTCAGCGGGGTCAACTGATTCAAACTCTCTTATTTAATGATTTGAAATGTTGTCGGCTAGGCCTATATTGTTATTGTTATTTCATGGTGTTAGTATGTGGTGGTTATGGTGCCTTTAGCTTACAGAAATAATGTGTTATTTGGTTTATGCTCAGGGGTTAAAGAAGCTTACTACTCATTAGTACTACAGTAGTAGACTACTTATTTGTATAGCACTCATCAAGGCCTACTTATCTGAATTATATCTGAGTACTCAGACATAGCTAATTGTATAGGTGCTTTATGCCAATGAATCCAGTATATCTTCATGCTTATTCTGTTTGCCATGTGTTGTGTAAAGTGGTGGTGAGCTGTTGCACATACTGCCCAGCTCTACTGCAGTAACAGATGATACTCCAGAAATGCATTAATGCATTATCATCTCTGACAGTATGAGATGAGAAAACATTAATTTCAGTCATTTGAGACTTGAGACTTGACATGGACTTGGGAAGGCTCGAGACTTTACTTGAGACTAGACTTGGGATTGCCCCTCAGGACTTGAGACTTGACTTGGACTTCAGTACAAAGACTTGAGACTTGACTTGGACTTGACTTGAGAACATCACTGCTATGAGAAGACAAATTTGAATTTCCATGCACTAGCCAGAACAGCCTTAGGTGTGCAGAACATTTAGGCTTCAGTCTCCATAGACAGACCTAATGATGTCTTTACTGTATATGACCGTGTTGGGGAGTAATGACTTACATGTAATGAAATTACGTAATCCAATGACAAAATAAAAGTAACAGTAATCAGTTACATTACTTTGAAAAAATATGTAATTGAATTTTAGTTACTTCAAGAAATATTCAGGATTACAATTTCCATTGCGTCTCAGTATCTTCTGCAGAAACATTGGCTATGTGCACTTCATGTGTACAACATCCTCTATTTACAGCTAAAAGATACTATTCTGATATACCGGTAATTGTTTCTCCCATCATGTTGGCAACACCACTCACTTTGCAAGTATCTCAACTATTTGCTTGTAGTGAAGTCACTGCTGTGGCTATGTGGAGGGAGTTTAGGATTTTGGCAGCAGTAAGTGTTGAGTAATATGTGTAATATGTTAACCCTGCCAGGTTTCAAAATCACTTCACTTGACACTTGAGAAAATTCGTTCAAAATGTAAAAATCTAATCAAAAAGTAATCAAATGTAATTAGTTACATAACTTTGTTAATCAAAATAGTTACACTACAGTTTCAATGGAGTAACTTGTAATTGTAACAGATTACATTTCCAAAGTAACTTACCCAATACTGTACTGTATATGACCATGTGGGATGAAAGCATAGACAAAAATTGAGAAAATAGGCATTTAGGTACATGGTCTCACATTCAGTAAGCTCATATAGCAGATCTGATTTTTCTTGGCATTACAACTGAATCTTTTACAGGAACGTATTATCGGACCACATCAGACTATTTTCAGCCTTGTTTATTGCTGTAGACTAAAGAGCTGTTATGGTTGTATATCATACTTGGCTTCTGTTCAGCTTTCTGAATTTTGGATGTGAGAGGGGTGTTATTGATATATGAATATGAAGTAATATTGTTTTCATCAGTGATACAGTAGATTCCATCCTTCCTATTTGTTGTGTGGGTCTCACGGTCTTACTAAGGTAGATGCACTCATTATCCCATGCAGGTGTGTGTGTGTGTGTGTCTGTGTGTGTGTGCGTGCATGTGCATGTGCGTGTGTGTATCATGTGTACCTGGTTTGTGTGTGTGTGTGTGTGTGTGTGTGTGTGTGTGTGTGTGTGTGTGTGTGTGAGAGAGAGTACTGTGTTTTCTAGGGTCTGCTGTAGGGATGTGTCTCTGCTGACGCCTGCCTGCTGCATGAGACACAGTTGAGCCCAAGAGATGCAGAGAGCCTCTGATCCATCGCCCAGATTATGTTTGTCGTTCCGAGAGGATTGCCGTGGTAAAATGGATTACACCGCTGGACATTTATGTTTTTTCTCTCTCTCGAGTCCCCCCTCCCCTTTCCCTTTTTTTATTTGCAAAACTGCTTAACTGCTTTGATGATGAAAAAATGAAATAAAATGGCTTATGATGGAGGGATCAGATTTTTGGCCCCTGTTGTACTGGGATTGAGTCACGGATGGATAATGGAGGAGGAAAAAAGAGAGAGACGGAGCGAGAGAGAGAGTGTAAAGAAGAAAGAGAGAACATGGAAAAGACAAAGAGGCTCTTTGATCTGGAGTTGTTTGCACTATACTGCATGCATGTTTTGTATCATCTGTGTTTATGCAGATCTGATCTGAGGTCAGTCTCACGTCCTGAGTGTGTATAGGAGACTCACTCACGTGTGTCTGTCGCTCAGGTCCATATCCATCTGCATGGGCTGACCTGAGGGGCTTTTGTGGAATTTGGCCCTCCACCAAAACCCATTAAATCTCCTTGTTTTCCACCGCCTCCAAGCTCCGTTTGAACTCCCAGAGCATGATGCGGGACTTTTCTGGGGAAAGTGGGCTTAAAGAGCAGATTAGAGGCGGGCGATGGGCAGGCGGGCGGGCGGGTGGGTTTATAGTGGACACAACACCGCTGTCCTGAGAAGGCCCGTATGCTGCTGCCACAGGGGCCAGCAGGTTAGAGTAGATTCCCAGCCAGTGCCTCTCCTCGTATGGCATACACACACACACACACACACACACACACACACACACACGCATGCGTGAACCCAACTTTATTTATGTATATTATTCATCATTGACGTGTAAGATGCTGCTAAATCCTTCCAGCATGCTGTGAGCAGGAGGTAGGGAAGTGTGTGGACCCCTGCTTTAGGATGTGTTGCTGTGAGGCAGTGTGCGGCGCTGTGTGTTTTACAGACATTAGTCCTGTGTCAGTCTGGCTATGCCCGCTGCCGCAGTAAGTAATTGCCTTTTCCTGCTCGGCAACAGTTGTGTGTGATGGATGGCTTTCCTCCTTATAAAGACGCATGGCTGCTGCCGCTGCTGCCACACAGTCCCTCTGGGAGACTTCCATACTCATGCACTCGCACGCACCATGGGGAGAAAGGGACAGAAATGTTGGAACAGGGATTGTGTGTATCTGTGTGTGTGTGAATCTTTCTCTCTCTGCATGGATTTATCTCTGAGTGTGTTTCTGTCTTGCGTGTGTGTGTATACGGTATGTGGATTTGGTGTGTGTGTGTGTGTGTATGTGTGTGTGTGTCTGCGTGTATGTGTTGGTGTGAGAGAAAGGTAGATAGAGAGATTGGGGGTTTCATGAGTATTTGTTATGCATAAGTGGAAGGAAGAGTTACCGAGAGCAACTTACTGTACACAAATGAATACTGACAAAGTCAGTGGTAGACTCAACACCACAGATTGCATGTGAGTAAGACAAGGAAAGCTTAAAGTTTATTTTGACAGCAACTGATTGAAGCTATACACTTGCACTATACATGCAAACATCTGTGTGTGAGTGTTTTTTGCGAGCCAACACTGTACAGCAGTGTGTATGTTTGTGTTTTGTGTTTGGATGAACTCTCATATCCATGCCTCAGACTTTGGCACGGCAGACATGTTGTGCTGCGTGCTGAGTGCCTTGCCTGGGTGTCTCGGAGATGTTTTGCGCCAGATATCGTGGCAGGGAATTGCATGATGCAATTTGAGAGCTGCAAGGGGGTGATTAGAATGGCGGGTGTGAATTATGCATGCTTTGACTCTGAGCTGTTTTAGCAGCGGAAAGACCCAGGCTGCACATGGCTGCCCTCTCCAAAGGGTGAGAAACATCCTGCCTGCTGCTGCCTCTGACACATGTGGCTGAACCCTCTGTTCCGGTCACAGTTGTGCTGTTCCACAGAAAAGACATCATTTCTTACAACCCTCTTATCTTTGTCTTTCAGAAACAGATCAGACCGTGAAAAGGATATTTTAGGACAAATCTATTACTATAATTTCTGATATACCGTCATCAGTGGTGGTCTAATTAGAACTCAAACTACTTTCATTTGTATTTTTCATATTATCCCAGCATGCAGTAAGTACTCTCTCTCTCTCTCTCTCTCTCTCTCTCTCTCTCTCTCTCTCTCTCTCTCTCTCTATCCATCCATCCATCCATGGATACTTTTTGTTAGTCTTCTCTCCTCCTTATCCAGTACTTCATGGGCTATAAAATACAGCATTACCCATTTTGGATATAGTCTGCCTCTATGCCCAAAATTAAAGTCAATTCCTTTTCTTCTTAATGGGGATTGGAGATAGGAAACTCCATAGAAAATACATATGTGGCATCCATAATGCCAATACAATGGCACATATATTTTTATTACCTCCGCCAAGGATGTATGTTATGTTTTCGGTCGTGTTGGTTTGTTTGTTTGTCTGTCTGTTTGTTTGTTTGTTTGTCAGCAGGATAACTCGAAAAGTACTGCACGGATTTGGATGAAATTTGATCCAGAACATGATCTAGAATGTATATTGTGTCTGTGACCATATTGCCTTGGCGGAGGTCTGCGCTCTCTGAGCGCTTTTCTAGTTTTTATCATGTATTTAGGCCTCTATGAAATTTGAGCTTTTGTTGTATTCAGTTGTTGAGGTTACATCATTTTCTTACAAAATGCTTGTTCATGTTCTGTCACATCCGTGACTGGGATTGCCTAGAAATAAATCAGCATTCAGGAAAACCTTATTTTATTTCTGTGAGCCAAAGACTAGACTATTTAAAAAATATATATTGTCCTCTTATTATAAGTAGCAACCTTGCCTTGTCGACAGAGCCTTTTTTTTTTACCACGGCTCCAATCTTACATTCTTCTCTTCACAGCAGGCTGATTCCATCTACTGTAACATAGTGGCCAAGCACCAAAGCTTTTTATCTATGTGTCTCTCTCTCTGTGTGTGTGTGTGTGTGTGTGTGTGTGTGTGTGTGTGTGTGTGTGTGTGTGTGTGTGTGTGTGTGTGTGTGTGTGTGTGTGTGTGTGTGTGTGTGTGTGTGTGTGTGTATGTGAAGCATCTGACTCTGGAGGTGGTGGATCTCCTGTGGGTGTGCAGCACTCCCACATCTTTCATTCCTCTTGCTTCATGAACTGCACTGGTTCACTGGAGTGTGGATGGAGAGATCATTTAAGCCATCACATCCCAGCATGCACTCTGTCACACTGGTGACTTCTTTAATCTGCCACCAAAACTAAACTGTGTGGTGTCACTTCTCTGGTGTCTGTCTGTCTGTCTGTCTATCTATCTATCTATCTATCTATCTATCTATCTATCTATCTATCTATCTATCTATGTACAATGCATGGAGTTATGTGTTGTGTTATGACGTTATGGTATCTGAGTGATTTCAGAAATTAGCTGAAATGTAAAGACGTTGAAGCTATTGATAAAAGTAAATACTGTACAGTGAAAAATACTCAAAGCAAGTATATGCACTATGACTGTGGAACTGACAGTAAAATGGATTATTTCTTAAAGCTACTGTACTGAAAGGTATTCCAAGAAGGCAGTTAAGTGGCAAACCTGGGTAAGTTAAACTTGAAGTAGTGATAAACCTCATAATAGAGGAGCCTTGACTCCTAATTCTCTTAATTAAACAAAGCCAGCAGGCTCTTCTATTAGCAGGTTTACAACTTCCTCTTGGTTAACTTAGCCCAGTTTATCACTTAACCACCTACTTGAAATGCCCCCCTGTACTACTGTATCTTCTAAGTATGAAAATAGTACTCTGTGTGGTCAGAGCAGAGTGTGTAGGTGTGATTGCTGCTGGGAGGAGAGAGAGAGAGAGAGAGAGAGAGAGAGAGAGAGAGAGAGAGAGAGAGAGAGAGAGAGACAGGAGAGAGAAAGAGAGAAGCCCCCTGCGAGCCTCCGCTCAAACATCCACGCCTCACTCTTTACGACATCACATGGGCATCACTCCTCTCTGACACACACATACACACACACACACACACACTGAAAGCTTTCTGGGAAGGAACAGGAGAGATGTAAGTGGACAATTACACTCATACCCTGAGAGATACACACACTTTTGCTTTCTATGGATAGTGAGGTTCCTCTGTGTGTGTGTGTGTGTGTGAGAGAGAGAGAGAGAGAGAGAGAGAGAGAGAGAGAGAGAGAGAGAAAGAAAGAGAGAGAGAGAGAGAGAGATGTATTTTTAATGAAAATGAAGAAAAGAGGGATTTGTATGAAAGCAGTAATGGTGGCCGAGAGGCACTTACCTAACCACTAAATGTTTTACTTTTCCTCAACAGGGTCAAACAGTAGATCACTCACTACACCCCCACACTCTCTTTTTTTCTGTCTCACTTGAATAGTTTTTCTTTTACTGGTCTACACCAGACCCCAAGGCTGTGTAAGTGGCACCATTGATCAATACTTAAGCAATTTACTACCATCTGGGCTACGTGGTCAATTCATATAGAAGCAAGCTCAGGGGATGCCAGCCTACCCACTGAGAGGACAAGGAAATGGACTTTATCATGCAGTTTTTCTCCACTGGTTTGCATCCAGTCTTACAGTTCAACACAACAACATAGCACACAAAATCTCATATCTGTCCCAAAACTGTTCACTTAATTCCTTACACATATGAAGAGGCAACGCCACCAAAATTGCAAAAATCCTTAGCAAATAAACTGAAATGCTTCACTGCATTTGGCAATGCACGTTTGAAATTATTGATAACTAACTAACAACTAACTAAAAGACACCATAACATGGTGTTGTACAAACTTTTTCGACCAAAAGATTGGAAGGAACCCTATGAATCAGAGTTCTTCACACTTGTTGATCAGAGTTCATAGATGTTGTCATGAGGTTATATACTTGGCAGGAAGTGCCAGAAATAGCTATATAAATGGCAGGTGTTTACATTTGAGAACAGTTTTAACTGTTTTGAAATAATTATTCAATTTCGCAAGAACAATCTAGGGTTTTGTTAATAGTTTGAAATTCCCTTTGGAAATTTTGTTTTGAGAAATGTGTTTTAACAGCTGAAAAACTATGTTCACACGTTAAAGGAAAATACCGGAGTGAATTCAAGCATAGCCCTGTTGAAAGAGCTTGCTAAATGCGCTAGTTAGCGAGTGGAACAAAATAATTTGGTACAGACCGAATGCGAACGCAGAAGCAAACAGGCACTTTACACTGAATCAATGGGACCTGACTGTTGGAAACCGAAAGTAAGATCTGAGGTTACATTGACTCAGTGTAAAGTGTTTCGCGTTCGCGCTAGGTCTATGCTGTTCGAAATTCTTTCATTTCATGCAAAATATATTGCTGTTAGAAGGCTCGTGCAGCAGGGCTATGCTTGAATTCACTCCGCTATTTTCTTTTAAGCTTTCTTTTTAGGGCTTTTTGCCTTTAACTTTAGGACAGTAGAGAATGTGACAGGAAATGAGAGGGAGAGATGGGAAAGGATTGGGAAATGACAGATTTATGGTACGACGTACTAGCCCGAGTGCACCAAAATTTCTTGCGCCTTAAGTCTTGGCCAATCTTGAGCAGCTTAAGCAATAGAGCTCTTGTTGAAGTTTGACTGAAGTTGTCCTTTAATTGTTCTATTTGTACGTACATTGAGACGCACTAAAACATTTGCAAATAAATTAAGCTCTGTTGAAAACAGTTGCTAAGTGGTTTGGAAGTGGCTATTCAACAAATGAGTTAAGCAAATGGAGAAAACAAAAATGGTCTTTTTCATTATTTTCCATTTGATTGCCCAGAGTTGATGTTCCTATCAGCAGTATATTCTGAGAAATATGAAACAGGGGGCAGCAGTGCTTTACAGTGATTCTGTTCTTGGGCTCTCACACACACCCACACACACACACACACACACACACACACACACACACACACACACACACACACACGCATGGCCAAGGCTGAGTATAATTGGGATGTACTCATAATTGTCATCCCGACTGTAGCTCAGCAACCCGTTGCATAATTCATCTGCCGAGCCTCCTTCCTCCCCTCTCCCTAGTCTATTTATAAACAGTCTTCATTCATTCCCAAGCATCTTCCTCACTCTGTCTCTCTCTCTCTCTCTCTCTCTCTCCATGGCTCTAGAGTACATCCCCACATTTACTTAACCTCCACTCCCCACCCCCTTCCTCTTTACTTATGGGAAAAGCAAAGGGCCCGTAAATGCTTAAGTGAGTGGTCAAGCGGGATGGAAAACTCATATGGAATAACATACAGAGCTGGACTGCAGAAGGGATGATATTCACTCTTTTATTCTCTCTCTCTCTCTCTCTCTCTCTCTCTCTCTCTCTCTCTCTCTCTCTCTCATGACAACAGCAATATTCTCTGGAGTTCTTTTTCTCATTTCTCTCATCAAAGTTTTTTAGGATTAGCAAAAAATAGAAAAGGGAGGCAGAGAGAGAGAGAGAGAGAATATTTATGTAACCTTCAGTGACTGCCCTCTTTGGACACCTATAGGCCTTTAAACCAGCAATATTGGTCTCTGCTCCATCTGTTTTACTCCCCTGTAGTTATATGTGTGTGAGAAATATAATTCTAATAAAAGTAACCATTTAGAGTGCATAGTGCATTCATGGCGGTTGTTAAAAAAGGAAACGCAGAGAGCCGTTTGTTATACATGGTGTCAGTGTGAGCTTAGATTGGCTCCATTCCAGAGTGCTCACTTCAAATGAACAGAGATGTTCATATGCACTCACTGGAAACACCAAGGGATTGACATATCAGCTTTCTGCATCAGTGAAGCATTTGCATTTATTTCCAGAGGAAAACAAGCAATAATGCACCACATCAGTTATAGCTCCTTAAATAGCTTTCAGTGTCAGGCATATTTTTAGCACGTTTTTAGCACACTGTTGCATTTCAAAAACATGATTAAATCCACAATTGCTCTCCTCTCTAAACTCATTTCAATTCTATAGGCGATAATCATGTTGCTATAATGTGAACCATCCTAGACATGCAGGTGCAATGTAGGTGCCAGAGGTAACACCCCCAGGCAACTTGTATGAGACAACCCTCTATATTGACTCTTGTTGATACCAAATCTCATTTAGCATGACAGAAATCATCCATCACTTCTCCAAGTGTAATTAGTGAGAAAATCGATTTTCTGCTTTTCAACTCCTTACCCATGTGTCATTTTTCATTGGATTTCTGTACCAAGGACCACACTGCTAAATGCTAATGTTGATGTGATTTACTTATTTGCATGTAACTTTCTCTCTCTCTTTCTTTCTCTCTCTCATACTAAAAGTCTTTCCCATCTCTATTTTTGCAATGTTGGTATGAACATTACAACCATTAAAGCACTTAAACTCAAAATCTCATGGGTTTTTAATTATCCTGAAGTATATCTCCTCACAAGGTGACATCTGAAGTCATTTCACTTATGTTTTGACTTTCTTTCAACTTGATTGTGAAATGACCTCCACACAGTACCTCCATGTGTAGAGCTATGCACCCATGGTTAGGGTTTTCAAAACATCTGTGTGTGTGTGTGTGTGTGTGTGTGTGTGTGTGTGTGTGTGTGTGTGTGTGTGTGTGTGTGTGTGTGTGTGTGTGTGTGCGTGTCAGAGATAGAACTGACGATCTCTGTCCAACCTGATGGGGATCTAACAGTTTGGATTCAGGCTTAATATTTACCATTTTATTCGGGCTCAGGCTTCTGCACCAGCTTCAACTTAAGAGAAAATTGTAATTGTAATTGTGAAGGTGTTTTACTATTTCAAAAAATGGGTTGGAGACATAATAGTGACGAGAATTTACTCAAATTATCATTAAAAAAACATATATTTTTAAAATATCTCAAAATGGATAAAACACCTTTTGTGTTCAGAAGTGTACATTAAACCATTAAGATAAATTGTATTGTATGAAGGCTTTCTTGTTCATTCACAATCAACATTATAGAACAGAATAGACTATTTGGTTTTGCATGAATCGCCCTTTTACATGTATTCCTGTACTATAAGGAGATGTAATAAAAATGATCTTGGATCTGTGAGCATCAGTGCATATGCTTGTGTGTGTGCTTCATTTTATTATTAATAATTATTTTATTTATTCAACCAGGGTGTGTGTGTGTGTGTGTGTGTGTGTGTGTGTGTGTGTGTGTGTGTGTGTGTGTGTGTGTGTGTGTGCATGCGCGCACACGCGCGCTGTGTGCTCATTGCTTTGATGAGAGCATTTTTGAGCGGTGCATGTCTGAGCCTCTAGCGTGTTTAATGTCACAGCGCTGAGTCAGCCTGCATTGCTCCTGGACTCTCCACAGAGAGATGAGAGATGGGGGAGGGGGAGGGGGGTCAGCTGGGTAAGGAGAGCAACAACAACACAAAATAAAAAGAAAAGACAGACAGAAAAGACAGGGGGACAAAAGAAAGCAGACGAGGGGATTGGACAGAGAATGGGTCAAGGTCTGAGCATCATCATGGATGTCCCGCTGGACCCTGAGTGAGGGCCTCTGGTAGAGCTGGACTGTAGACCAGCGTGGCTGTGCTTTTGGGCAGAGCTTGGAGATGTGACCTTCACCCCAGAAAACCTTGCTGTTAAAGCCAGGCTGCACTCTAATCTATGACACATGCTAGCACTGAAACACACAAACAGACCCCATTAAAGTGATGCACAGGAATACTGGCATGCCAACACACACACACACACACACACACACACACACACACACACACACACACACACACACACACACACACACACACACACACACATGTATTATGCATTGCTCAGATATGTAATTTTACGGAAATCATGCAAATCGACCAGGAAACACACACGCACACACACAAATTCACACATGCATAGTTTTTTTCTTTTTTGAGAGAGAGAGAGACAGATGGTTTGGAGGTCAGTGGCAGTGAAGGCACTGCAGTCCCCCTCTAAACGTCCTTGTCCTTTCATTGGGGATGGAGCACATCTCTTTCAGAGCCGAGCACAGCACTCCCTTAGCCTCGTAAATCTCTAACACTACCTCCAGCAGAGGATGCTTTTAGCAGCACCAGCCACTGCCTGCAATAGCCACTGCGCTCCAGCACAGGTACAGCAGGTACATTAATACAGTATCAACAAATACGGCCTCACATGGACATCTAAAAATAGAATTCGCATCTCGCTAATCATTTGTAATCGTGGAAATTTAATCTTGGACATGGACTCACCTCGGAAAGCGCAGAATCGATTCAGAATTATTAGCATTGAACCAGGGGGTGCAGAATCTCATAATAGTTATTGAATCACTCACTGGAAACCAAATCGTATTTGCTCACTGGTAACAGAATAAACAATCATCAAACAGTGAATCACTGCAACAGAATTAACAGAGTGAAAACAGCAGATTAAAACTGCAGCATCTGAGTCCCTTAAACAGATACAAACAAATAGCAGGTCATGCCACAGGCTTCAGATATCTACAATGAAAGTCCCAAAACCAGATCATTATTATTGCCAAATGCAATGCCATGCAAATAAAGTTAGAAACATGGGGAGGGGGGCTTTGAAATATAGAGGTAGATATTCATGGAGATATTCATGACAATGCATATAACTTCAATTCATTCGGAATTCAGATGTTTGTCTGATCTGCACTGCACCGTCATGATCATGACTAAATGTACTCTGTTGGACCAAAAGCTTAACACCCTTCTATATGATTCAATCAGAGACAACCTATAAGAACGATAGACCTGAGGTAAATGTGATGTGCTGCCAATCACGGAATGGTAGATTATGAAACCCATTTACATTAATGAAGCTTCAGTCCAGGACCATTGACTCTCAGAGTGCTTTGGTAGCACTTGGTCAATAAATCAATACCTATATTGTCTAAGTTGAGCCATTTGTACAGCTGTCAAGGAACACAGAATTGTATGAGGCATCCAACAGCTTTTTAAGAATTCAGTTTGTGAGAAATGTGAAAATTGCTTCTATTTCTGATGATGATTGATGTTTAATTAATTAACATGATTAATTAATTAACAAAAGTTCAACCCTTTTGAATGGTGCATTTATCCCAATGTGAAAATACTCTGGGAATGCCACCAAAATCCAACTTTATACTGGTGATAAGTGCTACTGGTCATGAAACTAGGGGCCATGCTTTAGATATGTATGCTTTATTTATTCAATTCAATTTCATTTGTAGAGCTCCAAATACAACACAACTGCCTCATGGCGCTTTACAGACAGTACAGTATGAGGAGCAAGTAACAGGGGCAAAAAACCCCTATAATTATTTTTGGAAGAAACCTTGGGCCGATCCACGCCTCATGGGCGCAACTCAGCTGCCAGGGGCACAGTGGAGTCAGCAGTTTACATCACAAATGGTTTTGGCTTAGCACCATAGTAACAAGAGTACAGAATATTATATGGTAGTCAAAGCAAAGTTTGTTGTCTATAGTTGTGGTTGGACAGAGTAGAATTGCCAATCAAATTTAAGAGTCAGGGGGTGGAGTCAAACGCTAATATTAGCGATTGGTAAAAATGAATGAAACTAATGACTAAAGGTCCGTTCATACCTGGAAAAATGAACTATATCGATAACATTAACTCTACGATATTTCCGTCCACACTGACAAACGATAATGTAGATCTGTTTTTATGCGAATGAATTAATGCCTAGAATTCCATAATTTCTGATTGGCTATCTGCTTTTTATCACTCTAAAAATCACTGAAAATTATCCCCAATGATATTGCACATATGTCGTTGTCGTTATAGTTGTGGTGTGAATGTTGTCGTTCATATTGATACTTATTTGTTGTTACATTTATGTTATCATTCCAGGTGTGAACAGTCCTTAAGACAAACATTTTTATTATTGAAAGCCTACAATATTTCACTCTAATGAAATCATTCAGACTTCGAGACTGCATACGCCTTTTGATTGCCTGCTAGTGAAACTGATATTCTGCAGTCTGTCTGCTTTCTCCATGCGTTCAATGAATGCCAGGAGGCAACCTTATTAACCACTTGCCATTAATAATCTGTTCTGGAACATAAAAATTATAATGTTTCTGTTTTTCATTTTCATTCCATGAACCAGTTCAAAACCTTGTTTTTTTCAAAACCTTGACCTCTTATTCTGGCTATGTTCAGATTTCAGCACCCTGAAGTCAGCAAAGGGTGTTCTCTCTCTCACACTGACTGTGCAAGTCATGTATTTCCTTGCAGGCCATTCAGCGTCTGGATCTGCTCCCTGACATTTACACAAAGCCCAAATGAACTGCCCAGCAACAACCTGTCTTGATTTGTCTCCTCATCTGCCCTTTTCAGAAGAAGAAACGTAAATGCTGATGGGTCCTGGTTGGGCTACCCACTGTTTGAGAGGTTGTTTTTGAAGTGTGTGTGTGTTTGGGGGGGTGGGGGTGTTAGAGGGAGAGGAGAGTAGTGTCATTGCACTACTGAGTAATGCTGATGTACTCCTGGAGCAGAGGTCACATATCCATAGCCTCAGTCAGAGTGAAAGACAATTTGAAATGGAAGAATGCCTTTGCTATCTTTTTCTCTCTCACACACAAATGCTTTCTTTTTGGTGCACACACGCACACACATCTATCTCTTTCTCCACGCACACACACACACTCTCTCTCTCACACACACACACTCTCTCTCTCTCTCACACACACACACACACACACACACACACACACACACACACACAAATTCTCGCATTCCATCACAGATCTTTTATGTTTCGTCATCTTGAATGATGAGGAGGAAGTTCTTTGCTTCTCATTTGACTGTTTTGATGGAACTGAAAAAAAAAAAGATAGTGAATTCCGGCACAGAGTCCACTGGCCTTAATCTGAGGATTACAGCATCAGTAATGTCTCTGAGGGGTGTGTGTATGTGTGTGTGTGTGTGTGGATTAGGGCATCAGTGATGTCTCTCAGTGCTAGAGTGTGTGTGTATGATCTTAGGCCTGTGTAGGTTTTGTGTCAGCCTGGGTGGTGCCCGCGAGGGTAAGCGCTAAATCCGCTTGGCGCAGATGAAAATGGCCTTCGGGCCGACTGCCAATCATGTTGTGTCCAAGCAGCTCATCAGAGGAAGGAGGGGCCACTTCTGGGCCACACCCATTAATAGACGAAGCACATTGTGACTGGTCCAGAAAAAGGCCCCATTTACACATAGCATGCAAATGATGTTTCATTCACTGGCTACTTTTAGAAAACTCCAGCCAAAGTGGAGATCTCTGAAAACGTTTGCATTGTGACGTGATGGGCTTTGAGCAAAACAGAATTATTAAAAAAAAAAAAAAAAAAAAACAGAAGAAATGAATGTCAGTTTTTATTAGTATACGGTTATGTGTATATGTAGCCTTAAGGTGTACAAAGATCCGCGGTGAGGTGGGCTGTGACGTTCTAAAAACCTGGACGTTCTAAAACTCCGAAACTGCAATTTGACATGTTAAGTTTTTTGCAACGGCTTGCAACTGCTTGCAACAACCTGCGATTATTGTGACAAGCAGCCAATATGAATTCAGTTATGCTCTTTCAGTTTTGTCTCCTCCTACCTGGGGTTTCTGATGAGAGTTGGTTGAGAGGGCTTTCCTCCACTCCACAATGATACATTTCATCACCAAAGTGACTATGATGAAGCTGGTAAATTAACTTAAATGTTGCCTGGTATGCCTTTAAAGCAATAAAACTATTATTATTAACAACAACAAATAAGTTGTACCTGGTATATTATAGTCTTACTGTAATGTAGGTTACACAGAGAACTGAGAATCCTCATTGGAGCACTCATGAGCTCCAAAACCCTGTATCTCCCATCATGCACCACTGTGTTCTGACAATGTGCTCAGGCGTAAGTGCTGCTCCCTCCTCAGATAGATGTGTTAGCAAGTGTAAATAAATAAAAAGTGGAAAGAGAAATATAGGGCAGAGTTCTCCTCCTAGACAGAGGAGCTCTCCTCTCCTCTCCTCACCTGCTCAGATCAGCCTGGGTCAGGTAGAGCCTTGCTGGGTGTCTCCTCATTCATCAGACTCCAGTGCCAGCCTGCATGCCTGTAGGAGCCAAATGTGTAGCAGGGCCTGCCCAGACCAACAGCACTCCTGCCTCCCCACACGCAGACACACAGCCCCCCCATCAGTCTCTTTCCATGTGGAGCACCTGCTCCTGGATTGGGACACAGTACTGGGCCAAATGCTACTAGCTAGTTTGCGACTCAACATTTGGCTAACGTTTTCAGCCTGAGATACAATATTTGGCATTACAGTAAGAACCTATCCACCAGGATTGTAATAAAGATGCCTGTAACATAATGATACTAATGAAATCCTGACCAACTGCTTTAATTTCACTCCCAAAATGTACATAACTTATTCAAATAGAACTGCAGTCATGTTAATGTAACTATATCAGACACACAACTAGTTTGAAAGTTCTTGTGTGTTGCGTAATACCCAGCTCTGAATGTTTTACTCTCTGACCTTGGAACAGGTGCAGTGTGGGAATGACTCTGATGATTGTGTGTGTGCCAGCAGATTTGGGAGCATATTTCCATCACAGCAAGGTGAACACCCTATAAATTGAAATTGCTCCTTGCACATATTATGTAAGAAATCTGACTCATCTCACATACTGTACTGTGGGATCTCTCAGAGCAGGGCCTTAGAGATCCTTGGATAAAAAAAATACATAAAATGTATGGAACAGCCCTCAAATCATAGGGAGATAGAAAAGAGTATACATGCATGTGTATATGTGCATGCATGCATAGAAAACTGACATCTACAGTAGCCTATGCATGATACATATTGGGTACCAAACACCTATGCTGCAAGTGCATCTGCCCAAATAAGCTTGAAGGAGAATGAAAGACGAATGTTTTTACAGAGCTGGCAGGAAGTCTCAGTAGGAAGTGACCATTGACACCATTATTGCTGGAGTCTTGTCCTACCTGCTGAGTATGTTGATAAGGCTCAGTGGGCAATCTGTGGCCCTCCAGCACACGGGGAATAGGGTCTTTGCTCAGACAGCTGATCCACAGAGAAATGGATGGAGATGTAGGCCTACAACTACAGCTGTTGCAAGCATAAACAAAATGCACCTGCATTTGTTTACCTTATGTGTAATAATTTTAGTACCATTAAAATGAATATTATCTGAGGGCAAAACAGTAAAATTGACTTTCTTACCTTTTCTCACTGTTTTATCCAGTTACAAAGAGGTATACAAAGTTACAGAGGGAAAACGGTTTGCTTGTAAGAAATGATTAGGCCTATGTGTAGCTATTACCAGCAGTATTGACAATGATCTGCAGGTTGTGTTTTATTACATTTTTTTCTCATTTAATCCTCTTTTAAGACAACAACAGTGACACAAACAGTTTTTCGTCAGTGGGGATAAAGTGCTTCCAATTTCATCATTCTGGTTGCTGACAGATCATATCTCGAGTTATACAAAAACTCATAAGCTCTTGACGTCCATGCACACACACACAGCCTGGTTTAGTTTCTGTAGCCTAGCCTACTCCTTGCTAATGCCACTGCAAGAAGATGCATTGTGACGGCCTAATGAGTTTTTAAATATACAAATAAATAAATGACCGCATCTGATCATAGCAAAGCGGGATGGCTTGTGCTATGATTAAAACTGAGGCATGAAATTGTGCGTGTCCGTGTGGTCGCATCTATGAAATAAGGCCGCTGTGGTTGAACGGCAACGGCTGTGAAGACAACATGACAAGCGCTTACAACGAGTGGGCTTTTAACACGAATCAACAAGATGGAGAGCGAGGGAGAGAGAGAGAGAGAGAGAGAGAGAGAGAGAGAGAGAGAGAGAGAGACTGTGGAAGCATGATTTATTTAGGCAAATCTAATTAGGATGTTTGAAAGTCTGTATTGCACCCTCGTAAATCCCAGTGTTGTCAACGCGGGTTCAGCTAGAGGGTTAGAGCAATTTCACTGCATCAGGACCTCCCCCATGCCGAGAGTCCTCCTCATCCACGGGGCTGCCTACTGCTATTGCTGCAGTGGCTGAACCCAAGACAACAAGCAGCTTCGTTCCTCACCGTCACCCCATCCCTGATGCACCTTCATGCGACCTTGTGAGGTTGCGCTCATGTGTTGTGGTATGTGCTGCATGTGACCTTGTGAAGTCATACTTGAAGGCCATACCACAGATACAGGTGACAAGTGTGGTCGTGCCCACAAAATTAACTCCTCTGCCACTGTGGGGGAAGACAGAGGTCTACTAATGTTATGAGCTTTTATAAGGGGCTTGGCACATTTTTGATGCCTTAAGGTAGTGTTGATCAGATTGCCCGATGTGCATTGTCAACTTACATTGGAGGTAGGCTACCCCAGTGAGTGTAATTGTTAGCTTCGTCAATTTGCTAATTTGCTTGCTATGTTCATTCTTTTAGATAGCTAAACTTTATGCCAATGCTGAAATTAACAAATCATTGATTTTTTTTTCTGAACGCAATGAAGGTCATAATTAGACAAATCATCTCATAATGCATTTTATTCCATGGCCTTTTGAGGTCACTGTCATGTTAGAGAAACTCATTTAGAGCAGAGTGTTTATAGTTTCAGATGAGATCAAGGCAACTGCAATACTTTTATGACATTTAGTAAAAAAAAAAAAAACCTAATGTGTGTTTACTGTGATGGTAATCATGTCGGAATGATGTGAAGGCATCCCCATCAGGATCAGTGTGTTTACAGGAGGCTTACAATATATGATACTGGAATGGGGATGGAAAGCAAGATCTTTGTTTAACAAGATTACACAAGCTCTAAAGACCATATGGCCACATTTGCAGCCACGGGTGCATAAAACTGATATATGGTCATTACAGTGACCATACCACCATCACGTCTGCTGCAATATCAGCAAAATATGTTACGGAGAGCAGGCCTATGCAATCAGAGCAGGGTGTAGTATAGAGTGACCAGATGACCCCAATTTCCAGGGACAGTCGCTAGTTTTTGTAGTCTGTCCCTGTTAAAAATTTGAGGCTAAAACATTTAATATCAATGACTGAAATAGGAATGTTCCCATTTCCCATGGAGAATTCTGGAAATATGCCTGGTTTTCTTCTCGGAGGTTTGGTCTATGAGTTCAGTGCCCTATTGTTCCTGTTTCTCAGTTCCTCAGCAATACCAGGAGATGAGAGTTTAGCTCTCAGTGGCATGATTCCTGCCCCCTTCTAAAAATAGAGTACATGAAAGTCTAAGATGCTTTCAGGAGCATTACTCCCATTGCGTTTGCCTGAGTGCAATGAGCGCCGTGCGCTGCCTCTGCCACTCTCCGCACTCTCTGTTCTACATCGCCTAGACACATTAGGAGACACTTCTCACACACTCTGCTACATGTCATGTCATGCAGCGCCATCCAGCCCGAAAATCTCTGTCACTTTCATAAAGGACAGAGATGCTTCAACTCAGCAGTATATTTGCTTGGGTCCAGGGATGTGGTAATATTTGCCTATGGCTGTGTGCCTTGTGGGCTCAGATTGAATGGAGATTGAATGAAAGCTTTAGAAATCACTGTGTTAAACTGAGACAGATGTTCTGTGACATCATTAAAAATGTGAATGGTGTCCCTCCTATCAGAGGCCAATTACGCTTTTTCGATCTGCATCACAGAGGTATCAGTGGTTGACATAAAATCAGTCAGTTAATGCAGCTCTGTATAGACCTACACAAGGTTTTTGATAACTGTGGTCTGAAAACATGAAGGTAAATAAGGCTGATTGCACAGGGAGAACAGCTTCCCAGCTTTACTTTATAGAGCCAATTCATAGACTTTAATTAGGCTATGTAATTTACAAAAAGGGAAGATTGAATTCTACCATTCATTTGAAATTGGCCTGCAAGAAAAGCTAAGGCAGGAACGATATGTTAACAATATGGCCACTTGTGAAAGAGCCCTATGTGCTGTGGGAAATTTAAATTTAAACTTTTAAATTACAGAATCATAACCAACATACGTTGTGTCATAAATTCATAGTTAACTTTAACTATAAACACTGCTACTGAACACCCTCATTTCCTTCTGGCTAAAATAAAGTAAAATAATTTTAGGATTGTAGGTCAGGGATCATATATTTTTCACTGGACAAGAGAAAAAAGTAGGTCTTGACAGGGTGAATGGGTCCTTGAAATGTAGACACCCCTAGTGGCAGCAAATATAATTTACTGCCAGAGACGTCAAGCGACTCTGGTTCTGGCTTGCTAGCTGGATTACCCAACGGTGCGGTAGTTCCAAGTTAAAGGTTTAATCCGGAGTGAAACAATCCGTAGTCCTGTTGTTTCACCTTTTACTTACTGTTAGCTGCCATTTGCCATCACGATCTGTGTTGCACAAAATTCAGTTATACACACAGCTATTGCAGCACTTACCAAGGTGAAACAGTTGATTCCTTTAAGGCTAAGATACCCACTGTGTCTGCCAATGTTTCGTGCACAACCTTGTGAAATTCCTCTCAAAACCTTTGAACAACAGGGAGTTACATTTTATTTTATAATTTTAACGTTACATATGTTTGCCTAGCCTGGCCGTTGCCTTCCTATGTACTTCCACTCGATTTCCATCTCCCTCCACGACTCTGTCTGAGATTCTGCCCATTGACTTCGTTCAAGTTGACCAAATCGAACCTAAGCCAATCAGTGAGCAGAAGGCAGGAGTTATGAGAGATTACATTGGTACATTCTGCTGTTGTATAGCGTAGCTTACTTTACTACCGAGCTTGCGCATAACATAGGCTACGTCACAGCCAAACGTTGGTGATTGGGTGAAATCGGATTCATTCGTTTCAAACTTCTGCAGTGTCCACACCTCTAATGATAGGACATTACTTAGTAGCCTAGACGGACAAGACGGTTACTTGGAGTAAAGCTTTTCGAGAAAAGAACAAAGAACAGCACTGATGTGAGGTGGAAAGCAGTCGTTCCGTCAACAAGCCTGTTTTACTATTATAGCTATTATTAAATGTGTAAATAATTGTTTGCAAAACCACACAGCGCAGACATGGCAAGAGTGGCATAAGTGGGATATGGTGAGCATCCGTCAAAGCTACACCAGAGGTTTTTCCAAATTAAATCCCAGATGGTAAAGCACTTGAGTCTGGCGCTGAGAGTTAGGTGCCCCAGACTGCTCAGTACCGTGGTTCTGCAGTAGAGCGTTTCTGCCATCCAGACGATAGCATGCAGCGCTGCAGCAGAGAAGCAAGCGTGAGAAGAATTTATAATCTGAGAGTCAAACACCCCAATCCCTCCACCGCCACACTCTCACTCTCTCTCTCTCTCTCTCTCTCTCTCTCTCTCTCTCTCTCACACACTTTCACCCAACCCCCCCCCCCCCTTTTTCCCATCTTCTTCTCATGCATGTAGTTTGGTGCCAAAAAGGCTGTGAATCTTAGACACTGTTGTTTCAGGTGCTGCATGAATCTTTAAAATCATATATGAAAGATAAATGTCATCATACTATCTCCTCTCCCAAGACACTCTCAATAGACCTTTTCTCAAGCGAGTGCTCTCCCTCTGGACAAAAATAACTGGCTGGATGATCTAGTCGGGAGACGGGAGATAGGAAATGTCCAGTGTCATTTTGGCATTATCCCATGAATAATCTATGGCAGTGAACAGTGAACCGTGACCACAGACACTTAACGATTGCAGCATTGGGTAGCATTTTCTTGTTGTTTTCATTCCTGACTATCAGGATTGATTGTTCTCTCTCCCCTAGGAAGGTCATGTTCCGTCGCTCTGCGTGGGTATTAATTGTGAGGAAGAAGGAATGCAGAATGGGATCCTCATTCAAAAGGAATGAATGTCACGGTGCAAGACAACTCTCCTCCATCAAATGTTCATCCTGCGCTCTCTCTCTCTCTCTCTCTCTGTCTCTCTCTCTTGATTGCTCTCTCTCCCTCCCTCTCTCCCTCTCCATCACGCAGTACAATCTTGTCAGCCAGTGGGAAAAAAGAGAGAGCGAATGAAAGAGAGAGAGAGAGAGAGAGAGAGAGAGAGGGGATAATACCTTGTGAATGCTTGATGAATGTGGTGGTCAGGCTTAGCCTGTCAGGCTGTTCTTTGGCTGTGGAGCAAGCAGGCACACAGGGAGAGCGGGAAGAGAGCGTCTGCGTGTGCACGTCAATGCGTGTGTGTGTCAGAGTGTAAGCGTGCAAACGCGCGTGTCTCTGTCGGTGTGTGTGTGTGTATGCCTGTGTGTGTGTGTTACGCGCACACACAGCGCAGCGAGAGAGAGACCGAAGCTCTGAGGCATTCCATCATCAGCTACACCCCTGCAGCCACTCACTCTCCTTACCCTCCTCTTCCTGGAGAGAGAGAGAGAGAGCAAGAGTGAGGGAGAGAGAGAGAGAGAGAGGGAGACAGAGAGAGTCACGCAATACGCAAGGCACACCACGACAAGAAGTCTCAAATCTGCCCAGGCGAAGACTCCTCTTGTCTCTCTCCTTGCTGCTGCTCTTCCACCACGCCTGAGAGGGAAGAGAGAGAGAGAGAGAGAGGGAGAGCAAGAGCGAGCGATCAAGAGAGCGAGAGAAAAGGAGAAGAGAGTCATAGAGCCCACACTGCTTCTCCACCTCCTCCGTGACTGCACGAGAGTGTGTGTGTGTGCGTGCGTGTGTGTGTGTGTGTTTTTTTCTCTCTCCTCCGCTCTCTCTGCATTTGCTTGGTGTGGAGCTGCAGCGACAGAAGGCAGCAGCTGAAGCCGGTGCCTAGTCTCTGAAGAGGCCAGGATGCTAAACAACGTGACAGACGGCGAGGAGGGGGACGGAGGACCCAACAGTCAGGGTGAGTCAACCCCACTGTGTGTGTATGTGTGTGTGTGTTAGGTGTGTGTGTGTGCGTGCGTGCGAGGGAGTGTGTGTGTTTACGTGTGTGTGGGTGGCTGCACTTTGTATGCAGAGTTCGGCAGTACTGTATCACCCTCTTTGCAGCAGCTTTGGTGACTGCATGTGTGTGTGTGTGTGTGTGTGTGTGTGTGTGTGTGTGTGTGTGTGTGTGTGTGTTGGTGAGGTTTTACTGCAAGGCTGCTGTGAGGAGAATAATAATGCCTTTTCTCTGCCTGGAGAGGGACAGTGCACGTGTGATTAAGTTTGCAAGCGTGTGCATGTGACTCTGTGTGTATACATGTGTGTGTGTGTGTGTGTGTGTGTGTGTGAGAGAGAGAGAGTACGTGGACTGCATATGAGTGAATGAGTGAGTGCCTCTGTACATGGGATGAGAATAAGAGAGAGGGACAGAGAGAGAGAGAGAGAGAGAGAGAGAAGGGAAGAGAGATGCTCGCTGCAGCATTGCCTCTGACTCCTGTGTGGAGTCTGCTAGTTGGCGCGGGAGCCTAGTCCAGTTTCATCACGGTCACCTCCCCTGGGCTCATGCATCAACCCGGCACCGCTTGCCAGTTTCTCCCTCTGTTCCTCTGCCTTTCACTTATTCCATCCATATCTTTCTTTCCTTCTATCTATCTATCTATCTATCTATCTATCTATCTATCTATCTATCTATCTATCTATCTATCTATCTATCTATTTATCTATCTATCTCTCTTACCATTCCATCTCGTCTGTCTGTCTATCTGTAGCACTGCAAGACTTTGAATATGCAGCAGAATTTGGCTATGAATATACCCCCCACCCCCCACCCCTCACACACACACACACACACACACACACACACACACACACACACACACACACACACATTCTCCCGCCAAGTGCTGTCACAATCCTGCCCCCCCATCCTCTAAACCCCTCATTCAGACACCCTCTCTGCAACCCTTGCTTGAAGGCTACCTCTCTCTTATCTGTCACGCGCTGCCTGCCGCTTTATGAATTAGTTTGCATGGTGCCACTCCTCGCCAGTGGGTGCATGCTGACAGATAGATAAAAACGAGAGCTTTGAGAGGAGGAATGGAAAAAATAGAAGAAAGAGAGAGAGATAGAGAGAATGGGAGGCGAAAAGATGGTCAGATAGATGAGACGATTGGAAGGAAAAGAACACGAGAGACGTTTTGGAAGAGAAATTTTTAACAGCATGAATCAGATTCGAGAGTCCTCAGATGGGGCCTTGGATTTGTCCCTTATGTGCGCACTGCAACAAATTCACAGCCCTTTGATGTGTGTGAGAGAGAGTGTGTGTGTGTGTGTGCCTGCCTGCATGCATATGCGTGTTCATCCTCTGACAGTGGCTTCTCTTCCATACAATATGTGGCTAATGGTGCAGTAAGTTGGAAATAATGATGTACTATTGTATTATTTTAAATGGACTGTCATTTCTCTGAAGTCACACACACACACACACACACACACACCCGCACACACACAACACGCATTTCTTATTGACGTTTCAAGTCTTCTCGGAAGCTCATTAAGTCCTAGCGCTGAGCCATGGGTGCTGTCCAGGGTGCTGAAAAGACACCCAAAAGAGAGTCTGTGTGCTCCTGTGCTGTGCGTGCTGTGCTGACTGAGTGAGTGAGGTGCTGAAATGGCTTGGCATATGGATACAGCTCCGACTGTGTAAGTGATGTGGTTAGTTGTCCAGGGTTCTGTGATGTCAGCTGCCTCTCTCTCCCTCTCAGTGGTGCTCCGCTGTGCTGCAAACTCCGAGTCTTCTAGCGAGACGCCACTGCAGAGGACTGGACCTGAGGGGTCTCAGCGCTGTGGACAAGACTGCTGGATTAGACTAGTGTTCACTTTTATAAGAGGGAATCAAGGCAGTGCAAGCATATGAGGACATATTTGTTGTATATCTGTGCGTGTGTGTGTGTGTGTGTGTGTGTGGGAGGAACGATGCATATTCAGCGTTGTGCGATTTGTCTCTGCTTGTTTCTCCTTTTGCCTTTGTGTGTATTTGAGAGAGATAATAGGCATATGTTGTGTTAAGGTTAGTACAGAGTTAACAAACAATGTATATTGTACATATACCGTGCATGTTATTGGAATGTGTGTGAGTTCACGTGTGTGAGTGTGTGTGTGTGTGTGTGTGTGTGTGTGTGTGTGTGTGTGGTGAGAGTGTGTGCGTGTGTTGGCCTGGTTTGGAGCTCCTCTCTCTCTCTCTCTCTCTGCCTGGTGATTGGGGACATGATCTGCGCTGCAGTGGTCTGGCCTCGTCTGCTACAGACATATTTAGATTATCAGGACATCTGGCATGACACAGAGCAAGAGCAACGCCACATATACACTACTGCTCTTCACACACACATCACCTGTGAAAGCCAGCCACCTCACCAACACACACACACACACACACACACACACACACACACACACACACACACACACACACACACACACGCACGCACACACCACCATGTACAGTATTACTCATGACAATGGAGCAGACTTTATGATATAGTGAGAGTGTTGTTGGTGCTATACAGGCTACCTAGTATAGTGATCCAGAGCAGGGTGAGGAGGAGGAAGGGAAGGGAAGGGAAGGGAAGGGAGGAGGGAGACACTTGGCACAGGCCTTTCATGGGCAGAGTGACCCAAATGCCATGTCCTGCAGTAAAAACACTTCTCTCTCTCCGTGTAGCTTGTGTTTATTTTTGGAACATTAGGAGTGTTTCTGGTGCTTTATGTGGATTAGCAGGCTGCTCCTCCACACACACACACCCCTCCCCACCCTCCTCCTCATCTGTGTGTGTGTGTGTGGGTTTGTGTGTGTGTGTGTGTGTCTAAACTGTCTGAGTAGCAGATAGCCTCCTAGAGGTTTCTGTTGATGAATAGATTGTGTAAAGACTGGGTCAAACGCTTTGCCCATGTCTCGAACACAATGGCAGTTGTTAGTGAGACACACACACACACACACACACACACACACACCATACACATACACTGTATCTGTATAGCTGCACAAATCTATACACACAGAAACACATGCAAAAAACACAGACAGACATAAACACACACACACACACACACACACTCAGACATACACAGTTGTGTCTATGATTACCACCTATGCCCTTGGCCCCTGTGGTATTTAAGACATGCTCTCATTATTGTGTATGATTGATTGAGCTCAGCTTGTTTGGGCCTCATGGGAATCCTTACATTACATGCTTTCCGTGTGTCAGCATCACGCCTGCAGCCGCCTGCCCATCCCACATGAGGCGGTCATGAAGGAAGACGCAGGAGCAATTTGGTATCTTTATGTAGCACATAAACATTTATACGCTGTGTCATTTTTTTCGCTCTTCAAACATTTCCTACTCTGGCAGATGAGAATGGCTTTAGAGTGAGGAGCACGGAGCACGGAGAGCTGGAGCTGGTGGCAACAGAAACTCTCTTCCCTGTCCTGTGGGTCACACTGCGATGGTGTTCCGCACTCATTGACTTGGCATTTGTCTGCAGGCTGGCCATTCTATTGGATTAAAAGCAGAAATTGGATTCAAGGAGAGAAATGTGTCTATTGAGTTCACACGCGCTGCATGCTGACCTTATTACAGGGGCCTGTCTCACCCCTCCCCTGCAGCAGCAGCACTCAGTAAGGTAATGAAGCCCATCAAAGCAACAATAGCACCTCATCAGGATGGCTATGCCAAAAACGCAGTGGTGGAGGGAAGAGGATGAGTTAGAGGAAGAGAGAGTGAGAAAGAGAGAGAGATAGAGAAAGAGAGGGGGGTGAGAAAGAAAGAGAGAAAATGTGTGTGTTGGGGGTTGGTGGCAGCGGTTTTGATGGATTGGGTGGCCTTTTCATTTGGGTTTTGTTTCAGGCTGAGCCGAAACGCTTCCTTGCCTTGCCAGCCTCCTTCTTAACAGTAATCCTGCAAATGTTGTTGATTTGTGTTCCAGCTTTGGCACTGCCTAACCTGCACATACATGGAAAAGATGGCACTACACCACTGGGCATCTTGCAGCTGGTGATGAGGGGGGTTTTGAGCAAGGTTAGGCAGGGTGGCAGTGCCACGTGGGCATCGGCTCTACCAGGCCCTCCAGCCCTGCCTATGGGCATCTGACTGCCTACTCACTGACAGGGTCCTTACTGTCTTATTGCCCCCAATCACATGCAGTCATGTCATCACATTGGAGGTGGACTACTAAATATAACCACACAGATGAAAAATCACAAATAGCCTAAATGCATCAAGAGATGGTATATATAAACACATTTAAATTCAGAATTCTAAAATTACTGAGTGTGGAAGAAAGAAGGCAAGTCAAGTCAAGTCAAGTATATATAGCGCATTTTAACACAACTCAGTTGATCCAAAGTGCTTTAGAGTGGAAGGAAATCATGAAAGAAATCATGTTTTTGGCCGATAGCTACCAGTACTTTTGCCATTTTATGTAATCATGGCTTAAAATTCTTAATTTGTAAACTGAGATTTTTTTTTCAGAAACTCATTCAGTTGTCAGTTGTCAGTGAAGGTTGTTCATTGCAAAAACATATGGTTCTTTAAATTTTACAAAGGATTTCACTACACTTTGCAGCACAGCAATCTGCCAATAACCAGGATGGGTGCCATGCTACACAACTGTGTGAGTCAATAAACAGCATCAGATCCACTCAGTTGAGAAACCAGATGCCTCACTAGAGCCACAGCTGACAGCTTCATTAAAAAATACCCAGAAAACACCTGTCTTATCCACAAGCTGGCGTCCTGCTGAATCTAAAAGCAACAGTAACAAAAATCCATAGGTCTATCTAGGAATACATAGCCAATAGGAGGAAAAGCATAAATGTGGAATATAACAATGGTAATTGGAAAATGGTTTGAAATGACTGAAAAGTGTAGCACTTGACACCATCTCTCAAGTATGTAATTATGTAGTTAGTATAAAATTTGTAAAAAGGAATCTCTTCCTGTCCTCATTTCTCTATGGTATGTTAAGCCATCCTCTGTGGGTGGAACTCAGCTGGACAGTCCAATCTCACAAGGAGACGGTAACCTATAGCATTGCTCCAAATTATGCTACATCTTTTTCTGGAAGTCACTCAAGGTGCAATGGCACAATTTTGTCATCACTTTATTGCACACAATTGAGGATATTATATTTCCTACTTGCTTGCAATAAAAAACCGAGGATATATTCCATAAATACAGATGTTCAAGAACAACATTCTCTTTTTAAGATGAAATCATTATTACCTAAGAGGCCATTTCAAATACCTTCATTTATGGATAAAAATCACTACTTACAGTAGGAAAAAAATGTCCTCTGGGTGATTCTAAACTAATACATTCACTGTATGTTCCAGTACATATATCTAGTTATCCATCCACTCACTCACTATAGCAACCTACATACCTATGGTACCTACCAGCCTGCCCACTGACATGCCTGCATTTCATAATGGAAATCCTTTTCAAAATTGAGAATATCAGATTTTTCCTCAATGCTAATCAGAGATCCGAATCATTTGAAGTGCACCCTCTGACATTCTCCCCATACACTCCTATTGATTAGACAAGTGAGCAGCATTTAGTGCTTTTGATTGAGTGTCTGTGCCGGCGGGCGGCGAGGGCGGGCATTACCCCACCCCCGCTCATGCCTCAGCACGCCTAATGGGAGGTCACGCTCTCCAGCCTTCTCACAAGATGGGGGATTTCACAAGTTGATATTTCATTTCCTGTCCCCCACTCGGAAATACTCTGTCTCTGGCTGTCTTTTTGTCTCTCTCTCTCTCTCCCTCTCATTTTTTTTTGCAGGCTCTTTTTTCATTTATTCTCTGCCCGGCACAATCTCTTTCTAATACACACACACACACACACACACACACACACACACACACGGATACATGTGTAGGTATATAGTGATGAGATGCGATGGATTACAAATGTGAGTTGTTTGTGTGAGATGAGCAGCGTGTGGAGGGGCTTTGCTGGTGCGTAATTGGAAGACAAATGGGGAATGATTGGCCTGATAAAAGACGCCATGGCTTTGGCTGTCAGATTGCTAGACAGATTGTTATCATGATTGCTGGGAAAGTGTGTTTGAATGTGCATGTGTGTGTGTGCGTGTGTGTGTGTGTGTGTGTGCGTGTGTATGTGTGTGTGTGTGCGTGCTGAGAGGAGTGCTGCGGGTCAGTCCTGCATGTCCAAGTGATTTAATATCCGATCAGAGGAAAAAATCCATTTTCCTCCCACAAAGAGTTGTGAGAGACTGCAGTGTGCGAGTGTGTGATGATGAGAGATTCCACTGAGAGCTCGCTTCTCATCTCGGGATGTGCTTGCTCTCCGCCTCAGGCCGCCGGCACAGGGCCTCAGATATGACGGTCAGCGTTTGAGAAACGGACCTTTATCCGTGAACACACACACACACATATACATACAGTATACACACACCTCTTTATCTTTGTTGTGCAATAAAGCTGCACGCTAAATGCTGCAACTCTGTCAGAAAGACAAAGACAACCACGCATATGCCAGTGTGTCTCTTGCCCTTGATGTGACCTTGATAATCTGTTAGTGACGTTATGTTTTTGCCATGCACTCTGTATATTCACATTCCTAGGGGTAAGATGAGACGTGATGGAAAGGACACAGGATTTCAGAATGAGACAACAATTAAAAATATATTATAGACAAAGGATATGGAGGACCAAATGGTTTGAGGGATGCATAGTGATCGTCATACACCAAAACTGTGAATTATGGCATATTTTTAGCACATGCATTTGTGTGACAATATATGTAGTTCATGTATCGTACGTGCCCACATACATGTGAAAGAGATATGTGCATTGAGGCATATGCGTCATATAGTCTTCAATTTCATTAATCTTTTATGCTTTACATATTGGTTTGGCATTATGTGTGTGTGTGTGTGTGTGTGTTTGTGGTGGGGTTTAGGGTTCAAATATTGACGTGCCTGTGCAGCTCAGCTACAGTATAGAGTAGACTGCAGCCGCAGAGGTTTCAAATCCCCTGAGTGCATTTCTCTATAATCACCTTTGTGTTACTATGCGGTGGCATGCTAACACATACATCAGCAGAAACACCTGAAAGAGTCTCCAACTCTCTAACCTTGCCAGTCTCTCTCTCTCTCTCTCTCTCGCTCTCTCTCTCTCTCCCTCCCTCGCTTTCTTGCCCTCTCTCTCTGGATACAGAGAGAATTATTTCTGCTGGATGGAAGACGTTTAGTTGTCTGATTATTCAGCCTGCTAACAGAGCCTGTTCCTTCACCTCTATGGTGACCTTGTGCAGGTTTCTTTCTTCTAGTCTTTGATGAAGTGCTGAACCACATCTCTGTAGAAGTATTGTTTTTTATGATCTATCATTTGCAGTTTGATCTGGTTATCACACACAAACTCTCTCTCTCTCTCTCTCTCTCTCTCTCTCTCTGACTCACACACAAACACACACACATACACACACACACACACACACACATCTACACACAAGGCATGGTTGGTCTCTCTGCTGGAAGACTGGAGATGATGCATAACTTTAATGAAATGTGGTATGAGAAAGAACAATTGGTCTGAGACCTTTCAACAGTAGTCCTTGGATGTTACACTTGGTAAAAGGTCATTGCTAATTTAGCAAAACTTAGCCCGAGTCCCCCCTACTAACCCTAAGTGTTACCGATTTCCATGCATGATTTCCCGATATTCCCTGAGTTATTGGCCTATTTGGAGTCTGCTGTGGCGGACCTAGCCTTAGCCTGCTATAGGCCTACCAAATGCATTCACATAAGCCTACGCTAACATGGTGGGTTGTTAGCACCATAAATAGCAATCACATATTAGGCTATGTATTGTAGCCTAAATGAAATACAACAACTAGGTGATATCAAAATGCTGTGTTGCAGACTGAATGTGTTAAAGTCCATGTAGAAGATGAGCTGACTTTAGAGAAATAAAGCATGGCTACCTGTTTCAATCACATCACTACCTATTTCAGCACTAGTCAAAACTGAAGCAGTTGGCTAGTCTCTTCAGAACGATTTATTCTCTTAATACATGTTTAAATGCAGACTGCATGGCTAGTGCTTAGCCTGTATCAGTATGAGTGTATTGTAGATTATACACTTAGAGTAGGCCTAGAATTACAACAAGTGTAGCCTGTAGACCTACAAGTAGTTTTACAGTTTTACAGTCTTAACTTGTTTGATCAACAGGCCTATATTCCTTATATTATTTCCTAGATTCTATTCTGCAGCTGTGAAGGCCTGTTGAGTTTAGGGCTTGAAAATATCCCACTCTGGTCTCTAGAGATGCTTCTTCAGCAGGAGGGAGAACAGCCAGTTACCATGGTGAGAGGAGTCAGAGGTGAACTGATTGGCACATTTCTCACGGCCGAGGAGTATTGATTGGTGTGAGAGTGACTGATTGGCTATCAATAAAAAAAGGTGCTGAGGAGAATTGAGAGTCCAGTGTGGAGTGTTCGCATACACACGTGTGCACGCACGCACACACACACACACACACACACACACACACACACACACACACTGACACACATGCTCACAGGAAATTGCTCTCTGCAGCATAGCTGATAAATGGTTATATCTTATATTCAAATGCATGAATCTGTACTGCATGAATCCACACAAGCTTTAACACTGATCAAACCTCTAGAAAAAGAAAATTAGCAGGTTAATCAAGTCAACACAGAGGCTTTTGGCCATATTGTGTTTTGCAGAAGAATGCCTAATTTTGTCATCACTGTCAATGTTTTTTTTTTTTAAATATAGCAATATATTTGATATACCGGTAATTAAGAAGAAAATGAATGACAGACTAATCTTACCGAGGCAGTGGTTAACAGAAAAATTATCTAGAGGCACTGTACAGTTGAGAGTGATGGCAGGTGTAACCCCACTGGATTTGGGCTATGGTTTTATACCATCAGACGGTATTTCAGAAAGGGCAAATAGGGTTGTTGGCATGATTGAGAGTCGGCTGGTCAGGAGTGCCAGGCTGTCAGGATGATGCCAGAGTGCCATGTCAGGGATCGCTCTGTGGCACAGGTCAAGTGGGCATCAGATTGCAAGCATCATAGACTGTTTTAGAGGTGAAATAAACAGTGCGAGAGAGAGAGAGAGAGAGAGAGAGAGAGAGAGAGAGAGAGAGATGGAAAGTCTATTAGAGGGAGGGAAGGAGGGATAGCAATAGGTGTGTGAGAGAGGGAGAAAGAGTGTGAGCAATCCACAGTAGGTGTGTGGGAGAGGGAGAGAAAGAGAGAGAGAGAGTGCAAGATTAACAGGTCTCGCAGTTCAGCAAATTAGGACACAGACTTGGAGTGCAGCCCATGCCCACGCCATGCTATCAGAGCAGTTCATGGGGCCACTCACCAATCCTCTCCTCATCCCACACCCTACAACACCCACCTCCTCCACCGATGGCCATTTCACCGCTGCACCTCTTGGCACATGGCGTCTCATCTCTGATAGACTTCACCCCAGTGTCTAAACAGCTCTAAACCACATCCCACAAGAGGCCCTGCGCCCTTGATGATTCACAAAAGTGCACAGCTCCAATCCAGACCCGGTGTTCCATCATTGCTTGACCCTTTTGTGTTGTCTCTGTGACTGATTGGCAGTGTCCTTAACCATACTGATGAGAAAAAGGAGCATTTATCCACATTTATCATTTGTCAGTGACGTACAATTGTCGGTTACTTCAGGGCTAGTTTCTCCAGGAGCAACTTAGGGTTAACACTAGCCTGGGAGTTCCCATGCTCCTTTGCGCGCTAATTTCATTTCACTCTGCAAAGCAGCATGGTGACCATGGCCGTTTTTCTCGCCTGCTTTCGGTATCCAATCGCAGAACAAAAAGGGATTTGTACGGCCCTCGATTGCATTTTACCTCACGTGGTGGCTCTGGTATTGGCTCTGAGGTACAGTATGTACAGATGCTATGATAGACATTCGTAACGCCCAATAAACGGCTCTAGACAATTGTAAACGATGCTTCCGCTACGAGAAATGCAATAGTTAGGTCTCCAGACTAAATATCACTTGTGATTTTAGTTTGGCATTCGCCAGGCTAGGTTAACACACCCTTTCTTGCTCAAGGGAACAACTGGCTGCCAGAATATGAACCCACAATTTTCAGGTGAAGAGAATGCTAGCCAGATTCCTCAACCTGTATGTTACTAGCGCCTAGAGGAGAGCAGAGCCATCAGACACTAGCAAGCACTCCCTGAAAGATGATTGCCACTCTTACCTGAAGCAACGCAAAGGACCAGAGGGTTGGGCGGGGGTGGTGTTGAGGGTGTGTGTGTGTAAGTGTGTGTGTGTGTTGGTGTGGGTTGATGAATCACTTCCCAAGGTTAGTGTGTCTGACAACTGCCGTGTGTGTGTAGGTTTCTCCCGTTTTCCAGAAAAAAAAAACCTTCCTGAATGTCCTTTCTATGAAATGGTTTAATCTGCTTGCCAGATGTCGTCCCTTTCATCCCAGCCACCGTTTGGGTCTGACATCAATTTGCATGATTGCCTATACACTAATGCCACCAACCAGGCTGCTGCCATTGTCATTCTGTCATTCTGACGGAAGACCTTGGCTAGACTGGCACACGTTACAGTGTTCTATGATGTCACTGCTACTGTACTTCACATGCACTTCCTGCTTCTGCCTCTCCTGCATTGGCTAACACAGCAACTGCACCTACTTCCTGTGGGTGTGGCTTGAGAAGTGTCCCCCACCCCCCCAAATTGACATGTTTCTCATCACCTTTCCAGGTTGCCTGGTGGAACTTACGTAAAAGCTGCCTTTATTTCTTTTGAAGAAAAGTTGGTGCAGGTGCATATTGGGGTGAGGGTGGGTGTGCTGGTGGTGGTGGGGTCACGGGTGAGCACACATGTAGAGGAAACAGGCAAATAATTTACTGTTTTTTGACAGGTTGCCGTGTGTTCTTCGGTGACTTATAGCACCCAAAAGGACAAGTACATTAATTCCATTTATTGATCTCTGTGTTGACAGCTGTTGTTCCAGGAGTGTGTGTTAGTGTGTGTGTGTGTGTGTGTGTTGGTGTGAATAAGAATGTATGAAGGTGTGAGCAGTGCTGTGGCTGCAGCTCACCACACACGGTGGTTATATAACAGCGGAGTGTGTTGCATGTTATGTCACTGCAGAAGAGCATTGTATTATATAAGAGCTTCCTCTTAATACCATATACAGGATTTTAATATTGCGGCTTCATGGTAATTCCGCTGATGCACTTGCAGTTGATTTACAGCTTTGCCAAATTACTATGGACAGCTGTTTCTGGAGGGGGAGCACAGAGGCCATTTTGTGGAGAGGATGAAGGACAATCGGAGAAGGGAGGAGGGAGTGAGTTTTGTTTTGGGACTTGAGAAGAGATGGAAAGGAAGGGAGAGAGAGGAAGGGAGAGAGGTTACACTCAAAGCAGTCAAACATACAATATACAGAGAGAAATTACCCTACCTATAGCATCAGGTATATGAACACAACTACTCAGGAACTATTATTATACTGTAGATCTAAGTTTGTGTTGTAATGTGCAGTTATTGTAAGATTATTCCTGTGTGTGTGTGTGTGTGTGTGTGTGTGTGTGTGTGTGTGTGTGTGTGTGTGTGTGTGTGTGTGTGTGGTTGTGTTAACACATTCAATGACGCACACCTCCATCCACACATGGCCCTTACTCACGATTCTCACACTCACAATTTCACTAATCCCTGGCCAGCCTAAGCTGCTAACACATCTGACACTTCCCCCCCTCTCTGTGTCTTGTGCGAACAGAGATTATGAAATGTAGCTGAATCTAATCCGTCCCCCAACATCCATCTCTCCCATTCGGACAGCTGCCCTGGGTTGCTCTACAGCCCACAGCCATGGTTGTGCTGGCCCCGTACACACACACACACACACATATGCGTACACTCACTCACACACACACACACACACACACACACACACACACACACACACACACACATACACACACTCACTCACTCACACACACACATACATACTACACACACACACACACACACACACACACACACACACACACACACACACACACACACACACTCACTCACTCACTCACACACACACACACACACACACACACATACATACGCGTACACACTACACACACACTCACACAGTGCAAGCACTGGAAGGGAATGGGTCCTGTTCCCTAATGTTGGGGAAAACAAGGTGACTGGTTGAGATGTGTCCAGTGACACTCCCTATGGAGAGAGAGGCTGAGCATGCTGTGAACAGCCCAAGGGAAGGGTTTTGCTCTTCGCACCAGCGGCACTGGCTTGCCCTCCAGTCCCCCCCCCCCCTCACTCTCATAAGGGTTTCCTCCCTCAAGCAGTGAGAGCAGTGAGGCTTCTAATGAGAGAGAGAGAAATGTGTGAGGTTCCCTCATATATCCCACATGACTTCAATCTTTTTTCTCTCCTTCCTCTCTCTCTCTCTATCTCTCTCTCTTTCTCTACTCTAGTTGCTTCTTAGTACAACACGCCATTTTCTCTCTGCTCTGGTGCACACACTATGGAAAAGTATGCACAGGCTCACACTCCAACACACGCACACATACACACACACTGTCTCTCATTAGCATATTTATGCAGTGGTGCATGCCTGTATGTAGGGCAAATCTTCTCCCTCTCATGTAAAGGGTTAACCTCATGTGATCATGTGTAGTATTTTAGCATGTATCTCAATACATTAGGATTGCATTCCGCACTGCCAATATGTTCCCTCTCTGCCATGCAAACCAAGCGTCCTTCTCAGTCAAGGCTTCTGTGTCCTATTCAAGGACACTTGAGCACAGAGCCAGGGAGGGATCCGATCAAAGCAGAGAGCCGTCATCTGCTGAACAAATGCTTTTCTGTCCACATAAATCACAGGCGCTTTCAAAGCTGAGACGGCAAATCATTTACTCCCCTCTACATAGGGGACCTGTAAAGAGGCCTGCAGCAGTCTGACCCCTCGCTTTAGATCACAGCTCACAGGATACACTCTCACACACGTGCAAATACACACACACACACACACATACACACACACACACACACACACACACACGTGCGCACACTCACACATACACAGACATGCAGTTCAAAAGGAGCCCCATCAACAGAGACATCAGAGAGCCCTCACGTGTTCCAGCAGGGGTCTGGTTTAAAAGCCATCCATCTATCCTTCCATCTCTCTCCCACACCCCAACACCACCCTCTGCCCTCCCTTCTTCTCACCACACCCCACCTTCCCTTCAATCACAACCCCCACCCCACCATCCCCTCACCCCTCTCCACACCCCACCCCAGCCTCCTCACCTCATGAGCTCTGATTAAAGCGTAGCGCTTGTGGCACTGTTTGTCCTGAGCAGCGCTCCATGTGTCAGGCCTGCCTGCCTGCCTGCCCCCCGTGGCTGTGTGTGCTGTGTCACCACTGCGCTGTGCCATGCTATGCCACGCTGTGATGGGATAACTCCCCCCATGCAGATGCCCCCTCTGCCCACACCACACACCCTCACCCCCACTGCTTGGAAACTCCCCCACCCACATGCCAGCTGATGCAGGGGCAGGGGAGAGGGTGGGGGGGAGTGTTTATTCTCAGAAGTAGCCTAAAAAGATGGACAGCATGTCACACCAAAAAAGAAAGAAAAAACATGACCCTGTCACAAAAAATAGGCTCTTTCTTGAGCCACAAAGAAAACAGATGGAGAGTCAAATGTGAGTGAAATGTTAAAGTTTTAAATATAACTTGATGGGATTCCTGATTTCTATTTGTTTCTATAAGAAAACTTTAGTGACATCATAGACTGCACACGTGTTTGAATGTGTGTGTTTGAATGTGTGTGTGTGTGTGTGTGTGTGTGTGTGTGTGTTTGTGTGTGTGTGCCGTGCGGCTCCAGTAGGTGTGGGTCGCTGTTCCACCCGCCCCTGGTGTTTGACCTTGCGGCGCAGTGCAGCACGGCACATAGATGCATGGCACAGAGCAGCACTACTCGACGCGCTTGTCCCAGCTGGGCCGCTAGCCTCAGACTCGCTTGAGTGCTGCGCTACATTGCGCTACAAGCCGTCTGTGCTTGCCATGCCATGCCATGGCGCTCCGCTCTGCTCCGCACTGTGCTGCTGCTGCGTCTCTGTGCTCTCCCCCGAAACCCCCTGCTGGGGCCCCTGCTCTGTACCCGTCACGTCATGAGAGAGAGGGAGAGATAGAGAAAGAGAGATAGAGAGGGGGAGAGAGAGAGAGAGAGAGAGGCGCCCCGGTGTGCGACTCCACCTGAGGAAAAAGGTGACCTAAAGTGCGAGGGATGGGGGGGTTGTGTTGAATAATTCATGTTGATGGCATGGCCTTGAGTTTAACTTTGTGTCTGCTGAGCAGATCTGTCTGTCGGTCGGTGCACCGTGTGCCAGGGCATCGGAGGGAGGGAACTCTCTCTTCCCAAAAGCAAAGAGTGTGCTTGCATGTAAAGGCAGCAGGCCTATTTGTAGGTGTTTCGGTGCATGTAAAATTGATGTGGGTGTACTTATGTCATGTGTGTGTGGGGTGGTGTTTGTGTGTGTGTGTGTGTGTGTGTGTGTGTGTGTGTGTGTGTGTGTGTGTGTGTGTGTGTGTGTGTGAGGGGGGTTTGTGTGTGTAAATGTGCTCTAAGAATTTTTTATTTGCACTAGAGAGGATGTGCTGACACGTCAGGTAATATCTAAATCTCAATTGGATAGATATGGAGTCCAGAAGCATGCAAGTGTGTGTGTGTGTGTGTGTGTGTGTGTGTGTGTGTGTGTGTGTGTGTGTGTGTGTGTGTGTGTGTAGTTTTACATGTGAGATTTCATTACCCTGCCACCCCCCCCCAACGCAATTCCCACCCAGATCTCCAGTAATATCTCAGTGTGAATGAACTGATGGGCTGTTTAGAGGGCCAAAGCACAGTAATACACTCTGGGATGGTGCTGGACTGGAGACTGCAAGCCCAGGCAGAAATCCTGGCAGCGAGTTTCCTCTATCTCAGCTCACAGCCACAGAGCTCACTTCTGGAACAGATTTTACAGACCCCCAAATAGCTTTCCTCCTCAGCACTTTTTAAATCAAGCATTTTGCTAAGATCTAAGAGAGAGCGCCATTCTGGATAATTGCAGTTGGAAGATGGAGTCCTTAATAAGCTGCATGTGCATGTGAGAAAATGAAAAGGAGCTTAAAGCAACACTTTAGAGAGTTGTTGGTGTAAATCTAGTGGGCTAGCTAGTAGGCACACAAACTAGGCACATAAAGGCACACAAAACCTCGATTCACGTAGCCTAGAACATGCTAAATGCTGCAATACAGTACCTGGGCTTGACTACATTTTTATGTGGCACTTATCTACTTGAGCAGCACTCAAAACACTCAAATTCACCCATTCTGCTCACCGGGAGAAGGTGTGGGGGGGTCTACTTTATCTAATATG
>JAODXP020000018.1:8231678-8334807 GCA_027497455.2 Sardinella longiceps
CAGGAGACTTCTCAACAGGGGTAGGGTTAGGCTTCTTTTTAGATTAGTTCCCACATTCTTTTACTGAATATTAGTCAATATAACACTGCCTAGTGCTTACGCTCAATTTCTCATTTAGTTCCCCCACTGCATCAGGTATTTGTCCGTAGACTTCACACCATCTCTGAGCTGTGCGGACCAATCCGGAAACTGGGAGGGGCTGAAAGTGATTGTGAAATTTAACATCTTTTTTGCACGTGAAGCACGTCACATCGGAAAAGTAGTAATTGGTGGCAGAAAGTATCTGCCCACTGTGAAGTAAATGTAGGCCAGTGGATAGATGTCAGATGCTTTGCACCTAGTGAAACGAGTGCATCAAGCTAACTGAATTCAGCTAAATGGGTCATTTTACTCTCCAGTGTGATGGTAACGGGAAACGAAGTAATTGAAGTTGCAATTCAAGCAATTCAAGTTGAAATTCTGCTGTCATTTTTAGTTTTTGATGTAAGATTTCTCTAGGCCAATGTTTGCAAATGCATGCATCTCCATGCGACTCTAGAACACATTGAGGCATTTGAAAGTCATAGTCATATACTGTAACTACTGAGAGATTAAAAAGAGAATTAACAGTGTCCAATGGCCCCAATCACCATGGTATAGAACAAAATCTTTAACCCACCAGATTACTCAAACACTAAGAGACAGCTACATTAATAATCATCTCTATTTTTTCTACATAGAGAAGATTTATCTTCTGGTGATCATGGAAGATTCAGATAATAGTCTACTGGTATTTCTCAACACTGTGTTTCTCTTATGACAGTTATTTTGAGTCCATGGACAAAGTAATGGACAAATGAATCTCCTATACCTCTTCCTTATGTTTGACCTGCAAAAGGACTAGGCAAGGTGTTGTTCACAGGACCATACAGATCAATAACAGGCGTGCACTTGTACCTTTACTCACACACAAAGACACACGGACACACACACACTCACACAACCACACTTGCAGGCATGGGCACACACACCTGTACACACACACACACACACACACACACACACACACACACATTTTTGGCACAGCACATACACCGTACTGTACTATTGAATCTGATTAAGTCTCCTCTCTTGTCGTTAATCAGGGTGACATTGTCCTTGGGTCATTCTCCCAGCTGCTTGGCCACCTACAGGCCTGCCATGCATAAACACTGTGCTGTCAGCACTCCGTCCCTCAGGGTTTGCCCTCTGGAGGCTGCGTGCTTTAGACCAATAGGCTATTATAGCCACCTGAACTACTGTAGTGGCCACCAGACCATGGTGGGGGCTGCTGGGAAGTGGAGTCAAAGCTGTAGCCTTTACCAATGGTTAAAATGGGATTTGGCAGGAGGGGGAACTCTCATACTCAAACAAAGAAAAATGTAAAGAAGAAGAATGGGATGATATTGTTCATTTATCTGAGGTGCCAGAACTGCTTACCCCAGCGTTCCCCCCCACTTTAACCCCTGGCCTTTACCACATCAGAGTGGACTAGCTCGGTCATGCTAACAGAATCCATGAGATTCCCACCATTTGTGTCGGTGGTGGGGGTGAATTCAGTGACTGGCATATTGTACAAACTGCAGCGAGTTTAGTTTGCCCTATTTGACTTGAGAGTGAAATAATTTATGTGCCACTCTGACTTGGGCACTGAGCAGGGACCAGAGGATCAGACAGGCAGGTATTTGAATAAGGGCCCAGGGGAATCCGCTATAGAATCTTAAAATGACCTTGACAAGAGTGAGATTCATCTCCTCTTAGATTCATATTGTCTGAAGTTACTGCAGTAAGGTGTAAATTGTAAACAGTAAACCAGGCCATTTCACATCGTTCACTGAGTGATGCTGATCTGATTAGTCACTTGTTCCTGTGGTTTAAATCAGCTCTGAATCACATTACTGTTATCACTGTTTCTTTTTTATCAATCCATAAATTGCGCGGCTGAAGCGCAGGGATGGATTTATGCTGACTGGTTTATGCTTTGTGTGGCAGAGACTATCCCCACTGGGCAATTTACAGGTGCAGGCAGCCACCCAGACTGGGGAAAACTGAACTGGTGGGGAATGAATGAACAATATAGAGGTAGGAAGGGAACTTTGTAAGTGGATAATACGGTATTGCGCTGCAGAACTGATAAATAGCTTTTTACGTTTTTTTCCCCCCCAAAATCTGATTGTAAGGCAATAGTTGAAATAGCTTATTTCACATAAGAGAGAAATGAAGCCTTCAGACTTTGTTTTTACACTATCTGTTAACTAAAGCAATAGTGTTATTTATTTTAGCACAGACAAGGGCATTGTTGCGTAAGAGAGATATTACTTGTGATATTAACCTTGAATTCACATGACAATTTAGTGAAATGAGGTTAACTTTGCACTCTTTGTATGTCCCTGTGCTGTTTAGAGGCAAGCATCAGGCTATGCTGCCATTTCATTTTCTTCTTCATGCACTTTCTTGTCCACTTTCTTTTTGCTTGAGGCTACATTCAACCTTGAATTGTTTTTTTTTTTTTTGTCTAAAGAATTCTAGAAAGGCCTTCAAAGATTTTACAATGAACACAAAGTATGCCAAGGACTGAGCGCATTTCATTCAAGTCATTGACTGTTGTATATGAAGTTTGCAGACTCTGTCTTTCAGAGAGCTTCTTTGTATTCTACAGGAGAAAGTGCCAGCCCTCCAGCTCAGCCACTTTTCATCTGATCACTCTGCCATAATCAATTAATCACCTCCCAAGCCCAGAGACATGGCACAAAGCCACAGACGCTCCTGCTCCACACACACACACACACACACACACATTGAATGTGATAACCTTCAGATCTGACCAACACATTTTTAGCCACATGCACGTTCATGTAAACAGTTAGCTGAAAATCCATTTAATCAATTTCTAAAATCTGCCCATTGACTATTTTGTGAATTAGACCTGTAAAGGATCATTGGTTTGTGGAAAGCTTTGGGTTGCTAAGATTACATTATTTTCTCATTTTCTAATTATTTACTGCTGTGGGTAAGCAAGCACACTTATTCGCTTACCTGCATAGGGAAAAGTCGATTTGGGATGGATGTCAATTCAAATATATTTGTTGCAACATTACACTGGGACACATTTAAATCCTTTTGATCTGTAGCAGCGGGGAGGTCAGTAGCTTGTCAGCCGGGCCTAGGGCGCTGTCCCTGTGAAGAGACAGCAGTGCAGGGGAAACCTCTGCAGCAATCAGCGTTTCATACTGAGTGAGGCTGATGGCTTAGACAAAACCAGAACAGCCTCCGCTGGCAATCACAGTGGGTGCCAACACCCAACATCTGAGCCCCCAACACAAGTCTCATAATAACAACAACCATAGAAATATTATAGATATTGGATCTCATGCGCACATATACTGTAAATACAGTCCCTCACAACAACAGTCATATAAATAAATGTACTCATATAGAAACATCGACATAAAAATGACATAGAAATATAGCCTACAGTACAGCGAAACAATAGAGTGTGTTTACATGTAACACACACATACAGTATGGATGAATAGACACACAGGTTTGACACTATTATCATCAGTATACAAATCAAAATTGAATTGCTTTCATAAATCGTCCTGATTTTATGATGTTGCAGTGTAGCCAGGTTGTAAACTGTGTGTTTTCTCTGAGCTGATGGCATAGGTTGCCAGAGGATGTCTGAAAAATGAGGAGTTGAAGGTCACGTACTTACTGAGAGAGATTAAAAGGAGAATTTACAGTGTTTAGTCACCCCCAATCAGCATGATATAAAACAAAATCTTTAGCCCACCAGATTCTGTTACACAAACACTTCAAGGGAGTTAGTTACAGCCCTCTTTTAATGCCAAACGGAAATTGGAGGCAGTTGGATGAAAGGCGAAAATCAATGAGGGTCATTGTTGTGACAGCAGCGTGGGGGTAAAAGCAGAGGCCTGAGACCAGAGACATCAGAGGAAGCGTCAGATGAACATGACTCATGCAGACCACTGCCTCCCCCAGGGGTGGGCTGAGGTGGCATGTCTGTGGGTTGAATGCTAGTTGGACATTGCTTTTTTATTAGGCTACTTGTTGTTTTTTCTTTGATTAATTTGAGTTACAACTTGATGTTACATACTAAGATGATAATACTGAAATGGTCTTGTCTAAGTAACATTTTAATTTGGATTGAACATAATACAAATGTCTATAAATGAGAGATTAATAGCCACAGATATATAGAGATGCCGAGAGAAAGCTAGAGAGAGAGACAGAGTTCCTTTACCCAGCTTTATTGTTTCAACTTCCAAATCTGAGCAATCAATCTGAGATTGACTGTCTTGGTACGTGTATGTTGGATTTCTTAGTAACCTGAATCTCACATAATGTATATATCCAGTGATTACGTACCTTGAAAATTCTACATATTTTTTATTGTTTGTCATACAGTTGCATTGCTGGTCCCAAGAAACCCCAGGAGATCATATTATAGATAGGAGTAGTGCTGTTTGTATGGCTGTTGCTACCATACCTGTGAGTGTAGTCATAACTCTTCATTGTGCTAGGATTGTTAGAACACTGTGCTTGGTGTATCTGTAGACAAGACACCTTAGCTGTCCAGGTACCCCCCGAGCCCCCAGCCATACTCCTGAACAGAGCTTCCAGAGAAGATGGGAAGAAGGAGAGAGAAAGATGGAGAGACAGGGGCACACAAAACCACTCCGACAATCAAATAAATAAATGCACACAAAATCATCAAATGCATAAAATAGGGGTGGTGGTGGTGGAGGGGGAGATTATATTTAAGCCACAAAGCTAAAAATGGTTTTAAGAACAGATTTAAAAGCAGTGGATTACTGTGAGCTTCAGGACAAGAGGGGTCATCGGACAGGCCGAAAAACACAGCCGGGAAATAAAATCACATAAAAAGAGAGCAAAACGATCTTCTGTTAGAATAGAAACCCTTGATGCCACCTAATCTAACGGAGTCTGCTGCCTGTCTCTTACCTTCCCTTTATCATCTGTGAACTCTGTAGACCAACCCAACCCTAACCCACCGCAGATCCCTCTCAGACATCATCGCCACTGCCGCTGCTGCTGACGCACTGTGGTGCACTTTCTTTTCTTTTCTCTTTTTTCTTTTTTTTTTTTTTTTGACTGACTCACAATACTACAAAGCCTCTCTTTAAATACATACACATTCACACACTTTCTTTGATACACACATACACACACATAAGCATGCGTAGAAGCACACACACACACACACACACACACACACACACACACACACACACACACACACACACACACATGCGTGCATTGGGTAGCCGTGGGCCACCCTGGAGGGGGTTGTGTGTGTGGGGAACAATGAGAGTTCAGTTCAGCAGCATCAGCATCAGCAGCAGTGCTGGCAGAGGCAAACTCCTTCCCTCACCACCACCCCACAGTGAGCGGCGCTGTGATCTGTAATTACAGACACAATCACAGCCCCCGATTCTAAATGCTAATTACCTTCCTCCTCTCGCTCGCTCTTCCACATGTGTTAAAACACCTCCATAGAAAGGTCTTCAAATTAATAACCCATTTGTAGTTGTTGGCGCGGCAGTAACTAATTACATTTAATATATCCCATATGGTTCGTTTGACTTTGGCATGGATGATTGCAGTATTACGCATTACTAAATGCATGAACATGAATTGAAGTATGAATGTGACATCATGCTCTATACTTCCGCCAAAGTGATTCTGCGTTGCACATATGGAGTAACCTCAGGTAGTGGAGAGAGAACACAGAGTCCCATTCTACATGATTAGAATAGCTACCTTCTGGCACCATCAGGAGTGGATATATAGTTGGCTTGGCTATCTCTCATAGCTTTTTCCAAATGTCCTTGGGGATTGAGGTGTCTATCTGCTAACTATTCATCTATCATTCTGTCTGTCTGTCTTTTGATTAAACTGAATGGTGGGCTGAGTTACTGTAAATAACATATAAGCCTAACATTTTCCATGCAATTTCTGGCTACTTTCATTGTCGCTTTAACAGCCTATTCACATTAATCATACTGTTTAAACTGTTCTCTAACCAAAGTTAACCCTGTGATTGTTGTGAGAAAAGTTAGCATCTGGTGCCTTGTTGATGTGACAATTAGTGACACGGGATGAGGGAGTCGGTACTTCAGACTGGCTTCCTGATAGCAAAGGCCTATCAACAGTCAAAACATACCGTATTACACATACTTTTTCTGAAAACCACACAAACACACCAAACGTGTGGTTTTTATTGGCAGAGACTCTCAGTATGTGTAATTCGCCTTGATGCGAACCATCACACATTTCCTCATAGGAATTTAGTCTCAGTGGCTGAAACGTATATACTAACGTATACGTAAATACTAATCCCCGCCATACAGTATTGGCATCTCTATATAATGGCAGAGCAATGCTTAAGCTCTCAGAGATTCCTCTTCGCATGTGGACATCATTTCCAATCAGGGGCAGGGGCAGATCTTACCCAATGAGCCTGACCAGAAGCCTGCGTCACTCTAACCTCTGGGCCTCCTGGCCTCTAAGCCATCTCTGCATCAGGGTTCAGTGAGGGGTGAGTGAGCAAACAACCCAGCCAGCCAGACTCTGTAACCTGCTGCGGACGCCGCCCTGCTCCTCTCCTCTCTTCTCCGCTGCGCTCCACTTGCCTCCCAATCTCCGGCAGAAATCTCTTTCTCACACACACACACACACACACACACACACACACACACACACACACACACACACACACACACACACACAAAACTGCACCAAATTGAAATGTTTTGTAATCCAATTTGGAGGCAAAAGAAGCTGGTCTTTGGCGAAATACTGTGAGGTTTAGGGGATTAAGGCTTGCAGGGGTATGAGCAGCAGTGGAATCTACTTTTGCTTGAATTTGAATTTAGAATGAGAACCAACGGCTGTTGCAGCTTCCACTGTTGCAGCCCAGAGGCCTAGAGATTGTGAGTGCACAGGGTGGAAACTACCGGACAAAGTTACCCTCTCTCTTTATTTAGCAGTTCACTTGGTCTTCATGGACAGAAGTGTGTGTGTGTGTGTGTGTGTGTGTGTGTGTGTGTGTGTGTGTGTGTGTGTGTGTGTGTGTGTGCAGAATAGTTAAACTTTGCATGTAAATTGGATTTCAGTGGGGAAAGGCTTTTTTCACATTTCATTGGGTTTCACTGGGCAATGGGAGTCTTTACACCCTTTTAAACATCGCTTTGTGCGGAACAGGTGGTGCTTTATGTCACCTGGCTGTGCACTTTATGGTCTGGATAACAGATGTACTTACTGTGTGTGCATGTGTGAGTGTGTTCGTGTTTTTAAAATGCATCTATATTTGTGTGTGTGTGTGTGTGTGTGTGTGTGTGTGTGTGTGTGTGTGTGTGTGTGTGTGTGTGTGTGTGTGTGTAGGTGTTCGTGTATGAAAAACAGAGAGAGTGAGAGAAAGAGACAGAGTGGAGTGGCTTGTTTGTGGCATTGCGTGATGCAGAAGGACACAAGGGTACTTCACCTTTGGAAAATAAGCAATTCCAAGTGGAAACGTGTTGTGCGCTTGACAGAAACTTCTAGCAAAGATGCTCCATTCAAGGCTGCGCCAGGCCATGTCATCTGTTTTCGTCTGTGCTGTCCCCCCCTGGAGAATGCTGTCCTGACGCGGGCAACATTTTTATTTATTTACAGTGTGGCTGAATAAATCATCTGCTGTGTGTCGTTACAGAGGAGACAGATAGACAGGTAGAAGAGATTGGAAATGTAAATTAGGACTGATGCAGAGAGAGGAGGGGAGGGGAGGGGGGAGAGTTTAGCTCAAGAGCACAAGAGAACATGCACACACTGCAGCACTTACAAACAAAACAAATCGCAGGGCCCACAGTTTGAGGAGCAAACTGTTCTAGTTTATAAAAGACCCACCATATACACATTGATAAAAGACCCACCGTATACACAGTATTAAATACTGAATATTACTCACATTTTTATTTCATTTAATTTCTTATGTGCACCTATGTGTGTGTATTTGTGTGTGTGTGTGTGTGTGTGTGTGTGTGTGTGTGTGTGTGTGTGTGTGTGTGTGTGTGTGTGTGTGTGTGTGTGTACATGCCTGTGATAGAGGGATTTAATCTGATCTCATTGCTCAATCCCAGGATCTGTCTGATTGCCATCACATCAATCAGAGAAGGCTCTCATCTGAAACAGTCATTCATGATTTGTTCCCTCCTCTCTCAGTGCACAGGTCCAGATGGACACAATTACACATCACTATGATTACAGATATGTGTGGGAATACAGCTTACCCTTGACATCACATACTGATCACATCTTACACCAACACTTCACAAATACTCACACCAGGACTGTTTTGACCAAGACTAAATTAACTCAAACAATGAACATCTTGCATTGCATTGTTAGAGCTTTTGTGGGCTTGAATGCAGTTGAGTACAGCATGATAATGGCTGTTGTTCAATTCATGGAGGTTTCACCATGCTGAAAGTAAAAAAAATCTACTCCACATTTTGTCCGGAATAAAGCTGACAGTTCGCATCATGTTTATTTGGAGAGCTGTTACATAGCTGTTTTACTCAGGCTGCAGAGTCCAAGACACGATCAATATTCTGTGTGTGCTTATGACTTGATGGCAGAAATGCCCACCAATAAGGCTGACATGAAACTTGAGTGCCCCTGGGACAATGGGGAAGAGGAATGCAATAAAACAAAAGGGTAACTTTTGTGTGTAGCACAAACTGTTTACTCCAAATGGGAGTTGTGAATATGGAAAAGAGAAGATTTGGGGCTCAGAGAGATGAGTGTGTGTGTGTGTGTGTGTGTGTGAGAGAGAGAGAGAGAGAGTGAGAGGGTGGGGGTGTATGTGCGTGGGCTTCCTCCTTGGAGATACATTAATCAAAATGAGCTCTGCTCACAAGGACTCAGAGGACATTCTCCGAAAAGCAGTTATCATCCGAGCACAGCCCAGTCTTAATTACACAATACACACTCATGCATGTGATGAACACACACACAAACACATGCACACACACACACACACACACACACACACACACAGAGTAAACTGCCCTCGCTGCAGTGTGTGTGTGCAAGATGGGAGCACTTGGAGGGGACAACGATTACGCAAGAGGGGCAATGAGCAGGAAGGAGGAAGAGGAGGAGGAAGAGCAGAGCGCAGGGAGAGTCCATGAGAGTGGAGACACTGCACAAGCTAAAGACACTCTGAAGGTCAGAGAAAGAAAGAAAGAAAGAAATACTGAAAAGAAAAGAAAACTGGAAGAAGAGAATAGGAGGAAGAATGTATAAAAAAGCACCTATAGGATTATTCTGGTGATCCGAAAAACGGTTGTACAGTAATATTTCTACAGGCATTCATTCATATTCATACAGTGCTAATCCCTCATAGAGGTCAACCTCCACCTGTACTGCCCCCCAAAAGCCCTGCATCATTGCTGAAGGAAAATAGGTGAGGCGATGACGTCATTGAGTTCCCCCCTGTTGTAGCACGGCTCATTGGCCGGGTCTGCTCAGGCATGGTTTACTGTACAGTAATCCTGAGTAATGGCTACCATTACGGGGTGCCCGCAAGCGTGCTGAACACGAGAGAGCGAGAGAGAGAAAGCTCTGAGCGTCCCTTCTGACTAGATGCTGGGGCAGCTGACTCCAGCAAACCTGCCGCTCAAGGTCGTCAGGGCCTAAGCAGCACATCTCACAGGCACACACAACTTGCCAGCAGATTCACACACTCTTACACACACCAGTGACTGAAGGATGCACAGACTGATCTGAGATCTGCTCTCTGAGATCTGCTCCTCACACCCCTCTGTGCAGAGTAATGTGTGTCTAATGTAAAGTGCCTTGTATTGGCTGTGAATTATTCTGCCGTGCTAGTTCTCCTGTGTAAACGTGGAGAGGCACATTATTGCAGTCCGAGGCAGGTGAGCGCTAAAGAGACGTCTCTCTCTGACAGTCTGTCATGCAGTATGCGCTGTAAATGACAGTCTTGATGACTGCGGTTTCGTGACGTGAGTGCACAGAGTTCTGACAGAGAGAGAGAGAGAAAGAGAGAGAGAGAGAGAGAGAGACAGGGAGAGAGGGAAACGGATAGTCACCGCTGCTGCTGCTGCTGCTACTGCGGCGGCCCATCACTTTAGACAGCTCAGTGATAAAAGACTTCATGCTCATTTGTCAAAACTGTGGGACTCTTCAAATGTAAAATAGCTACAACCCACACCAACAATCACACCACCACAGATACTCTTTTCACACATCCGTCCTGCGAAACACACACACACACACACATCCCCCCCCCACACACACACACACACAGACACACACACACACACACACACACACACACACACACACACACACACATCCCCTGTCACCCCTGCCCCTCCCACACACACCCCCACAGCCATAAACACATACAGCACACACACACACATGCATATGCAGACCCACTCTTTGCACATCATGAGTGAGTGTATGAGCTGGTGGCTGATGCAGTGCAGTAGATCTTTAGTATTCCTCCTCCTGTTTGAGAGAGAGAGAGAGAGCAAGGAAGGAAGACAGAGAGAGGCGGGGGAAGGAGAGGGAGAGAGAGAGAGAGAGAGCAAGGAAGGAAGACAGAGAGAGGCGGGGGAAGGAGAGAGAGAGAGAGAGAGAGAGGGATGGGGGTAGGGTAGGGTAACTCTGAGCGCTTCTGTGTTAGCACTGCTCGAAGGATGAGCTAAATTTAGTGTGTGTCTGTGATCCTCCAGTGCAGGAGTCTGCACAGCTAAACAAAGCCGCAAGGCAGGCCCAGAGCGAGAGGGGAAGCTTATACACACAATCACACTGTGACACACACATACGCACACACACACACACACACACACACACCTCCGCAGTGCTTGTTGGTTCAATATGTGAATACAGTACAATGTGTGCCCATTGAAGGCTCATCTAGTGGAGTGCTTGCACAAGCCTTCTGCCTTGTGGCATGTCAAAATGATTAAACTGAAGCCTTTTTTCTCTTTTTCTACTGTGTGTGTGTGTGTGTGTGTGTGTGTGTGTGTGTGTGTGTGTGTGTGTGTGTGTGTGTCCATATGTGCGCAGGTGATGGAAACCCCAAAGAGAGTAGTCCGTTCATCAACAGCACCGGCAGCAGTGATGTGGAGAAGAGCCAGCAGTATGATGGCAAGAACATGGCCCTGTTTGAGGTACGCGCACACACACACACACACACACACACACACACACACACACACACACACACACATCATGGGTTACCCCTGCAAAACTAAAAAGACAAAAAGCAAGCATATTTGTAACAGTTTGTCAAGGATGTAGTCATTTCCTTTCCAAAAGCCTGTGGTTCCACATAGAGCACATAGAGGACAAGTATAATGTGCTCATGTGCCCTTGTGTTGGTCTGCAGGAGGAGATGGACACGGTGCCCATGGTGTCGTCTCTGCTCAGCAGCCTGGCCAACTACTCCAACCTGTCCCAGGGCAGCAAGGAGCACGAGGAGGCAGAGAATAACGAGGAGCCCCGCAAGAAGCCAGCCACTCAGGTAACTCTACTGCAGGAGACCTTATAGAATGCAGCACAGCACAGCACAATCACAATCCCAGTACCACATAATCAGTCCCCATACAAGCCCCATAAAACACAGCTCAGCGAAACAGGTAAAGCATAGCCCTATTGGTCGCAGTTTCTCAGTAAACATTTTGACATTCTTCTACCAACCGACAGCACTCACCAATGTCAAATGTTAAAAGGAGAACGGTTGCATTCTAGGGACCCTAGTTAGATATCTGGCACATTGGAACATATCTGTCACAGTAGATATCTCCATATTAGTTAGAGGTCGTTGCATGAGCAAAAAAGAAATAGTTGCAATATTGTACAATTTCTTATCTTTTTCTTGCCCCCCCCCCTTAATAAGAGAAATTGTCCCGTACATAAACAGGAATCAAATGCATGGCAGGGCCGGTTCTAGACTTTTTGCTGCCAAAGGCCAAATTAGATATTTGGTGCCCTAGGCATTTGCCTTTGCCTTGTTCATCTATGCCTAGAACCGGCCCTATGGCACAGAAATGATGAAATTCAGTGAAACCCAACATGGAAAATATTCCAATTGCATGTAAATTGTCACATTGTTCAGGTAACAAACATGTGTTCTATGGATGTTCCAACCAGCAGCACACCCAGCAAGGATGTGTTCATCATTTCAATATAATCTATGTTACAGTCATTCTTAGAAAGGCTTGTCATTCTCTTTGTTAATTAATAAGAGTGTCAAATTACTTGTACTGGGAAGCTGTTTATCAGTTGGTGGTGTGCAATACATCATGCTTCAATGGCAACCCGCCTACTCTACCAATGGAAAACACACACACACACACACACACACACACACACACACACACACACACACACACACACACACACACACACACACACACACACACACACACACACACTTAATTTGTGGGATAAAATATGAGGAAAGCGTGAGATAAGGAGTCCCTGTAGCGGATGGAGGAGATCCCTGTAGTGCAGAGCCAGTAATGAGTCTCTGTGTAATCCCCCTGTAGAATCAACCACCTCACCTCTCTCACTTCTGCTGCTCTCAACTAAGGTCAAAATGCTACTAAATGTGTTGTCATTAAAGGTAGATGCTCTTAATTCAACAACCAAGCATCTCTGGTGTGTTTTGGTAGATGCTTAGTTTAAATATATATAGATATTTTTTTCCACATCATATTTTTCAGTGTGTGGTAACAATTATGGCCATAAACAAAAACATAAATAAATGTGGTGTTCTTCAGCATAGCTTAACTCAACTTGAGAGGTAGACATGTTATATTATACACAGTTAGACATATATACAGTAATTTCCCGCATATAAGCCACATTGTGTATAAGCTGCAGGACATTGTTTTATGCAAGCTAAAAAAACAAAACCATATTAACACCATATTAACTGCCCCCCTGTTTTAACCTCATAGCGGAAGAAATTTAGCAAAATCAATGTATAAGCTGCGGCTAATAGTCGGGAAATTACGGTATATACACACACACGCAACACAAACAGACAGAATGGACAGGAATAGTAGAATGGATTTGGAGAGAAACTTTGCTGAATTCGACAAAATAGCTTTACATGGTACATTTAGACATTCACAAAAAGCATCCACATACTGTACACTCATACTGTATATAAGAGTAAGACGCAACACAGTATGTAATAGCATAGCCTAGTATGGGATATCACTGAGACTGACAGACAAGATAAACTCACAGCAAACCCAACAAACTCAACTTGCGGCAGCACTGGACATGACTAAACATGACAGCGCATGACAGAAACATGACAGCACACAAATGTGCCAGCAAGACACCATCACTCTCAAGGTCACATGAGCCAACTCCCAAGGAGCGCTGATCAAATATACCTCATCCAAGATAGAATGATACAACTCCTTGTAATACACATTTACACGTTGCTGTGCAGAGCAGGATGTTACATCATGGAACATGACAGCACAAGAGCAGCAAAAAATGTGGCGTATGCTGATATACTCTCTCATCTTGTTTGGGCATCTCACTCACTTTGTGCTGTTAGAGGAACTCTCTCTCTCTCTCTCTCTCTCTCTCTCTCTCTCTCTCTCTCTCTCTCTCTCTCTCTCTCTCTCTCTCTCTCTCTCTCTCTCTCTCTCTCTCTCTCTCTCTCTCTCTCTCTCTCTCTCTCTCTCTCTCTCTCTCTGTGTGTGTGTGTGTGTGTGTGTGTGTGTGTGTGTGTGTGTGTGTTCATGTTCACCTGGCCATGAGAGGCTAATTAGACAGAGGCAGCTTATTATTGATGGCATCATTCAGGGCCCCTCTTCTCCAGTCCAGCATGGCTGTTAGAGACACTTCAAACTTGCTACTCAGCACAGGCGCTTTATTTCTCTTATCCCTGGGTGTGAGTCTGTGGACATGTGTGCAGCTTTCATAACCTTTTCTTCATCCTCTCTCTCTCTTGCTCTTTTTCTCTGTCTCTGTTCATTCTCATTGCCTCTCTGTCTGATACATCTGCACACTCTTTCTCTCTTTCTCTTCTCTGTACTGCTCTGTCTCTACAGCACTCTCTTAAAAGCATAGTAGCATTAGCTCAGTGCTTTTAGGTCAGCATGTAGCAAACATCAGTAGAAAAAAAAAACATTTAAAAAAACTCTTCAGTGTTGTTCTTTCACCCCCTCCTCCTCCTCTTCCTCTTCCTCCACCTCCTCCCCATCCACCCCCCCTGAAACCGGCTGTCTTGAGAGTAGGACTGCAAAATGGAGTCCCACTGCCCCTGCTGAACACCATGACTCATCGTTTTTTTTTCCCACATGTTCTTAAATTAGGGCACATGCTTCACTGGCAGGCAAGAGATGGATCAGCTGAGGCTTTTTGTCCTCCTCTCTTTTCTAAAACTCCACATCAATGTCCTCCACAGAGAGCATCTCTCTCTTTTTTTTTTGCCCAGTGTATTTCAATTCGTAATGCTGGAAACCGATCTCATGAAAGAGATTATGGGCTGTGGTTGTCATGGGGATTAGCTAGCACTGCATGGTGTTTAATGAGGGTGGAGACTATCAGAGGCTCATTATGGTTTATAATGAGCACTTTAGATTTTGGGAGGATACTTCTTCTCACATTCCCTTTTTTGACAGCGAAGGCTTCAAGCCAGTTAACTGTAATTGGACAGAAGAGCACAGAGAAAAGAGGACATGTTCAATCACGACAACTCCTTAGAGTTTAATTACTGGTCTTGAATCAGTGCCTGTCAGTACATGTGACTGTGTGTGTGTGTGTGTGTGTGTGTGTGTGTGTGGTGCACATGTTCCTGTATGTATGGATGTATGGATGGTATCTGTATGTGTGGGTATATACAGTTTAATTTCTGCACATATTATTCGAGTGTACTGTATGTGAACATGTGCACTTTTTGTGTACCACATTACAATACACACAGTAAATATTTACCGATTCTGCTACCGTTTTTTGTCCTCCCAACGCAATCTCACTCCCCCTCAACTCGGAATGCAATTGTCTTCCAAGGCAGGCAGGCAGGCAGCCGAGCCATCAAGCTCTCAGCCTCTCAAGTGTAATGAGCGGAAGAGGCCCAAAAAGAGTTATCTCCTGCTGCCACTCTCCCAGGTTAATGAAGGAATAACAAAAGCCTTGGGTCGCCCCACGCTCAAGGAGTGTCATCCCCCCGCCATTATTCCTTGGGCTGTTTCACAGCAGATAGCAACACTCAGAGCTGCCTGACTGCTGCACTATAGAGCAGGGACGCTTTTTGGCAGCTTTTACTCCATCAAAGCAGCCAAAATAAAAATAATAATGTGGACTAAAAATAGGTTACTGGATTGAAGGTACAGTGAAGTTAAGTGTACATTACATGAACAATGTGCTAATTTGTAAGCACGCACACACATTGGCAAGATAAACAGCAGTAAAAGTAATGCCTCACAAATACACTCTCTCACAAACACACACACACACACACACACACACACACACACACACACACACACACACACACACACACACACACACACACACACACAGAGATATGCAGTATGTGTGTGTTTATATGCAGGCATGATTAGCATGATTTTTAATGGTTTCGCTGGTTTGACCAGACTCACGAAACACACACAAAGACACACACACACACACACACACACACACACACACACACACAGAGGAATCCATACAAACACAAACACACAGTATTCACCTATTTGTGTTTGCTCTTTTGCAGGCTCCACAGCTAGGCACAGTGATGGGGGTGTACTTCCCGTGTCTGCAGAACATCCTGGGGGTCATCCTCTTCCTCAGAATGACCTGGCTGGTCGGCATTGGAGGAGTCTTGGGAACCTTCATCATCGTCTTCATGTGCTGCTCAACAGTCAGTTACAAGTGCTTTAACTACTTCTGTTAGGGATCATGTTCAGGTTGTTTTTAATATGTGATTAATATGATTATTATAATACATCATGTATAATACATCTGATGTAATGTGCGAAAGTTAGCAAGAGCCTAATTTGCATCTACAGTCCCCTGGCAGTTGCCTGACATGGATAAACACAGAAAAATAGTGAGACCATGACAGAACAGAAAAAGCGACAGAGAGAGAGAGAGAGAGAGAGAGAGAGAGAAATAGGTACATAGAGGAGAGAAAGAGAAATACAGAGATGAGGGCAGAGAGTAAGAGAGCGAGAGAGAGAGAGAGAGAGAGAGAGAGAGAGAGAGAGAGAGAGAGCGCTCAGCGTACAACCAAATGCACATTCTCACTCATTCAACCCCCAGTCATATCCCAAGCCACCTCCCAATCCCTTAAGACTGCCCTCTGCAATGGCCTGTGCAGTTTGCGCTCGGCTGCTCTCGCCACCCCTGCTGTTTGGGCTGCGCAGACACAGATCCTCTTTGTCAGGAAATAAGTGTTTTTTATTAATATGGCAGACCTCAAAGCATCCCTGCAGATATCACTCTTTTCCCTCTATCTTTTCCTCTCTCCATCCCCCCCACCCCCAACTCTCCTCTTCTCTATCTCTATCTCTTGTGCCCCCCTCCTCCTCTTTTCCCACTACATGGCTTGAGTTGAACTGCAGAAGAATATTTAATAGTTGTTGTGATATTTATATCCTGTGGAGATAAAGAGGATTGCTGTCCCATTTGGAGCTGTCTGTCTGTAGGCAGTGGTGACAGTACCACAGTGCGTCACCAGAAGCATTTCAGTACCCTGGACAACATCTACCACATAGCCACCCCCCCTCTCTTCTTCTCTTCTTTTCAAAGCCTCTCTCTCTCTCTCTCTCTCTCTCTCTCTCTCTCTCTCTCTCTCTCTCTCTCTCTCTCTCTCTCTCTCTCTCTCTCTCTCTCTTTCTCTCTCTCTCTCTATCTTTCTCTCTGCCCATGCATTTGTTTCATAGTCTGGTCCTCTGCCCTGAGAGTGCCACTTCCACATTAATTCAGTTTCGTCAGAAACTCATTCAACCGCTATAAATCTTACTTAATTCCCTCAGCACCAAGCTGACCTCATCCAAAGCTTTGGAGTACATTTGAAATTCATCCACACAAAATTGCAAAAACAAAAAATGTAGCCTAGTTGTAAATTTGTAGTCTGCTAAGAGATGGATGCGCAAGCAAGCATAAAAGTTTTGTGATTGTTTTTAAATCATAATGTGGTTTAATGTCAAACAGATAAGCCAGATTTCATTCATTTGTTTTTCTATTTTTTTCTTATTAGTTTAAAATATCTTTTATCATTTACTTTTGAACAATCCAAAATTCTAATATACTGTAATAGTTGGTTATGCAAATTATTATCTGTACTGTATTAGCAAATACAAAAGCAAATGCCTTAGGTTAAGCTGTACAGAAAAGTGAGCTACAGTTTTATTAGTATTATTGTAAGCATGATTATTTGTCATGTTGGGTTTGATTTAACAAGCAACAACTTGCTTCATTACCGTCCTTGGTCTAAAACATCAAGTTTTTGTCTGGACCTAACGTTAGTGCACTGTAGGTTCGGAAAGGAAGTTAAGGACTAACTTGACTATGGTTTACTGGCAAGCTACAGTATTATTCTGTCCTGCTGATGGAACTGGACTATGAGAACATTGTAACTTTAACTTACAATTATTATCTCTCCTCATCCAGACCATGTTAACAGCAATCTCAATGAGTGCTATTGCCACAAATGGAGTCGTGCCGGGTAAGTGTGTGTGTGTGTGTGTGCATGCGTGTGTGTGCATGTGTGTGTGTGTGTGTGTGTGTGTGTGTGTGTGTGTGTGTGTGTGTGTGTGTGTGTGTGTGTGCGTGTGTGTGTGTGTGTACTGTATTCCTATTCCTGTACTCCCTCAGGGAAAAGAATGTCTCTGGCTGCGTTGTTACTGTTCTTTCCAGACGGTTAGCTTTGGATCCCCCAGATGAGGCTAGTAGTGTTGTGGTCCTCTGAGGCCTGCTCTCACTGGTGCAGAGCTGGTGTGTGCTAACCTTGACCTCTCCTCTGCACCCACCTGCACCACAGAGTCCATTACACCAGTCACTTAGCTCAGGGCCCACACTGACCTAGGAAATCCATCACAACACCTTTGTCATTAAAGGAAAAGTCCGGAGTATTTCAACCCACAACTCTGTAGCTCCAGCACACTGAGTACTGTTGGCAGGACAAAGAACAAAGAAATTTGGCACAAAATACTGAAAAGTGAAATGGCAGCTTGGGATATCTGAATGATACACAGGAAAGTCTGTTTCCCTTGCCCAACTCGGCCGGTGTTAAAATTATAATCCAATTTCTTAATTCTTTCTCCTACTGAAGTCACCAATTGACCTTGCTGGACTTGTCCTAAGCATTGGCTTCTGAAGGCATGTAGCCAGCCAATGTAGTATTGATTAATGTTGTAATGATTTCCTTACCCTTTGGTGTCTGAACTAATATCCTGTTCTGTTTACATTGTGATTAATAGAAAACAAGCAGTTAATCTATATCATGTAGTGCTAGAGGGTAAGCTCATTTGGGTATATATAGCTAAACTTCTGCTTCTGTCTACTGTATATGTTTGACTTTCAGCTGGCGGCTCCTACTACATGATCTCTCGCTCGCTGGGCCCTGAGTTTGGGGGTGCTGTGGGGATCTGCTTTTACCTGGGCACCACCTTCGCCGGGGCCATGTACATCCTGGGCTGCATTGAGATTCTGCTGGTAAACAAGCCAGTTGGCTGTGCACACCTCTGCTATATTGGTTTCATCACACTGCTTGATTCACAGCTTAAGCAACAGATGACACAGCGTGTTTGTCTCTTGCCACCCTCTGTTTCACTTCGCTGTCTCTCTCGCTCTCTCTCTCTCTCTGTCTCTGTCTCACCCTCCCCCTCTCCCTTCAACACCTCCCTCCATCTCTGGCACTTGCAATTTCCTTACCCCTACTCATTTCTCTTTCTCCTCTCTCTTTCTCCCTATCCCTCTCTCACCAATCCTCTAACCTTCTCTCTCTCTCTTTCTCACACATTGTCTCCCTCTCCCTTTTTCTCACACATGCTGTATTTGCGTTCATTCCCCCCCTCTGCAGATCTACATAGTGCCGGGGGCGGCCATCTTTAAGATGGAAGGCTTGGAGGGCCCTGAGGCTGAGGCAGCGCTGCTGAACAATATGCGCGTGTACGGCACCATCGTCCTCACCTTCATGTGCCTCGTGGTGTTCGTCGGCGTGAAATACGTCAACAAGCTCGCCCTCGTCTTCCTGGCCTGTGTCATCCTCTCCATCCTCGCTGTCTATGCGGGAGTCGTCAAGTCCTCTTTTGACCCTCCCTTCTTCCCGTAGGTGTTTTGCTACTGGAATGGTGTTAACTGTTTAACACATAAAAAGTTGCTGTTCCAAAGCTGTTGTTGTGTTGAAATAATCATATTCTCTCAGAACTAAAAGCATGACTCACTCTTCATCCCTCTCTTTGCCTTCGCTCTCAGAGTGTGTGTGCTGGGCAACCGCTCTCTGCTATCAAAGGGCATCGATGTGTGTGCCAAGACCATCGAGCAGGGCAATGGCACTGTCACCACAAAGCTCTGGAGAATGTTCTGTGACTCCGAGTTCCTGAATGCCACCTGTGACGAGTACTTCACCAATAATAACATCTCCATCATCCAGGGCATCCCTGGGGTCACCAGCGGCATCCTAGCAGGTAACAGGAAGGATTCTTATGGAATAATGTAGACAAACTTCACATACTGTATGTATATACTAATAATAATAATAATTGAAGCACTATACAAATCATCACATTGCTCATACATTGCAGTAATGTGCTGCTTTAATGTACTAACAGAAGCTATTATTTTACTCCCCCTGTCTTCATCTCTCCTGCCCCCACATATATCTCTATATTATTGTGCGCTTCTTTAGAGAATCTCTTTGGGACTTACCTGGAGAAGGGAGAGCTTGTGGAAAAGCGTGGCGTTCCCTCATTTTCCGACAGTGATGCTCCCATGACAAACCTCAACCGCTTTGTGCAGGCTGACATCTCCACCTTCTGGGCCTTGCTGGTCGGCATCTACTTCCCCTCCGTCACAGGTCAGTAGAGACACAGAGGCACTGCTTGGAGAATGATGAGTAGTGTGACGATAATGAGAGTGATGACGACAATGATGATGAGGACGACGATGATGTGTGTGTGTGAGTGTGTGTGTGTGTGTGTGTGTGTGTGTGTGTGTGTGTGTGTGTGTGTGTGTGTGAATGTGTGTGTGTGTGTGTGTGTGTGTGTGTGTGTGTGTGTGTGTGTGTGTGTATGTGTGTGTGTGTGTATGTATAAGAAAAACATGGAGAGTGAGAGAGAGAGAGAGAGAGAGAGAGAGAGAGAGAGAGAAAGAGAAGCAAGAATATATAAACAGATAGTGATTTGAATGTATGTTGAGCTAGTGGACTTGACCACTAACAGGTAGTGATTTGGATGCGTGCTGAGCAAGGGGTGATGAACACATACAGTAACTGCTCTACTGTGGGTTGTAGTTTTTTTTTCTTTTCTCTCACTTGACTGGCCCAGACACTCTGGGCAGAAGTGATGACAGCGTGGAAATGTGGAGCTGTGGGGGAAGTGAAGTGAACAGATTCTGCCAGCACCACATCAGCAGAAAGCACAGGATTACACTGTACTACACCACCTCACAACCTCTGGCCCTGCCTTCCTCTCTCTCTCTCTTGCTCTCTGTCTCTTTCACACACACACACACACACACACACACACACACACACACACACACACACATACAGAGAGAGAGAGAGAGAGAGAGAGAGAGAGAGAGAGAGAGAGAGAGAGAATAAATAAGTAAATACATTTCATATCCTTACACGATGTGAAAGGATTACATCCTACAGCATATTGTGTCACTATCAAAGGTTATTGCTTGGATAGTACTATGGACATTTGGTTAAAATGTAGCATACACACCGTGGCCATTTCAAAAATCAAAGCTGGCCCTTTTTTTTCCACATGTAATGTTGTTGATCTAGTGGTGGCCATGGCGCATTGATTTAGACTGACTTCAAGGTCAGTGTCAGTGGATCGCTTTCACTCAGCCAGGGGGTTATCGAAACATTTATTGACCAGTCTCAACCCATTATTAAACAGCATTTAACAAAGCCCTTGTTTTACCCCCCCCCCTCTCTCTCTATCTCTCTCTTGCTATCTCTTTATCTAACCCCCCTTCTCTCTCTATCTATGTCTTTACTTTCTCTGTCTGTTAATATCTCTTTGTCTTTCTCTCTCTCTTCCTGTTTCACTTTCTCTCTCTATCTCTTTATCTGACTTACTGTACAGCGATTGTTTCTCTCACTCGTTTGGCCTCTGCTCATGATTGGCCTGATCCATGATAAACATTCTCTCAGTCTCACTATGCACCAATGACAGCTCATTAAAATGGTTGTTTTCACTTTCCTCTTATCTGGTATATTATTGACATCATGTTGGGGGTAATCAGAACTATGAATGTTTGCAGGTATCATGGCTGGCTCCAACCGCTCTGGTGACCTGAGAGATGCTCAGAAGTCCATCCCCATTGGAACAATCCTGGCCATCACCACCACCTCAATCATCTGTATCCTCCAGTTCACACAGTAGTATGAAGCCTGGCCAGAGTATAACTCCCCTCTCGTGTAATAAGTTATATTTAGGAAGTTTGGGCAGATCGATGTCTCAAGGGCTTAACTCCTAGGGGTCAAGTGAACTACTACAGATCACAAATTGCCCATGGTTTTGACTAAGCATCATAGTAGCATGATTACAAAATATTGTTGCACATTATGGGAGTGAAATAGACATGTGAAATGTAAATGAAATCCAAGTGGTCTATTCTAGTGATTCTCATCTGCATATTGAAATGTGTTGTATTCTGTCTGATATGTCTTGATGTTGTCCAGGCTGTAGTCTGTCCTTAACTCAGTACTTCAGACATCTCCTGTGTGATCTTGTTTGGAGCCTGTGTGGAGGGCATTGTGCTCAGAGATAAGTGAGTTCATCAGGGAAATATGAGAGCAATTGTTATTGACAAGATTATTCACAGAGGTCATCTCTCCCTAATGTAAAATTGTAACGTTTCTGAAGCATATCTCTACAGGCAACAATGTCCTATAGTTAGCTGACCATAACAGACTGTAGCATGTATTTGCATGTATGTTGCTGTCTGTAGGTGTTGACCTGTTCCCTACCTGTTGTTACAGGTTTGGAGAAGGCGTGAATGGGAATCTTGTCATTGGTACATTAGCCTGGCCATCGCCGTGGGTCATCGTCTTTGGCTCCTTTTTCTCCACCTGTGGGGCTGGGCTTCAGAGTCTTACTGGAGCGCCACGCCTCATGCAGGCCATAGCCCGAGATGGCATCATACCATTCCTTCGGGTTAGTATATAAAGTATATACATGTGTATGTGTGTGTGTGTGCGTGTGTGTGTGTGTGTGTGTGTGTGTGTGTGTGTGTGTGTGTGTGTGTGTGTGTGTGCATGTTCGTATGATTACCTTGACATTTGAAATGATTTTTCAAGCCTTTATTCCAAGGCTACTTACAGTACAAATGTATTGAAATTTTGGGCCCCCATTATACTCTCTTATAGAGCCTACAGCCAGGGAACTGGCAAACAGAAAGTGATTTGGATAGAGAGTTAGGTAAAAGGTAGAAGGATAGAAGGTAGAAAGCCATTTTGAAAGACAACATTTGGGCAAAATGGAGAAATGTGCTTGAAAGAGAGAAAAATAAACCACTCTTGGGTTGAGCATGTATACAGTACGTCTGTCACCAGCTGCGGGCTGTTAGCAGCCCAGGTTGTGCCACCTCCCTGTTTTAGCATCAAGGTGACAACTGTGTCATGCCAAAAGTGCCCACGCTGAACCTGACACAAGTGTGCCAGTGCCCGCTGTGACGGCTTTGTTGTTGTGCGTGTGGCAGGTGTTTGGCCACGGCAAGGCCAACGGAGAGCCCACCTGGGCCCTGCTCCTCACCGGCAGCATCTGTGAGATCGGCATCATCATCGCCTCTCTGGACGCAGTGGCTCCCATTCTCTCCATGTGAGTGGCTCCATTCATCTTATTGTTATTTATAGTGCCCTATCACCACTGACCATGCTCTCAAAACACCTCAGACAACCATAGTCACTGACTGTCAGTGACTGCACCCACAAAAAATTATATTATACAAACTATATAAGGACTTATATGGTTTACATTATTCTAGTTTAATGGAAAATTATATGTTTTTGAAGAAGGCTTTCCCCAATGGGCAATGTCAGTGACTGCAATTCACCACCCTTGACTTACTTCTACTGTATACAGTCATTTCCCAAATATAAGATGCATTGTGTATTTTAACCATATCCACCACACAGTACTAACTTCTGTCTGTTATACATGATGACTCTGAATCATATGATGTAATGGGAAAGAAGATTGAAGAAAGTAAACACATTTGCATGTACAGCCTTCCCCATTTATTAGCCTCATAGATGCAGATGTTGGAATCAGTGTGTGTGGGTCGTGTTTATCTGTGTGCCCCTGTCTACTCATACTTGACCTGACTCTAAGAGAATACTCAATCCTTGTGGCATGTGACTCACAGATGGCCTCTGAACTCAGGGCAACGAGCAGCTTTGTTTTTCTGGAAATGGGCACATGCTTCTACTGTGTTGCAAAATGACATGCTGGAGCAGGCAGCCAGCAAGTCACGAGTCAGATTATATTAATGATGTTATGACATCCTGTGTTTGAAATATACTTTGTGGACATAAGTGTAAGTAAGCATTTTAGTGTATTATGTAAACATTCACTGATGTCATTAGCAGTGGTTTTTATATTGCCATCTGTGTCCATTGGAAATCTGCATTAGAATGACAACATGTAGTCCTCAGAGACACATTAACAGAAAAGATAGATCGAGATGAAGAACACACCATTAAGAACATTTCATCAAACAAACATTAAAGCATTAGTTTAAGCAGTCTACTTTATGCTGTATAATGTGTCGATATGTCAGCAGTGCAAGCCTTCATCAACTGCATTAGTCTTTATCAGATGAATGTATTTAGTTTGAGCACAGCACAAGGATAATCATTTGTATAGTTGGTAAACATGTCCTTAGATAAGAGCTGACCGGTGATGTTTTTGTTGGGAGTGTGTAAACAATGTGTTTCCTCACATCTATGCTTATTCAAGTGCATGGCATTTCACCTGATCTGACTGACTTAGCTGTTTGTCTGCACCCTCAGATCAAATGATTTGAGTATGATCTGTGTTAACAAGGACACAGAGCAGTGCTTCAACTAAACTATATATTTTGCAGCCTTTTTGATTAGCTTAATCTTAGTTTGCATTCACACTCAATTGTGTGCATGTGTGTGTGTGTGTGTTCGCAGGTTTTTCCTGATGTGCTACATGTTTGTGAATCTGGCCTGTGCTCTTCAGACCCTCTTGAGGACGCCCAACTGGAGGCCACGCTTCAAGTTCTATCACTGGTCTGTCCCTCTCCTACCCACATCTCACTAAAACAATCAAACACTTGGGCCAAATGGCCCAGCACACTTGCTCTTCCGCCCTTTATTTTGCCAGCGCTTCAAATTCAGCTCAGTGGGGAGCTTGTTAGACTGATGAAGTGCATTTAGCATGGAGTAGCTATTGATTTTCATATGTTTAAGTATCCCCATCCGTGGTCTAATAAGATTTGTATTTACAAAGACCATCACTAATATGTCATACTGATGAAACAAACAGAAGATTTCTTCTGTGTGTGCAATCAATAAATAATTGGTCCAGACTGGAATTTAGCTTGAAGGTTCAATCTTCTTTTATAGATGATTTCTCTCTTCTCTTCTCTTCTCTTTTCTTCTCTTCTCTTTTCTTCTCTTCTCTTCTCTCTCTTTCTCTCACTGCAGGGCTCTGTCCTTCCTCGGCATGAGTTTGTGTCTGACGCTTATGTTCCTCTGCTCTTGGTACTATGCCATAGTTGCCATGGTGATTGCTGGATGCATCTACAAATATATTGAGTTCTGTGGGTAGGTGTCCTCAAAGTACACTACTAAATCTCAGATGTGTCTTCCATTGCTCCAAATCATGGTAGGGTATTTTAACAAACTAAATTGCTTGATTTGATTTACTCATCTGAGTAAAGTAAAAACGATGTGTGTTTTCCTGTGGTCTGAGTGGCGCTCTTGAAATGGTGTTGTGACATATGTGCAGTGACTCTCATCAGGAGTTGAGTGTCCTCATACTGTCAGAACAGTCAGCGCTGTTGAGTTTGATAAATATAGCGACTTGTGATGTGGGCAAATATCTGTGAGATGTTATTGTGTGAGTGGGAAGTTGTTGTACTCTGCATGGCAGGCACAAGAGGTCTGCTTCATGGCGCATAACTAAGCCAACTGTGTGTGTGTGTGTGTGTGTGTGTGTGTGTGTGTGTGTGTGTGTGTGTGTGTGTGTGGTGTAACCATAGCAACTAGACCTCGTCAGAGTGAGGATGTGGAACCACATATTCAGTGCTGAATTAGCCCACTGTGCTGTTGTAATACTGGCACAGGTAGGGGGCGCCAGTGCTGCCACACCACTTTAGCCCACACTGCCTCTGGGGAGGTTACTACAACCCACAATAGGATCAGGGGATAGATTTTCAAACAACAAAACAAAACTTTTTTGGCACCACAAAGGCCACGTACTTACTTCCAATCACCACCCCTGTACAACTGAGTTCCCATCTGCAAATGGAGCAATTAGCCAGAAGGCAGCTGCCATCTTGCCCCTCCCTCATAGGTTTGTTGATCAAGGTACATAGTGGCTCTACCGATGCTAATGTCTATGGTGAGTGACCATGTGGACGCGTGTTCTCTTACAGTGCAGAGAAAGAGTGGGGTGATGGGATACGTGGTATCTCTCTGAGTGCTGCCCGCTTTGCCCTCATGCGACTGGAGGAAGGACCTCCACACACCAAGAACTGGAGGTGATTGCACGTTACAATACATGCTATATGCTCAGCAGTTGCAAAATCTCTGTAACACTGACACGTTCAAATGCAATAAGACACAGTCAATGCCAGCCAGCTTACTGTACCTCTCTGTTTCGCCCCAAGGCCACAGATTCTGGTTCTGGTTGGTGTGGACGCAGAGCAGAACGTGGAGCAGCCTCGTCTGCTCTCTCTGACCAATCAGCTGAAGGCCGGTAAGGGTCTGACCATCGTGGGGACGTCAGTGGAGGGCACCTACCTGAACAACCATGTCATGGCCCAGAAGGCCGAGCAGGTGAGTGCCGAGCCCAGTGCCGGCTGGCGAGTATCGGCGATGCCCCTTCGCTCTTTTATCGCCCACATTAGGCCCAGTTAGCAGAAAATGATGAAAGCCTGAATGGAGATTCATTTCAGATAAAGGCTCTCGAGTGCCCACTTGCCTGCCAAATTTGAAAGTAGGCCTATGGATATTGCCTTATCAATCACTCTTGCTAATTTGTCTCTAAGAGCGCATTTCAATTGAATTAAATGACATTGAACCTCACTTTAATTGAATGTGTCTCCTCTCCTCCTCTCTCTGCTCTCCCTCCCTCTCTGTGTCTCTGTTTCTCTGTCTCTCTCTCCTCCTTTGTAAGACACTTTTTTTACCTCCATCCAACTCTCTGTTCTGTCTACTTGCTGTTTTGCAGTCCTTGAAGAAACTGATGGAGAGTGAGAGGGTGAAGGGCTTCTACCAGGTGGTGATCTCCTCCAACCTGCGTGATGCCACCTCACACCTGATCCAGGCCAGCGGCCTGGGCGGCCTGCGCCACAACACCGTGCTGGTCAGCTGGCCACGCAACTGGAAGCAGGCTGAGGAGCACCCCCGCATGAAGAACTTCATTGGTGAGACCACAGCGCTGTGGACCAATGGGAGTGGAATGACTGTGCATCCATGGGTGACTATGGAAGGGAAAAGCAATGCTTGCACCTTTTAGTTAGTCCCCAAACTCCATTACTATGTTAAAATATCAAATGAATTTACAATTTACGTTCAGCATTTATTTTGTATTTCATTATAGTCTGATTGTATAATTTAAAGTCAAACAGTACTGTGTGTAACTTTAATCTAACAAACACAGTTGTTGATGCTGTATGTGTTCGTGTGCGTGTGTTCGTGCGTGCGTGTGTCACAGAGATTGTACGGGAGACGACGGCTGGACACTTTGCTCTTATAGTTCCCAAGAACATCTCAGCTTACCCCTCTAATGGCGAGCGCTTCACTGAGGGCCACATCGATGTGTGGTGGATTGTGCATGATGGAGGCATGCTTATGCTCCTGCCATTCCTTCTGCGCCAACACAAGGTACTGTAGAGTCTCACAGCACAGGGACCTAATGGAGAGTAATGCAGGATCAGGCTGGAATGAATTATGTAATTTAGTTTGCCTTATTCAGGCTGAGTTTTGCAGTTTGTTTAAATTTTTTTCCCAGGTTTTACTTTTTTGTTTGTATTCAGGCTGCTATGAGCAATTCTTCTTAGTCATCTGGACTCTCTAATTAGCTACTAAAAATGGAACTTTAAAAGTCTCCTGTCTCGGTATTTGTGTGCTATTGCAGGGAGGGATATTGTGTAGTGGCTTACATAAAGCCTCTCCATCTGGGTAAGTACATGAAATTATATGTTGTGATTTGACTGATTGCTCGATTTTACTCGTCACCTGACAGGTGTGGAGGAAATGTAAGATGCGCATCTTCACCGTGGCCCAGATGGACGACAACAGCATCCAGATGAAGAAGGACCTCATGACTTTCCTGTATCACCTACGCCTGGACGCCGAGGTGGAGGTGGTGGAGATGGTGAGTGACCCACCTGCACACCCTCAACCCATCCTCATTTCACCCCCTTCATATTTCAAAGTGTATCCCACTCCATAAACCACAGGACAGTTTTGAATGCAAATTCAAAATTGTTAACAGCACCCATGTTTTTACTGCAGTTTATTAGCTTAAATTAATCAGATTCAGATTGTGATTGAATGAAAGTAATCTAGCATGTATTTTTATGTAAGAAAAATCTGAAATTTTGTGATCTAAAAAATATGTTGTAATCTAAAAATATGTTTGTCATGCAGCGGATATCCGCCGATAAACTGTTTTTATTTTAATTATACCTGTATTAAGTTCAGTTTAATTCATCATTATCTTTAAGGTTGATGCTATCTTACAGGTTGAACTTATCTCAATATTGACCAAAATGATAATGATGTTTGCCATAATTAAGCAGTCCCTCACTTCTCTTAGCGTTCCTTTATTCGGTACTGTTTGACAACTGCCATTCATGTCTTTCTCCTGCAGCAAGACAGCGATATCTCGGCCTACACCTATGAGAAGACCTTAGTGATGGAGCAGAGGTCACAGATTCTTAAGGAGATGCATCTTACCAAGAACGAGCGTGAGAGAGAGGTAGAGTACAGTAGCCAGAACAAGTAATGAGGCTGACATTCTCTAACAAAAATACCCCCCCCCACTTGTCAAAATAGTTTTTGCAAGCACAGCAGTTTTGTCTGCTGACAAAGTACACGTTTGTGATACTTGATGTTAGTGTCACTCAGTTAACGACTCATTCAACTATGCTGATAGCGAAACAGGCATTGATTGGACTGTTCAATTCAGTTACACCTCAGTGACGCCACAGAGAGTTTACTGGTGACACTACACTACACTCCTAGGATGAAGAACTGCCATCTGGAATATGGAATATTCATCCATTGGCTGTAATTGAATGCTCCAGGCTCAAGTGTTATTGAATTTCAATCTGATCAACAATTTAGGCCGAAGCATTTTTTAAGTGTAGTTTTGGCCTTTTTGTCTCATATCACCAGTAATTCAGTTAGGACATACTGTAAGGAGTGACAAGTAATTCTTGGGTCAGATTCCAACCAGGGCCCAATTTATGGCATGGGCATTGGGCACCTAAGCCAACTGGGCTTTGGCAGTTTGGAAGCCAAGTGTTTTTGATGTATCTGCACTGTTTTGTGTTTGTGTACGTCCACAGATTCAGAGCATCACAGACGTGTCCCGTGGCTCTATCCGCCGGAAGCACCCAACCACCCTTCGGAGCCAGCAGAGTACTGAAGAGCCTGCCTCGGCCAGTGGCGAGGGCAAGCCGGAGGAGGAGGTACTGCCCCTCAACCTTGGCCTCTCTGTCCCCCCTCATACACTTTACACACTGTGTTTGTGTGATCACACTCTATTTGTGTCTGTCTGTCTCTCTTGGTCTCTCTGGTCCATGTGTGTTTGGTCTCGTCTCACGCCTGCTCTTCGGCTGTTTTGCGCAGGTTGTTCCTCTCACTGAGACGGAAAGGGACAGCAGCACCTCTCACCTGTGCTTCCACGCTCGCTTGCTCTTGCTGTCTCTTTCGCTTCCGGGCTCTCTTTATATCACTCCATTTATGTTTGTTTTCTTTTCTTTTTTTCTCTCTCTCTCTCTGTCTCTGTCCAACTCTTTTCTTGTGTCTGCAGATCAGCATCATATGCTCATCTGAGGCTTTCTTGCCGCCATTGTGGCTTTGAAACCCGTCCATCTTTCTCATTTCAGTTAATTCTACTCTCTTCTCTCTCTTTTTTACTTTTGTTTTTTTTTGTTTTTTTCTTCTGTTCACAAGTTGTTATGAATGTGGGATTGACTGCGTTTTTGTTTCCTCCCTTCCGGCTTCCCCCTCGCTCTTGCACCTCTCTCAGTCTCTCCGTGTTTCCCGTGCGCGACAGGTGCAGCTCCTCCAGGGTAAGAACGCCACCCCCACCCCTACGTCCCCAACCTCCCCCACCGTGCCCACCCCGGGGTGCACCACACCTGGGGAGGAAGTGCAGATGACCTGGACAGACGAGGGTGAGAAGAACAAGAACCCTGCTGTGGCCCATCCAGACAATATCAAGGATATGTTCAACATGAAGCCGTAAGTCTCACTACATCACACAGCCCAAGTCCCCTTTGGGAACTAGGATTGTGTTTCTCAATAAGTGATTGACAGAGGCTGTAGATAAGTGGTGAAGGATATGACCAAGTCATTTCTCTAGCAATCTTTAGTCCTCTAAAATGATAATGGATTTCGTGACAAGCTCTCAATTGCTCTCAACACTCTTAACTGATAGATGGTAATGTACTCATAAAATGCGAAGAGGTCTCACACAGAAGCACGTCTTCTAGAGGAGACAGACGGACTGTAAGAATGAGCACATTCATCAGGTGGCAGCATTAGATCGCTTCTATGGACAACAGAAGACAGATCATCTGCAGGCCAAAAATACTGTCTGAGTGTCAGGTTGTGGTGTGTGCCTCTGTGCTCAGTGTAAAAATGTGTGTTTTGTTGCCATTCTCTCCCACCCATGCAACAGTGAGTGGGAGAATCTGTGAGTATCTTGTTATGTTCTTGCTCATGCTTTGCTTTTTGCATGTCTTACTTTTTTGTCTGTTACTCATTTTTTTTCCTATTTGCACTTCCTTTAAAATCTGTATCAAGGAGACTATAATTGGCTTTAAATTGGATGTAAATTTAATGTAGTAATGCTTTTGTGGAGGAGTTTCTTACTTTCACATTATTTTTTCATCGCAAGTTTTTTTTCAGAATCCTCCCACTGGCAGTGTAAACAAGCCTGTGGATGTTTAAGTAACAAAAAGACACATCAGTGGTGTTTCTTTCAGCATGAAGCATTTTGGAAAGTACAACACATTCAAGAGCTAAGTGATGTAACTGCTGATCTGCCGTTGAGTGCTTCTCTCTCTCTCTCTCTCTCTCTCTCTCCTTTTTCTCTCTTCTCGTTTTTACTCCTGACTGCTAGGAACCAGTCCAATGTGCGACGCATGCACCACGCACAGAAGCTCAATGAGGTCATTGTGAAGAAGTCCCAGGAGGCGAAGCTTGTTCTCTTGAACATGCCCGGAGCCCCAAAGAACCGCATGGGAGATGAGAACTGTATCCTTTCTGTGAAATAAGATTAAGATGACTTTGCCTCATATGATCTAAAAGGCTATCCAAAAATCCTATGGAACTGCAAGAATTCCCACTGGCCTGTCTGTAAAATCTAACATGATCCTATTGGATTAGAAAGAGATTACTTATTTTCATCTATTTGGATTCATAGGCTAGATGTTCTCCTGACATCTATGATGTTGCAATGTATATTATTTATAATACAAGTAGTAGCCTACATGTATTTGTACAAAGTAGATGTAGATATTTTTCAAATGCTGTTATGTATATCAGTTGCTGCTGAGGTAAGGGTCCATAACTTTATACTTCTCTCAGATATGGAGTTCATGGAGGTCCTGACGGAGGGGCTCAACCGGGTTCTCCTGGTGCGTGGCGGGGGACGCGAGGTGATCACCATCTACTCCTGAGAGGCTGGTGGAATTTTCTCAAGCCTCCCCTCCCTCTCTCAACATCTCCACCACCACCACCACCACCGCCGCCACCACCACCACCTCTACAGTGGACTTTACCCAAGTCAACTCCACATCCAGGCCCAGCACTTGTAATATAAAGACCACACCAAGTCCTACCATGAGCAATACTCTACCCACATATCAAATCATGTTGCACTACATCGTCAGGTAAACGCCCAGTGACACATCTGCTCTACTTGTACTGTATCTGCACTCCTTGCACTGTAACCCTTTCCACCCTGTTACTCTCTCTCTCTCTCTTTCTCTTTATGGATCTCTTACTTTTTAAAGAAAAAAAAGAGCTGTTATCTCTGGTTTTGTTATTCTCTTAGTGGTCAGAGTGATCAACATTTTTCCATGTGTTAGCTGTGTTTTGTTCCCTCAGTAGATGGGTGATGGTGGCTGAGAGGGTTTTAATGCTCATTGGCTCCTCGTCCCAGGGGCTGTACCGTATCCCAAAGACTGATCCAACCTAACCAAACGCTCTTCTTTATCTCTCTCCGTCTCATTACTCTGTATCCTCCGAAGAACAACTGAATAGCTTTTCACTGCTGATGTGTACTATTAGGCTATGTGGACATTTTCTTGTTTTTATTTATTTCTATATTTATTTATTTATTTATTTATTTCATTTAAAACGAGACCATCATGAATCTCATTAGGTGTTTGTAAAATGTTCTCAAAGTCACTGAACGAGGTGAGAGGAATTTATGCTGATCAAGATGTCTTCCAGTGGAGGCCTAGAGTCTTAGGAGCACAGGCATTATCACACACTGACTTATGAGAGAATCTAGTGTCCATTTGCACTGCGGAAACACCAGAGTGGTTTCTTCAAGGAAAACTACAGGGACTCCAATGGAATTAACAACGAATGCTTATGATGTCGCCAGCCAGCCAATCAACCAGCCAGCAGCATTCATGCACATGAGTGTGAGGCTCACGCACTTTGCTTCAATCTCACCAAATGCACTCCCACACCTGCCCTTATCTCACACTTGCCGCTTGACATCCCACCTCTTCTTCGTGAGGATGCTAGAAGTCTCATGAAAGACATGTCCCCTGAACATCTCTTTAACAAAAGCAAGAAGGGTTTTTGAGTGGATTTATGTTTGAAAGTTGAGAGAGCAAAAGTGTCCGTGGATGCCAAAAAGAAACAGCAGCCATCTGAGATGTGTCTCTGCTTTCTACAGAGCTCTTGTTTGTGTGTTGTTGCTTTTCTTACTCCCAGTAGCCACTACCATCACCTGCATGTTGATGCTAATTTGTGTGTGTGTGTGTGTGTGTGTGTGTGTGTGTGTGTGTGTGTGTGTGTGTGTGTGTGTGTGTGTGTATTTACTGTACTGAAATGACCTGGTTTTGCTACACTGTGTTAGTTTGTCAAACATTCCTTCTCTCCCCTCATGATGGGCAGCTTTGCCATGTGTCCTAGGCAGATGAGCCAGACTGTTTGTGTGTGTACTGTATGTGTTAGTGTGTGAAAGGTGTGTGTGTGTGTGTATGTGTGTAACGTTCATGTGTGTCTCCTTGTACACATGTGTCCACATGTCATGTCCAGTGTGTGTGTGTGTGACAGGAGAGCAGACTGAGAACAGCTCCTACTGCAGATGCTGTGCTCTCGAGTAGTGCCAAAGAGAGATGTGCAGTGAGAGAGTTAGAGAAAGAGAGATTTGGTGTGGTGAGATGTGAAGATTCTGAAAGAAAGTGCTGCCGAAGCTCTGAAGGATTCTGTTTGGCAGAGCAGAGACGAGTAGAAACAGAGAGGTTGAACATCCAAGGGAAATGGAGTGGGCTGAGAAAATATGTAGTTGATCTGACCAGGGCCTGAGATACTGTGAAGCACCTATAGCACCCCACCTTTATGTCAGTAAATGGCTTTTGTGTTGTGCAAATTGTTCCCCAGCTTGCAAACGGTTCAGCCATTGATGCAGGCCACATGATGGCTGCATCAATATCAGATTTAGATACTATCACTAGCAAGCTGTCCATCAGTTACCTACAGTGAGAAGCTTTTCTTCACTCCAGAGCTTTTTTGTACATCCGTACTTCAAAGTCAGATTTATGTTCTTTTTTGGTCTCCATGCCCTCTATTGATGGCAGTGGTGCATATGTGAACATAAAATAAACAAAAAATAAGGGTCAAATGTAAATCATGTGTGGGGAAGGTCAAATAAAAAATTAGGCGAGTTAAATTTATGATAACCCCCACCCCTCTTGCTAACAATTGCTATACAGTGTGTATTGCATGTACAGAATGCTCAACATATAGTATAAAAGAAAATATTTTGTATACGTACATTCAGTCCATTTATAGACAAATACTTTATTTTCCTCCACATTACTTTTAGCAGACTGCCATTTATAGTTCTATAATTCTTGCCAAATTACAAATGGTATAAATTGTGCCATACATCTTAAATAATTATTTTAATACAATATATAGAAGTCCAGATAATAAGAAATATTTCTGGGTTAATTTTCCATATTTTTCCATGGGCGATTATAGTAGTTTTTATAGCATGAATTTACCACTAAACATTTATTTATTGGATAAAAACAGTCTGTTAGTCATACCACCAATTCACTATTTACCCTCATCCACAGATTGGTTGACAGTGGTGACAGAGTTGACTAAATAAGTGATTTAGCAGGAATGTAATTGCGTCTTGAATAATCACAGTGAAGTCAAACAGGCCTATTCACACTCTCAGTTGAATTTGATTTGATATCACCAGGAGTATTAGCCCTAGACTTAACATATATGTCATTTATTTTTATATTTTAAAATACACAGATATAAACATAAATATACAGTATAATATATGTACACATGAAAATATACATAAGCTTAGACTGCAAATATGTTTATTATTTGCCATTGAAAATGGATGGCACTGCAATATGTTCACTTGTGGTAGAAAAAAAGTAATATATATGTTATTATATTATTTAATATTTAATATATTTCCCTTGGTATAGTTTTTTGAAAGAATAATCTTTGGTGAATATATAGGCTACATATATATATATTAGGTAGCTTGAGAAAGGAACCTCTTTTTGATGTCTTGTGTAATTCTGTAACAAGGTTAGGGGTGATCTTTTGTCTTATTCAGTGAAATGCTGCTAGATGAGTGTATGCTGAGCCAAAAGAAAAAGATGAAAAAAATATATAAAGGTAGCCAACATGGTAACTTCACTCTGGTGAAAGACATGTCTCAGAGAAACATGCCAGCTTTGCTTCATGGCAAGTTACAGGGTTTCCTTTTCCAAAGTGCAGAAACATGTTGATAAAACATGCATAATATTGCCACCTACTGGAGATTTTGATATTGCAAATCAATGACAGAAGTATTTATTTATTTTAACATACAAGTTTTTAATAGTTTCATCACAAATTAGCATTAATAGAGAGATTATTTTACTTGAATGAACTGATTTATCTGTTTGGATTAAGCAATTGCTGTCACAATAGGCTATTTGATGTTTTGGTCCAAAGGACTGTAAACTTGTCTCACCAGCATAATTTAAAAACAAATCACTCAAACTATTCTTACATATATTCCTCACATGAAAACATTTTGCAAACATCACTTAGCATTATAGCATTATTCAATATTCCTACAGTTAAAGTAAATTTACAAGAGAATTCCATAAAGAAAATTTGTGAAGGTCAGAGAGACCTAGACAATAAGATCGATAAGTATCGAGAATACTGCCCTAAATGCACCCAACTTGCAGTAGCATAATTTATTTGAAAATATCTTGAAATTTGCTTTGAAATCAACAGCTGCTATGCTGCTTTTTTAATTTATTTTTTTGATAGGGTTGGATAAGAAATACATGGAGTTGATTTGAAAATCAAGTTATTTTGCTGCATTCATGTATTTATGATGCACTAGTTTAGAGTGACTGACCTTTTTTTTCCACGTGGTGGTATGATGTTCCAGTAAAATCTTCCAAAGCACTATCGGTAACAATGCAGCTATTTGACAACACACAAGTCATCCTAAGTTATTGATGATTTCTGAATTGATTTGTTTGCATGGTAACGTTTCTGAAAGAATTAGGACTTGTTTACTTTTATTCCAAGAAGAACTATCTGCCAGCACAGCACAAAAAGAAACCAACCGCTAAGGGCTCTATAGCTGATGCTGTATTACTTTGGCTTATTATGCTACTTGCCTCAGGTGAGACAATAGTAACTAGAAATGGGAAAAAATGCACCTTAAAGGAGAAATCAAGCGTGAATCATTCCATAGCCCTGTTGTTATAGGTTGGGACTGTATGTAGGAAAAAGAACCAGAAAATTTGATACTATAGCTTGCATCTAACTGTAAGTTGCAGTGTCCCATTCAGTGAGACACTATAGTTAACTATATGGCCTATGTTATATCAACTTTTCTTGTTTTCCAGACAGCACTCAGTGACTTTAGACAATAGAGCCATGGATTGATTTGCACTGAATTTCTCCTTTGACATCATGGCGCAGTTGCTACAAATGCATATGAGTGTAATGAGTATGTATGGGACATGTAAGGGAAAGGTTCATTTGTAATGAAACCAGCACAGAGAGAGAAAGAGACTTCATACATGGACACAGCTTGCATAACCAGTTATAATCAAATTGACTTTATAGGAGTGTGTACTCCAACCCATAGACATAATGATGGAGAAAATGGAAAATTAATTAACACATTTTTGTTGTTGGTTCTTGCTAAAACTATACAAAGAATCCAAAACCCATAGCCTATCATAAATGTTGTAATTGTCTCTTAACCTTTATCAGCTGAATTCAAGTGTCGATCAAAAATGAAATAATGTACTGTATTATGGGGTCAGTTATTATAAACCTGGTTTAACTTTGTTACATGATAAATTAACTCACGCATAACCTATTGTAAGGAACAGCAAATGACAAAATGACATTTGAAGTGCTAAAGAAGCACTAAAAAAAACAGGTGTTTTGTATAACAGGGGTGCTACATAAAATGTATGCGTGCTATGGACAGAGAAATTTTTTTAACTGAATCTTGAGAATGAATGAGTTTGGTACGTTTTTCAGATATTAAAATAGATAGTGCTTTCAGGCTGACGTGGATGCCATCTTAACAGCAGTTCATCGCCTGGATAGTAAAAATCAGTGATATCATGAAGACTCTTGTTAAATTAGATAAAATTGATTTCAGAAAGGTACACTAAGATCCTAGTACAGAGCTATAATGCATCATGAGGGCCTAGACATTAGTGAAAGACGTGGTAACCTGTGGTAACCCATGGGACTTTCACAAAACAAGAGCTGCTCAGGTCAACTTCACTGACATCCCAGCTTAGATTCAACTCTGGTGTAAATTTGGCAAAAGTGTACATGCAGTGATTAATTGATTTTGCTGACGGGATATGTTGCTTGTTTTTAAGTCCTTTCTATTTGTGTAAGTCCCAAAAACAGTACATTTTTAGATGGTCAACCGCTGCAGTATCCTACTGATAGGTGGTTATAAAGGGTTGTTTTGATCTGTTTTGGTCAGAGGGGAGTGTCTGTGTCTGTCATTTCATTTCTCCCAGACATAACTTCATTATTTGCATGTAGCTGTTCTCCACAACTGGCCTCACCCTTGTCAGTTCACTGTTTGAAGGAGTCATGTCTCCTTAAAAAAAATAATAAAAAAAAGCTTCAGCATTAACACTGAATGCGCTACCATCCCCCTTGAAATGTGAGCACCAGATGTCAGCTTGGGTAAACTAGCTAGCGTTACAAACTCACAGTATTTCTGTATTACCCGTAGGGACAAAGTATCATATTTTGTATTGTAGGCTTAGAGCTAGATGTAAATGTAATAATAGGCCCGTTAGGTGTTTTATTTTCAAGGTTTTAAGTTTCCTCTTGTTGAGGCAAGAAGTCTGATCAACAGAGTGTTTGTGAGTGCCTGTCAGTGTCTGTGTGTGTGTGTGTGTGTGCGTGTGTGTGTGTGTGTGTGTGTGTGTGTGCGTGCTTGTGCATGCATACGTGGATGTGTTTTCATGCATGTGTATGTGTGTGTGTATGTGTGAGTAAGTGGGTGGTTTGTGAGCAAAAAAAAAAAAAAATCTTGGAATATAGAAGGCTGAAGATAGGAGGTTTCTTTTTGTAAATAATTGAACTATCATAAAATTATAGCATAGCTTAGCTGTTTACTTTGTGTGTCCATGCAAGTTTAGAAAAGAATAGAACTATGTATTCTCTATTGTGTTAATATATTTAAAGGAAAGTCGAAAAGTTATTGTTTTACCTTGTCAAATGCTTCTACATATATGGCCAATGGTTTCTAAGACCATTTTATAGATTTGTCTGCACAAAATGCAATAAATTAAAGTCATTTTATTACATTTACACCTGTGTCATTTTGTTACATTTCTCTCTCTCTCTCTCTCTTTGAGTATTATATGCATCCCTGTATATTCTCACACTGACCAACAGTAAATTTCAAGGTCAAAAGTCAATCACTTTCAACAATGATTTCAGCAACAGAGCAGAGCCATAGATTGAAGTTTGACGTAATGTTAAAATTAAGATGCAATATATAAATTATTGTGGAGGCGTGAAAACATCAATGCATCATTTCTTCATGTAATGGCAATGTATTTGTAATTACAAAACTGATCATGCAATTCTCTCTTCCAATATCAAATTTTTCTAGAGACAGATACTTGCATGCACATATAATAGCACATAAAAAAATGTATTGAACTATATATTGCTCTTTTGTACATTTTAGTTAAACCATGATGGATGATAGATTTTTGGATTTTAAATACTAATTCCAGAAACCTCTTGGAAATACACAAGCAAAATAGTGGTGCTCATTTGCATGAAGTGGGAAGGGAAGGGTGGCTAAAGTCCAATGCAATCCAGTGTTGTGTTTTGCTGTTGTTGACCCCACTGCAAAGGTGAGACACATGATCTGAGTACAATAACCAAGACTAGATTTCTGCTTCTCAATGGACCTACGTCATAAAGGGCCAATGTCAACGGCAACAACAAAATTGGTAAAGGGTGAAAGATTCTGCATGTTCATCCCACTGCACTGTGATGAAATATGTTATTCAACTACCAAGTACTGTATATGTAAAGGTACCTAACTTGCCAGTATTTCTCACAGCTCTGTTGATACAATTTTACAACTTGTTTCAAAATGTTTCTACACACATAGTTCAGTAACTAGCCCATAGACCTGTTTGAAATTGGGTGGTGTTCTCACTTGAATTGTGTTAGTGGGTCCCTAGACATGAAAATCGCAGATATGGTTGGGAAAATATGGCTGAGCTTTGGCTATGATAAATCTCCAACTTTTTTGTTTCTACATAATGTAATACTATTTATGGTATGTGGAATTTATTTTTGTGATTTGTATGGCCATATTTTATGAACTTTGAACTTACAAGGCCATGGTCAAGGGCATTTTCCTATTGAGAAGACCTTACCTGGATATTGATATAGAAATCAGATGGTATAACTCTACTAAATCTGACATTAGCATTCATTACTAATATTGTTTCGATCTAGCCTGGGAGTTCTACTATAAAGACTCAGTATGCAAGATAAGATTAACAAATTTAATCCATATTTAGAACACATAGAAAATGAACATTGAACAGTACGTTTAACTTAAAAAGTCAAAGTCTTTGGCGCAGGCCCCTGTCATCGAACCATAATTGCAAGTCCATGGAGAAGGCTCATGATGTTGATAGGAGTAGCACCGAGCCACTCGCATATCCTGCCGATGAAAAAAGGCAGGGGGGCAGAGCCTTCCCCCAGGATCGAGACAGGGACCAACTGATGGCGGTGGCTAAAAAAAAGGGGTATGTGTGGCTGGAGTAACCAGACTGGTAATCCAGGTGACCAATGGAGATAGGTTGATGAGAATGCCGAGCCCTTGGGTCCCAGGTAGTGATAACAGAAGACCAACTGATAAGGTGGTGGAGGAGAGGAGGATGGAGACGCCAAAGCCGGCATGGGTCTCATATGGTAGCAGAAGAGACTGAAAGATGGTGTAGGACCAGGAGCTGATGTTAAAATCGACCTGCTCAAGGTAGCAAAGGAAGTGTTAACAGGCTGATTTAAAACCTGCAAAGGCCTCTGATTGGACAGAAGGGGTGATTGGATGTTTGCCATGATAGGCTAGGAAAAAGAATGGACAAATGCTGAGTTTTCCCAATGAACTTTCGCTTCAGCTCATTATACTTGTTGACACAGTGTGCAAGATAAGGTTAACAAATGGACAAATACTGAGTCTTCCCGCAGAACTTTCACCTCAGCTTTCATTTCCCATGCTCCTTTGCGTGCTTTCATTTCATTTCACTCTGCAAAGCAGCATGGTGACCATGGCCGATTTTCTCGTCTGCTTTCGGTATCCAATCACTTAATAAAAGGGGACTAGCACAGCCCTCGCTTGCATTTTACGTCACGTGGTGGCTCTGGTATTGGCTCCGAGCTATGTACAGATGTAATGATAGACTTTCGTAGCACCCAATAAGCGGCTCTGGACAATCGTAAACGATGCTTCCGCAACGATAAATGCAATAGGTAGGTCTCCAGACTAAATATCACTTGTGATTTTTAGTTTGGCATTCGCCAGGCTAGTTTGGATCATCTTGTCTTTGAAATTGTTAATATCCACAAATTTTCAGTAACTCAATGTAGATTTTTTTTTTCTTTTTAGTGTAGGCCTATTTTTCGGATTTGATAACAAGACATGAAAGGGTGTAATGTAACATCCCCTTTGAACTTTTATCTTATGATATAAAATAAAACAATAGGGTGCAAATACAAAATGTGTAGCAATAAAATCGATAGAAATTACATCAAAATTAAAAGTGCATCATAAGGTCTAATTTCTCCCTTAGTTCTTATGTGTGAATGTATGTTAGTGGGATGGGTTTTTGAAGGCTAATTTTTCCATGGCAGAATATGGTGTATGAGATACCTGCTTGCACACTGAGTGTTTCTCAAAGTCAAGAATGCTTCCTAGCTAGCACACTCGCCTTGGAAGTCGTACACTTCAAAAACGAGGTTCCATCATTGCATCCTTGAAAAATCTATGAAAAAAGGCCCCTTTCCTCGCTAGAATTTAGAAGGATCCTTGACATTGGAACACTTGGCGACAGACAATGACGTGGAATGCTCGAAAAAGCAGTCCTCCAAGCATGCACTTACATACTGTTTGCAGACTTGGTGGTAAGGACTTCAGATGTTATGATGACATGAGTTATTAATTAATTTGACTTAAATTTAAAAAAAAAAGCTACTTCCATCTTGAAGGCCTTCTACTCTTCAGCAGTTGAGAGTATTCTAAGAGAGAATCATTGCCTGGTAAGGGAATTCCACAAGAAAAGTATTCTGCAGAGAGCAGTAGGCTACTCAACTTAGAACCCAACTCCCTGCCCTTTAAGACTACTCCAGAAGTCTACTTCTTCTACTTCTGAAGAACACTTCACTCTTGACATACTTAACACTTTTTTTTTTTTTTACACTGGAATCAAGAAGAAACACATGTAGTCACAAGGCCATAACTGAGAGCCTCAGGAGAGGTTTCAATGCCCAGGCCACACAAACTCTGAACTTACACTACTGACTTTACACCTATTCACTCCTCAACACTCATGAACCCATCCTAGCACACAGACACATCAAACACAACCCAAACACACACCTGACTTTCAACACATCTACTCACTCTATCTTTTATCATTTTGTTTTTAAGTTCACAGTACCTCACACACACACACACATATGCACAAACACAGTCACACACACACACCTAGCCTGGCTTTAGCCATCCCCTTGGTCTACACTTTAGTTTCATCCAAGGATCTGGCGTTTCACCATTGATGAATGATTGCAAGCTGGAGGTGTGAACTGTAGAAGTATGAAACGATTAAATCTGATTTCACCCAATCGCTAACGTAATGCACCAGCTTGGTCATGAAGTAAGCGTCCCTACAAAAGTAGAAACCCATCGTAATCTCTCACAACTCCTGATCCTGCACCTTTTGTGGGGTTACATATCCAATCATTGAAGTCAATAATCTAGTTGAAAAATGTCAAAACTTGCATAGTGAAATTGATTGTTTACAATTTGTGACAAAAAAGAATCAATAGACAGGCAAGGGGAAACTTTCATCATGAGTTCAGTGGAACAAAAAGGGCAATTAATCATTAAAATGGATAAAACACAGAATCTCTTGGCAAAGACACAGGAAATCACTTTGCAGTTCATGCTCAAAACAACCGTGGTTGAAGATAGTCAATAAAACATAATTCTTTTATTGCATGTGGGCACTAACTTAACCACTTTATAGATAGACTCAGATTGCACCAAAGAAAAATTGCTGACCTTCCACAAAGCCTGAGGCAGCATGTTAAAAGTGAACAAAGTACAGGAGAAAGGGGCAGAGTATCTCTGACCTCAGCCAATGATGAGCACCCATGCTATCACACAAAAGGGGATAGGAGAGGACTTAAGAGACAGGCAACAGGGTGGCACGTCATTTTTTTTTTTACAGAGGCCACAAATATGAAGAGAAACTCTACCAGTTTGAGAGTGAGGCTGCCAGCACTTGTGCTTCTGCTGGAGCTCATCATTGTAACATTTTACATTTTTTTTGTCACCTACAGTGATGACGCCAACGCCAAACTCCAGAACAATCTCACCAAGCCCATGGAGAACTCGCTTTACCGGGACTACCCTTTCTTTGCTGACATTCAGGTGATGATCTTCATTGGCTTTGGGTGCCTACTGGCCTTTTTTCGCATGTATGGATTTGGCGGCATGGTTTTTAATTTCATGACAGCCACCTTTGCCATCCAGTGGGCTATCCTTGTCCAGGGCTACTTCCAGTTCTACAAGGAAGGCAAGATTCACCTTGGTGTAATAAACCTAATCAATGCTGAATTTGCCTGTGCTGTCGTCCTGATCTCATTTGGTGCTGTGCTGGGCAAAACCAGCCCTGTTCAACTCCTGGTAATGGCTCTGCTAGAGGTGCCCGTTTTCGCTGTCACAGAGTGGGTGGTTCTCACATACCTGAAGATCAATGATGCAGGTGGATCCATCCTCATACACCTTTTTGCCTGCTACTTTGGCCTTGGTGTCACATTTGCCCTGTACCGACCCAGTCTAAACCAGGGTCATGCCAAGGAGGTGACGAGCTACCAATCAGACATACTATCAGTGATGGGAACACTGTTTCTATGGGTGTTCTGGCCCTCTTTCAATTCTGCCCTCACCATAAAGGGTGATGACCAGCACAGGGCTGTCCTGCATACCTTCATTGGTCTGAGTGCCTCAACCCTCACTGCCTTTGCCCTCTCCGCAATGCTCAACAAGAATGGCAAGCTTACGATGGCTGACGTTCAGAATGTCACACTGGCAGGTGGAGTAACAGTGGGCGCCTCAGTAGACATGATGATCAGTCCAGCTGCGGCCTATGCACTTGGGATGATGGGATGCACCGCATGCATGCTGGGATACAAGTACCTGAGCCCTTTCTTGGCCCAACACCTCAGGATTCAGGACCAGTGCGGGATTCATAACCTCCATGGCCTGACTGGGCTCATCTCTAGTGTGGCGGGCATCGTGGCTATCCTACTGGCCAGCGAGGACACCTACGGACCTAGCCTCTACCAGATCTTCTGCTACCGTGCACCTCAGGAAGGCGACCCCCGGCTTCATGAGTTGCAAAGGTTAATACCTGGACTTCAACCAGGTCTAGGCCGCAGTGCTCAGGAGCAGGCGCTGTACCAAGTGGTAGCACTGTTTGGCACCATAGTGGTAGCAGCTGTAGGTGGGGTGTTGACAGGCCTGATACTGAGGCTGCCTTATCTGGCCTCCCCAGATGATGAATCCTGTTTTGATGATGAGTTGTTCTTTGATGTACCTCCAGACTATGACTGCATGGCTAGTCAGGGAGGTCCACTGTGCGTAAATACAGAAGCCAAACTAAGACATTCAAAGGATTAAGAAGGGGTATGGGTATGTACAGGAGAAACTACATTTCATTTCAACACTTCGACACACAATGGAACTTCCATTTTCTCCCACTTTGACTTAAAAACAAAATAAGAAGAAGGAGAAGAAGAAGAAAAGTCTATTGATCTGTAACTCTAAGTCCGAATTCTGCACACTTTAATTGTCCTCGACTAAGGCAATTCCCGACTACAAATCTGACTGCTTTACACATGCTGCTGACAAAACCAGTCGATAAGGATGGCAAAAACTGTTTAAGTATCAATGGTATTACATAATTTTTAAAGCAATGTTTAGGTTGCAAAGAGTGTTATTTTTCTACTATATAAATTGTTACCATGCTGTATTTTTCCACATACTGAAATCATTAAGTAGCCTACATTTGCTCAAATATGTGGAATTATGCCAACTGCTTGCTGCATTGATCTCAATCATCTGTAAGGCTGCAGATTAAACAATTTTGAATAAAAAATGAATGTCCTGCTAATAGTAAAGTTTACTCTCATCAAATCTCCTGATTGTAATTCACTTGTGTGTTGATTTGCATTAGCACAAGCGTAATATATAATAATAAGGCTATTTGTATTTCTATTAATCCATTACATGCATAGCTCTGCATAACTTACTTTGTTGCCTTTCACTCTCAATCAGCTCACAAGTTAAAAATCTTGGGGTAATTATTGACAAAGACCTCTCTCTCTGAATAGTCATAAAGAACACTTCTAAAAACATAATTTTTTCACCTTATAAATATCGCTAGAGTAGTACAGTTTGTCTTTTGATGACGCTGAAAAATTAATAGGCCTACATGCATTTGTAACCTCCAGGTTACCTCCAACTGCAACACTCTGATCTGGGAGTGCAGTAATTCTTATATTAAAACCTACAGTTAATTCAAAATCCAGACGCTAGAACACTCACTACATCTCCCCAAATTATGCATCCTTACATTGGCTCCCTGTGAAAAGCCAAATTAACCTCAAAATTCTCCTCTGACCTATAAACTATATATACACTTAGCAGCATTGCTAACTGCATACATTACAGTCCTACTTAACCCTTACTGCTCTGGGAGATCCCTGCCCTGGGAGACCCCAAGTGCTATTCTCCAAAAACTATATCTAACTCTGACTATGTTCTATATCTGACTATCGTATATCTAACAGGTTTAACAGATTTTGTGACTATGTCATGAAACTCATTTAGATTTAATTACTGTGACTCTTTGGAGAGCTCCATAAGCAGGTGGCGAGTTACTGGTAGCTCCCTAGATACCTGGAGATTTGGAGACCCCTGGTTTAAACAATGTTATTCTTATATTGTGTACAAATGGCCAAGGTGGCATAGTCAACACTCAGCATAAACGTTTCTTTACTGATTGATTGTGCGAAAGGTAGTGGAGATGTTCCAACTAGGCCACAGTAAAACATGAAAATATTAAATCATGTGACAACTTCATAGGCTACTGTATCAGAAAGTTTTACATGTATTACGTGAGTGAGGTTAGCACAATAGGGCAAAAGGCTGCAAAAACTTCCTTGAAAAGGCGAGAGGGTAGAACATCTAAGTGACTAGAGATAGGTTTTAATGAGACACCACTTCAGAAAGCTGGGAGGAGGACACAGCTTGGAAATGTTTAAAAGAGCTGTGTGAAAAATTAGTTATAGAAAGGTCATTGTCTGAGAGTGCAATAACAGATTTTAAGTCGTCAATCTTGTCAATGAAGAATTTGAGAAAGTTTTCACAAATCTCAGTGGTAGGAGCAACAGTGGAAATAGCAGCAGAAGGATTTACAATTTAGTTAATAGAGCTAATCAGAATCCTGGGGCTATTGGCATTTTTGTTCATCAAATCTGCATAGTACTTGGCAGTCTTAACAGCTTTTTGCTACATTTTAAGAGAAATGTTTAAGTTTATCTTTTCTCCATTTATGTTCAGCTCTCCTACAAATTTGCCTGTAGGAGCGAGTGGGGGATGGACTTAAGGTTTTTACACACCAGACACGATGCGATTCAGCAATTTTTTAAATCTTCAGAGGACATGCATATCCTATTTTACAAGGAGCCCCTCATTCTGCCGACCCATAAAGTGTGTTGCGTTATGGTTCAAGTGATCAACTGAGGGCTGATTCTTCTCCTGCACATCTTCAACACTTCGCCTTCGCCTAAACTGGATTCCTGAAAATAGTAGGCAGCTAAAGCCTACTTCAGGTGAACTCACCTTTAGTGAATGATGCCCTGGAACCATTTTCACATCGATCAGTGCAAAATTAAAAAAAGTTTTATTTTTTAACCACATCCAATGTTATTTAGATGGGCCTACATTAATATTCTACTTTTTCCCACATATAGAGAAATTGTAAGTAAAGTCAAGTTATAAGCAAGGGGGAAAAGATGGGTCTTGAATTTAGATTTAAACTCATCTAAAGTCAGAGATGACTGTTTGGGGCATTCCAAAGTCTAGCAGTAACAGAGAAGGCCCGGTCACCTTTGGTTTTCAGATGAGAAAGAGGGACAGAAAGGAGTTGGAGTTGGGTAGAAGATCTAAGTGACCTGGGCATGGAGTGGGGTTTAAGGAGGTCAGATATACTGTGGTGGTAGGCCATTTAGGGCCTTAAACACAAACAGCAAAATTCTGAAATCAATTCTTAACTTCACAAGTAACCAGTGCAGTTGAGACAACACAGGAGTGATATGCTCACGCTTTCTGTTAGTATTTTGGCTGCTACATTTTGAATTACTTGCAACCTAGCTATGGTGGATTGGGACAGGCCAAAATATAGGGAGGTACTAGCCTGGCAGGCCATCCTATATCATTGAAATAATAGTCTGGCATCGAGACATAGACTCAATCGTGGGCTGAACAAGGCTGTTATCTTTCAAACTACTTACTTCTGGACGCAAAAGGATAGCCTATGGCCAATCGGAGGAATGAACAAGACACCAAACACCAAATCAAAAGACCGTTGTGTTCGGCGAAGCCCGCCCTAAACACATAGAGCGTTGTGATTAGATGTCGCCATAGGCGTCATTCAATAAAATTCCCTATGGCTTGCTGCTAGAGGTACAGGCTGAGCAAATGTATTTGCGGCCACTAATACGTCCAGATTTCTATTCTAGGGAAGTAAAGTAATCCAAAGGAGTAAGAGTTGCAGGCGTATCTCTCTGGTTACGAAATCTTCCAGAATTCAATGACATTTACCAATAAATTTTGATGAAGTCTAGGCCTATATAATGTTGTTATCTTTTGTAGGCTATAGCCTAGGCGTACGAGGCACACAATAGCAGCACAGCCTTTTTAATGTAATGAGATTAAATGAATGAATGAATGAATGAATGAATGAATAGGCTAATATGAATACATTTGGGTCAGTTATGGCCAGAATGTGGCTGAGTTTAGACACAGGGCCGTTTCAAGGTACTGGGGACCCCAAGCAAACAGGACATGGGGCCCTTCACCTCCCATAAACACCTACATGCAGGGGCGTAGCACCAAATTCTGGGCCCTGGGCACAAGCAGTGGCTTTGCTACTAGGCAACATTGTAGGCCTACACCTATGTGAACCTATGACATGACTGAGGTTATTAGCCAAATTATTGTGCCACAATAATAAATACTAATTTCATTTTCGATTAGTAGCCTGTACTATTGCAATGAAAAAGGTATCATGTTATTTCTAAATGTGTGTTGTGCCTTGTTTTAGCACTGCGCATCGTGGTGGTATCAGTCGATGGGTGGTATTGACGGTAGCCTACCTACATTGTTAATTTAATGTAGCCTAGGCTATTTCCTTTCACTTTTGGGCTCACTTCTTGGGGGAAGTTTGTAAGCAGTTGGTTTCCCTTATTTCTTTGCTTCTTTCTCTTTCCTGCCTAGCTCTTTTCGTTTCTAAAAAAAAAAACAGATTTTGTTTTCTTGTGCATCATTATCGTATGAAATTGAGTATGTGCAGTGCTGCCTTCAGCAGAACGAACGCCAGTCACCCAGTTAAAATGAACGGTGAAAGCGGACTAAACCATTTTTGCACAGTGTGGGGGGCCCTGTCCCCAGATAGCCTACGGCTAGAGCACACAATTCAATATACAAAAATAAAGTTACCGACTCCTCAAGTCCCCGCCCCAGTAGGATGCCCCTGCTTACATGAACCATATTATAATCTTTACGATATAAATCTTATATATATAAAATATATATAAATATATATAACTATTTGTATTGAACTTACAGTTGTCTAACTCCAGTCTAAAGTCACATTTTATTGAAAAGCACTCCTACCTACTGAAATGGTCAAACAGTCAATCTTAGGGGGCCCTTTCAGCCAGCTCTTGCCTAAAGATGCTGATAAACCGCCTCTGGTTTGCCTGTCCTCTTGCGACGGCCCTGGACAAAAATACTGTCGCTGACTCGTTGTCCTAACCAAGGATTAGCCTAGATTTCCAAAAAATATAAATAGGCTACCTAATATTGGCCCCATTAGCCTACATATTGCACTCACCAGCAAGGTGTAAAATGTCATGCAGGTGGTTGACAGGCATAGTTGACAGGAACGCAATAAGACCAAGCCCCTGCTCCCTACATCATGAAACCCCTACTGTTTTCGCAGTCAACAGGACATCTCCTCTCAAGCTAGTTCGCTGGCGTCGGGTTACCCAGGAAGTCGACTGCTAAACAGAAGTTGTGCTATTAACAGACAGCTCAGATATTTTCCTCATATTTAGTTAACGCCATCTTAATAATACAAGTGATTTATTTATTTATTGCGAAGCGAGCACTGGGTACCTACAAAACTAAAAAAGCAGAGCGTGTGGACCTAGTAACTGAACTCTGACGGTGAGGAAACCTGCAGTTCGTTCTAAACTTGTCCTGTCAGGCCAAGCTTGGTCTTGCTACGCAGCTAATAAATATTAGCTCGACGAGTTAGCTATCTGGAGACCTTGAAGGGGGATTTGTTAGTTGTGTTGAAGAAAAAATAAATGTTTGACTACACAAATGTATCCTCAGATTATATGGGAATTCTCACAATTAAAATGACGCATGCTTTTTAATGTTCCATGCAACTCATGGATGTTAGCTTTCCAGCTCTGTGACTTGCTAGCTAAGTTAGCTACGACCACAGGGCTTCGACTTGCACGCTAACCTTAACGTTGGTCAACAGAAATATTCATGACTGGCGGTGTCGGTTAGCTTTAGGGTTATATATGAAATAATTTGTCAACTATTTCTGTGGATTAGATCGCATGTTTGCTTCAAAACTGGAGTTAAACATGAAGTTGTGGTGGATCATCTAACGTTAGTTAGGAAGTGGAAGCTCTCGAGACCGCTGATATGCACGTCACGTGTAACGTTATCGTGTGAATCCTCGGCGGAAACAAGATGCCCACTACGCTTAATGTCATGTCAGCGTCAACAAAATTTGGAGACAACTGTAGACAACTTTGCGTTCCTGTAGTATCTAGGAAATATACATTCTTACATTGAGACATTTGCCATTAATGTCGTTTGTTTACAACTGCAGTAGTTTCAAGTGGGTCTTGTATTGTCTCGATTGAGTGGGGATCTTGCTTTCGAAACCATTACGGACGGTGGGCGTTGAATAACGTTAGTTTCTTATTTGGAAACATTCCGGAAGATTTTCTTCTTTATCGAAATGACAGCTGAGTTGTAGTCTTCAGAGGCAACTAGGTTAACCTTTTACATTGGTTGGATTTGCATGCATTATACAGGCGCACCCACCTCCATTGCTGCAGACTAACTTGTCTGCTATGCCAAGTGATGTGAACAACGTGTTTTCATGTGCTGTTAATTCATGGAGATGTATTGCACGGCTAGTTTGCTGAATTAAAAAACTAAAACATAAAATCATAGCCAGCAAAGCAGGCATTGAGATTAAATTTTACAACTACGTATATGATATTCACAATAAAGATATTATCTACAATTTGTCTCCTCTCTGTAGTTTCCTCTATCTCTCAGGATACAATGGCAGACGACTTTGATATTGAGGCCATGTTGGAGGCTCCATACAAGAAGGTGAGCACTCTGCTTTGGTTCTGTTTAGTACATGATGATAATGCCCAACTGCACATCATGTGACAGTCTAATATACACTAGGCTGCCCATAGCTGTTTTTTTTATTTTTACTATTTAAAGTATGACTGTGTGCATCTGTCAGTGTAAGATTGTTGGTGTGTGGTGTGATGCTACAGAGGAAATATCCAGAAAAGTGAATAAATGCACATCTATCTCTCTTTGTAGACTTGCCTAATGATATCTCACCTCTACTCCCCTGAATTCACCTTTGATTCCAGTGTGAACTGTGAAAAAAAATAAGGTAGTAATTGCGCAATGTATTGCTGTACCTTGATCCCCTAGGTTAAAAAAAAAAAAAAACAACAACAAAAAAAAAACAGAGCCTCATCTTAGAACATCCAATCACCTGTTTGGTTGCAACAAGGTGAATGCCTATGGATGTCTCAGCCCATTTAACCTGACATGCCACGAGACAGTATTCAGATTTCCTGTCGGCATGGCCTCATGTAGCCATCATGTTGGCTGTTTTTTTTCTTCTTTTTTCTTTCTTTCTCTTTTTCATTTTTTTCCGTCAGTGGCCAAAATTGCAACTAATTTCTCACTGTGCCAAGTTTGGCGTCTGGTAGCAGTGATTGCTATTGGCCAGGCAGCCTAGTAATTATTTTGATAACATTTCAGCTTTTACACATGCCACAGATGTACAACCATTTAAATATGAATACTGTCTCTTTTAGTTTGTACGATCAACATCCTTTGCATGCCTTCTATATCAGTAACATCTCAGAAAGTTTATCTTTATCAAATGGTACTGTAAGCTAGGAACTTCAAGTCTCATATGACAAACAAAACTGCTCTCCATCAGTTAAGTGTCTTTCTGTACTTTTTACTTTCACTTGAAACTCACACAAAAAATGGATCACTTCGTACGACTCGTACAAAAGAGACCAGTTGCATTACTAAACTATAGGATTTATAATATTTTTTTTTCTTTTTCTGATCTTTTCTTTACTTGAGGTTGTTTTCTTAACAGTTTATGTTTTTGTTTGATTTTTTTTTTTCTTTGATTCGGTATCTGTTTGGGAGTCGATATTACTAAAGCAGTGTGAATCCCTGTTTGCTTCAGGGCGAGATGTGACAGAGGTGCCCTCGAGCTCTAACAGTCCAACAGCGAAAATGGGTGAAGATCTCATGGATTCTCAGCATCCACAGGAAATCTTTTTAGCATGGCTACAGTGGGCTATAGTCTTAACAGTAGAGGGATATTGGTACTCGTCAAACAAGAGGATCCATCACTGGACAACATGGCTCCCTGTAGCATGTCTCAAGAGTGGGAATCTCCATTGTAGAATCAGTGTATTTTCTGTTTGGAGACAGACTTTATCTTTAATTTATGATGGTAAAATAAATAAATGAAAAGCCATTGATAAAGCTTTGGTTTGGGTGGGAGGAATGGGTGTTTTCTGACCAATTCCGCTTTTAGTAAATAGTTCACAGAGAGAGAACTCTCCTTTTTCCCTGTAAGAATAAACTTAATAAATGATCCTATTCTGTATTTTCTCTTCCTCCCCCTCTACCCCTGACGTCTTACTCTGTTTCCTCTGCGCCCTCATGATGTTCTTCTATCGACCCTGCTTAGGATGACCACAAGTCCTCTAGTGCAAATGGCCATGAGGATCGCAGCAAGAAGTAAGGATAATTTTCTCAGATGTGAATTGCGTAATTATCTTTGAATTATGGTTTTGACTTGTGTTTCGTGTAACGTTTATTTAGTTTTGGCTGTGTGTTTAATCCTGTTGGTCAAAATATTGAGGCTTATGCTCTTTGTGTGTGTGTGTGCATGCTCCCAGGAAGCACAGGAGCCGCAGCAGGAGTCGATCTGGCAGCCCAGAGCGTCGCCGGAGTAAGAGCCGGGATCGCAAAAAGAAGAGGAGCCGCAGCAGAGACCGCAGACGGTCGCGCAGCAAGGACAGGCGGCGCTCACGCAGCCGAGAGCGACTAGGCCGGTACCGTGGACGGAAGAGCCCTCAGTACGTGTGAACTCTCACTCTCACCTGTACCCCATACTCCCCCAGTTTCACACTGTGTGCTTTGTCTATATTTGCTTTGGCCAATATATTTGATCAATCTGGAGTTCAGGAAAAGGACACACTGTCAGTGAGGCGAAAGGTTAGAATGGTTACACAGGCAGCTTACCTGTATTTGATATCTGGTCAGTTGGTATTTCACTGTAGCTATTACTTATCCATCCACTATGTTTTCAATCAGTTCAGTATAGTCTCATGTGCGGACAGTGATTTTGCACAGATATTAGTTTTGGCATCCACCAGGGATAGCCAAACCCAGATATTGTCTCACCTTAGTAATGACTCAGAGTTGGTGGTTGTTCTTCTGTTTCAATATGAATAATGCATACTATTGCATAAGTGTGTGCTCAATGTTTGTAGGCATGTGCCTGTCCAGAATGATAAACTACACAACACTAACCACTTGTTGCAACTTGTGAGGTTGTGAAACTAAATTAAGGCCTTTTCAGATTGAGTGTGGTTAGGCGTCTTAACTCACTGATGAGGTTACATCAGTGGTTCTCAAACTTTTTCTTTCATTCCCCCCTTTGGAAAGCAGAGAATTTTCACGCCCCATCTGGAAGGCTCAATTTGCGCACAATACATGTATATCCGTGAGAAATACTTATTGATTTTTGTCTATGTTTGAATTTTCTTGTTACTAATTCAATGCCAAATTTCTCTCGAACCCCTCATCACAGCAACTAGCAAATAATATCATTGGAAAGCTCAATTTACTGTCATATGGGCATATCTGACAAATAGCTGTGAATGCGGGGGGCATCGACCGTTGGTCAATCGCAAAGAGATGTCTCGCGCCCTACCTGTCATGTGTCTGCGCCCCACTAGTGGGGCCCGCCACACAATTTGAGAAACACTGGGTTAGATGATGCTGTGTTTCCCACAGATATTTTGGAGACTATGGCCCTGGCGTGGGGGGAGGGTCATCATATTAGCTGTTTGGGTCATCAAGTGACCATGTCCATCCTCTATCTAGTTAACTAAGCTAATAAACATGCTAGCTAGCGTCAAAGATTGTGGTGTAAAATATTTTTTTTGCAGTACATGAAAATAGAACTTATCCTAATGTTACCTAACTGTGGATTTTGATAATAGAATACCAAACTAGGCTTGTCTTTTCTTACTGTAACATAACATGAGACATATTTTTTGTTTTAGTAATACAGAGACCTTTCTTTCACCATGTGGTGTGCGTGCGGAAGAGCCTCCAAGGGCATACAATGCACTGCTGCAGTTTTAAAATGACAGGCTTACAGGCTTGACTTTTCTTTGTATTACATCTAATTACATATACAGACTGTGATGGACCACAGTCAGAAGACAGAAGTCTTAACAGGAAACTTATTTTTTTCTTGGTACATGTCAAGTAGGGATGAAAAGTCATGGTGAACTATAGCTGTTGATGCACAACACAGCTGTGACTCTGGGGGTGCATTTCCCCTGTTTTAGCTTAAAAGCTGTATGAGATTCAGACTTTCAGACTCTTGGTCAAACAAACCTTTAGAAGTCTCTTTAAAAACCTTCTGGTATTGTGACCCCTCAGTCCCAGCTCTCCGCCATTGTGCTACAATAGTTTAGTTGTGTGGTGGTGTATGCTTTGAAAAAAAATCCCCACTTGTTTTATATCACAGCTTTGGGGTGAAATTTAACGGTGGTCCTGGAGGGAAGACCGGCCCACCACATGCACCCAAACAAAGGTTTTTATGATCTTATTCCTCACTAGTGTGGGTTGTTGCCTGATGAATTTCTTACTAATAATGAAGACACACACAAACACAAACACAAACACAAACACACACACACCAACACACAGATATACACACAGACCTTTGGTAATACCTGATCATGTATTTTTATGCACCATCCTGCAGTCGGCGACGCTCACGAAGCAAAAGTCCATTCCGGAAAGACAAAAGCCCTATCAGGTATTATTATTTTGCTTTTGTAGGTAAACTACCATGTACGGTAACCCTTGCTGGGTTAGCTGAATACGGCTAGAGTAACAACAGGGGTGACAATACAATATTTTCCCTGTATTTTATACTTTTCATGATTACAGTTTAGTGATGTAATTTTGTCTCACTTGTGTGTTTTGTATGTGATGAGTGTCGCCTGGTTCAGCAAACTTGCTCACTACGACAACAAAGAAGTTACATTATTGTAGTTAGTTTATGGATAATATTTTGTATACTTTCCTGATCTTGAGTCTTTATTGTTCATCTCAGGCAGCCCATAGACAACCTGACACCTGAGGAGAGAGATGCCCGCACAGTTTTCTGTATGCAGTTGGCAGCACGCATACGTCCTAGAGACTTGGAAGACTTTTTCTCAGCTGTTGGCAAAGTAAGGCACTTACCCATCCTCATTCCTGGTCTTCATCTGTTCTCTTCTTCCACCTCTCCCCCATCACCATGACCTCTCGCCACTTTTACACAGCCTTCTTTTGTTGTTATTCACCTATGCTTTAATCTAGCCAGGCAGTGGGTTTTGCCAGGGTTGATTTTGTAATGGAAATCTGGCCTGGGTTGGATATACAACCTGTTGAATGATATTAATCCAAAAATCAGATTAGATGATCTTTAAAGGTCTACACTTACCAGTTGTTGTCACATAGTAAAATTGGTACAGTTGTTGCAAAGTCAAAGCTTAAATGCATGCCGTCATCCATTACAGAGAAAATTGACAGATGTTGAACAATAAGTAAAACCAGTAAAAAGCAGGGCTGCAATGGATTAGAACCTGATGAAACACAGCTGTATTTATCTAGAGCCAAAAGTGCTTTAGGTCCAGTCCCATTTATCTTCCCTAACACTAGCACTTGTTTTCGAGTGCCCTCCAAGATGAGACACCCCTCTATTGTGTTGTGAGAAGTGCAGATCTTCCCCTACTAAATGGGACAGCACTTCACGTAAAAGCGTCTTCGCCTGTTTTACGCGTCTATCGTTAAGACTGAACAGATATAAGGCTCTAAACCGGGGTAAACTGTTCAAAAGCCTTCATCCATAAATTATTATTGAGAAAATCGCCCACATAATTCTGGTGAAAGATTTGCGCACTTTGAAAAATATTGATCTTTTTAATAGTGATGTTTTAACACACCAGTGCGGAATTCAACTGAATTTACATCATACTAAGATATCCCAACATTAAAAATATATATACATGCTTAATAGCAATAGTAACTATATTTTTTAAGTTATTATCCAGAGCTGAGAGAATGGGGACACAACTTGTGCACTCGGACACAGATCGGGTACCGACACGCAATCTTTTTGTTTAACTGATTGAGTTTGCAAAGAATCGTGGGTAATTTCATCTTCACTTCAATTTCACGTTCGAAGTCTGCACCCGACCTCCCTCTGTTTGAAGGGGTGATTTGAAGGGCTGAAAGCCACTAGGGCCTATTGGGTGGGACACACTACACTTACACGTGAACGTGCAAAGCCGAGTGTTGGGGCTAAAATCGAGGGGAAGTGGTTGAAATGGGACAGGGCATTATATTGCCGTAGGCATGTCGTGTTACAGAAGCCATATACCATCCTCACTTTCCATCATGCACTACTAGCCCACAGAGCCCAAGACATGTTAAAATCTTCGGATTAAGCGCTTGACAACGGGAGATGGAATTAATCACTGACTTGGCAGCTATACATTAGAACTAGTAAGGCAGTTTATCTTAGTAAGTTCTGATTAAGACAATGTGTGATGGAAAGAAGTAGTTCTGCAAACTAGCTTTTGTTAGCCCTCAAAACGAGCATATTGTTTGCAAAACCACATAGCACAAAAATAGCAAGAGTGGTATAAGCGGGATAATGAAAAAAGGAAAATAATGCACTTATCGACTCTGCTCACGCCTCGTAGCCTTATGACAATTATAAAACATGCATTATTTTTCTATCTGCACGCCGTGCTGTTTGTTATCCCTTAAATGTATGTTGTGTTTACCTGTCTTGAATGTGCTTTTTGTTTTCAGGTCAGAGATGTTAGGATGATTTCAGACAGAAACTCACGCAGGTCAAAGGGCATTGCCTATGTTGAATTTTTGGATTCCAGTTCTGTGCCGCTTGCTATTGGTCTGACAGGCCAGAGGCTACTTGGAGTGCCTATCATCGTACAGGCTTCTCAGGTGAGCTTTAAAAATGCCATGTCTGATAACAGGGATGGTTTCCTTAAAGCAGTCCCATTTGTAATGTTTTCAGACATCCAAACGACCTAGCATCATCAATGTAATGTCATTATTGATTCAATTCAGAAAACTCAAAGGTGTTGTGTTGTCCATATATCCTCTGAAGTTGGCATGAAAATCAACAAGCTTGTCTTAAGAAAAAAAAGCTTCTCTAAAATATTGAGTTATATCATAGAACCTCTCTAAGATCCTCAATGGCAAGCTCTCTAAGACACAAAATTTGTGTCAAATTTTGTTTATATAACATTGCCCAGATGTGATGTACAAATGCAGTCTGTTAACTGTAAAGTCCTGTCGTACACACAGAGTAAAAACCCTTGGGCTGTAATGTTTAGCCCTAATGAAATACTTTTCATTTCAAGGTAACTTGAATTTTGCACATATTCGGCAGCCACATATGGTTAACACAATATTTTGGAAAAGCATTAAGTGAGGAGAGAGCGAGAAAAATTCTTTGTCATGACTATCCATGGATTGAACAAATATTCGTTTGCCGATCTGGGAGTGATTTTATTTAATAATTTTTAATTGTTTGCAGGCAGAGAAAAACAGGGCAGCTGCTAGCGCAAATAATCTCCAGAAGGGAAGTACTGGTCCCATGCGTTTATATGTGGGATCGCTCCACTTCAACATCACAGAGGAAATGCTGAGGGGGATCTTTGAACCTTTTGGCAGGGTATGTCTTCACTTAATGCTTATCCTTCATTTCAGAGCCTTACCCACATTAACTGCCCACTCGCCTTTTGCCATCTATTGTGTACATTATAGAAACATGTACATGCAACTACATTTAATTGTAACATCTTTTCTATACATGGCCCCATGGCAGTATGTTCTTTGATGTGTTCAAGGCAGCCTTAGACGATATCAAAACAAGTTTGCTATTTAAAAATATAGAGTTAGATATTTTTAAGATGATGTTGAAGCAATAAATTATACTCCCACCTCTCTCAAGACAGGAGTTCAGTAATGTGATGGCCGTTCTCACAGGGTTTCTGTTTCAGATTCACCTGACACAAGCAAACACTTACTGCACACACATTTGCATTAAAACAATTTTGTGTAATGTTCTAAAGTTTGTAAACATCAACAAATGGCTCTAGAGGCTACTGCATTTATCATATGAGTGGCTATTACTGCAAGACAACGTTGTTGCGTGACATGCAAATGAAATGTCATGCTTTGTCATACTTATTTCCTGAAACTGTTCGGTTTGCAAACAATTCTATTTTTGCAAAGCCCATCCCCATCATTTATGCAGAATCAAGTATTTTTGCATCAAAGTGAAAAAGACATGTGGAATACCAAGAAAAATGAGTCAATCTGGTCCTAAACTTAATGACCACAGCAATTCCACTATGCTACCAAAGATCATTGAACTCAACTGCTTTTGCTTTTACCCTCTCTGATGCTACTGTGCACCAATGTGCTTTACAGGTATTAAGGAACTGTGGTTTTGCATAAACTACTATGGATAGGTTACTTCTTTTTTCATCATTAGTCCTCATCATTAGCCACACATGTCTGCTCTCAGGAAAACTTTTCATTAATTTTCATGTTCTCTGCTACATACATGCAACCATAGCCTACCTATGATTCTCACCATAAACAGAAACTGTAACTGTGTCTTTGATACAGCAACAATAGAATGTAGGACGTGGAGATGCGGTTCACCACCTGTAAGAAATTTAACTGTGTGTGGAAATTCATAAAAGTAGCTTGGAATCTGTTTTTTTGTGCCCTGTGAAAATATTACAGGTGATGTATAATAGAATGATTATAAGCCGCCGTGGTATTGGTCTGAGTTATCTGGGTCGGTATCCGAACTATTGCTTCATATTTCAAGCGCAAGAAGTTTTTCCCAGGGAATGTCTGTGCCAAATTTAGAATTGTTTACATGTATGTGTTTTCTATGGTTGTGTTGACATTCTTTTCCCAGTGTGTGTGAATTCAGATGATTAAAATCATATGAAGGTTAAGTTTAAGATAAAAAGGTTTAAATGTATTTGTTTTCCTGGTCTTCCTTACTTTAAAAATGTCATAAACATTATTGATATTGACCAAAATGAAATTCTTATATCATAATGCAATTTTCTGCCATAACACCCAGGCCTACACTGGAAATAGTGATTCTTTGGTCAAATATCAACCTCAAAAATGTATGAAAAGTATGCAAGTGACATGCTCAATAACACCAGTGAGCACATTCAAACCACAAAGTCTTTGCCTCAATTTTGTTTTGTGTGACAGCCTTAACAAGAGACAGGCATTGTGGTGCCTTGAGATGCCTGCCTCAAACAAGTTTGACATGCTGAAGGATTGCTATATTCTTATTCTTTATTTTTGAATCCTTTTTAGATTGAGAGCATTCAGCTTATGATGGACAGTGAGACTGGGCGCTCCAAAGGATACGGATTCATCTCTGTAGGTTCTAAAGCACTCTCAAAGCCTTGTACTTTGTTCTAGTGTTGCTGGATTTCATATTTCACAACCAAAATATTTGTCATGCTTGGAGTTTACAGTACTCATTGTTTGTTCTGTTGTGTGTGTTTTTTTTTTTTTTAGTTTGCAGATGCTGAATGTGCCAAGAAAGCTCTCGATCAGCTAAATGGCTTTGAGCTTGCTGGCCGACCCATGAAGGTGGGTCATGTGACAGAGAGGACGGATGCATCCACAGCCAGCTCATTCCTGGACAATGACGAGCTGGAACGTACTGGAATTGATCTGGGCACCACTGGACGCTTGCAACTCATGGCCCGCCTTGCCGAAGGTAGGGAGAAAAATGTGTGTGTAGTGTGCAAATGCACATACATGACACAAGATCTGACACAAGTAAACAGATTCTAGGTCGAGTCGAGATTTCATAGTTTAGTCTAATTATTTACTTTTAACACACTATGTACAAGAAACATTGGCTTGATAGAGGAAATCTATTCCCATCTATCTATAAAAACCCACATCAGGTTTTAGCAAAGTCATGCTATTTTCCACACGTTGTCCCTGTGGTTTTAACATTCAGGTTTCCCAAAGAAAGGAAGTAAATGTCATTGTGTGTGCACTTGTGTTCAGGCACAGGCTTACAGATACCCCCAGCTGCACAGCAAGCCCTTCAGATGAGTGGATCCATTCCTTTTGGCAACCTTGCAGCCGTAACGGGTCAGTCTGCTCATCCAATCACCTTGCATTACCACCACCACAACAAATTGCACACAGTCAATTTCCTTGAACAATGGGATTCTCTTCTCTGATAGGCTGTTGAAATGGCCCATGACTTTGTATAACTGCCTACCTCTGAAGTAGTTACCCAATAAATAAATAAATATAAAATAAAAATAGAATATAAATATAAATAGATTAGAAATAAATCGCTGTTCCATATCAATGATTTTATGACTACAGTATGTTAGAATGTTGTGGAAGGTGAATTATTTTTGTATAATGACCGCTGTCAATGGTAACAGGTTTTTTGCTTGAGATTCACGTCTCCCTGTCATTCCATGCATAGAGATCAACAATGAAACATAGTTGAAAGTGAAGGGACATCAGCTGCATTCTATAGAATGTTTCAAGTTCAAGCTGCTTTGCAAACTATTTTTTTTATCCGCGAAAGCCATGAAACAATAACAAATTAAATTTAAAAGACGTCCCTGTGTAATATTATCTCGTCGTGTTGGCAAGTATCCATATAATAAGCGGGATAATGTATTGTCCGAAAAGAAAAAGAAAAACAATGTACAAAATAAATGATTTTGCTATCAACGCTAATCTTTTGAGGGATTTCCTATTTGAAGAATGGATTGAAGACACTTTTAATTACTGACAATGGGAGAATCAAAAGTTTGACATAAGTGGAAATTAGAAAGATTGAAGACGAGGTACACAAGGAAAATGAAAACTAAGAAACCTTGGGCACTTAAAACATTTCAAGACACTGAAACACTTTTAGGGACCGTTCAGACTGACACACTTTTTTCACCTCCAGGCGGTCAAATTCAGTTATATGGAACAAACAATGCGACTTGACCGTTGCTATGCACCTCTCGTAGTTACCGTAGTTTCCTGTACATTGGAGGCATCATAGATAAATGGCATAGCTGTTATTTTATGTAAATGTATAAAGTAAAATTGTAGATTAAACGCACATTAAAATGTTGAGTTGTCAAACCTTGTTCAGGTTACGTTAGCCCTTTGGCGTCATTTTAGCTGAATTGTGCCACTGATAGTGCCCATCTAGCTAGTACTCGGAGCCCCGTTAAACCCAAATCATCGTATCAGAAAGCGTACTTTACCTAGCGGCTTGACCATGAACTTCAGTTGCTGCCTGGATTCTGTTAATAGGCCTAATCGCTTTCATTAATTGTAGTCTCTGTAGTCATAAACATTAGTAAGACAACTTGTTTTTGTTTATCAGCATATTTCTATTTGCACTCAAAAATGACAAACATAAAATTAATGTTAGACCTAGCGTTAGTACTTTTGCGGTGAACTACTGCCACCCTCTGGCATTCAACTGTAAATAATCACACATCTGGAACGTGGAGTTCAAATTCAAATAAATCCTCCTAATAAAGTCCATATACAAAAACATACATACAGCAGCAAGTGACAATGTGTCATATTGTAACCACACTCGACTAGAAGGGACTATTTTACTGTAACTTTCCAGTGTAACGGTAGCTTTAATGAGTTATTTTCTGTAGTTCATGCGCGCAGTTCCTAAATATAAAAGTCATAGTTTTTATTTCCATCAAACAGGTCATCTCGTCGGCTGTTATATCATACTTATTGGTGTTTGGTGGATAAAGTTGTTTCAATTCGACCATTGTGAATAGCGAATTACTGCAAAATCTAAAAACTGCGACTGATGACTGCCAACTTTACAATGTTGGGGTTCATCACACAATGAGCATGTCCAATCATCTTAAAAAAAAAAACAACAAAAAAAAACCACCACCCTCCATTCCCATCATAACTGAAATCTTCCATTTCCCCAACCCACACTTTAGATCATTGCATTGCTTTAATGCATGATGTATGAGTTGGCAAATGCATATGCGAAACTATGTGTTCTACCCATGTCTATGTGAAACTCTGGCATTGTTCTACCCATATCTAAATTTATGTGAACTCGATGTGAAACTCTATGTGTACTACTCTTCTCATCGATGCTACTTCACAATCCTTTTTCTGTCACTTCCTCTTGCACAAGTGAAAATGCTCTGTTACATTATGGCCAAGATTTCAAGCAGTTCATGTGCTATTCCCATCATGTTCAGGATAGTAGGGTTTTTTTTTGTTTTTTTTTTCAATTTATGGCGCATATTCAACTTGAACTTTTGTGGTAGCCCTATTATTTGCCTCAAGTACGTCTGGCTAAAAACCACAATGGTTGAATACAACCTGTGGCTCATAGCTAATCACAATGTTCTATCTGGCCAGGGAGTCATTGGGCGGGCTTAGCATTTTTTGAATCCGCTTGTTGGTTGCGATTGGTTGTAGTCATTGTACACAAGGATCTATCATTCATGGTCATACTATACATTTCATATTATAGACCATGCAAGCCCCGCTCAGTTTCGCCCCCTTGAAAAATCGCAGATTCATTTTCATGTTAATGTTCATTAACATTTGGAAAACTCCGGTTTAAAAGCACTTAAATCCTTCATTCAGCCTAACCAGCTAGGTGATGCCTGTGTGACTTTCCGTTCTGAGTAAAAATGTGAACGAAAAATGGAAAAAAAGTCGATGGGTACAAATCTGTGTACGGACTTGTGCTGCCAAGTATAAGTCATTGCGAGCGATAACATTTTTTTATGACCCAACTGTAGTTCACTGAGCCTCCTGAGCCAGTTGAGTACATCACAGTGACTTAATTTCCTACAGTTTCCGCTTAAAATATGTGGAGAACATGTTTTATGTGATCGGGTTTTACTTCCTGAACTGGCGCCATTTTCTGAACTGGTGCTATCTGAACTGCGTGGAATTCTGTGATTGCTTCGTTTTTACAGATTCCCTAGCAATGGAATTTGAAAGCACAAATTGAAAGCGGCATTTGAACATTTAACAACGTTATTAGTTCTTTACCCTTAGGTGGACGAATACCAATTGCCCCTATATATATTGCAACAGCCTAAAAAGTTCAAATGTTTGCCGGGGAGCAGAATTTTGATATGTTTTTGCAGGGCATCAAGCTAGGTGGTAGGTAACTAGCTATCGAGAGCAATCTGTACACTTACAAGTTTTCAATGCCTCGTTTTAAATGTGGGAGTGTCATTATACCATCAACAAAATTGGGCTACTTTACGCCTTTCTGTGGATTAAAACAGAGATTTGGCCACTGACTTCTACCTTGATGCCCCCAGGTTAACCTAATGTTACAGTGCTGTGCTTGGAAGTAAGGTCTGAGTTTGAAATCATGAACATCAACAAGCTTAAATGCTTTCATCCTTTTGGTAGTCTTTTCATCAATGAGATTGCTTTTCTGACCACATTAATCAGATATAGATTTGGGAATTCAGACAAAGGTAGAGCAACCTGGAACATGGCAAGACCTTGTGGCAGAGCAGAGGCTGTTGTTATTGTTTCTAAAAAGAATGGAAGTTCTACTATCCCTTGTCTGCGTCCCTTCGTGTTCCGGAACCGGAAATGTTGTGTGTGTGTTTGTAATGTCATATCCTCGTTCCATCTGTGTTTGATCGTCTTCTATGCGCTGGTGGAATACCTGGTGTAATCTCTCTTCTTCTGATCCTTAGATTTACAAGCCATGTTGATTCAAGCCCCAGAAGGTGAATTTGATTTACCCGTCGAATTGATAATAATTTCAATAGTAAATTTCATATCCATTTGTGTTTTTATTTGCTACTTTTAATGTGAAGGCATGATCCCTTAAGATCTAAATTCAAATTCATCACTGATTGAAATAATATTCAAGTGGTTCATTGATTTTTGTGGTGTGGCATTATTTTAATTTGGTGGTGTTTTTGTTTGTTTTTTTTGCTTGTTTTTTTAAATTATAAATCATTTATAAATGTTCAGATTTAAATATCATTTAATTTCTGAGAGTGATGTAAAGCAACTTATTCCACTTCTCTCCACTGTCTCAAATGCATCATTTTGGACTTAGTTGGGAGTACATTAAGTACATTAAAAGAGCCATTTGACAATTATTAATGCATTGATGGTGAGACACACACGAGTGACATGCCTGACATACTTACCACACGTGTCTTATCTCGCTCTAACTTTTTGACATTCTTTAAAATGGATATTTCCACTGCTATGGCCTAAAGTGTATACAAAGCTATCACATAATAAGTTGTTAATGACAACGGCACTTAAGTGATTAAGCCTTGTTTGAAGTTGCGTCAACTTCGATATGAAGCTGAAACCATTCCACTAATGCTAGTTAGCCACACCTGCCTCTCGTTAACTTAAAATGGCTGGAAGCAGTTGCACCATCAGCTTGTTCACAAGCTCAACACAAGACCTAAATAGGTGATTTATTTAGGAATACCTGATGTACTGTCGTAAAATTAAGGCAGAACTAAAATAATTATGAGAAAGAAACTTCAGTTATTTTACACAAAATCCAACAGATGACGTATGGGTATTGAATATCCCTCTTTTTTATAGTAGTAGGCCTGCTGGCAATTTAGAAAGATGTTTCAAATAATATTTTGAATCATAATGTCTGACCATCGCTTGTTGGAACAAATTGCCAGTCTTTTTGTTTACCAGTCTTTTTGCCATGCTGGGAATGTTGGCACAGGTGTAGTGAGCAAATTGCTTTTTAGCTTTATAATTGCGATTTTGGCGATTCACAAGTAGACTTAGACAAGTAGACAGTATTCACAAAAATAGCAATTTGTGTTGTAACTGATTTAAGAACTGATAGTCTTTGTAATTTTTGGAGATTGACATTGCACTCTCCCTTCGCACTTCTCTGTGAAAGGGCACTTTCCGCAATGTAAGATGTGCCATACAAATGAACAGTAGATGACAATTTACCCACACAAAGCTCACAAATAGACTATCCTGATATTTTACATGTTTATTTAGGCCTACAGTAGCATATATCTAATCTTTGTATAAGCAAAATGTAGTTTCGAAGTACATAGCCAGGCTAATCACCATGCCCATATAAGTCAAAAGCAAAATTGTTACAGTGGAACAAACATTGTGGTAAACTCAAGCCAAGCAGTACAATGATAATCACGTGTAGCTATCTTGTAGGACGATTGATGGAAGAAAGGCCAGTTAGACAAACTATGCAGAGCCCTATAAGTTCTCTTCATAGGTTGCCGCTCTGACTTTTTCATAATGGCATACTACTACACATGGCTCCCTTAAGACCTTACTGTGAGAGAAAATAATTCAGACCAGCCTTGTGTCCATTTTCAGATTTTTCCTTTTACTGAATGTGTTAAACTGATTGTAACAGATTTAACAAGATCTTTTAAAGTGCCGTCTAAAGGAACTAGATTTATTGTGCTCTCAATGTGTCAGAATCACTGTCCATGGTGTGTGTGTGTGTTGTGTGTGTGCCTGAATTTGTAAGTGCTCATTTGGAGTAAAGTTTGTCCTGCATTTGTACTGCTTGTTGTAGCGGCAGCAGCTCCAGCTATGAATTTGCCCAGTATGAACCAGGCCATGAACTTGCCCACCCAGCCGCTGGCCACGCATTGCCTGCAGCTCTCCAACATGTTCAGCCCTCAGGCGTGAGTAAAACTTTTCTCTTTACTGCTCTTTTAGAACCTATTTACTGAAAATAGCCCAATGATGATGATTAAATGTGTGTTTTTTTTTTAACTTGTGCCATCACTAAGTGCTGCTCAATCATGGGTTATTTGTAATTACAACTCTTTAGTCAGACTACCTGACATGATTATTCAGTGATTGTGATAACCTTACCAATTTAGCTTAATATAACTTAAATAAGCTTAAAATAAAATGAAAAAGAAATTGATGAACTATCAATCTCGTCACTCACCTACCTGGAATAAAAATCCTCTTTATGGCTGGCATCCCCTAGCCTGACATAGCCCGCCCATAATACACTGTAAAAAACGATTTGTAATGGTTACTTGAAAAATGTGTGGAAACTCGTTGCCTCAAATGAGTTGAGTAACTATAACTTATCTTTTTAGATGTAAAGGGCTTTTAACTTGAAAAAGATAAGTTATAGTGACTTAACTCATTTGAGTCAACGAGTTTCCACACATTTTTCAAGTGACCATTACAAATCGTTTTTTACAGTGTACGAATGTTCATCCGTATCCATGGTCTGGGGATGGTCTTCTGGTGCGTGTTTACATTGGTAGAGAGACTACCGGCCAATAAGCGAAGCTGATTAGACGAGCTGCCCCCCACCCCGCCCTATAATCGTGTCAGGTTAAAGAACATCCAGACCATGAATACGGATGAACAGCAGTATTATGGTCGGGCTATGTCAGGCTAGGCATCCCCTGCCCATTTTATTTATTTTTTTTTTGCAGAAAACTGAGAGCTCCGGTTTTAATTTTCCATGTGGATTGACATTTTTGATGTAGTTTTTGTTTAAAATGGTTATCTCTCCATAGTGAAAATGAAGCTGGCTGGGACACGGAGATCCAGGATGATGTCATTGAAGAGTGTAACAAACACGGAGGAATAGTCCACATATATGTGGACAAAAACTCAGCTCAGGTCAGTAATTAGGGGAAAAAGCATTATATCTCAGTAAAGCTTTCACATGACGAAACCAAATTTGGTACATTGATTATTGGGTCCAGAGTATGGCACCACAGTGTGATGAGCTTTGACCTCTGAGGGGCGCTATTTCCCACCATATTGAATTTTATTGAAAGTGGAAGATCCCATAATCCATTATAAAGACCGCGGTAGTTAAATTGATCAGATGGTGAACATGTGACGTATGGGCCGGGTACGGACATCTCCGTAGTTGAACAAGAAAGCAATAATCGTCACTTTCAAATCCTCAAAACTCATCACTTTTAATCTGCAAAATTCAGTCAAAATCACTTTCTCCAAAGTTATTCATGAAAGCATCACATTCCTTGCAGCTTCCAAGTCCATGTGCCACCATCTTGTCATTATTCCATTATCGCTATCTTGCCCTTATTGTTTAAAAGCTTTTTTCTGGTGGCAATTGTCACCACCTTGACTAACTTTGGGAAACCCATCACAGCCTCTGTTAAATTTGAGAGAGAGAGAGAAAAAAAAAAATTAACCTGTTTCTAATGGTTGTCAGATCACATTTTTATTCACTCCATTCTTATGAGTTTAATATAGCTTGGAACTGAATGAGGAAGTACCGGTATGCTAAACGTCTCCTGGGTCTTTTGAACATCCTACTTTGAAATTTTAATTTGTCAGTCATCTCACCGCCTTTTCATCATTCTTCCCTCTCTGTAGGGTAATGTGTATGTCAAGTGTCCAACTATACCTACTGCCATGGCAGCAGTCAATGCCCTCCATGGACGCTGGTTTGCAGGTTAGTCGTTACTTTCAATGGCTTATTTTTCCTCTTTTACTGTATGTTGTGTGTGTGTGTGTGTGTGTGTGCGCATATACGCTGAAGGCTAAAGTTGTTTGTGTGTGTGTGTGTGGTACCCTCCACAGGTAAAATGATCACTGCTGCCTATGTGCCTCTGCCCACATATCACAACTTATTCCCGGACTCAGTGACAGCCACACAGCTGCTGTTGCCCTCACGTCGATGATGCCCAGCTTGTTTTCTCTGATTTATGCCACTTTATGGCCACATGTACATAATTTCCCCCTTAGAGGGGCTCATTTTATGGCCCCCGCAGCCTTTCAAAAGTATGGCCCAGCCCACCCCATCCACAAACATACACTGGGACTGACAGTGTAGTATTCTTGAGAATCTGGGAACACTTTTGCCAAAGGTATGGCTGTGACAAACTGGTTCTATGAAGTTAATTTAGCCTGATAACCAGAGTGAGGATGGTTCTTGAGGGAGGGGGATCATTTTGAAGGCTGCAGCAGTTCTTTATGAAAAGCAGGGCTTTCTGGTCTGTTTTGCAGTTTCTTTCTCTCCTATTTCCAGTTTTACAAATTAAAAACCTCTCCATTTTGCCACGCCAGGACAAAAATGGGCATTTGGCCTCAAGCTGTCTGGTGTTCAGTCTGTACATAGACACATCCTGTTAGTCTCCATAGATTTTTGCAACTCTGCTTTTTGTTTGTTGCTGTTGACAGTTTAAAAAAAAAAAAAAAATAGTAAGAATAAACAGAATGAAGGTGGATTATCAGTGTCCACATTTGTAACTTTTTGTAATCAAGAATTGTGTTTTTTTTCTAAAGGATGTCTTGATTAAAGTTGCTTAAAACCACTGTTTATATGTTGTGCACGGGTGGTTTGTCAGACTTTGTCATAACTTTGAGTTATTTTTGCAGTCGTGATAGTTCTTGTAAACACACACACACAGCTTCAATTATTATAAGTAGGTGCAGGAATGAGTTCCTTATTATGAATTAATTAGTGTTTGTTGTGGTAACAATGATGTCACATTTTTTTCTCTTCTTTTTTTCCCCTAATCTGCCATAACCACCCCTTTTATTATTAATTCAACCATAATTTTGTGTACTACTACTACCGTATATAATACTAACATATTTTATTTCTCTTTCTCTAGCTTTATTATTTTATCCTTACACGATGACTTAGTGGCTGTTATGGTCCTGAAAAAGTCCCAAAAATGAGAAATCCCTTCTCACCACAATTAGCTTGGGAAAAGCCTAGAGCCCTCTAAGAACAAGCAAGTACCAGTTCATCCGTGGTCAGTTTATCTGTGGGTACAGTATTATTGAATTTAAGCTTACTGGAGATGAGAGTACATTAAGAGTTTATTTAGTTGGCAAACATTTCTTGGTCCTTGATTTTGTAAGAGCCACATTTTCTTTCGTAGTCTATTTTGGAAGAGCTTCAATTTCTTGGTTATGATTTGTTTATATAATATGAATTCATGAGCTTTCTTTTCAGAGCAATGAAATATGGTCCAGGAGTCACTCCACAACTGTTTTAAAGTGGCTACATGATATATCCTTCCAAGAAATCTAGAAGTTCAAGGATAAGTCTGTTTGTTATTGCATACAAATTTATACAAAGGCATGTCTGGTCTGTTTTCTTTTCACAACAACAGAGGCTTACATATTGCTTCCTCTAGGGGCTTTAGTGGCTGGGAACTGCTGCAGAATACAGTGCTGTATGTCCTTGGTTTTTTCCACCTTGATTTGAAAGATAGCTAAGAAAATGATAAGAAACCACTTCATAATAAAGAATAAATTCATAATAATTTCTAAAGAAAACAATAGCTCACCAAACAAAAAGTAGGAATGGAGTAACCCACTAGATTCCAATAACTCTCAGCCTCAAGATAAAAAGAGTAGACAGCAGCCAGGAGAGGTAAACAATCATTGAATCATGTAGAATAAAGAATCATAAATCTCTTTTCTCTTCCAGAATTTGGCAGTGAACATATTTTGTAGCATTTGTTTTATACCATATTTGTTGCATATCCAATCCCTTCATGTATTCTTAACCCATAAATGACCAACGACATAAAAATGTACCTCATTTTTGTCTCTGTAAGGTGTGTGTTGACTGTGTGTATAATGTCTAACATGCTTCAAAGACCAACAGTATATTCGGAATATCAATTCGTTTTTTTTTTGCCATCATTCTTCAGAGTAATCGGCTCAACCATTTCTATTTCAGTGGTGTAAAGGAAATTTTTACAACACTATAATCATTAATGCGTTACCATTCTCCCTCTACTGGCAGAGACGATACTTAAAATTATAAATGACTCATACCATGCCTCATGTTAGGACACTTCCCAAACCCTTTCAAGACATCTGTTTTATATACATACATAGCACGTAGCACAGAATTGGCCTGTGTGAAAGCAGCACTGTTGACCAAGGCATCTTACCACAGTTTGATAGAGAAGCCCTCTTTGATCGTAACAGTATTTACAAGCTCACACCATGAAGTCTGATGATTGTATTCCAAAAAGTAAACTTGATCCTTGCCACATATTAAAACCTGGATGGATGTGTAATAATTTCCTTTGTTTAAACTCCAATGAAAATGTTAGGCCCTAACAGCTGAATGACCTGATTTCACCTCAACATCAAAACTTATTTGGCAGCCTTTCACTCTCATTTGACCCAAGAGTTCAAATCTCTGGGTTATCTGACCTCTTCATAGGTTTGTTTTGTTATGAGGGTCTCCTCTTTTAGCTTACAAAAAAAGAGGTTAAAATTGATAAAAGTTTACTGGATATCCCTGCTTAAAACGTCTCCCTGCCCACAACCTGCAGAGGGAGCTCCCTGTGCTTGTGGTGGCCTGGATTCAGTCAAGTTTTACACATTTTGGAAAGAATATATCAACAGCAGTACATGATCTGAAATAGGGAAACTGCATTTTTTTCAGTCTTTTAATATTGCACTGTTCTTTAGTACAGTAACCTTCTGATTGTTATTTACTGGATACGATTTGAAATTCCAGTGCCAGCCTGTCGTATTGTTCTGTCAATCCACCATCTGGTTTCCCACTTTTCGTGAAATACAGCAGATCACTTAATATAAAAGTGCTTGCATCTATTTCTAGTCTTTTTCCTGGCTTGTCTCTCTTGCTCAGAGTTGAACAGTAGAGAACTGGTTGAAGGTAATCCATTTGGATGTCTGTAAATATAATCTCCATGGTAATCTATAGTATTTATTTCTTCTCAATATATTTCTTTTTTCCAAAATGCTCTGAAAAGTTTAAGAAAACATTCAGATTTTCTTTTTTTACTTTGACAAAAACGATTAAAAGCATTTTTTTTTTTTTTTAGAACGCTACAATATTCCAACCAAAACACAGAATGTAATTTAGAACATTCATTCTAAGATACAGAAAATAATTCAAAAACATTTCAAGAATCAAGCAGGAAAAAGGGTCTCAACAAGAAAAATCTGCACATGCACAAAATAACCGAAATAATTAAAAACTTGACAAAGTTAATAAAATATTTGAGATTTTGATTACATAATCATAAATCAACCTGAACAATACTATATGACATTAATTTAACTAAAAAGCATACTGGGCTAGACATTTCTTCCAGAGGACATTTGAACCCAGTTTCATTTTAGTCCAGGTCAGGATTATTCCATTGCCAGTAGATCAACTCAAGTCAATAAAGAATTATTTCTCTATACCTGCCAAACACAGTATTTGTAGCATTCACTGACATTTTTAACGCTGATCATTAGTTCTTTAAATTGTTTCAGGATTACTGTGATACCGCATATTATCTGAGTATTTTTTATTAATTTATTTTCTAACTGCATTGAGTCATTAAGCCTTCCAACACTTGAGTAATATTTGTATCTAATCAATATTTTGAATGCACACAGGTTTGTACACAGGCTTTACAAGTTTTCCTTAAATTAGTCATGGTTTTTTAATGCAAAATAGCCTATGATTTTCTTTTTTCCTTCTGTCAAGAATCAGTTAAACACTATTATCACTATAAACAAACATTTATAAAGTATAAGCTTATACAAGAACATAAATTTGCATAAGTTCTAACATAATTTCTTTAAGATAAAAGTTCTTTAAGATATACAGCAAAGGCAGTTGGATCTCCACTGTTTTCTCTTACTAGTTTTTTGTAGCTTGGAGTTTGAAGATGTGAGTTTGCATTCATTTGGGGGAAGGTTGTCAATGAGCTCGTAGAGTGTAAAGATGCTGAAGGAAATCTCATCGTAAGCCGTCCTTGTGCCATTCTCAAACAGACAGGCAAAGGCTGTAACGGGGGGCGCTCCAGGAGAAGGGAACTCCAGGTAGGCCAAGTCTGAGTAGGCACTCGGTCCCTCATAAATAACCCAAGGCCCAGACCAGCTGTCTGGATCGCGCGGGAAGAGGCTCAGATACACCCCCAAATCCCTGCGTGCATTAGGCCAGGTGGGGTGGGAATACACCACCCAAGTGGGAGTAAGGAAATTCTGTCTGTGATTTGAGACTGAAGTAGCGGATGACTTCGAGGAAGTCTGAAGTGACGTCCAGTGTCGCAGATGAGAGTTCTTGGGCTGCTCCAGAAACTCCAGAGGGGCTGGAAAGCCCAGGGTGCTGCCATGGCAACCATTGCGTGGCTCCACCAGTTTCTGCACCAGCTGGCCATCCTGAAACACAGCACCATCATCCAAGCTGAGGGACTGCACCCGGCATCCAAGTGGACTCCTAGCGTTGCAGTACAAGATGTTGGAGCCGTCCTCCTCATCAACAGACACCATCTGGCACTCTACACTCTCAGGCCCTGGGACTGCTTCTCCAAACCGCCATACACGCCCATGCGTGTCACTGTGGAAGCAGAAAGAGTGGGGGGTGGTCAGACACACCCTGCCAAGGCACTCTTTACAATCGATGTGGTACGCATATGCGGGGACCAGCAGACGACCTGACTTCAACTGGATTCCATGGCCGGGACCCAGTGCAAAGGTGGCCCACTCTAAACGAAGGAGAGAACTAGAATCAGTACAGATTATAGATAGTTGTACTTGGGTGTATGATTCAAAATAACACTTTTGGCCAAAGAGCGCAAACTGAGGTGTAGGAATGGTAATTTAATGGTTTGAATGCTGTTTAGAGGCAGGTAAAACTACATGGTGAAAATCCTAAAGGAATTATCCGGAGCAAATCAACCCATAGCCCTGCTTTTTCACCCATTATAATTGCCCAGGGGTGAAGAGGCAAATAATTCTAACTTGCACAAATCAACAAGAAAATCTCAGGGTTTGTACTTGACATGAAAGCCAATTTTTTTGGTATTGCAAGTTTTCTTTAGTAACAAGTTAAATATGCAAATGAAGCATTATCCAAAAATACAGATGACCCGATCTATATTCTAATAATTTAGAGCAGATTTCTGGGCTGTCCTCCAGGATGGCACATCCATACGTGCCATAGCACGGAGAGTCATTGTCTCACAAAACTGGATAATTTCTTTGAGGTTGATGAATTTCTTCAATGCGTTAAGCAGTAGTGAAGAGTTCCCACTGGGAATTGTCATACCTCAAGAAACATCACTTCTGCCAAAACACAAAAACTGTAACGTTATATAAAACATCTACAAAATACAGTACTTAAAACTAGGTTATTAGCAAATAGAGCTGCATTAAGGTGTGTACCTTAGTGTGTACAGGACACAGAGGCAGGCAGTAGCCTATCTTGGTAAAGTGGGATTATTCTCAGTCATTTTCATTGTGAGACTAAAGTCAACTCCTTAAAGATTATTTTTTATTCCACTTTTTAGTTGCCAATAATTATGGAGGAGCAGGGCCGTTTCAAGGTACTTAGGGGACCCAAAGCAAACAGGGCATGGGGGCCCTTCACCTCCCTTTAACACCTACATAAACCACATTGATGTAATCTTCAAGCAACTTTGATTAATATAATTATTTGTGTTGAACTTACAATGATCTAACTCTTGTCACATTTTATTGAAAAACATCACCAACTAAACTACTAACATGATTAAACAGTCATTCTTAGGGGCCCCTTTCAGCCTGGTATGACCGTCCTGTTGGCGACGGCCCTGTGGAGGAGCATGCTGTAGCTTACAGTAGTTACCTTTAATAGTGTCTCCTATCACTCTCTTGGTGAGGTCTGTGACAGGACTCCAGGTGTCCCCATGGTCATTACTGGACACATAGCAGAGGCGTGTGACGTTCTTCCCTGTCACTAATTGGTAGGCCTCTGAAGTGTGTCCCAGCACCGCAATGAAGAAAAGGAAGAGGGTTCCTGTGAACTCATCATAGACTGGGCAAGGGTTCATTGACCTATGACCCTGCAGATGAGCCGAGGCCAGCACACGCATGTCATCCCACTAAAGAGGAGCAGGGGTCATGAGATCATGCATACCACAGATGAAGGAGTCAGTTCTAATATAACGCATAAAAGAGATCTTGAGGAACTATTTATCGTCTACAGGGTTTAATGTACTGTACTTCATAATAATTAGTTTGTTTTACTGCTTTACCATTTAGACCAAAATAATGTTCTACTACTGTAAAAGCTCAAATACTGATGATGATGTTACTCAACAGTTCTCACCTCCACATAGTTTCTGAAGAACTTGCCCTTGCGCATTACCAGCAGGTTTGCCTGAGCGTCTGCTGGGCTCAGTCGTTCCTCACAGAAGGCCAGGAAGGTTGCAGAGCTAGGGAGGTAGATCAGGGCAGGCACTCTGTACGTCACTCCATTTGGCTCTTTCCGGAACAGGACGGTACGTGCTGGAAAATACATTTGGGATCCCCTCATCTCTGCAGGGATCAAACGAATATCAATGGATGGAAACGAATACCATTAATTTTCAGCCCTTATAAGAATGCTTGCTGAAATGTATATATCGTTAAAAGATCACAATAGCATATGCCTTTGAATAGTTTAGTACAGATTAGCTTTTGAGTTTGAGAGATACAGTATTCTCTCTTGCCAGTGATGTCAGTACATGAAGTTAGTTGATTACTTACTATTTAAAAGTTGTGCCTGCAGGAAGGATTGCGAAATACTTCTTAAATGCCAAGTCTGGGTTTGACCAGATGTTTCTCAGTCGTCGTGTATGTTTGGTGTCTCTCTGTCAGAGTGATCGATGGTTTCAGAATTAACTCTATTATAAAAATGGGAGTGGAAAAAAAGAACCATGTTTGTGTATTTGTGTGTGTTTGTTTCAGCCAATACTATGGGGTCACTGGGCAGATGGGAAGGACAGTTCCAAAAACACACAACAAAATGTCTCCCAGTCCGATAGCAGTGCTGTCCTAATAGGCCTCTTGGTGTAGGTCGACTGAATAGACAATAAGGCAGCATTGTAACATCCACATCCTCGTGTCATTTGCCTTCCTCTGTCTTTCTTTTGGATAACTGCTATATATTTTCTCTCATATCTCTCTGTTTCCGAAATTTTGCTCACGGCTCTACAGCAATTCTAAAAACAAAATAGCGAATGCAAAAAATAAAAAATAAATGCATAAAATAAAGCCAGAATGCAGACACAACTTCGATATTACACACACCCTGCTACTTCATATTAGCTATAGCCTACACATTTTGTGCTCTTCTCCCATGCTTTGTCCACACCTTCCACAGCAATAAGAAATACGGTACACAAACATTCATCAATCAACTTTCATGCCTGGTGATCTCCTGTTTGTGTTTAATCAGCAGCTCATAGCCTAAACTGAGCACAAACAATCTCTACCTCTGCACAGCATCTAATTGCCAACAGCTCAACAACAAGAGCTTTTATTCTGAAAAGTTATTTCTGCCAACTGCAGTCCAGTTGGTCTTTGTAGGTCACATATTTCAAATACATCACAATCCTGTCATTAACACATTAGTGTATTACTTTAAAAGAGAAGCTCTTAGGGAAGCAATAAAGTTAGTACTTACAGTTTCTCAACAGTGAACAGGGTGGAGGCTTCTGAAAACATTTGTGTCAGCGTATGAATGTGGGTGAGACCGTGTGAACATGTGTGCCTAACTGTGGGTGTGTGTATGTGCCTGTGTGTGTGTGTGTGTGTGAGTGTGTGTGCGTACGGGCATGTGTGTGCCTCTCTATGTGCTTGTGTGTGCATATGGGGCATAGTTTGTCCAGCCCTGCCTTTTCAGAGTCAGGTTGACAGTGTGTGTAGTGACCCATAAATGGGCCAGACTCATCAGAACTATAGCAGCCGATGAATCAGCGATCAGCAGCCATTGTGCACGCACTAATTACTGTGGTAGAACCACTGTGTGTGTGTGTGTGTGGTTTTTGGGGACACAGGGAGAGTTGACAAGTTTAATTTGGAGTGATGAACATGGGCTAGCAACTGCTGGCAAAGCTAGTTTGTTTTCACTGCTGCACAATATGTTTGTTCATATACCACCAATTCTCTCTCTTTTTTACCCCCTGAATTCTGTGTTGATCTTCAGACAATTGTCAATATAGTCATCTTTTAATCAATTTCAATCTGTCTTCTACACAGTCAGTGGTACAATTAGACCGCAAGGGTTATAACCTAGTTGTCCATAGATAATCCTGCCATGGTCTGACAAGCCAGATATCAAAAGACCAGGCTCAATCTAAGGGGTGGAATCAGCTGCTGTTGTCTTTCAAACTGCCTACGCACGCTTATAAGCTAACTACTATGGTACAACTAGGTGACTCTCTGCAAGTATAGTATTATGTAATTGCTCCGACCAAATCTTGGAATAGCCCTATGGCTTGCGTCTGGATGTACGAGTTATGTGCTACCGCTAGTATACTGAGAGCAGAGAGGGAGAGAGTATACTGAGAAGCGGAGCGAGAGGTGCCAATGTTTGTTTAGCTCCAGGTTCTATTTGCGTGGAGGTGGGTCAGGGTGGGGTTGGGGGATCCCCCTTTATGCAGAACAGAGTTGGGTTTGTTCAAAGTAAGAGTGAAACTTTTACGTCATGTATATTCATTACACAAAGGCCTAATAAAATGAATCTCAATTATTTGCGCTATTTTCAAGTGGGTGTGTATATATATGCTGTAGCCAACAATGCTGTTTACACACCATGGACCTACAGTAAAAGTGGCTATTGACACCCAACTGTATAGCAACCTCCCAGGTGCCTGTAGCAAAAAATGCACCTCAGCATAATGCCTATACTACTTGTGGAAACAGCATCAGGTGGAAAGAGGAAGGCCTTAAAGGAGAGTACCGGAGTGAATTCAAACATAGCCCTGTTGAAAGAGCTTGCTAAATGTGCTAGTTAGCGAGTGGAACAAAATAATTTGGTACAGCACAACACGAACGCAGAAGCAAACAGGCACTTTACACTGAATCAATGGGACCCGACTGTTGGAAACCTAACGTAAGATCTGAGGTTACATTGACTCAATGTAAAGTGTTTCGCGTTCGCGTTAGGTCTGTGCTGTTCGAAAATCTTTCATTTAGTGCGAAATATATTGCTGTTAGAAGGCTCGTGCAGCAGGGCTATGCTTAAACTTACTCCGGTATATTGCTTTAAGCTAGGCTGAATCTGCTGCTGAACAGGCTGCAGCGATATAATGCAATTGTAGCCAAATTGTTCAGTCACACAAAGGTTCTTTGATAGTACTGGAAGACATAATTGTATCAACGCAGATGTATTGTCTTGGTACAAAATCAGCATTTTCAGATTTATAGGTGACATGTATAGTCATTTTACAAAATACATACAAAATATACAAAAGAGTCAAAATTCTTAGTTAGAGGAATTGTCCAGAGTGAAACAATCCTTAGCCCTGTTGTTTCACCTTTTCAGTGTTGTCAGTGCTGTGTGAATGAACAAATTTCGTGCCACACAGACCGAGATGGTGAAATGGCAGCTAATACTAACACAAACAGGCAAATCAAAACAATTTTGATATGCCTGTTTCAGTTACCGTTAGCTGCCGTTTCACCATCTCGACCTCTGGTTCTATACGCAGACAAAGTTCCCTACCTTGAGAAGTGGGAGGTGTTTTGTGTGCTCTGGTCATGCATCAGCTGCGCGACATTGTATTTGCAAAGAGCCTCTTCCCTCACTATCAGTCTCTAATGGCAAGTCTCTTGCGGCCTGTTCTTCCCGGGGTCAGGATAAGGATAAAGTCACCTATCGGGCGGCCAAATACACACATCACCAGGGATATCTTTGTGCCGGGGTCTGGTGTATTACGGCATTGCAGTATTGCAGGATCACCCGCTGCACAGTGGCAAGCTCACCCTTTGGGCCCGTGTTGTCTGGGAAGAGGCGCTTCATTGTCTTCACCCTTTTCTGTGCGGCAGATGCTGTGGGGAAAGGCAACTGGTGAGAGGTGGTGGTGCATGTTCCATCTGTGAAGGAAAGCCTTGTGGTGCGTCCAAAAGCCTAGTACCCGTGCTAGGTAGCTCGCATTTGCCGGACGTTACGTCAAACTAGGCTGTCCAAAACTCAAGCGTGCTCCGGAGCACCTGCACTTCGATCGGGGCGATTTGAAGGATACATGCGATGCATGCTTTCTGCTCTACCATATCCCACAATCCTTAGCGCAGCCTCGTTCTCGCTTTGATCAGAGCCGTAAACATGGCGGCAAGTTTCAACTTAACCAAGTGGTTACGAGTTTGTAATCTAATAAAATACACAAACCATGTTCAAGTTTTACTATCGAAAATGTTTATATTGTTATTTGTGTATTTCACGTGGCCTCATTTAACCATTTCACTCGCTATAATACACGCACTAACGTAAGCGACGGTGCTACCTAGTTCGGCTGTCCAAATGTGAGGATCACTGCCTGACGAGCACTCTCCCCATACCGTTGCTATGAAGCACGGTGCTACTAAGCGTCCTGCCTTGAGTTTTGGACACACTGTTGGTCTCAGTGGTGGTGAACTCCAGCCCGTCAGGTTTCTCAAGCGTTCCTGTACATCACTGTGACGGTCGTGAAGCGACTGCACATACAGAAGGAAAACCCTCCATAGACTGGTCTACAGCAGGGGTCTCAAACTCCCGGCCCGGGCCCGGCCCCCGAGTTGGTACCAAAATTAGAATGCAATCCGGCCCTGAAGAGAGGCACTTACATCGCTCCCGACGGGCACACCCATTCTTCTCCGTCGCGCTACTCGCAGAGTTTTAATCGTACCGAAATAACAAGGGCATCTTTGGAATCGGCACAGACAGACCTTTCCAACAGTGCTAGTAGTTAGCTTCGGTGACGAACGCTTCGTGAGATAATTAGCGTTGAATTTGTATCAAAATTATGAGCACCAATACAGTTCTGTGTCCATGTCATACATTATTCTCTGTGTAGGGATTCTTAACTTAACTATGGCAAAATGCATATCATAATAAACAGGAGATCCTGCAGATTACAATGCTGCATTACAGTCGTCTTTTTGATAAACGGGTTCCCGAGTAATCCAATCTTGAAATCATATGAATTTTTTGCATTGTTTTCAACAGTCATCCCAAAATAGATGACTTCTTTTCCATAGTGAAAATTGATTTAGCTCTCTGTTTGTCAGGACTAAGTTTTAACTGTTTGTCAGGACTGACGCTAGAAATGTTGTCTCAAGATCCAAAATAGCAATAGATTGTATTTAATATTCATAACATATAATAATTAAATAATGTCAGCACATAGCCTGGCAAATGCCAAACTAAAATCACAAGTGATATTTAGTCTGGGGACCTACCTATTGCATTTCTCGTAGCGGAAGCATCGTTTACAATTGTCCATAGCCGTTTATTGGGCGCTACGAATGTCTATCATAGCGTCTGTACATACCTCGGAGCCAATACCAGAGCCACCACGTGACGTAAAATGCAATCGAGGGCCATACAAATCCCTTTTTGTTCTGCGATTGGGTACCGAAAACAGGCAAGAAAAAGGAGCATGGGAATTCCCAGGCTTGTCAGCACATATATCGTTCCAGATTCCAGACAATCTCCTATATTTAAAAGTGAAAAGATATTTGTTCTAGTAGGAAATGCATTCCATGATTGTTTTGTGCCGTAATTACAATTGACCGCTGAGGTGGCCCTCGATCCAGTCAGATAATGTTGACCGTAGCGGCCCCCAGCTCATTTGAGTTTGAGACCCCTGGTCTACACACTTACATGGACACATATGTATTCATACATTAGCTTGTACATTCATGTTCATGTAACATTGTTGAGTGATCCTTGAACTGGTACTTTAACAAATGTGATGTTGAAAGAAATACGCAAGACTACTTTATGATGCTGCTGACATTTATTGTACTTAAAGGAATAGGCCACCCCAAAACGAAATTTAGTCTGGCTAAAAACTACTATTGTCCGTCAACCTACATGCGGTGCACACTTTATCTAAGGAGCAAGAGTTTAAGGTCTCTAGGCAGACGATAAGAGTGTCCATCAGGAGGAAAGGTGAAAGGCCGATCCAAAGTGATATGTAGTGTGATGAATTGATACTTGATTTTAAAAGCACTGTTATTATTATTTATTTATTTTCTGTTTGTTTGTGCCGAAAAATTACTATTGTCCATCAACCTACATGCGGTGCACACTCTATCTAAGGAGCAAGAGTTGAAGGTCTCTAGGCAGACGATAAGAGTGTCCATCAGGAGTAAAGGTGAAAGGCCAATCCAAAGTGATATGTAGTGTGATGAATTGATACTTGATTTAATAGTACTGTTTATTTCTAATTATTTCTGTTTATTTCTTTTTTGTTTATTTCTATTCATTTTTATATCTTCTTTTTAAAATTTTATCTCGTTTACCCTTTGTAATTTCCTTTTCTATTTTCTGTAAAGCACATTGAACTGCTCCTATGTATGAAATGCGCTATATAAATAAACTTGCCTTGCCTTGCCTAATGATGCAATGAATTTACAGAAATAATTTCCTAATAACTCCTTTAAAGATGCTTTATTATTGGAGCCATATTATAGGGTTCTCTTTTTCAAGAGGTTAAAATAATGTCTGACCTCAAAACACACATCTCTAAAGTGACATGATCTCTCCACTTCTGTTTTGGTCCCCTTCTCTTGTCTCGTTCATGATGAGCTGCTACGTTCTCATTTCAGAGCTGGCCAAAGAGAACGTAGTAACCATAGCAACATTTGTTTAATTTCTGAATAACAAAATCGAAACAGTTTGAAACAGTGTTGATATTAATAGACAATACAAGTGACTGACACGCGTTTAGCATGTTTTATTAATAGTTTATGTACGATCTTTTTGGAGAAATTTTAGGGGAAGCTGAGGTTCCCTTGCCCTCTTATGATAGCCGCCTCTGCTACAGTCAGACTAGCTACAAATCCAAGCGACTCAGGTCGCTGAGGACGCGTGATTCAGGGCTGTGATTCGTTGGTAGCACGTTGCTAACTTGGTAGAAAATCGTACATCAACACAGAGGTATTTTCTGGGTATAAAACCAATATTGTCCGATGTCGTTAGTATCACTGATACCACGATTTTCAAAATATAAATTCATCCCCAACTTTTTAGTTAGTGGCCAAATTTGAGATTGTTGTCGTTAGCACCGTCACCTTGGAATCTGGAGATAACTTTTGTTCAGAGCAGAGCGGTATAGAAAACTCTCTTTCTATGGCTCTGGGTCAGAGTACCTTGTCTTCACAGAGGTATTTTCTGGGTATAAAACCAATATTTTCCAATGTCGTTAGTATCTCTGATACCTCGATTTTCAAAATATAAATTCATCCTCTACTTTTTAGTTAGTGGTCAAATTTGAGATAGTTGTCATTAGCACCGCCATCTTGGAATCTGGAGATAACTTTTGTTCAGAGCAGAGCGGTATAGAAAACTCTCTTTCTATGGCTCTGGTTCAGAGTACCTCGTCTTCACTCGCATTGGCTGTCGCCGAGTCGCATTGCTCATCTAGCTGGGTTTCACTTTACGTCACTAATGTATTTTTCTAAGCGTTCTTCTGTATTTTCGTAAGCGCGCGAACCTCAACTGATGGGCAACTGGAGCTGGAGCCTCAGTTTTGTGCCATTTCTGGATGTTATAAACGGTCTAACCGAGAGAAGGGAAAGGGTTAATATCGAGTACCTAAGGAAATCGCCCATAGAGTGTGCCAGTGGGCGTTGACCGGTTGCGACCTGGGTAGACCTTGCTCGGGAAGTGAAAATGCTAGGCATTTTCGCCATTGAGAAATTGATTATTACTCACGCTGTCTTAACCACACAACGTGGACTTTCAACTAGCTACGGCAGAACAAAGGGATTGCCTGTGATCATAACAATGGTACGGGTTCATATGGCATCAACCTTGATTTAATAAAAGCGTATTTTAATAACAAGAAATTTTTATAACAAGAAACCACTACACTACCCGTTATCCTGCAGTGTAAAACTGCGCCTTTGATTGGAGGAGATTAGTGTTGCTAGGTAATCTGTTAGTAGCAATGGCGCAGTGACGTAATTTGACGTGGTTCAGACGCGGGAAACTGCCTCTAGGTGCAAATTATGCCATTTCGAGGAGTAATTTCAATCAGGTAAAACATATTTTCCACTTATTTTCAGAATCCACTCGCAGTAACCTGTAGGAAGTAAGTCACAGTGATGTACTCAACTAACGTCAAAAACTTAAGAAATGTTATCGCTTGCAATGACTTATGGGACAGGTAGTTCCTTCACTTGGTGCCACAGATTTGTACCTATCGACTTTTTTCCATTTTTCGTTGACCTTCTTACTCAGAACCAGGGCTCCGAAACGGTTCAAAGAACGAAAACGAAAACCAGAAACGGACGGAATTTTATGAGGAACGGAAACAGAAACGAAAACGAAATGGTCTTCAACTATTCCGGAACAGAAACGTTATTCTAAAATCCCAAAAAACGGTTAATAACGCTTTTTTTTTCATTCCCTAATATAGCCTATAAAATTTCACAAAACACAAAAAAGGCCTACCTTATTTCATTAAAAAAAGAGGCCTACCTACTGCACGTTACTTCCCCGCCCCCTACACCCAGCTGTCAAATTTCCTTTCGCGAGAAACAACCATGCACTGTCTGAGCCCTGTCAAATTTCTACTTCTACGAGGTCAGAATTTGAATGTCAGCATTTTAAAAGTTTGCACGATGAAATTTAGAGTTAATATCTGAAGATCTCCATTCTTCTTAATTCACTCAAGGAAAAAAGTTACACGCCGTCATGGACTGATCTAACCAGGCAACCGGGCTGTGGCTGCAATGATTAACATCTTAAATTAATTGCGAACTATGTGGCCTTAATCCAAATTTCACCATCTTGTAAATCAAACAAGGCTAATATCTTAACGAAAACAATGTATTAGAGACAGCAAGTAAGCTTTGTGAAGTTAAAAGACAACGACAAACTTACAGTGTGTCCAAAAGCCTAGTACCCGTGCTAGGTAGAGAGCTTTTGTCGGACGTTACGTCAAATTACTGTGCGTTCAGACCGCCAGCGATAAATTGCCAAGAGTTGCCGACATCGCTTGAGCACAGCAACCAAAACAGCAAATTTGCCCATGACGTTAGCATTCAAACGTTCGAACCTGCTTCTCTATTGGCATCTCACCAGTAAATCGTCATTCTGATTGGTAATCGCCCAACCGCATCATAGCTCATTAGATAAAGTTAACCGAAGTTTAACTTGATTTTATCGCCCAAGTCACCCAAGTTTCGTCTCCCAAGTCGCCTGCCGCTTTTGTCGCCCAAATCGCCGGTCCCAATACAAAGTCAATTACTTCCGTCGCCCATGTCGCCTGAATCGGTCTCGGTCTGTACGCACAGTTAGACTGTCCAAAACTCAAGCGTGCTCCGAAGCACCTGCACTCCGATCGAGGCGATTTGAAGGATACATGGGATGCATGCTTTCTGCTCTACCATATCCCACAATCCTTAGCGCAGCCTCGTTCTCGCTTTGATCAGAGCAAAAAACATGGCGGCAAGTTTCAACTTAACCGAGTGGTTACGAGTTTGTAATATAATAAAATACACAAACCATGTTCAAGTGTTACCATCGAAAATGTTTATCTTGTTATTTGTGTATTTCACGTGGCCTCATTTAAACATTTCACTTGCTATAATACACGTTAGTAGAATAAGCGCTAACGTTAGCTTGTTAGCTCACACTGTTGGCTTGACAGGTCATACGTCAACACTAACGTACGCGACGGTGCTACCTAGTTCGGCTGTCCAAATGTGAAGATCACATTCTGACAAGCACTCTCCCCATACCGTTGCTACGAAGCACGGTGCTACGAAGCGTCCTGCCTTGACTTTTGGACACACTGATAATATGTGGCCGCATTTACTGCAGGCAAGCAGAAGGAAGAAAGAGGCCGCGGAGAAAGTCCTCTCATTTAAACGACATGAAACACACATAAAAACAAACTAGAAAGTCTCAAAAGTTCAATTACCCATCAGTTCCAAAGCCTCAGTCCCTATCAATAGTCTGGCGACAAGTGATAAGACCCAGCTAAAACTAATCAGCGCAACTAGCAACTAACAAGCAATTCAAACAATGCTAAGCCCGACCAATAACTCCATGTCCAGATTTAACGTTGTGATGGGCTAAACATCACAATGTCTGAATACAACCCAGAGCGTAAACAGCTCAGACACAATCGAGGTCTGAGCTATGGCTTGTCCCTATACGTAGCCTACTTGCTGAACAAATTCAATTTGTTACCGCTCGAGTGCATAGAGTTCTAGGCTAGGAGGAAAGTACAGTACCTGAATATATTTTATTGTGGAAAGAGAATTAAGGTAAAGTGTCTTGTAAAAAATATATTCAGTCTTCCTATACATAAAGTCAACTAAATGGCATTGGAGTGAAAATTGCATTAAAATAGCAATTCACCGCCTCTGAGTAGTAGGCTAGTTTGTTAGCTTACTTGTGACATTTTAGCTAACGAAGCCACTACGGCTTGATAGATGGAGGTCAGAAATATACAAGACGTAGCCTACTTGCTGAACAAATTCATTTTGCTACCACTCGAGTGCATAGAGTTCTAGGCTAGGAGGAAAGTACAGTGAATATATTTTATTGTGGAAAGAGAATTAAGGTAAAGTGTCTTGTAAAATTTATATTCAGTCTTCCTATTCACCTTATGCAGCCCCGCCCCTTTTTGTCTTTTTTTCTTACGCATTTGCCCTCCAATTGTCTCATTCAAATCAACGTAATTTTCATGAAATACCACGATCACAAAACTCCTTATTGTAGCCGTAGAAACACCGTTTTTACTGCTGAAAACATCATTTTTTATCTGGCGACAAACTGTTCTAACTTTATTGATGGATATAGTGAGCACAACTTCATAGTAAGACCACTTATATTAGACTGTTAAAACACCAAATATCACAACGCTAAGTCAATGCGTTGCTAGACCGGATGTTGAATGACAATCGTCATGGCAGCACCCATGTTTACCCGCGGAATAAGGTGAATACATAAAGTCAACTGAATGGCATTTGAGTGAAAATTTCATTAAAAAAGCATTTCACCGCCTCTGAGTAGTAGGCTAGTTTGTTAGCTTACTTGTGACATTTTAGCTAACGAAGCCACTACGGATTGATAGATGAAGGTCAGAAAAATGCTTACAGCTCAGACACAATCGAGGTCTGAGCTATGGCTCGTCCCTAGACGTAGCCTACTTGCTGAACAAATTCAATTTGCTACCGCTCGAGTGCATAGAGTTCTAGGCTAGGAGGAAAGTATAGTACCTGAATATATTTTATTGTGGAAAGAGAATTAAGGTAAAGTGTCTTGTAGAAAATATATTCAGTCTTCCTATACATAAAGTCAACTGAATGGCATTAGAGTGAAAATTGCATTAAAATAGCAATTCACCGCTTCTGAGTAGTAGGCTAGTTTGTTGGCTTACTTGTGACATTTTAGCTAACGAAGCCACTACGGATTGATAGATGAAGGTCAGAAAAATGCTTACGGCAGCTAAATTGAGACGAAAAAGCCTTGTTTTCTTAGAAAATTTTATATTTTCAAATACAGTAGTAAAAGTGTAATTTTTTAACATCAATAATTTGTTCTTTTTACAACAACCTGAATTGTCTGTTTTGCACAGGAGTTTGTGTTCTAAGTGGAAACAGTATGCTACAATGTAGCTGTAACTTAAGTAGCGTAGTAACGTAAGTGATGGAGTGTCAAGATTGTGTGAGACGTTTTGACGTTTCGTCAACAGTAAATATATAAAAAACTTTTCTTTTTCTTATGGTGTACATATTTTTGTATTTTCAAATTACTTGTATTTTAATGAAATACATTTTCCATACCAGTATTTTATAATTTATTTTGATACATTTCATGAACAAGTATTTGTAGTTTGTAACAAAATATTTTTTGATGTATTTGTGCCGTGCCCAGCTCTGCCTCACAAAAGCAGTCACAAAAGAAGTGAGTCCATGAGCCGGAGAGGAACCTCTGGACTTTTCTTGATGCTGTCCACCTCTGTCCATCACACAGAAGATTTTTATCAGAAAGATTAGGTTTTCTTTTTTAAAAAAACTGTTGCAAATCAATCAATAATCCATTATTTTCTGCTACATACCATTCTTTGCCATTCCCACCATCTCTCCTGTACGTAATGAGGCATGGGGCCTGGACAGACACATTGTATGTTTCAGTCATGTGTGAAACGGTCATTAACAGCATCTGAGGATATTCTGGATCATTCTTGATTATGATCTTCAATTCAGGCTCCTGCTGTTCCTCCACCTTCTCTGTACTAACGGGGTTGGCCATCCTATCTGTTGAGAGTTAGTTGTTAGGTTAAAATCAACAAACTATTGTGTGTCTGAACAGTGTCTGTTTGCTTCTGTTTGTCTCATTGGCAGATCTACACATCTTATACTTACCAGGAATGCTATCTAGAGCACCAGTTCAGTGAGAACATCCATTATGTCCTTGGGGATAGGATAAGGCAAGCTTGGCCTGACTGTCTTCTCCGGTACCCAGTCTGGTCCGCTGTAGGTGACCCTTCTCAATTCCTCTGCGGGAATGCTATCTAGAGCACCAGTTCAGTGAGAACATCCATTATGTCCTTGGGGATAGGATAAGGCAAGCTTGGCCTGACTGTCTTCTCCGGTACCCAGTCTGGTCCGCTGTAGGTGACCCGTCTCAATTCCTCTGCAATCAGGAGCTTTTGGAGGTTCTTTTTCTTCCTGATGCAGTCGTCAAGCGGGACATCAAACGCCTCCAATTCGGTAATGAGTTGGGCCTTGTACTTTTTCACCCTCTTCTTAATAATTTCATTACATTCATAGCACCATGTATGTAGCCTGATTGCCATCGCCTTTCAAAGCTCTACGAGACTTTGGTCTGACCAAGAGCCCATATAACATAATTTCTCAAAGTGCATGGTTGACCCGCCTCCCTGAAATGCCTTGGTTTGCTACTGGTTGATGTTAGATAATGCTGTGCCGGAACAAAACCAATCACACCACTATTTCCTCTGACGTATGTGACGCGATGGGAATTGCTTGAACAGGACTGAGAGCCGTTGGAGCTGCCCTGGGGGGCGGGGGCAGTTCCCCAGTTTTGGGGAATTCAGAAGTCCTGCTCTATCAGCAGCTGGCCAGACCAGCGACAGCAACGCCGAAGGTGTTACGTCACTGGGAACGCGTGCCAGGCAACTGTAGCTGGTGGCGGTCCACACCGCACACGGGTCTCGAACCCGCCACCCCGCAAGCTACAAATTCCTGGCGTGGAAGTGGGGCGCTCTAACCAACTGAGCCAAAAGCCCGAGCTCCTAACTCAGCCGTTAGAAGCGGTGATGAGGATTTACACGTACTACCGCCGAGCTAGCCGGCCTCCGTTACACAACCATGTATTACAAGCAACTTACAGTTGACTCCATGTGCTGATGCAGGTTTAGTGTGTGAAAGTCAGAACGGGAGAGGCAGCAGCTTTCGTTCCGTACTATGAGCTCATGTAAAGGTCTGTCTGGGTCCAAGACATGATGTAGCTGGAAAACAGTGTTTTTAATTTAATAAAGTACCTTTTAATTAAAATGACCTCTTTAAAGTTTTATTTTTATGATCTCAAACAATCACAGTACCACTTTAGCCTGGCGAATGCCAAACTAAAATCACAAGTGATATTTAGTCTGGGGACCTACCTATTGCATTTCTCGTAGCGGAAGCATCGTTTACAATTGTCCATAGCCGTTTATTGGGCGCTACGAATGTCTATCATAGCGTCTGTACATACCTCGGAGCCAATACCAGAGCCACCACGTGACGTAAAATGCAATCGAGGGCCGTACAAATCCCTTTTTGTTCTGCGATTGGATACCGAAAGTAAGCGAGAAAAACGGCCATGGTCACCATGCTCCTCTGCAGAGTGAAATGAAATAAGCGCGCAAAGGAGCATGGGAATTCCCAGGCTAGTACCACTTGGTCGTGGTCGTGATGTATGCCAAAGGACCAGCATGACCTCTTGGCCTCAATAGACCCAACACTTGTTATTACTGCACAGTGAGGCCCACACGGCATGCCTGTTGATAACGTGAAACAAAATGGGAGGAAACAATAGACAATTTATGTGCTGCTCGAACAACAAAAGGACATAAATATACCTGTTTTAAGAGGGCCCACATCGAGCATGTCTTCACTCACATCAAGGCTGCTGTCGGGCAGATATTGCTCACCTAAGATACATTTACAGTAAGCTATTAATGTATCAACACAACACTACATATGTAAACTAGATTGAGTATAGGCCTACACATACATACATACATACATACTGTACATACCTATACATTCTAGACTCTAGGCCATACCAGGGCAAACTAAGGCCCGGGGGCCATATGCGGCCCGTTGAGCTATTTAATCCGGCCCGCAGAGCCTTCCTAAAATAAAATAATTTCTCATTTAGGCAAGGTAACTTAGTTTACATTATGGGACGGTTTTAGCAAATTTGTTGTATTCAGGAAACACAAATTCTACCTTTTTAAACCTGCAGGTAAACAACTGGGGCTACTGGTTTGAGACCTGCCAATTTACCGGCATCAACCGGTTTACTGGTAAAACCCAGCCCGTTAGTCAAAATCTAAAAACCAATGCGGCCCTTTGGCCAAAATAATTGCCCACCCCTGCTCTAGGCATTACGTATCACTTTTATCAACTTTTATCACTGTTATGCATGTGCTGATATCAATATAATACATTCTTATAAAATAAGAGTAGGCCTAGCTCTAATAGTTTAGAACTAATTTACTTAATCTCATGATATTTCAAATTAAATTTTAGCCTAGAAATCTAGACGTACCCTAGCGGCGGCAAATTAATTGCCTGTGTTTCAATGATATAGGATGGCCTGCCAGGCTAATAAAATATCAGAGTTTATGACTAATTACTCAAATCTAACAATCTTTTGATCAGTGAGTTCACTGAACAATTGGGGTTTACAATGTGGCTTCAAACATTGCAAAACCTGCTTCCGATGATCAGTCTGTTCTGGGAGTTTGGAGAGGTCTGTAAATTGTGAACCTTTTATAACACAAAAACAGAAATTCACCGTATCAGCAACTCATTCCGCCTTTGCACTCTAGACTTAAACTAGGCAACATTCCTGTGAATTCGAATACATACTCAACACAGCTTGGCCACAACAATTTTATGGTGGTCACTTCTTGGCCAAGAGTCTCTATTACAACAAGCACCCTTCCACCATCCACCACCGAAAAATATCCGGGACTCTGTTATTGGCGTGGGTCGCCAAACAGCGGGGAAAATCATACTCACATAAATACATACTTACATACATACATACTTCAGTCAGAGAAATGTTAATAGGGCTTTGATTTAGTGTTACTCACTGAACTCGGCTGTGAGAAAGCCCGGGATGATTAAAAAAAAAAAAAAAAAAAAAGCTCAGGATGATGAGGTCATCAATAGCCGACTCTCTCTTGTCTCGACCTCCCTGCGTTTGCAGGTGTTGACTTCGCTTCCTGCACCTCCTTGATCGTCAATGTTGAAAACATACCCTTTGTGTTCAGTGTGTGAATACACAACGTAAGTGTTATTTTGTAAAAGTCATGCTACTGAAAATATTGTTTGAACATTACAAGTTTCATAGTATTTTATGTTGAAACTCTCAGAAATGGCTAGTCTCGTATGATAGCTAACAAGCATGTTTGATTGCTAATGTCCTAGTACACCAACGTTAAAGACTTAATTTTCAATAATTCAGTCAAGTAGCATACATGGTGAACTGTGCCGTGTCAATTTACATTATAACTCCAGTACTGGAATATATTTTGTAGGCCTATATTCCTGTATTTCCATGTACTGTAATTACTAGCCTGATCCAGGCCATTTGTTAGACATTGCTGCCACCCAGCGGCCATGTGCTATAATTCAAGAAGAATTTTAATTTCGATTTACCGATAGTAAGTATTATTATCTTCATTGTTTTTCTAGAAACTACATATTGAACACTTTGACCAAATTGAATACAGTAAATAAAGGAACTGCAAGATTTAAGGAAGGCTACTGTTAAATCTGTAACCAGTGAGTTCTCTGACTGGCATCCTAAATCCATCTCACCACTCAGACCCAATTTCCCTGGAGCCTAGACTCCTGCACAGCTCTGGTAAGTTTACCTCTCTCTTTTTTTAAATTACACCTTTATTTACAATATGTGAAATTACAAGAATTCCTGATTGGCTGAACTCTTTCCGGATGAAGAATGATGTCTGAATTTAGAGCCGTTTAAAAATATATATATATATGGGCAATTCCAGCGTTATGGACGTGACATTTTCGTGCATTATTGATGAACAAAAGGCCAGATAACCTCTGCAAACCTAGCAGTATTTCACAATTTTTTTTCATATTCTTCTGCAAACTCCATGGCTGAATACAGGCAAACAGAAAAAAATAATATCATGATTTGCATCATAAGAATATGAGCCTTTCAATTTGCGTTATGGACGTGACGAAAAACGGACAAACTTTTGAGAGAGCGTAGTTTTTGCTGTGAAGTGTGTGAAATTTCTAGAGAAATGTAAATATTACTACATTCATACCAAACAGGACACCTCAGTAAAGACAGAGAAAGACTTAATTTCAAATGTAAATGTAAAAAAAGTTGGTTTTCATTGGGAGACATGGCGTTATGGATGTGACGTTATGGACGTGACGTCTGGAAAAACCCTCCAAAACGATACAAAACAATTGTGAACGGTGGATTTTAACCTGTAACAAGATAAATAGTAATATAACAATGAAAAATAACTGATAGTATTGCAGCTTTGTGTGTGTTATCACCCACTTATGCCCATTATAAGCCCCTCCATAGACTTACATTATAGCTGAATAGGGTAAAAATTTTAACAAACAGATATCCTTTCGAAACTTGCTCAGTTGAATATTTACATCGAGACAATACTTTTTTGTATTGGAAGTTTTCTGAAAGAATTTGTATGTCCATGTAGGTGAGACTTAAAGTTTTAAGGTGAGGTTTACTTTTTCGTGGAATTGCCCATATATATATATATATATATATATATATATATATATATATAATAATTATTATTGTTATTATTATTAAGATTTGTCTAGTTATACAACAACAAAGGCAAACGGGAAACATGACCATGGATAGCTTGCTATTGAACAGAGCACACACAATATGTGCATAAAGACAACCAAATACGCTTCATACAACACAAATACCAGTATGTAAACTGAAAAAGAACATAAAACAGCAGCAAAAAAAATAAAGAAGTAAAAATAGAAATAAGGGTATAAAGTTAAAATAAAAGTAAAAAATAAGTAAAATAAATGCGGAAATATAGAGAAATGATATTTGAAGGGGCTAAGTTTCCTCTATTAGCTCATAGTTTTCAATAAAGTTAAGCATTTTTATGCTATTTTTTTCCTTTTCATGCATGTCAGAGACTTATTGTGAATTCCTTTTTAAATAGACCCAGAAGGAGCTGAGTTTTTATGCATTTACATTTATGAATAAATGCTTTTCCCAGGATAATAATACAATTGACACAAAATTCAATGCTCTTGTCCTCATGTAAGAAACCATACTTGATATTTTTAAGATTCAAAACTGGAGGTGAGGGAATTTTTTGTTCAAACTAGTCAAAACATATTCCAAAAAATTATTTGTATACAGGAGAAGAATAAATGGTCTGTACTCTCTATATCATCAGCACAAAATACACAGTTATTGTGGTCTATTAAGTCTATTTGAGAAGATGATTGTTAACAGATTGTTAACATTAAACCCTCTCTGGTGGAGGTTTAAAATCAGTTATAATTGAATCAAAACAGTACTATATGGTTGTTGATGTAAAACTGGAGCTATACATCTAAAATGCACAAAAAACATCCAAACATTTCTAATGTTCCACCCACACTTAAAGACTGTGCTCCTGATGTTGCATGGGACAAGCGGGGACACGTGAATTAGATAGCCTGCTGTTATTCTCTAATAGGCCTAGGTAAAATATCACCACAACAGTAATGACAACAAACAGTTTGTCTTATATTGTTTAAACTGGATAAATTAGGTAGCATGCAAGAATTACTATGTTTGAAGCAATCACTTGTTGGCCTATGCGCAAACCTCCTTGCTGGATCTTTCAGAGTGGCTCGCTTAGCCCTCTACTAGACCATTCCTTCCGCCATTAATTCACAAAACTGATTTTGGGGTATGCCAGTTAGATCTGAAAATGTTGCAACATTCAAGCCTATTTTTTCTGAAGGCATGTTGTTAATAGGTAGGCTCTGTCTTCTTCCTACCTAGCACTGTGGAACAATAACAATTAGTACACAAGAAATTAGTACACAGAAATGCAAACAATGGCCTAACTTTCCCAAAATATATTCATATTTAATTGAAAATAAAAATCCAGACTCCTCAGGGGCCCTGCCCAACTTGGAGTCCGGGTTCACTATGGTTGTGTGTCCCTGGCAATTAGAGTTGTTGATCATTTGCATTTCCCCCTCTGTGTTTTCTACAGCTGTGTGAGATCTGTCAGAGAGATGTCAGTGTTTAAAGAGAGAACATCTTTTAAGCATGTGTCGAGCACATGTCCAGTAAGGCCTAGTCTATGAATCATACGCATTTTGCTTCCAAGTCTGTGTTGTCTTTATCAACTTTTCAGTTTCTTTGAGCAGACAGCAATGGTAGTTCATATGGTTAATTGTTTTCATATTGCTGGTAGTCAGTGTGCTAAATTAAGTGCTCCAAATTGTGCTTACATTTCAAGTGCATGGATATACATGTGCAGATCCTCTCTAGAAAAAGTCAAGTTAAAAATTCTTGCTACAAAAACTTTAGTAAAAAACCATGGAACTTTCATAGAGATATGATACATAGATTTTTCAACCCTATGCATTGCCTGTAACAAGCCATGGTGTGCTTTTGCATGTGAAAATCGTGAATTTAGAAATTGTCACTAAAACATGGGTGAATTAGAATAAAGCTCATCACAAATTCAGGCAAAAATTTAGTCTTGTTTGCCAAAAAGGGTGTTATTTAGCCAAAAGAACCAGCCTATGTATAAGGTGTTGGTTGGGCTTATTTTTCCTAGATCAAAGTTGAATGTATACTATGTTAACATCAGAGAAAATACCTCATACATTCATTCTATTCCCTTTTAACATAAGGACATTTCCTGAAATCCTGCCAGAATCCAGAATCATTTCAACCCAAATAGTGAAAGAGTGTGAAATCCATAGCTTTATTCTTTGCCAGAAAAATATAAAAAGCAATAACAGACTATATACATTTTAAGTAACATTTTCTCTGTAAAATTAGACTCCCAAGGTAGAAGGACTGATGTTTATATGTCGTAGTGCTGGCAAGTGTCCCAGTCTTCAAAGTAGTCCGTGAGAAAGCAAGAAAAGAATTAATTCCTGCTGCTTTTCCACTTGGCTTGGCAGGAAACTCATGCATGTAACTGTCGAAAACCTTTGGAAATAAAAACAGGAACATTTCCTGGCATAAATGCAGCAAATCAATCAGTAACACATGGTTTCTTTTTTAGGGTTATTAATGATTTGAAGTGATGTTGACACTGGTAACAGGACCACACATGAATTGTGTGACTGATTTCAAAATAATTTCCTCACCTGATAAATCCTGCAGTTCAATGCTGTGCGGATATGGGTTGAACCTTGAATAATATAATAAACATGTATGTAAAACTAAACGTAATGTGATGAAATTAGAAATAAACATAAATCAGTCTTACCTTTCATGTGCCATGATCTGGGTTCTGTGAAGATTACTCTGAAGTTTCTGTCGACAAATGTCATCGTTAGCGTAAACAAGGTTACTAATGTTTATGACATTTAATGTTTTGCTACGTAAGATGAAAATGTAGTCAACAGTGTTCCACTGAATAAAATAAAATATAATTTAGTTCATTAAATTGTTAGGGTGTTACCTATAAGACAAGATAGATGTGGCAGGTAGTATGATGATGCAAGTCAAGACAGGTGTTAAACACAAGCACAAACGCTAGACCTTCTGCATGCCATTATTTACAGACGAGAGGTGCAAAAATTAATTAATGTGTTCACAACATTTCATGCAGGTGTGAGTATTTGTGTAATGACCCATATTTATGTAAATGCTATTGCTTAGTTTGATGCATCAGTGGGTATCTATAATTACACAATTGTTAAATTGTGATTTGTTATTGAAATGGCATAACTGAAAAGACTGACCATGAGAAGACTGAGCATAAATCAAAATCTCTGACTAGCCCATGTTCCATGCATTTTGGAAGTTAAAATGAAGTTAAATTAATATAAGGGTTGCTTATTGTCCACAAACCTTCTGTTTTATGAAGCAGCAAACTGTGATGGGTATAAGTAATCCACAACACGTTGTCATGGCAATAAATCCAAACTTGTATAAGTTGTGTACATCTTTACTTGTCTCATTCCTGGAGTTCTTTCCCAGCTGTCCCAAAACAGGCCCTTCTAAAAAAAGATATTCATTTGTGACTCAATAATAAGTGTGTTTGGGGCTTGCAACTGGGTGATAAGCGGGATAACGGCCTTCGAGGTGTCCTGATATAAGAAAATAATGGACAAGGTGGGGCGAAGAACAGCCCAACACAGCCGAAGGGCTGTTTGCCTACGCCAGTGTTTCTCAAACTTTTTCTGTCATTCCCCACTTTGGAAGGCAGAGAATTTTCACGCCCCACCTGGAAGGCTCGATTTGCGCACAATATCTCCTTGGGATTTTTGTCAATGTTAGAATTTTTAATGTTACTAATTCAAAGCCAAATTTCTCTCGAACCCCTCATCACAGCAACAATTGACCGTCATATGTGCATATCTGACGATAGCTGTGAAGTTGGGGGGCATGGTGTGGCCATTGGTCAATTGCAAAGAGATGTCTCGCGCCCCACCTGTCATGTGTCTGCGCCCCACTAGTGGGGCCCGCCCCACAGTTTGAGAAACACTGGCCTACGCCAACCTCGGCCGTTATCCCTTTGTACAGAGAATATTGGGGGTCATATTCTGTAGTTTGTGTCCCAGTGCTATTTGCAGATAGTGTGTACATACCTGTGCTAGGTGGGCTATAGGCAGGGGCCTGCAAAGACTCCTGATGGGCAAACTCTGTCTCACAGCTCCAGTCCACTGGTGAGTTACTGTGGGTGATGATGTCCAGGTAGAGGGACAGCACCTCCTGTGCCCTAAGCAAGGCTTCTTTGGGTGAGCTGTGGTACACCCTTTCAAATGTCACTGGATCCTCCTAGTTTGTCATAAAAAATGGCAACAAAGTTAATGCTGGTATGCAGCTTCTACATCAACAGGAAATTTTTGATGAAAAAGGATTAGTTGTTAATCATGACAGTCAAAGTCTGCTGGACTTTGCATGAGATATGGAAGGTTTTGATGGCAATAGTGTGCCATATACCCTATGAAATGTATGCATCAAGTCTAATGAGGCAGAATTTGGTGAGAATATCCCATGACACAAGTTGGCATAGGGGCAATTCCATTTCATTTTTATGATTTTCTGTCCACTTCTTCCATCTTTTCTTATTAGAATAAACCCAAAATTTCAGCTTGGTATCTTGTTTTTTTTTCCTGAGATATGGCTCTTAAAACATGGATAGATGCAACCCCTCTCCTCTCTTAATGCAACAACATCCAATCCTGAGAAATTTAACACTAATGGCTCTGGTATACTCCCACATTGTAAAATTGGCATTTTTATGAAAAAAAACTACCATCTCAAATTTGTTATCAATGTGCTCTCCTTCTCATGGACTATATATACACAATGTTCGGAAAACAAACAAAACATAATAAATACATATTGTATTTAGAATGACCATCATTTAAGGACACAAGGGGTTCAAAGGTCATCGTAAATGTGGTTATACCTCTCTCAGTATCCCATCTGTCTTATATTACATTTTTAGCCTTATGTGATCCACTTGGTCATTTAGCCTCTGAATTTAGTCTCTCATTTTTTTCATTTCTGACAACTTTTCTACATGTTCTAAGGGACCATTAATTATTAAAAGTTGGATTTTATACTTTTAGCTTGTTTACAGGATGGCACCGTGAGCCCTTGAACAGAAAAATATTGCTTACAGCCAATAGTGTACTTCCAAGAGGTTCATAAATATCAAACCAACATCTCCCTTCAGCTAGGACAGTATAGGACAGACAATATTTTTTTTCTAACTTCAGACATTTCCTGAGGGGACGTTAAGAGAGATAAGTTGGATCTACTAAGTTTACATCTTCTACAAAGTGACATAATATTGCAAGAAACGAGAAAAGCTGTGTTTGCATTTCCTCTTAACCTTGAAAATTGCCATTTTTATGAGGAAAAAAACACCATTTTGGCCAACTTTGATGGCTCATAGCTTGATAATAAATCAATGTGTTCTCCTACTCCTTTTTTTAGATAGTTGCCAGCTAATTAGCTTGTCAGGGAAAGATAAAGATGCAGGCTGCCCAAGCATTCAAATTCTTACTGAGAGGGTGTTGCGATTAAAGGTGATTGAAAATGGAAAAATATTGTGATTAATGAGATAAGTTTTTTAATTGTAGGACAGCACTATGTAAAATATACAGTACGCAGGAAGAACCAGAGCACACAGAATTGTATTGCTGTATCAATCCAGTTTCATTCCAAGCAGACCCACCTCCTCCTCCTCATTGATGACAGGTGCACACTGCTGGGAGTAGATATTGAGAATTAATGATTTTAGGGCCCGGACATTGCGGCCATTCTCTGAGCTTGAGACATAGTGGAAATGTGTACTGAGAAGTTCAAGGACCCAGGGGAGGGCTGCTTTGACGTAGCATACCTTACTCTGACAGAGACAAGGAAACAAAAAAAGGCAGGGCACAAACAAATAAAACACAAAGTAGATTGTAATAGGAGTCAGGAGACATTAGATCAGTGACTACTGATGTCTTAAATAATATGGATTGTGATTTACTGAGGGCAAAGAGTAAATACAATTTAATTTTAGAATGTAAATGTAGGCAAAAATTCCTGAGAGGCTGCTGGTTATGCTGGTTTTAGTACTGGTGTTGTTACACCTGTAAATTTACAACAGCATCGAACGTGATTCAACCAATCACAATTGAGGACTGGAATTATCCTTTTTAAGTAATAATAACACTGTTGGGTTTTCTTCCACTTACCAGGCCTCCCCTTTCAATGAATGTGTAGGTAATATAGCATCCACTTTGCAGCTGGTTGTTGATCTATATGGGTAAAGGATTTAATTAGGATTCTGGCTCATCTAATTGAGTAATGTTTGTGATGATGATTAGGTGACACATTTCTATTAGACATTTCTCACATCAAGGCATTCCAGTGTGCTCTACAGAGGAAAAATCAACATATAATTGAAGACAGATGTCAGCTAAATAGTAAAAGAAATTAATCACTAAAAAGGAATATAAAAACAACCTTCATTAAAGCCAGACATTTGAAAGGATGGGAATAAATTGATTAATACATTAAAATGATCAGATAAATAGACAAATAAGGAAACCAGGGGGGAGCCTGCATTGCGCAAATTCCGGTCATTGAGGTGGCTATCAATAGCGCTTTAAATCAACAGAGCTACGTGTTGATCCACTGCGGATAATTCCTTTAAAGGCAATGAGAGATTGATATGTCATTGGTTAATTTGGCTTTACACCCATAACACACCCATGATTAGGCATCCAACCGAAGTCCAACCTTTTTTAACTTTGTGCTGACACAAAGTGGTAACACTTTATTTTAGGTTCACATATTAGCCCCTAATACATACATTAATGCCTGTATTAGTGACATGTAAGGCATGTGTAAGGCAACATTGATAATTTGTTAGGTGTGTATTCACAAATTTATTGTACATGACTAATTAGGCCTTTATTCTTGATATAATCTTAATAATGCCCTAATAAGCCTGGATCTCTACTTACCAAAATAGAGCATGTATAACCCACTAGTATACTGCCTGAATAAATCCAGAATAGTGGAAAAACACTTGTAGAATAAGCAAGTATAGCTCAACCTCATTGCTGTAATTCACTGCCCAGGTTGCCGTTTCAAACAACACATAACAACTGGGAGATTGGCTCCCATTCTGAAGTGTAAACTAGTTCCTTAGCTGCAAGCACATTTATCATCAGTAATACCTATGCAGTACTCACTAATCATAGTAGCAACGGTAGCAATTGCACCCGGGACCAGTGTGGAGAGGGGCCCCAAAAATTAAAAGTGTAATAATATAAAGAGTTCTCTCTGTTTCTGAATCAGTGCATGGCAAAGAGAGCCTGAACGATGCAACCTCCCTATTGGCTGTTTTTGGTTGTTTGTAAAAACATTTTTTACAAACATTTAATGTATCAAACATACATTTAATGTATCAATTGTTGCCCTTCGCCCGAACCTTTGCAGGCTCGAGAGAGACCATGTAATTCTTATCAGTTACCCATGTAACCCATAAAGTTTGTTTTCTGCGCTGTGATGGCAAAATATCGCTATCATCACTATCGCTATCAAAATATCACCACCTTGCGTTTTATCACCCGGGAATGTTTGACTCTGCTCTCAGCAACTTACCAGGCTTTTGATATGAACCAAGTGGTCTTTGGTCAGAGAGTGCCGGCACGGTCCAGGAACTTCTCCCATGGCAAGGTGCACACACAACATCATGAAAACGCACAAATCCTTCACCTGAATACAAGATGGAAAGTTGTATTAGCCACAAATTGTCATTGACCAGTTACCTGAGCGACGAAATTTAAGTGTCACTCTTAAGCTTTATTTCATAATAGCCAAGAGACTTTGTTTATCCAGTAAGGAAATGAAGGGTGCTAGAAGCATATTTCACAGGCACACAGACATAAGTAGTCAAATATTTACATACAACATACAAACATACAGAACTACTGGAAGGAAGATTGTGTGCCATTTCTGTAAAGTTTGGTTGAGACATGTTTAAGGTTCCCATATTATGCCCTTTTCACAACAAGTTTTCACAACATGTTTCTGAAGGAGTTTTTTGAACTTTCAGAGTTGGAGTTATTGCCTCTCTTTTACTCCTCCGGTTTAGAACAGGCTGCATCTCATGAAAATTCCTAGATGCAAATCAGCTGCTACTGTTCACACCCAATTCCAGAAATGGGGATGTGCACCCATTAGACCCCAACTAGACACCTACAGCCAACACATTGAGGATTTCACCTTTATGACAAGTCACCCCTAATTAGTCAATTATCCATCTTTCATTTTTTTAGCTGCTATGTGGCTGCCAACTTGTCTCTCTTTATTTTTGCAGTTATGCATTCTCATTGCTCTCAGCTGCTAAGTGGCTGCCAATATTGTAGGTGGATGGGGTCCCACAAATATCCCAATCTGTGACATACATAGTTGGGAAAATTCTAAACGGATAGCTTAAGCACACAGTATTTGAAAAGTTTCTAACAGTGGTAAATTTGCTATTTTAACATTTTTTTTTAGTTTACAGTGTGTAGTGGCAGTAGACCCAAGAAACACATTCAAAAGCCATAAAAAGTGATTTTTTTTTTCATAATCTGGGCCCTTTAAAGTTGTGGTAAAAATGCAGAATGGTGCACTAGTGAAAAAATGTACAGTAGGCTTTTACTTTAACAACTAGACAGAAGAAACAAAAAAAGTATATATGTTGAAGTTGAATGCTGTACATACAGACATGGCAGCATGGTATATTTCCCATAGAGACAATTTAGCAAACTGGGCGAAGGCTGATAAAGCCAGTAGGGAGGTAAACTATGTGAAGGATAATGACGCTGCGTGCAGATATAGAAAAATAGTGCACGTTTGAAATGTGTCACACTTCGATAAGTGCATTATTCTTCTTCTATATCTGCACGCAGTGGAGTTCATTATCCCACTTATACCACTGTTGCCACATTCGCGCTTTGTGGCTTTGCAAACAATATGCAAGTTTTGAAGACTAAGACAAGCTACTTCTTTCTGCCACACTTTGTCTCAATCAGAACCAAGATAGAAGAAGAACTGCTGTTACTAGTTGTAATGTATAACTGCTAAATCGGTTGTTAATTCCATCTACCATCGTTAAGCGCTAAATCCAAAGCTTCTAACTGGGGCTCTTTAAATTCACCGTTTCCCATACTTCCAAAGTGTAAAAGAGTTAAAAACCATTGTAGTGGGGCTGTTTAGCTCTTATAACCATAAGAATTGTGCACAAAATGAAAGAAGCATGAAAATTTCAGGGTTTGTTCTTGATGACATAAGCTTTGATTTAAGATGGGGAGGCCTTCTCAGTTTGACCCCTGGGGTCAGCTAGAGGTCATTGACCTCCGGTACATGATATTTCTATGCCTGGTATTAAAAACAGGTGTACTTTAGGATGGAAATGTGATAGACCTATGTATTTCTGTGTGTATGATCATAAGAAACTAATTTCTGATAAGTTCAACACCCCCAAAGGTCAAGGTCGATTGCAAAAAAAGACCTCATTTCCGTAATCCTAAATACAAATGTCCCTTTCTGTGAGTCTGATCACAAGACACTCATTTCTGATGAGTTCAACACCCCCAGAGGTCAGTGATGGTCACTCAGAGGTCAAAGGTCAAGGTTGATTGAAAGACGAATCAACCACATTTCAGTCATTCTAAATACAAACTTCCCTTTCTGTGAGTCTGATGATAATAAACTCATTTCTGATAACTCCAACACCCCCCAAAGTCAGTAATGCTCAGAGGTCAAAGGTCTAGGTCGCTTTGGGAAAAAAACACACCTCATTTTCAGTAGGGCTGTAACGATATTGTATCGAATCGAGAAATCATGGTACGCAGAGTCACGATACTGTATTGTGATACAAGAAGGCAGTATCGTGATACGCCTTTTCAAAGTTCTGTAATCCTTCAGTCCAGAAAACAACCACATGATATGATGCGATGGTGCTTCCAAGCTTCAAAACAATATCATTATTATTTTTAAACTTTAAAAAATATATCATTAGTCTCTTGCAACCTATTCTAGCCGTAAACGATTATCAGAAAAATATATTTAAAAAATCGTGGGGTGTATCGAACCGTAGGTCAAAAATCGTGATACGAACCGAATCGTGAATTGGGTGTATCGTTACAGCCCTAATTTTCAGTAATTCTAAATACAAATGTGCAACTCTATTGTATTCTATTAGAAATTGCAAGTAAATATGAACATGACAACAAATATATGAATATGAATATGAACATGAAAAGAACAGGCCAGCTCCCTATGCAACATAAATACGTACATAAATAAGTTCAACAGGTTAGACTACATAATGAGCTCTCTAAAAATGATTATAGTACAGTGGAATATGTTGTACAAGCCTTGACCTAGGGGTTGCATCAGTGCTGGCCTTCAGTGTGGGCATATTTTAGTCACTGCTGTCACCAGAACATGTGCACAGTAGGGATGGGGACGAGTAGTGAGTCCGAGGAGTCAAGATTGAGTCCTTGAAGCTTCAGGTCAGAGTCAAGAACGAGTCAGTTTCGATATCCTTGATCAGAGGCCTACAGAATAAGCTAGTTTGGGTTTTTTTTCTGCCCAAATTCTGCCTATTACTCTAATATGCTGCTCTGTTATCAACATGTTAAGCCCACCCAGACTTTGAATCATCGTAGTACATGAAAAGCAAAATGAAGGAGCAATAAATTTTGACTAACGGGCTAGGTATTAACAGTGACCTGGTTGATGCCAGTAAATTGCCAAGTCTCAAAACAGTGGCCCCACTTTCTCTGGGAGACATGTTAACATTCAGGGTTTAAGGGGGGATTTGTATTTCAGGAATACAAAAAAAAAAAAAAAAGATAAATCAGGCCTATATTCTTTGTCACCTTGGCTAAATGAGAAATTATTCTATTTAGGGAAGGCTCCACAGGCCGTATTAAATAGCTCAACAGGCCACATGTGGCCCCCAGGTCTTAGTTTGCCAAGGTCTGGTCTTAAGAAATGAGCAGCATTAGATGCAACAAAGCACGATACAGTAGAAGACTCAGCCATCTCCATCCTAAACAAAAATCATGTGTGTAATGGGTGTGCTAAGTATGTTCCTCCCCATGTATCCAACCCCGACTAAATGCGATGCCACCATCACTCATGCTCTTTCCCTGTGCCTATACCAACCTATACAAATGTGTTTGTCTTTTGTGCATGTCATGTTGTACTTATGTTCATCCCCTGATACAAATGTGTTCTTGTCTTATATGCTTATGTATATGCGTATACTCTATGTTTACTGCATGTAACATCAATGCAGAAAGGAAACTGTGAAAACAAATTTCCCTCAAGGGACAATAAACCAACTAACTAACTAACTAACTAACTGAATGAGTTCGATATGCTCATTAACATATCAATACACATGTACAATACACATGTACTATCACATTTCCATCCAAAGGTAAACCTTTTTTTAATGCAAGCTGAGAATGCCTCCAAGCTGAGAATGCCTCCACTTTAGGCCAAGTTTAAGGTTCAAGGGGGTTTTGTTGTCAGTTAAACCACTTACATGTACAATGTAAAAAGAAAGTACTGTAAGTTTTTCAGGGACCCTGGTGAGATATTTTACCACACCACATTAATGGTATCTTTGCCAGACCACACTTCAGTTATGAACTGTGCGCAAACCAGGCTAAAAGTTAGCAGCTTCAAGAACAAACCTTCGGAAGTTTCATGCTTCAAGAACAGCATCAACACTACTTACCTTCAATTGCTTAATGAAATAATGGAACTGTAAGTTTGCATTTAGAATAAAGTTCTCTTTTTCCCCAATCGACCTTGACCTTTGACATCTGAGCGACCATTGATGGTGGGTGGGTGGGTGATGGGGGGGTGTTGTTGGTCTTATCAGAAATGAGTTTCTTTTGATCAGACTCACAGAAAAGAAACTTTGTATTTAGGATTACTGAAATGTGGTTTATTTGTTTTTCAATCAACCTTGACCTTTGACCTCTAAGTGACCATCATTGACCTCAGGGGGTGTTGGACTCATCAGAAATGAGTTTCTTGTGATCAGACTGACAGAAAGGGAAGTTTGTATTTAGGATTACTGAAATGTGGAGTTTTTTCAATCGACCTTGACCTTTGACCTCTAAGTGACCATTATTGACCTCTGGGAGTGTTGAACTTATCAAAAATGTGTTTCTTATGATCATACACACAGAAATACATAGGTCTATCACATTTACATCCTAAAGTACACCTATATTTAATACCAGGCATAGAAATATCATGTCTCAGAGGTCAATGACCTCTAGCTGACCCCAGGGGTCAAACTGAGAAGGCCTCCACATCTGAAATTAAAGCTTATGTCATCAAGAACAAACCCTGAAATTTTCATGCTTCTTTCATTTTGTGCACAATTCTTATGGTTAACAGCCCCACTATTGCGGTCACAAATTACATTAAATTGTGATCCTGTGTTCATGTGACAATTTATTTAAAAGTCAAAGCGAGTTGAGCAACTTGATATGCAAGTCTTAATATGGATGGAATAGTGGAACTACCTCATAGCCGTGCAGTTAGCCTACCTGAAAAATTATGTTCTAAATAGGGCATCACGATATAGTCTGAGCGAATTAGGGTTGAAGGTGGAAGTAAATATAGCCAAAGCATATTTGGTATCAATGGAACCGCAATTTTACGTAGATTTAGGATATCAGGTGCCTGCAGAGCCAAGATTTTCCGAAAAAAAAAGTCATTGAGCTTTGAATGGACAATTAGTCCAAATGAATGGGATTCGGGTGGATTTTGTACTACTAGTACATTTTGGCCTGAAGCATGAAGGGAGGACTAATTTCACCATATATCCCATACATTTTCTGAAAGCAAACACCCTCAGGATATAACATAGCATGCTATGTTTGACATTGATGTATGCCCCACCCTACTCATTACAATAAATCCTAAAAATTAAGAAATTTGGCATTTGAAAAATGACATTTTGGCCAGTGGCAAGCAGGGGAAACATATTAGACCCTATAAACTATATATTTTCTGAAAGCTTATATATCTAGGGACTTCAGCCTAATATTTACCCCCTTAATATTTTTAAATTTTTCCCTAAAAATAGGTATAAACTTTAAAATATTAAGGGGGTAAGATGTGAAAGATTTCTTTGCTGAAGTCCTGGGCATATAAGCTTTAGAAAATATATAGTTTATAGGGTCTAATATGTTTCCCCTGTTTTTTCATTGGTCAAAAATGTCATTTTTCAAATGCCAAATTTAATTTTTAGGATTTATTGTAATGAGTAGGTGGGCATACATCAATGTCAAACATAGCATGCTATGTTATATCCTGAGGGTGTTTAGCTTTCAGAAATGTATGGGATATATGGTGAAATTAG
>JAODXP020000018.1:8334907-8427407 GCA_027497455.2 Sardinella longiceps
TGTTTTAGTGGATTTTTTTGCAAATCATTTCAGTAAATGTAATTGCAACAAATTTAGATGACTGGAGGCATAATTGCATGACTGACAGTTGGAATGGTTGAATAGTTAATTAGTTGAGAAGTTTGAACCATATGACAGTTAAGTTGACTAGCATAAATTATAATATATGTTAACATTCTAACTATGCTAACTAACATGTTAATTATGTTACCATGATGACCACAAATTAGCTGAGTTGAATAGCATCAATTAACAAAAATGTTGATTAATATGCTAACTACGCTAGCTAGAATGTTAATAATGCCAGCATGATGATCAGATGACTTAGCTGAGTTGAATAGCATGAAAAAATAAAAATGCTAATTAGCAAGCTAACCATCTAGCTAGCTAGCATGCTAGTAATGCTAACATGATGATCAGAAGACATAGCTGAGTTGATAAGCATCAAAAAACAAAAATGCTAATTAGCATGCTAGCCATCATGATAATAATGCTAGCATGATGATCACAAGACTTAGCTGAGTTGAACAGCATCAAAAAACAAAAATGCTAATTAGCATGCTAGCTAAGCTAACATGATAATAATGCTAGCATGATGATCAGAAGACTTAGCTGAGTTGAATAACATCAAAAACCAAAAATGATAATTAGCATGCTAACTATGCTAACTAGCATGCTAACTTGCCATCCCGCCACTGAGGACTTTTATTTTGATATAGTTGTGGCCAGAGGAAACAGTTGACAGGAGTCATAGTTGATTACAGTTCACAGTTGGAATGGTTGAACAGTTGAATAGTAAAATCATTTTCTATCAAATTAGTATGATGAGGACTTTTAATTTGAAACAGTTGCGGACAGGAACCGGCTGGGAGGACGCATAGTTGATGACATCCGGAAGTTGAACTAAATCTGTAGTCTTATGTGAGAGGATTGTAGTCTGTGGAAGTGGTTGCTAAGTTGTTGTTAGGTACCTAAGATGATTGATAGGCTGTTGCTAGGGTAGGTGAAGTGGTTGCTAGGGTGGTTGCTAGGTAAATCAAGTCAGTTGCCATGGTGGTTGCTAAGTTTCAAGTGTGGAAGTGGTTGCTATGTGGTTGCTAGGCAGTTGCTAGGATATTTGAAGTGGTTGCTATACAGTTGCTAGGCTGCTAATGTTAAGGCTATGGGAAATTTTAAAAAAATTAAAATCGTCATAGTTTCAAAAGTATAAAAGTTACAAAGTAAAAAAGACATAGCAATAAACTATGAAGTATGATCTATATGATGAAGGTTGAATGAGGTTTCTACGTGAAATGGTTGATGCCAAATTAGGTGCGTGGAAGAAAAATAATAATAAGAAGATTAGAAGAACAATAGAGTGCATTTTCAATGCACTCTAATAAATCACAAAAGTGTGTAGGTAGCCAGTGGCGGTCCGCACCACACACGGGTCTCAAACCCGCCAACCCGCAAGCTACAAACTCCCGGCGTGGGAGTGGGACACTCTAACCAACTGAGCTAAAAGGCCGAGCTTCTAACTCAGCCGTTAGAAGCGCCCATGGAATTGGGTGATGACGATTTACACATACTACCACCGAGCTAGCCGACCTCCGTTACACTCACCTTCCAAATCCTCACTCCCATCCGGGTCACCGCACCAATATAGCCGGTGGCGATCCGCACCGCACACGGGTCTCGAATTCTCCACCCCGCAAGATACAAACTCTCGGCGTGGGAGTGGGACGCTATAACCAACTGAGCTAAAAGCCCGAGCTTCTAACTCAGCCGTTAGAAGTGCCCATGGAATTGGGTGATGAGGATTTACACATACTACCGCCGAGCTAGCTGGCCTCCATTACATGTATACTAAACTTCTGCATCTTGGACTTCTTATTGAGCTACATTCGAGCTTGAAAGTAGTGTTTGTTTAAAGTAGCCAACGTGATGTCAAGCCTTGTTTTCGGATTAGTCTGAGCGAATTAGGGTTGAAGGTGGAAGTAAATATAGCCAAAGCATATTTGGTATCAATGGAACCGCAATTTTACGTAGATTTAGGATATCAGGTGCCTGCAGAGCCAAGATTTTCCGAAAAAAAAGTCATTGAGCTTTGAATGGACAATTAGTCCAAATGAATGGGATTCGGGTGGATTTTGTACTACTAGTACATTTTGGCCTGAAGCATGAAGGGAGGACTAATTTCACCATATATCCCATACATTTTCTGAAAGCAAACACCCTCAGGATATAACATAGCATGCTATGTTTGACATTGATGTATGCCCCACCCTACTCATTACAATAAATCCTAAAAATTAAGAAATTTGGCATTTGAAAAATGACATTTTGGCCAGTGGCAAGCAGGGGAAACATATTAGACCCTATAAACTATATATTTTCTGAAAGCTTATATGCCCAGGACTTCAGCAAAGAAATCTTTTCCACATCTTACCCCCCTTAATATTTTAAAGCTTATGCCTATTTTGGGGGAAAATTTAAAAATATGTGCATTTCTTGGACAAAAGTGCTTATGGAATGTATTAGAAAATTAATAAACCTTGACAAGTAATACTTTTCTTGAAAGCAGGGGGCTTCAGGATCTCAGTAAACATACATTTAGACAGGTTCCACCCCCCTCCTCCCCTTGATACCCATTTATAGATCAGCTGGTATTGGCGATTTTGGTGTATAGCCAATGCATTTGGAACTGAGGCATTGAGAGAAAGCTAATCTACCCCTTATGCCATACATTTTCTGAAAGCTTACACCCACAGGGTGTCATATAAAGTGAATTGAGACAGATCCCACCCTCTTCATCTCTTCACTATCCATGTACAGTATATGGGTGCATTTGGGGCTAATATGATTAGTTTATAGCTCATTAGCATATTTAAATAATTTTTCAGGAAAACTTGTAATACAAAAAATGCTACTTTTCATAGGTACTTTCATTGTATAAAGTTTTATTTTGACTAAAAGAAAAAAATAACACTATTCAGACCTGTAGGCCTATAATAATCATTATACATGGCCTATTCAAAGCCCTATATTTTTTTACCGGTACAAATTGGTGCTGCAGGCACCTCAAATTCTTAATCTACAGAAAATTCCGCTTCAAATGATACAAAATATGCTTTGGCTATATTTACTTCCACCTTGGACCCTTTTTGGGGCTAATTCGCTCAGACTAATAGTAAATTTGACCAAGCAGTGGTATAACGGGTGCTAATTAGTGAATCAGTCCAGTCCAGAGTATGACAGATGTATGTGTATGTATAAAGGCACTCAGATGAAGGCATAGTATAAAGGGTCAGTTTGCCGAACAGACCCAGGCTGCGTCCCATTTCAGGGGCTGGATGCTTCCAAGTATGAGATCTACTAAGAACTGTTCTTCTGGAGCTGCATAGAACAGTGCTTCTCTGACCAACCGTTTAGGAAACAGGAAGGTCTCCACTTTAAGGGATCGCTTAGCAACAATGAACGCTAGCTTTCAAAGTTATGTTGACATTCAGTCGCATCAAGGTTTAGCATGAGAAACTCCTGTATGCCTAACGTGCCATCGAAGTTGATACAAGTTAAACACAAGTTTTTTACAACCCCGTTAAAATATTTTGCCATGAGATAACAACCAATACTTGCATTTTATTGTATATTCATTTATGTTACGCTTGTATTTTTCCATTCATTTATGTTACGCTTGTATTTTTCCATTCATTTATGTTACGCTTGTATTTTACCCGCGATTTGTTTATCTGAAACGAACATTCTATGGAGCTCCGCTATGGAATCTTTGGTCTCAAACGTCAGCAGCGCTAACGGATTTTGGGTTGGGAAGTACACGAAGGATACACGAAAGATCCTTTGCTGCCGGGGAAAAGAAGGGTGAGTTTGTTGGCCGAATTCGAAGTATCCTCAGAAATGGGACAGTACTAGTTGCGCAACTATGAGGCAACTGGTCTGCGAATCTAGCCTTAGAAGTTTGCAACCCCTGAAATGGGACACAGCCCCAGACATTTAAGTTGATCACACTCCTCCCACTCTGTGGCATTGAAAAGATGACTGGCTCTAGGGACAAAGGAGCTACACAGCCTGCCTGTATTGCAAGACCAATATGGGTGCCTACTGCTGAACATGCTCTTCTGGTTGGGGAAAGTGGTGGGGGGTGGTGGTCATTGTCCATTGAAGAGGGCAGTCTTCCACAGGGAAAATACATTACATCACAACACACATTATCTGTGACAAATTAGGATTTGACAATACTAATATTAAAAGGGTCTTTAAAAAAAGCGCTAGTTACGATAACCTATTGGTGATCAGAAAGGGCCTGCATGAGACCTGCAAAGATAACGATGAAAAGAAAAATAATTTATTTGAAATTAATTTAAGGTCAAAGTCTATGTTTAGGCCCAAGTCTAGGAAAATGTATATAAAAGTTTTCTCTTTGGTTTAATGGTTTATTGATTGACTCCTTTTAGATATTTTCTTTCACTACTCATTCAGGTCTCAACATAACATAGGCCTAAACTTAACATAGGCCTAAGATAAGGATAAATAGTGAATTGTGAATCATAGGATTCTAGGGATATAGTAGCCTAAGTTTGATTTTTTTTATTCTAGATGCTAACATTTGCACAATCCCCTACAGTCTTGTGTCTATATGCAGCGTTGAAAATAGTTTCAAATATGATACATTTGAACTTTCACAAGTGTGTGCAAAGCGCGCCGAATAAATTTCATCATACATAAAACTCATACTGTTTGTTGTCAAGCACCCATCACGGCTTTTATCTGTACTACCTGCTTTATTTCTGCCTTTCAACACCCCAGGATATAGGCCTATTGGTAATGATCATGTTATTTTATGACATTTTAACATCTAATACGTGTTGATATGAGTTGGTATGACGTTAATAAATATCTATTAATGCACTTTATGGCACAATTGTGCCAATTCATTTTTAAAAACAGCTTCTAATGTCATGCGTTAGAGACTGGTTCTCAGTAGCCTGAAATAAATGCATGGCAAGGATAGATATTTGGATATTTTTGTTCGGGTCCTAGGCATAGTACACCTATATCCAGAGGTGAAAGTTAGCCGGTACGCACCTATACTATGTACCAGTGTAAGATTGACAGGCGGTACGCCGTAGTGGTAAGACATGAGAGTTTATACCATCCAAAACCCACATTAAAAATGTCACATGGATTGATTTAGCAAAAACACACACAGCCTACCAACAATATTATATACGTCATTGGAAGTTCGCAATATTTTGCTCATTGAACGCCTCAGTTAGGCAAATATTCCTGTAGCAATTTTGATCTGTGTTTCACGTGCGTGCTGACGGCTCATTTACCTGCGGTCCATCGGATTCTGGCAGGGCGTTTACTGTGAGTAGTCGCCTACATAAAGTGTAGGGTTGCCGTATTGGGTTAGCCTGACATAGCCCACCCATAATACGAATGTTCATCCCTATCCGTGGTCTGGGGACGGTCTTCATGGGCGGGTTTACATCGGTAGAGAGACTACCGGCCAATAAGTGAAGCTGATTAGACAAGCTGTCCAATCGTTTCAAACCAGAAGTGAATGCTTCCTTATAATCCCTATAATCGCGTCAGTTTTAAAGAACCTCCAGACCATGAATATGGATGAACAGTAGTATTATGGTCGGACTATTTGCCCCGTCAGGACTATAATCTGCCCTACATTCCAGCGTTGTGGTGCTAATTGCTTATTATGTGAGATTTATTTACATACAGACACAGATAACATACAGAACATAAAAGATTCAAGAAAAACTTTATTACATCTCATTATAGCCTAGTGGTAGACTAAAGGAGAGTAAAATTCTTGTGTTTTTTGCTCCTCAGAAAATAAATAATAGTGATTAAGAAATGTCTGAGATAAATGTGCTATGTGTCAGTGTGAGTGTTCAATGTCCAAAAGTGCATAAAAAAAAAGAAAAAGTGCAAGACTGACAGGCACAAATCTAGGACTGACTCTGTTCATGAGTCTTATTGCTTGATGGAAAAAGCTGTTTTGAAGTCTGGTGGTCCTGGCCCTGAGACTGCGGAATCTCTTGCCAGATGGTAATAGCTGAAAGAGTCCATGATGGGGATGACTGGGGTCCTTAGTGATTCTTTTTGCCTTTTTAATACAGCGTCTGATGTACAAGTCCTTGATGGTAGGTAGAGCACATCTGCAGATACTTTGCGCTGTGCGCACAACTCTTTTCAGCGCCGCCCTTTTGGTACTAGTGCAACTACCATACCAGGCAGTGATGTCACCTGTCAGGATGCTCTCGACATTTCCACTATAAAAAGTCTTTAAGATCTGTGATCTAATGCCAACTTTCTTTAATCGTCTGAGATGGATGAGACGGCGCTGGGCTTTCTTCACAAGCTGGTCTATGTGGATATCCCAGGTTAGATCTTCTGTGATATTCACGACGAGAAACTTAAAGTTGTTAACACTCTCCACCTCAGAGTCATTGATGTTAATAGGCTCATGCAGATCACTTTTCCTTCTAAAGTCAACAATCACCTCTTTGGTCTTCACAACATTGAGGGACAGGTTATTTTCCTGACACCTGACACACAGGTTATTCTTGCAGTCAAGCCACAATGATGTGTGGGTCTGGGTAGTCCTCCACACTGTTGTCCTCCCTTTCTACATCTGGTTTGGATTCTTGTGGTACCACCAATGTTTAAACCAGATCCTATCTAAGGGCCCCTTTTTCGACCTCTGCCAAGCCCTTCACAGCAATATTTTTTTTCAGCAGGGGTCATTTGGTAGTCTGTGTGACCTCATTGGTCAATTGGAATTGGTTTAGGATGGTACATTTCCATATTTAAACATATGCATTTTTTGCCCCCTTCTTTGAGGTCACCAGGGGTCAAACACTTTGTTGGGACCCTGGCAGAAATACATATCTCTGCACATGGTGGGTAACCCCCCACAAGCTCCAGTGTTCAGATGTTAGTGCCCTTTTCGTTTAATCAAAGTGCTCTGGGCTGCTGGTCTAAATATCAAATGTATAATTTTGTATCCAAAACTGCTAGGCGTACAGTTGTCTAAAGATGCCTGGGACAAGTGGAAAGAGTAGCCTATAGGCCTAGGTCACGGCTTGTTTTACTGCCCAGACAGCTTACAGTATGTTCACCTGTACAATCTAATATGTACAATCTAATTTGTCCGATGAAAGAAAAGAGTTTGCTCTTTGTCAAAGTTCTCCAAAACTGGCAGTTGGGGGCTTTTAATTTCTACATCTAGTGGTTAATGTGTTAAGGTGATAAGGTATCGTGAGGGCTAGGAAAAGCAATGGGGGTTCAAATAAGTATATAAAAGGAATGGCCAAGATGGAAGACCTTAATAATAACTCTACAACTATTACAAACTTATATTTGACCAAAATATATCATAATATACTAATTTATACTTACTGAATAGTACAGACAATCATATGTACCCAAGTACTTGAAGGCTTCTACTTCCTCCACCTTCTACCAGCCTCCAAGGCTTCTACTTCCTCCACTGTTAGTAATGACTACCACATTAGTTTTCTTTAAAGGAGACAGAATGGAAAACCACTTTTACATTGGCATTGATGAATTAAGAGAGGTTGTGAATAGTCAAAGTGCTATCATGAACATGAGGCATGGTTCTGCCGTCTTTCATATGGAAATCCTACATTTAGAAATAGCCATTAAATCATGGGCGAATTAGAACAAAGCCTACAAATGATGTCAAATAGCACAAAGCCATTGCAGTTCAATTAAAGTGGCCTGAGTGGGGCGTTGTTTAGGCAAAAAAAACTAATTTCAATACACATCTTCAATATGAGGTGTTAACTGGGCTTGTAAAATATCACTTGATGATCTTTTTGACAAAATACAATTGAATATATTGTATTTTAACATCAGAGAACAAGGTACAATACTCAATTAATCCATTCTATGTCACCTTTAAACATTGACCTGTTTATCATATTCGCAACATGGAATAGGCTCTTCAGAGCAGACTCACCCCAGACTTTTCCTCGGACTGTATTAAAAGGGGGAGAAACTTTAGAGATACATCGGTACATCCTCTGCCTTCTTGGGCCTAAATACAGCCCTTATTCCAGATGTCGGTAAACAAGTAGGGAACTTGGTAGCACTTTGTAATAAACAGTCTTCTATAAATGGTTATTAAATGGCAGTTATGTAACAGTAATTATGACCGCCGCTGCGTAGCAAGCGTAGCGGTCATATAATGATTGTCAAAGTTTTTTTTTTTTTTTTTTTTTTTCTCCCGTCATCTACTTCCTGAATTTTTGGTCAACGATTCCCGGGACACCGTAACACCGGGGCACATGAAACTTGGTGGGCATGTAGCCCCTGTAGACTTTTACGGAAAAATTTCGTTTGGTCCCCGGGGGCCACTCCATCTTTGCGCTGCGCCCCCCGAAACCCCAAAAATGTAGTTTTTCCTAAAAAACTACCTGACCCGTGATATTGAGGATGATGAAATTTTTATGGAATGTTGGTCTCAAGAGCCCACATCAACTTAGCTCATAACCAGTCATTTGTGATTTGCCCCCCCATGGTAAAAAATTAAAATGCAATATTATACGGCTTTAATTGCCCCTATCTTTAGATCAGATGTTAGGAACTGCACCAAATTTAATGTGTATGATGAACCTGACATCCTGTGGGAATATGTCAAGTTTTGTGGAATTTCATCCATGGGGGTCAATAAAACAAATGAATTTATATGTACATTTAATGACTGTACAATTATTGACCTGTAGATGGTGCTATTAAGTCAAAGCGTTATAGGTTTGGGGTGATAGGCCTGTCAGTTCAGTTCAATAAGCTTTATTGGCATGAATGTAAAAAAATACAATATTGCCAAAGCATTAATGTATAATAATGACAATAATAATGAGAATTACAATAGTAAGTAGTGACTAAATTAAGAAAATGCAACTTAAACAAACATATGGAATAATAATAATAAAAAAAAGATAAAATTAAGAAAAAGCACTAGTGGATATTTTGATGATGGTCATGTGGACTCTACCCTTAAAATGTGGCAAGACTGTAAGTAGTCTGAGGCTATTTGAGTAAAAGTATCAACTTCCCCAGGAGGAATGGTAGTTTCAGTTTATTTTCTAAGTCAATAAATCCAGGACTGATGTTTTCTATGGCAAGCCGTTCAGGGAAAAACCTTGTATGAAACTCTGAATATATTGAATGAAGTCCTGGTCACTGAGGAATTTTACACCAGTTAATTAGTTAGTAAGTTAACAGTTAGTTTATAGTTTGCAATGGCTAAATGATAAAATGGAAAAACTTGATCAAATGAAATAATCTTACAGATTGAAACCACTAACTTTTAAATTAACTTCTTACTGTTTTTAACCATTTATATTAGACAGTTTTTATAAAGTGGTACCCGGAACTTGAAACATATTGCTGAATATCACACTACTATCCGGTGCAGGAATGTTAATTATGCAGTGGCAGCACAATTCTTTTGAAGAATTACATCCTATAGGATCCCTTAGATATAGAAAAGATTTTTCTCCCTAGACGAAGAGGCAATTTAAACTATTTTCCCAAAGTGAAAAGTTTTTTTTCTGAAACCTACATCTTCTGAAGACTCTTACCCCCTTTGGTCAAACCATTCAGATTTTTTTTTTTTTTTTTAATTGTTTCTTTTCACTGTCGGCTTTGCAGGTCTCCAGGCCCTTTTTTTAGGGGTCACTGATAACTTGTGGTATATGGGATTATAGTCTCTGTTCTACACAAACAATTGGGATTGTTTTGTAATGTGATTGGTTACTTGGGTCTTAATAGTATTGTTTGACACTTCTATGTAATGTGGAATGGATGGATGATTTTGTATACAATATAGTTTGTTGTACCTAAATCATAATTTAAGACATGAGAATAGACACAGGCCAAAAACTGTGTGTATCATGAGTTGGCAGCTTTATTCTTAAACCAGAAGGTCCTACCAAAATGTGGAGCACATAGCCTATGTTCACCATGACCTGAAAGAGATGCTAGTAATGAATGAAATATAGCTGATAGCTGATGTTTTGCCTTCTTGATTTTACAGTCGATTAGTTAACTTTGGTTGCAAAATAGATCATTAAGTGTTTCAGTCAAGCAAGAAAAACATTTCATTCTACTATTTTTGTAGACCAAAATCTTCATAATGGCATCGCAAGCTCTCTTGAGTGAAAACTTATGAAACCAGTTATTGATAAAATTAAAAAATGTCGCCAAGTCATTACCATAACAGGTTTTTTAATCCTGCTTTCTGGATAAAAAACAAACTATGAAACTGAAAACTTGGTTGACTGAGGATCAAGAATGTGAAAGCCCTTAAGAAGAATCATTTGGATTAAAGTTTATGCTTGTATGCATAGCCTGGCCCTCCAAAAAAAAAAAAAAGGACTGAATGAAATCTGTTTTGACTTTTTTTTCCCCCTTTCTCCTTGCTTTCTGGAAAGTGGATGTTGGGTTGTTTAGATTGAGTATCCAATTTGAGAATTCTGTTTCCAATTTGTGAGAGAGCTTTCTGGTGGCTTTCTGGTTTTATGATTGCCAGTGATCATAAAACCAGAGATTTTTAAACCAGGCAACTTCTTTGAGTCACATACCAAGGTTACGTCTTTATACAGATAAAAGCATATCTGTCATATTGGCATATGATGTTTTTATGATACTTGTTTAGACCCTCCTTACTAGTCATCATCTGTGAAGCATGATGGAACAATATACAGAGCTAGTAGTTTGTTGGAAATTGAATATTCTCTGGATTAAGGTAAATTGTACTATCTTACCTCCTCTGACAGCAAATATGTCAGTTTACACAATGACAATCCTGGTCATAAAAGGAATCGTGCAGCGTTTAAAATATCCTTGAAGACAAAAGAATCTGAAAATAATCCTTCTTGTCACATAGTTTGACTTGCTGACCCTTGAATGAGCGTAATGGCTTTGCATGCTTCGTACCTTGGCATTGTATACAATTTTGTGAAGCTTTGTGGTTGTCATCAGGCTCCGTGCTAGATGCGGCAAAGTTTGAAGTCTGTAGCTGGATGCATTGGACCAAGCAAAGTTTCTTTTTTCCCTTTTAATTTGATTGGAGTAAGATATCCTGTCCTGTCCTCTCCAGTCTTAGTTGAAAATGCCGGCTGTCACTGGTGGTCTAGTGTCCATTTCTGCTGGTTTAAAATAGATTGGATAGAGGGTTTCCTCCCTGGTGCCTTTCGCTTGTGCCCTCTCACACCTCCTGTTTGCAAGCCCCTTTTTGTGTTTTTGTCTGTTGCGCACTCTCTCTCCCTCTCTCTCTCTCTCTCTCTCTCTCTCTCGGTGTGTGTGTGTGTGTGTGTGTGTGTCTGTCTGTCTCTCTCTCTCTCTCTCCTCTTCCCTCTTACTCACACGCTACCTCAATCTGCTATTTACAACAGTAGGTTTTTGGAAATGCCAGATGTGTCTCCCCTAAAAGAAAAATAGAGTTAAGGTGTGTACCATCATGTTACAATGTCACTTTTGCACATTTAGTAAATAAATTGTAAAATACATGTTCTTAATGTATAAATAAGTTATTTATTGTAAATAATGCATTACATTTGGCGGTATGGCTCTGTTCAGAGGCGCCCCCCTATTTCCATGAGCACCATGTAAAAACAGAGTCAGGGGGCAGCAGCAGTTAGGGGATTCTCGTCCCAGCCAAACAGGGAGAGATAAATATTCCCCCATGAACAGAACCAGGCAACATGACAAGAGAACATGCCATGTCATACACGACAGGGCGGAGCAGGGGAGGAGGTGGGTAGCAAAAACCAAGCAGCATGCAGGTTGAGGGGAACAGGGATGAATTTAAAGGGCGCGCCGAGGGTGTGTGGCCAATCGCTACGGGGGAAAGATAATCAGCTGAGGGGATACACCTGGATCAATTTAGCAATGGGATGAGAGGGGAAAGCGGCAAGCGTCTTGACTACCATGGCCTGGCCAGAACTTTTAGCAAAAAGATGAAAAGCAAAATTTAACAAAGTTGTGATATGGAGTAGAGAATGACGCAAGATTGATGTGGTGTAATTATAGTGCATGAAAATGCACTATATTGCTCTTCAAAGACTTCTTCATCTTATTATTCCTCTACCAGAAACTTCTGCGCTTAATTCAGGTTAAACCGTTTAACATAGAAATGTCATTCAAACTGCATTGCTTAGGTCTTACTCAGGACACTGTTGCTATGTTATTTTTGTCTTTCTTACTTACTTTTAAAACTATGACTATTTCCCATAGACTTAAAGGGCAACTTCAGTCATTTTCAACAAGAGCTCTATTGCTCAAGCTACTCGAGATTAGCCAATGCTGAAGACGCAAGACATCTTGATCCAACCATATAGGTTTCCTTGAACAGAGAATAATCACTTACTTACTTACTAGCTCAATGGGGCAGATTTTTTAACTGTGTTTTCAGCATTTAAACATGCTCCAAATATCACCCCAAAAGCTATGTAACACACATGACTACAAATGTCTGACAAAGTGGTTAAAATAGTGTTTTATGCAGTGTTTACAAAACCAATGTTTGGCTGCTTGCATATACACAAAGTTTTAACTCTTTTTCAGCCATTTGAAATCATACACAATACATTTCTGTGTTGTAACGTCTCTGTTGATACTTCATAGTTTTTGTGGTGACATTTGGAGTATGTTAATATGTTAAAAATACAGTTCTACAATTCTGCCCCATTGGGCTAGTTGTAAGTGATTATTCTCTGTTCAAGGAAACCTATATGGTTGGACCAAAATTTCTTGCGTCTTCAGTATTGGCTAATCTCAAGTAGCTTGAGCAATAAAGCTCTTGTTGAAAATGACTGAAGTTGCCCTTTAACATTGGGCTGGCTAGAGTGAGTTACACGGGATGACATCATTTGGGCCATTGGCCAATCATCTTCAATCTTGAATTTAACATGCAAATTTTCCCCAGGTGATGACCAATCACATGACCAGTGGTCAGGTGGTCTGACCAGCTGCTCCAACTATCTTAACTCTCTTAACAAGCATCTTAATTGTTTCTCGTTGTCCTTGTGAAGTGATTATACTCTTGTGCCTGGTGGTCAACTCAGGTGCAACTAATTAGCTCCAATTAACTTCAGCCTCCAAGCATACAGTTTGGCTCCCTTAAAACTACAGACTTTTTTTTACTTTTAGGTAGCCATTTCAACTGCTTGAGCTTTAAGCATACAATGTGGCTCTCCTCGAACTACAAATCCTGTTCCTACAGTTTTGTGAAACCGGTCCTAAACGGTGAAAATGGTCATCTATTTCCACTGTCTGAGCGTTAAGGACTCTTTTTAACTACTTAAACTAAGCTACTTAACTGTTCAACCATTCCAGCTGTCGTCATCAACTTAGACCCCCGCCAACTCTTTCTTCTGTCCACAACTGTTTCAAAATAAAAGTCATCACCATAATAACTTGTGTTAAAGGATTTTACTGTATACTCTCTACTATTTTACTGTAAAACTATTCCAACTGTCAGTTGTCATCAACTTTGACCCCAACCAACTCTTTTCACTGTCCACAACTGTTTCAAAATAAAAGTCCTCACTATAATAACTGTTTTAAATGATTTTACTATTTATACTACTCAACTTTTTTATTGTTCAACCATTCCAACTGTCAGTTGTCATCAACTTTGACCCCTGCCAACTATTTCCTCTGTCCACAACTGTTTGCATTTTCATGCACTATGTAATTTCCATGAAATTACCATCTCTAGTTGTTCACAAAGCTGTCATCTGTAGATCTACTGTACATCTGTCATCTGTAGATCTGTAGTGTACTATAAACACTTAATTGAAACAAATTGATGCTAATAATTCTGGTATTGTTATACTTGTGGGGCCCATGCCAACTCACAGATCTTTCGATTACACAGAGTGCTTGAAGGAATTTCTATACACCAGGGGGAGTGTGTGTGTGTGTGTGTGTGTGTGTGTGTGTGTGTGTGTGTGTGTGTGTGTGTGTGTGTTTGAGAGAGAGAGAGAGAGTGTTTGTGTTTGTGTGTGGTATTTTACAAAAACAGAGGAAAGGGACCGTATAATTAACTGGTGTAATTAATTGTGGATGCATTTGCATTTTTCAACACTCATTGTGGGACATTAAAAGACACAGATTATATTAATTTTGTAAAAACATTTATTTCTGTGCTCAAGGGCCCTTTAGCCGTGGTCCACTGGTCGTGAATTGAAATGGCAACCTTCAGTTCCAAGCCCTAACCACTAGGTGTGTGTGTGTGTGTGTGTGTGTGTGTGTGTGACCACCACCATACCATATGTTCAATCAGCTCCTCTCAGTGGTAGAGGGACACCAGACAGGACTGCGTTTTTCTATCTCCAGAGCTCCACCTATAGTCGCTGAAATATTAGAAAGAAATGCAACTACATTGTACATTCTCAACAATCGATATAAATATATTTGCAAACCAAAGAGTACGAACAAGAGAAGATCATTTTCGTGCGTTACATTGTCTGACAAGCCGGTAATAAATGCGATTTCAGTTATATCTACTTTCAGTTTCTATTTCGTGGACCCGGCATCAGACATTCTGCAAGCGGGTTTACAAAGTGACTTCGAGGCTGGTAATTTAACAGTGAAAACTTTGCCATGTGTCCCTTTTAAAGGAGAAGCTTATTAAACCACCTAAAATATATGTTTTCTAAAAACTTTATCCTCTAGATATGAATGAGCATGCATCTGGATGTCTAATTTTCTTTTATATTATACACAATACATCAGTGTTGTTGGGCAAGTTGCTAATGCGTTATGAACCATTTCTGTTTCAATATTTTGTCTCAATTGTAGTGAACGCATGATATTCAGCACCTAGGCTAGGCTACTCACAAACCCAATGTCATTGATAAATTAACTATCCCTAAATTTTCCTGCAGTCCATATACAGTAGTAATCTGGTAGACTTGGTTTACAAATGCACAACACAAGTATGTTGGTCATAGTCTATATAAGTAGTCTAACCATGAATTTTGAGTCCTCCAGATGTGTCATGGCCTCATATGACACATGTCCCACTAGACAAATCGTTAAATTCGTTCAATTAACACGTTCAGGCACAATACTGCTTGCTAGGATGGATATGATGGTTGCCATGCCCTTTACATTGTTGATTGTGTTGGTTGCTTACTTTGTGATTGCTAGGTCATCATTGTGGAAGTGGTTAGTGGTCAGGCTAGTTAAAAGGGTGCAGGAGGTGGTTGCTAGGCTGTTGCTAAGATGGACTTGGTGGTTGCTAAGCTGGATGCTATGTTTTTAGGCTGTCTGGCATATACAGGGATCCAGAAAGTGTGGAGGACTTAAGGTCAGTGGTGTTCCACTACCCAGACCCACACATCATTGTGGCTTGGACTATAGAATAACATACACCTTTGAATTTGATGAGGCTCAGTGTAAAATCATATCTCCATTACCAAGCACTTTTTGTCTTAAAAATGATATAAAGATTGAATTTTGTTAAATCCTTTACTGTTACCACTGTTCACACAGTGTAGAAGGCCCTCATGATGGATATAGAGACTTCCTTAGCTGATAAAGGAAGGAGAGAGGTCGTCTGAAAACAAGAATAGTGGGGCACAGGTGCAGAAGAATATTAGTTAAGGCATCTGCAAATTAATCTATTTGATTTGAAAATGCAGATATCTACAATGAGGGGATATTGTATTCCATAGGCGGACTTCTTTAAAAATCTTTAGTTCACTATCAAGAGTGATGTCAAAAAAATGGAGACAGCCTTAAAGCCTTTTGTGCCAAGAAGCAGTATACAGTTATGTTCAGTTATATAAGATTTTTTTGACATCCAGTCAACATGACTTAAGACATTGATGGATAAATTCTAGTGGTCCAGAGACAGAGCTAGGTATATCTGTGTCAGCATAACTATAGTAGCAGATATAGTGACTTTATGACAAAAAAGCGAAATATAACATCTCGGGTTCATGCAGTGCTTCAATTCCGTTTCTGCTACATCTCTGTGAGAACTAGTGGCCCATGGTGTCACGCAATGTTTCACAACAAAGTGCAAACTAAGTTGTGGGGACAGTGGAGTTTTTGCATGACAGCAAAATTTGTCATTCCTCCCAATGTATTCCAGTAGATGATAATTTCAAAAACAATGGGAGGATGTACCAGGATGGCCTCATCCAGTCCATCCTAAAAGTTGATGTGTTGTCATATTCACAGATACCATAGTTGACCTTAGCGACATTGTTTGTCGCTTAAAATAACCTGACATCAACTGGTGATGAATATGCTGGCTTTATTGTGTTATTATCTTGTTCTGGGTTTTCTTAACTGAAAGTAACAGTTTGAGATGTAAATATGTAAGCATCAGCAATGGGCTGTTTCTATTTGGGGTGGCTGTGTCCCCTTGGAGGTTATCTCTGTCCATGTCTCTGGAGAGTTATTGTTGCCATTAGGTGTGACTTTTGACCCAATGACATTTTTGAAGATTCCATGAGACAGCACGTAGGTTCTTCTTCCTGTCTTTGTTCAAGACTTTGGAGATACGGTTTGTTCCATCTGATGTTACAACAAGATTAAATGGCTAGTGGGTGAGAATGTTTGTTTTAACAGCAGGTAGAATAAGAAAAGGTTGTATGTTAAAACCAAACAGCTTGATCTGCCTGCCCCCTTGCAGATGAAGCAGATCAAATTCTGTTCCAAAAGAGATATAGGCATGTGGTTCAATCATTAATATTTTCCTTAGGTCTATATCCCTTTAAAAGGGGCCTAGTACATCATCTGTTGCTGATATAAAGAGGGCAGAAACCCGGGAAGAATAAATGGGGGGAGGGATCCCACATACACCAGAAATCCCCATTTACTTTGGCACAGAACACACTGTGGCTGGCTTACATGTTATAAATTCAAATAGATTTGTTTTGCCATACAGCATTCAGTTGTAAGATTATGGATGGTTGTAAGATTATGGATTATGGTCTATTGCCATGAAGGGGAAAAAATCTAGTCTGAGGGGTACATGTAGGCCCTACTTTTTATATACTTTGTACAGTTTCTCTGTCACTTTGTATATGCTTTTGAGAAGATTTTGCAGGGGTTCAGACTATTGACAATTTTGTGAGTGTTTAATGCACTGTTACAATGCCAAATGACCGCAGGAATCTGGTTGGGTCAACCCTGTAATTGTATGTTTTATGACAGCCATTGAATCTGTCAATGGATTGGCATGAAAACGGTGTAGTCTGTGCAACCATATAAAAAAGCACAATTTGGTTTGGAATTTAATTCTTCCTGACAATGGCTTGTGAAACTGCAAGTTTAGCTCAAAATAATGACAACCTATTCCACTTGCTATCAGAAAAAAAGGTCTAAAAGTTTGTTTCATTTCGGCAGCAGTTGTTCAGGAGTATATAAATTATGTGTCTAGGGGATGGTTTCTGCTCAATCGGAAGTACTTAACATTAGAGCAGGACCTCCTACTAACAGGAGTGGAAAAACGTGTGAGTGAGTGAGACGGAGAGGGAGACTTGACAGCAGACAAGAAGAAAGCAGAGACTGGGAGCCTTGCTGGGAAGAGGCGTCATTGTCATGTGTCCAGCTGTGAGACATTATAAATCTCTCAGTTTCGTAAGTCATTCCTAAAAAGTCACAAAGACAGAAACACATGCCAACCAACATGTGAGTGGGACAAATTATGATAGGACTGCTATTGCACTCAACAACAAAAAGATCATGGCATAAATTGGGTACATTGACAGATTGTGTTGAAATTCTTGTTGTCCCTGGTTACCATTGAATATGATTGATATATTTTGATGTAGACATAGTTGAAATTCAGTGGTAATGAAGATTAAAATACTTTCTGTAGAGAATTAAGTAAACAATGAATGGTGGAACATTTTTTATATTTGGAACATATTATTAATCAAATCCATATGTAGAGTGTAGAGAACAGAATAATGTGTGACTGTATGCAGTGTTCATAAATTAACCATGACATTTTCATTGCTCTTGCTTTATTTTCAGTGGAGAGAATGACATGTTTGATAGAGTGAACACAGAGCAGTATTGGGCAACTTCATTCTTTCATTACACCACTGACTCTGGCATTCATGTGGAAAGTAGAAGTGTACAATAATATTAGCATTCATCCAAACATTTTAGTGCAATCAGTAGAGGGATTTAGTCTGCTGAATGTCAGAAGAGCTCACAGCTTCATTAACATTGATGTAAATTCAGTTCCTAGACAAAACAAGTGTCACTGCTGATTTGTTGATGGGTTATATTTCTTGGCCCCTGACTCTGCGTAATAGAGTAAGACACGTAATCTATGGGCAGATGCCAGTTTCACTGTCCAACACCAGAAATACCAATCTCTTTCAGTCCAGTCCAATTTACAATGTGGGTAAAATATTCTGTAGTTTAAAAGCTATTTCCTCTGCTCTGTGAATTTCCTTGGACAATTATGAGGCCATAAGCTACAGTACAGTAAATGGGACCAGTGTTGATAACTCAGAAAATGGAAGAGAAAGTACAAGGATAGCAAATGTTTGTGAAGAAACAGACTCTCTAGGGTAGGGAATCAAATTACATAAAAAGGCACTCATGCGCAGACACACACACGCACACACACACACACATACACATACGTACACACACATACAACTCAGGCATGTCTGTCACACTGCCTTAGCAAAGCCAATTCGATTATTACGGCGATCAAATTCGGTGTAATAACGGGCAATGAAATTTGCCCCCAGAATCCAGATAGGTCCAGTAGGGGGCGGTACATCTAGGCCTTTGAATGTGACAGTGCAGATGTCCTCTCCAAACTGCGATTGCTAAGGTGAAAAAGGAAAGTTTTGTCATTTTTTTGTGTTATTTTTTGTTGTTGTTAAATACAACATACTGTAATTATATGAAAATGATTATAATAACAGGTTAGAGCAACCTTAGTAGCTATAGTAGGCAAATATAGTAGCTGGCTATCGTGGTGATCTAACCCAGGTAGATCTAAAAAGAAAGTGAATATTGTGGGAAATTTGAAAAGTAATGTAGTCAGAGAGTTGCTTCACATTCCAATGCCCATGCTAAGCTAAAGCTAAAATTGGGCTTGCCAAACTAGGAAAATGCATGCACAGACCAAAATCCTTTTACCCACATATGTAACTCAAGGTAAGAGGGTGAATGATCCATTTTCATAAAAAGTTGGGAGTATCCCTTAAAAAAAAAAGTGGTGTGAATCGATCCATAGCCCTGTTGATTGAGGTTACTGGGTGCTGTTAGTAGGAAAAAGAACAAGAAAATTTGATATAACATGAATTGATTGGTAAAATTACAGCTAACACTAACTGAATGGGGCACAGGAACTCACTTTCAGTTCAGTTTCCTGATGCCCCATTCAGTTAATGTGAGCTGCCAGTTTTGTAGCCTATTTGGTCAATGTTGTATCATATATTTATGTTTTCCTACCAGCAGCACTCAGTGACATTGATCAACAGGGCTAAGGATCATAGGCGGTTCTAGACAGGGGCCAACGGGGGCCCGTGCCCCAGGAGAAGTGACCCTGGCCCCTGCTGCGGCCCCTGTGCTGACCAGATAATAAAATGATTAATTTCTCATAAGCGCTGTAAGAAAGACTGCAAAGTCTCAAGAATTAATTGCCATGGGAAGTTACCTAACAGCTTGTTAAAATGCACCAGATTGCAGGAAATGGCAACTTATTTTTTCAAAGATTTCTTGGAGGAGGACCCCCAAACCCTCCTACTTCTTAACTATAGGCTACACATTAAATATGTGTATTAAATTATCCCATATTCTTGATTGATAAGATTGACAGTATTTTGAAGGTCATCATTTGATGCCGAAGTTTATATCAGTGGTAGCCTACGTTTTGTAGCCTATACGTGCCCCCTTGAAAAAAAACTCTGGCCCCACCTTGGCCCCCCTTGTAAATTTGGTCTAGAACCGCCACTGCTAAGGATTGATTTACACAGTATAATATTACTCCAAAAGTAATATTAATCTGGGGCGCCCCAGCTCAGCAGGCTAGTGTGTCGCACCATGGGTCTGACCCGAGGTCATTTCCTGATCCCTACCCTTCTCTCTCTCCCACTCATTTCCTGTCACACTCTCTACTGTCCTATCGAATTAAAGCCAAAAGCCCTAAAAAATATCTTGTTTTTTTTTTTTTTTTTTAAAGTAATATCAATCTTTTTTCTAAAGTAATATCAATCTTGAGCTTTCCTCAACTTTGCCACTCAACACAGTCAACAGTGTCATATTGTCATGCTCCATCCACTGGTTTGTGAAATCACTCCCAATATTTTAATTGGTGGAAAACACATATAGGCCTAGAATTGACTCTCACAGTGGAGATGACAGGGATATGAGACATGAAAGACACGTAAAAAGTTCATATTGTAATATATGTTAAGCTGAATTAGTTTTTGGACAGATGGTTATGCATACAAATAACTGCATTTGTCAAAAAAAAAAAAGAAAAAAGAAAGAGGTGGCAAAACAAGTACCCAAAAGATGTAGTCTTCTTCTGTGAGAGGATATTCCTGACTTCCGAGATGAAAGGTCACACTTGGCAGGGATTTGACCAGATCACAGTTGACTGTGTACTGAAAGAAAAAGATATATTTAAGAGATAATTATGAAATAATACTAAATTGAAATCTTCTTCATGAAAGCCATTTATATCCAAGTGATAGATAGATAGATAGATAGATAGATAGATAGATTTGCACTTAAAGGTATACTGCTGATGCAATCATTCTTGCTGTGACTATTTAATGGCAGTGTTGTTTAAAGAATCATACCATCCTTGATATTTGGAGCATTTTTCCTTGAAATCAATATTAGAGTGATAATGGAAAATGGAGTCATGGACAAACCTGATCTTTTAACAAGATGCAAGTGTTGCATTGAGTGGTTGAGTGGTACACCTAGAAAGCTTTAGAATGACAGTCGTGGTCTGTTTTTCATATCACTGCAGACAAAATATGCTACATACCCCACCCTCTGCCAGTTCAGTGGCACCAATCGTCTTCATCAAAACATTAATTGCTGCGGCAGGGCCTGTGATGTAGGAGGAGCCAGTGTCAATCACAGCTGTGCATCCCTCCTTACAGAACAGCATGTCTGCCCCCACAGACACTCTGGGAAGGAAGAGCGAGCCAATCAGAAACCATGGAATTTTAGGCATTATATTTATTAACATTAGGAGAGATTTTCATTTGCATTGGCAAGGGTGGACATTAATATTGTTATAGTTATCCTTATTGGTCTCAAAGACTGCCATTTCCTATCTCTAAAATAGCAACTACATTGTACATTCTCACCAATCGCAAACCAAAGAGTACAAAGAGATGATAATTTTCGTGCATAACGTTGTCTACACTTTTAGTTTCAATTTCACAGACCCAAAAGCCCAGATTCTGCAAGTGTAGTCCCAGTGAAATCCATGGTAGAGGCGGCTGAGAGAGAGCCATCATTCGCCCCGTAATGAGCTATTTAATCATCAGTGACTTTGAGTCTGGTAAATTAACAGCAAAAACGGTAGCTGGGTTTTTAAGATCTGACACAATTACTGTTAAGAGAATTCTAGTGCAACGTTGCCGTCCAAATTGGCAAAGAGAAATGTGCACTCACCCTTTCATATTGACCTCCCATTTTCCTTCCTCCTTGGTATCCAAGTAATGGAAAGACCCTGTGTAATAGTTCGGGTCAGTCCCACCGAGAACAAGCTCTCCGCCAGGCATTCGCTTTGGATCTCTGGTAGGATTTTAGAATAGAAAAAAAAACAAGCAAACAAAGCTTACAGTGTGAAGAAAGCAAAGACGCCAATTTAAAATGTGAAGTTTGCTTCCAACTGACTAACCTGCTGTAGTACACAGAGAAGACTTCCTCTTTGAGTATGTGCTGAGACATGATGCGGTCAAACACTGGTGTAATGCCATCAATGGCCACATCAGGGTAACCCATTCCCAGCACGCCATCAAACTTAGCAAATATAAATGGAATGGCTGGCAGTGCTGTGGCTTCAGCAAACACCTGTACAACAGGGATGCCCCCCACCTATGGATGGACAAAGTAGAGACACTTATGTGAAAGGCCTATCCTCCCTTTGCATGTCATCATCTTTCATGCAAGGCTATATTTTTGAAAATACCGGTACTATAACTTATTTTTCAGAATTAACCCACTAGCCTGTGCAAACCCAGACACGCCAATAGCAAATATACAATTTGCTTTGCAGGTCTTTCTCGAGACAACTCTGATTTCTAAATCAGCTGATTTTCTTTTAAATGAAATCAGTAGAAACCCAAGAACAAATCAAAAGCACTTCTACATGTGGAAGGCCTCATATAATCAGATTTCATGCTGGTTGGGCCTCTGAAAATGGGCGGTCAATCACCATATTCTGACCAACTCTAAGTCTCAGTCTAGATTGAGGTACATCCTGGGTTTAACCAGCCTAGATTAAACTGTCAGCTGAAATGTACACTAAAGTGTTACTGACCACAACCACATCTTCACTCAGGAATCCTCGCACGTTCCCAGAGGCGTACTGGATGGAGAAACCTGTACCGTTCTGTATGTGTGTGTGAGATTTAGATGCATCATACCTGTTATGAGTAACTGAGGAATTAAAAAAAAATCACATGAGTCAATGTTAGATACCTCTGTATAGACCACAGGTCAAAATAGCCCGCCGAGATATTTAATTATGAGTGTGGGGAAGACTCACAACATGCAGTATAAAGTGGGGAGCAGTTGTAGGACGGAATCCACAGATTGGCCGAGCCTGTGTCAAACACCACATTGAACATCTGAGCTGGAGATCCTATACTTATCTCTCCAAAATACTGAGTCTGAGAGAGAGAGGGAGAGAGAGAGAGAGAGAGAGAGAGAGAGAGAAGGAGAGAGAGAGTAAAAGAAAATGGTTCCTTAGATGAAGATTATTGATAAGGTGATGCAAATGACTAGATCAACAAAGGCAGCTCCTGAACTTTTTTCAGGAGTGGCCATTTGTTTCTGGTGCCTTCAATAATCTACAATAATAATAACAATAACTGGCCAGACATGTCCAAATTTTAACATCTCAACTACAAGTAATATAGTAATAGGCCTATTTGTATTCACAGGGAAGACAATATACAAAGATTTTCCGTCTATGAAAAGCCTAGACTGGTGAAGTTGGAGGCCCCTTGAAAGAGACAGGCTAATTCACATTAAACAGTTAAAAGATAGCAACATACAGTAATGTGCAGATGCAAATACAATTTTATCCTATCTGTGCTAACTTTCAGTTAATTGGCTGTGGTATAATTTTATAGGGACCAAAAGAAAATTGAGGATTTCTTTTCTTTTACTTTGTATGGCAGTGCCCTACTGGACCGGCTGTCCCTGAACATGACTCAAATCTATTCACAAGATTAATTCTTGAAGAAAACAACAAAGATGTAAGGTAAGATGGCTTTCTTCTGTATGTTCTGTGTCAAAGTTTCTCACATCCAGATAGTTGGTTAGAGGAGTAGGAGCTGTTCCATTGCTAGGTGAGGGGTCACCAGTCTTCTGGATCAGCTGTGCATAAACCTCCTCTGGTGTGATCCCTATTTCCTGCAGTGTCTCTCTAATAGACGGCATTTTCTTCAGAGAGATCCTAAGAACAACATACATTTCCACAAAATATGGAAAATGGTTTGAAAGAAAAAATACTTATTGGTGCATCATAATTTTTAAATACTCAACCATCTCTTCACCAAGGTATATCATGGAAAAAATTAGATAATAGAACAATCAATAAAAAGTATACATTAATTATGGGATCACATATAATTCCACATTCCCATAGCAGACACCCTTTGAACATCCCCATAACAGACACCTTTTGAACACCACAAATGCCAATTTTTCTCTATTTAACGTACATCTCAGTTTCATCACCCAACAGTCACTTGGACAACCATAATGAAATACAGTACTTCACAATTGTAGATTAATGTTGTAAATGAGTACCTGTGGAAAGCCTGCTTGGATGCGGCCGCAACTGTAAGAAGGAGCAGAGCCCAACCACACACTCTCACTCCCTGGGCCATTGGATAGCTGTCAGGGTAGATGTTCGGTCCTCAAATCACCTATTTGAAGTACAGTATATCCACAATCCTTCACAAATCAAGATGGCTGGACCTGGCCTTTCAAACTATCCCCAATCCCTTTAGTCTCAAGTTTTCTGATGGCTTTGAACCAACCTCAGTTCTTTCCTCTTTTATACCATGTCTCCCTTTCTCAGAATGTCCAGATGAAATCTTTCTGACTCTTAAGCTTCTGTTGTGCTGTTGTGAAGAAAAGAACCCTCCACCCCCACCAGCCACTGTATCTTACTCCCTCTGTCTGATAAACTGGTCCCTGGGTGGCTCGACCTTTGACCTAAGAGGGAAAATGAGGAGACAGGGCATGCCTACCAAGGACTTGCAGTGCAGTGCAGTCAGCCTAGCTTTTGCGTCGCCTTGAGAGGTCCTCAAGCTAATGGCAGCGAGTCTGGGAAACATCATGAATTTCAAATGAATTTCAGATTTAGGAAGGGTCAGCGCCAAAAGTTAAGGGTCTCTCTGTAAAGGCTTCATGCCTCTATAACTATTCCCATATTTCAGCACAAAACAACCTAAAACAGTATGCATAGAAAGTACTCTCATCCTCCCTCCTTTCCTTCTCTCTTATCTTTTCAGCAGTGTGACCAGCTGATTGCCAGACACATCCTTAACTGATCTATTCTCACTTAGCTGATAAGTCCTGCCACTGTCAGTCTGAAAGATGTGTAGAGAAAACAATGGTGAGATTTTTGGTTAGACTTTTCGTGCAGTAGTTAGGTTAAGATCTGAGGGGCAAACTCAACTCCATGGCTCTAGGTTACAGGATCAATAGTCCTCCTCTAGGGAGTTGGATGGAAATCTTCTTAGTTTACAGCTAACGGACCAGCTGTTTCCCACAGCTTGTTTCCTGGTCAAATTATTGCTGAAATGCAGGTGCAACATTAACTACATCTCATGAGAATTTTCAATGCAACAATTCAGAATTAAAACTTATTTTACCCATCTGGTAATAGCAGTCAGTTCCCTGCCCATGATCTATCATCTTAGAGGGCATTCATTTTGCTCGTTCCCACGGTACCTGACATGTCTGCAATGGGGTATTTACGTAAAGCACTGACCAGCCTGCCCAAGAAGAGATATGGGTCCTACGTCATGTCTTACCACGGCCAGGTCAAAGGGCATGACTTAGGTGACTCCCAGGGGGCTGAGCTACCAGGAAGCTGAATAACATATCAGCTCCAGTAAGCTGCTGTTGTCAAAAGTAATTGAATTCGATCTCTATGTTCACAGGCCCCATATTCACAGCTAGAGCAGTAGCATCAGTATGCTGAACATGTCTTCATATCATGACCCAAAAGGATATACAAAATCTTTCTTTTTATTCATGACATCTTGATATTGCCCATTCTTTTTTTTGGAGTTTTGGAAAGAGTGAATGACAAGGACCAGTTGTAGACAAATTAAAAAATATTAGAGCTTTATGCAGAAACATACCACATTACTGTGGAATTCACAAAAAGATGAATGATGCCATATAAATATAAATTATAGTAAATATTAATTGAGTAACAAGCAAAATATTTTCACAAATCTTACAGAGAAAAGAGCTGTTTTGCTAGCTTTTCCAGGTTTTTAATGAGAGTGTGACATGGAACATGGAATTTCATTACTTCCTTTTACAGGAATCAGATGGTATGTTTAAAAAAAAAAAAAAGAACTTGGCTGACATTTAAAACACCCCATGATATTGTATAAAAAAAACTTCTACTGATGTTGGAGGAATAACAATACAAAGAAGTTGTTGGGCCCAGTAGCAAACCATGTAACACTATTGGGGCTTTCCTCTACTGTGGGCTACATGGTAGAGTGCAACCTAAGTATAAACAGATGCGGTTTGAAGCCTGTGTGACGAAAGGTGGTTCTTATCAAATTCTGCCATGAAATTCTGGGCTCACTCCCTAGAACAGAGAGTGTCTGTTCTGGTTACCTCATAATCTAGCCATGTAGCCTTGAGTAAAAAAGTACTTAACTGTGTTTGGTCTGTGCATGGATCTGACCATTCTGGCCTTTGCCCAGTCAACCTTAGGGCCTCTCCACAAGAAATTTTCCCACCCAATCAGATACATCTCTTGTTGCGTCACAGTTTAACCCTCATTCCCCATCGTGGGGAACATGGGAAGCTCGTCTATCATGGGTGCTGCTGTATTAATGCTTTCTGATGACGTAGTTCCACATTGTGACATGCTACATGTGTTGAAAAGATCTTGCCTGTAGAATAGACTCCAACTGCCATTGAATACAATACAGGCAGTATTAGAGAAAGTGAATATGCCCCATGTACTATGAAAAAAATGTTTTAGTGCTCTGACCAAAGTCTCCACAAGGTGGCGACTTGTGTATTGAAAACAGCAATAGTGGAACTACAGTAGGTCTGGCATATAATACCATTTTCCTGTTGACAGTGGTTCTAGTAGAAAAGAGTGAATGCCTTCAATTGAATTCTTACATTTTTTTTAAATTAGCATGCATAATGTTATTCTATTTGTATGAAATTTATGTCTGTATTAAACATTAAAACATAGCCTAATGTGATATTGTGTGAATGTGCATTATTGTTGGCTGATGGCCTGATGCACATAACTTTCTACTTAGAAAATCCATTTGTAGTTTGTCAGATATTAGTGCTAATTCATGACTGGTAGCCCACTGTGTGTAGCGAAATGCATTATCCACAGTTTTGTAACACAGTGCAAACACTGTGTTTCTTGCAAAGGAGGTTTCCAGACTTTTTATCTCGCAGGGAAAAACTGAGCTATAGGGGTTGGCCATGCAAGGCTATCATTTAAAAAAACATTTTTCACTTTTTATGATGCTGAAAAATTAATACATGCATACATGTACCTCCAGATTTTATACAATGTTCTATTCTCCAGTTGCAGTACTTGTATTAAAAACCTACAGCTAATACAAAATGTTGCAGCTTCTAAAACTGATAGTTCCGTTCTCTTGATTGTGATTGGTTGAATCTCATTCCATCCTGTTGTAAATTCTGTATTTAGCATGGCTCCGACTGTTCCAAACTGCTGCACCATAGGAAAGTGGACGTAGCTGCGCTTATGGCTGCACCTCATGCCTAACAACACCCGTGCTAAAACTAGCATTACCATCGGCCTTTTGGGATTTATTCTCTACTTGAATCCTCACTACAACAAATTTACTTTAACCCTCAAATTGACCCTCAGTGGCCTAACTCCAGTATATATCAAAGACCTTCTCTACTATCCTATAAAAAATGCCAATCTGCTTCAAAAATTAAGAATGTGGGGGAAGAGCTTTCTGCTCCTGGGCCCCTCCTGTATGGAATTCTCTCCCCCTCTACATTTGCAAAGCGGACACTCTCAGTACCTTTTAGTCTAGACTTGCTCTTTCACAGTTTCTAAAGTAAGGGATGGTGCATGGTTTACCATCACTCCTTTTGGGTCCTGTTTGGGAAGACCGCCTTGAGATTACTTTGTACTTGGAAATGGCATTCAAGTTCAGATGCAAAACCCTCTAAGTCCAATGAAAATAATATTTCAGGGCAGTCATAGCCTTCTTCAATTCTCCTGGAGTAAACGTACTTTAAATGTATATGCACTTTAACAAATTAATAAAACCAGAACTATTTATTACATTTTTATAGAAATATGGAAAATGGAAATAATGGTCTGGTTTATTTATTAGTTGATCATTTTTAAATGATATATATATTTATTTAATTAATACAGTTGCATCCCATTTTGATGCTTAAATAACCCTATTCTGTTCACACCTTTTTGTCTCTGGAATGTCTTCCTTACACTGATAAAAAAATAGGCAAAACAACAATGATGAAGAAATTAATTCGATTTTTAGAAGATCTAAAAACTGAACCGTAAATCCATGCTATATTTCCATGACTTACCTCTCAAAGAACACTGAAGTGTCTACTCTAAACAGTCAAACTTTTTCCTGCACAGGAGGAAGACTACAGTATACTATAAGCAAAGTGTACTTGCGCAAGTCATTTATGCTGTATAAAGTGAAAGTGAAAGAGTTCAGGTGACAGCCAGTCTTCAATACAGATCACTCCTTCTTGACCCACACTGCACTTTTCACAGTAAACCTTAAAGGCCCATATTTGACTCATCTTCATCCAGGCCACCAGACCACCAAAATCAATGATCTTTGATGGTTGATCTAGCAAACAACAATGGCATCAGCTTTTTACAGGCTCAGCATTGTCAAATAAAAATAGTAATAGTAAAATAGTACAGCAACAGAACAGGGTAGCTTTGTTTAAAGGAATAGGCCACCCCAAAACGAAATTTGATGATGTACCCAGAGTAATTAATGCTTAAGATCCTCTGTTATTTCAGCATGAGGTCATTAATGATAACCAATTAATTCATGTTAATTCCTGATGAGTCATTAGATATTCAGAGATTAAGTAATGCATGAATCATGAATGAAATCATGCATGAATTCATGATAATACATGTACCCTTACCGCAAAGTGTTACCCATAGCTTTTGGGGTGATATTTGGAACATGTTTAGATGCTGAAAACACAGTTTAAAAATCTGCCCCATTGGGCTAGTTGTAAGTGATTATTCTCTGTTCAAGGAAACCTATATGGTTGGACTAAAATGTCTTGTGTCTTCAGTATTGGCTAATCTCAAGTAGCTTGCAATAGAGCTCTTGATGAAATTACTGAAGTTGCCCTTTAAATACTCTGGTGTATTTTATCATTTGTAATTTGCAAGATTGGAAAAAAAATAAATGTAGTTTGTAATGAAATATTTTCAGGTACTATATTTTGTATATTTCAAATGCTTAAATATTTTTATTTAAAAAAAAAAAAAATTACTCAGTCAAATACAAGTGAATCACCAGTGGAAATGTTTGGGTCAGATGTAAATCATGAAATACAACCACCAGAAAGAAATGCGAGATTTCACATGAGATTTCCGGAGCTAGGCTCTACAGAGTGCGGTTGCAGCTTTCCCCCAGTGACAACAAGATAAGACACTGCTCTACGTGCTCTGGTGTTCGAGGTGGTTCGAGGTCGAATTTTTTTTTTCAAAGCAGTCTAATACAACTTGTGCTAATTTGAATCCATTTTTTGTATTTCTTGTATGCTCCTCAGTTTGAAATAGCACACTGATATGTTTAGATGCCATTTCTTTGATCAGTGCAATTGATCTTTTCAAGTTAAGTAGCAAAAGTGTTATTTTTTAACATCAGTATTCATTGTTCTTTCTACAACAGCCTGAATTGTCTGTTTCGTACAGGAGTTTGTGTTCTGAGTGAAAACAGTAAGCTACAATGTAGCAGTAACTTGCAGGTGATGGAGAGTCACCATTGTGTGAGACGTTTTGACGTTTCAATAACAATAAATATAAAAAAAATGTTACATGATAATGTTTTAAAATCCATTCTGTTTCTTTAAATATATGTGTGTGTTAAAATATCCTTATGATAACCAAAAAATGGGCAAAAAATTAAATTAATTTGTTTTATTTAAAATCTGGTCACATTACAGTCACAATATTTATATGTCAATAATTAATGTCATTGAGGTTTATGTTAAAACATACAAAATAGAATGGCAAAATAGAATAAAACAGAACAGAATAACACAACGTCAAATATGACCATATTCTAGACTGCACTGTAAAAGTCAATTATGTTCAAATAACACAGTCCATTAATGACTTGCACCCATCATCAGGCTGCCTAGTTGTTCAGCAGTAGAAATGTTTCCACTGTGAAGCACAAGACATTGGCATGCAAAGTTTACTGTAGATCTAAATGACAACTATGCAGTTTACTAGACAACAACTAATAAAATGCCCTGCTATGCAGAACTGTGGGAAAAATGAAAACAGCAACCAGTTTTTTTTCCATTTTGGGAATATTAATGGTTCAAACACTTAACACCAGACTTTTTCCCCCAAAAAAATGGAACCCCAACAACAGGCACCTTGTTGATGTCCCTCATGCCTTGAGATTAGAGTGGAAGTACAGTTCAACGCTCTTCCCCATCTGTAATCATATCAGTAGAGTTACAATAAAATTAGTGGCAATGAAAGCAGACAAGTGGTCAAAGTGTTGCACTGGATTTCATCTGCTATAAATATAATGCAGATGTTTATTCTCTTCAATTACTTCAGGCAATCATGTTCTGCCCACCTATCAACATAATCCACTTGGAGGATACTGATAAGTGAGGTTTGCATACACCTAAAGAGATGACATGTAAACATTAAGTGTGTTATAAATGTACCTTTTATTTCTTCCAATGGTAAGTAGATCCGCCTGTTGCCGCTGAGGAAAAAAAGAAAACACATTTTATTTTGTTGTAAACACTGATATGTGGACCATTTCTTTACCAAAGATCTAATTAATCAAGTTTAGAACAACATTTCTTACTCAGGTTAGTGAGGTGACAGGACAGAATGAAGCAGTAGTCTTGACCACTCTAATCAGACAGGCACTGGTGATTGGGCTGTGAGGAAACAATGGAATATGCACATTTTACTTTCTACAGAAAATGTATTTATCATGTCTAAACCAAATTTAGGCCTACCACAGAACAGGACACGGGTTGCAGGGATTTAGATGAACCATTTAACAAACTAAACATTAAAATGCCATCCAGCACTCAAAAATTATACTTTAAGACGTGTACAACCAAATAAACACTTACCCTGAACTTATTCAGATTGCGGTCTGTGGCCACGAAAGGAGAATCCTGGAGAATCTACCATCATCCATCGCAAACCTATCAAAATGGGAAATACATAGTAGATTTTATACAGTAGGCCTACTTAAGAGATACAAAGAAGAGAAAACTGGGTTTAAACAACAAATTATACAACCACACCGGTCACACAGGTGAAAATCTCTTAGAATTCAGAAAAACAAGCAGATGAAACCTACCAGGCTACCTCAAATGAATTCAGAGCTATAAAAGCTACAAACAGGTTTCAGCTTTATTTTCCATCAATGGCAGGACTATCAGACTTGTCATGATAAGGCCTTTCAATGTAAAATAAAGTCCACTATCAATAGAGAAATATACATTTAAGCAGCGGTAGATGAGCAAGTTTAACATTGTGAGGACGAACAAATAACCAGAGAGGATTCAAGCGGAGCCATGATCTTTGAAATAACTGTGCAACACAACGGCTAACCTAACAGCACAGTCAAGATAAGGAGACGGTTGATCTCAAAGATAGCATAGCACGCTAACTGTACAATCCCTGTTCACTCAGTTTAATACAGTAATCGAGTTTTCATGATCAGGGATTAAATAAAGAAGTTAATGATACCAACGAGATCATATTTATGTCCTATTACCCTGTGTTATTAGCCTACCTAGTTAACTATGTTAGCATCATCGTTTTCCAACCCTGTTAGCTAACTAGCATGGAAGCCAAACCATGCCAGCAGGCAGCTATCAGCTAACGATGTCTGCTAACAAGCTAACGGCAGCTCAAACGAGATAATTTGTTCAAAGAATAATACAATATTACCATATTGGCGTCTTTTGGGACAACAACTACTCAATTTTAATCGTTGTGAGCTTGTAATATATACTGTACCACTCCTGATTTAGGTTGGTTCTATGTTAGGCAAGGCAAACTAGCTATCGATACGTTAGCTATCAATAATTTCTGTATCATTATGAGTGAATATGAACGCACCTCAGGTGCACAGAAACATACAAATTATTTATCTGTAACTAACAAAGTAGTAATGGTAATAAAATATAATTTATACTTACTCCGTTTGTGTGCTCCTTTGGGCAGCTTCACCGTACAGCAGTACAGCTCAAACTAAAGTATCACAAGAGTCTTCAACCGTCATCTCACACGAGGCGAGTCCGGCCAGCGGAGCAATTTTGGGGGGGCAATCTGAAGATGGGCCTTCCTACCCCCTTTATTATTTTAAAGCTTATGCCTATTTTGGTGGAATATTAAAAAATATGGGCATTTCTTGAACAAAAGTGCCAATGGAATATATTAGAAAGTAATAAACCTTGACAAGTAATACTTTTCTTGAAAGCAGGGGGCTTTAGGATCTCAGTAAACATAAATTTAGACAGGTTCCACCTCCTTCCTCCCCTTGATACCCATTTATAGGTCAGCGGGTATTGGTGATTTTGGTGTATAGCCAATGTATTTGGAGCTGAGGCGTTGAGAGAAAGCTATTCTACCCCTTATGCTATACCTTTTCTGAAAGCTTACACACACAGGGTGTCATTTAAAGTGAATTGAGACAGGTCCCACCCTCTTCATCTCTTCACTATCCATGTATAAGGGTGCATTTGGGGCTAATTTGACTAGCGTATAGCTCATTAGCATATTAAAATTATTTTTCAGGAAAACTTGTAATACAAAAAATGCTACTTTCCATGGGTACTTTCATTCTGATACTTTTGACGCAGCAAAAAGGATTCAGGCAAACTTGGCGATAGCAAGGCGGATCCGCTGCGGCCACACATCATGTTGCTGTGTGGGATAACTTGATCATTTTTCCTCTGGATCCTGCCCCTTTGTCAGTCAAGAAAATGGCCACTCAAGACTATCTTTTAAAATCACTAATAACTCAGAAGTTGAGTCACAGTTGCCCAGGGGTTTGGTTACTGTAGTCTGGTGTGGTCACAGACACTGACCCAACTAGTACCCAACAGTTGGGTGGGATAAAACAACCCAATTGTAGTTAATATAACCCCATGACAGTACCCAACTGCTTCAGCCCAGTGATTGGGCTGTGAAAATAACCCAGTGTTTTTTAGAGTGTGAATGAAATCATGCATGAATTCATGATAATACATGTACCCTTACCGCAAAGTGTTACCCATAGCTTTTGGGGTGATATTTGGAACATGTTTAGATGCTGAAAACACAGTTTAAAAATCTGCCCCATTGGGCTAGTTGTAAGTGATTATTCTCTGTTCAAGGAAACCTATATGGTTGGACTAAAATGTCTTGTGTCTTCAGTATTGGCTAATCTCAAGTAGCTTGCAATAGAGCTCTTGATGAAATTACTGAAGTTGCCCTTTAAATACTCTGGTGTATTTTATCATTTGTAATTTGCAAGATTGGAAAAAAAATAAATGTAGTTTGTAATGAAATATTTTCAGGTACTATATTTTGTATATTTCAAATGCTTAAATATTTTTATTTAAAAAAAAAAAAAATTACTCAGTCAAATACAAGTGAATCACCAGTGGAAATGTTTGGGTCAGATGTAAATCATGAAATACAACCACCAGAAAGAAATGCGAGATTTCACATGAGATTTCCGGAGCTAGGCTCTACAGAGTGCGGTTGCAGCTTTCCCCCAGTGACAACAAGATAAGACACTGCTCTACGTGCTCTGGTGTTCGAGGTGGTTCGAGGTCGAATTTTTTTTTTCAAAGCAGTCTAATACAACTTGTGCTAATTTGAATCCATTTTTTGTATTTCTTGTATGCTCCTCAGTTTGAAATAGCACACTGATATGTTTAGATGCCATTTCTTTGATCAGTGCAATTGATCTTTTCAAGTTAAGTAGCAAAAGTGTTATTTTTTAACATCAGTATTCATTGTTCTTTCTACAACAGCCTGAATTGTCTGTTTCGTACAGGAGTTTGTGTTCTGAGTGAAAACAGTAAGCTACAATGTAGCAGTAACTTGCAGGTGATGGAGAGTCACCATTGTGTGAGACGTTTTGACGTTTCAATAACAATAAATATAAAAAAAATGTTTTATATTTTTGTATTTTACCTTTTTCACACCAGTAATTTATAATTTAATTTGTTACATTTCATGAACAAGTATTTGTAGTTTGGAACAAAATAGTTTTTGATGTATTTGTGCCCAGCTCTGACTACTATCTCATATTAGCCATCTTTACCAGCTGTGCTGAAACTGCTTGTCAGTAGCTCCCCACTAGGCTCGCATCATGTTCACTACAAGAGGCTCCAAAGCTAGTGCTCCTTTAGGCTGAGGGAAACAGCACTTCCACGCCACCAGTGATCGCTTTCACTAAGATTTACAAACATTGCACATGACATTTGGAGAAAGGGGGGGAAAGTACTTGGCGTCGCTAGATGTTGGTCCATTGAAATGGTTTTGTACTGTACATACATTGTTCATAGTTTATGTATCATGTTACAAACTTCCCAATTATCTACAACCCTTTTCAGTTCACTGTTTACTTGATCAGGGGAACTTAAGACTGGCTCTTTCAAAGACTTGTTTTGTCTGTGTGAATCTGGAACAATTTAGAACAGCCTCAAATTGGTATGTGGAAAAGCTCCATGTTTATGTTATTCTTAAGTTTATTTAAACATGTCTAATTACATTTACCTTGGGGACTTGAGTGTTTCAGTGAATAAAGAATAGCTAACCACTGACATTTGTTGTGAGCAAGATGTTAATTGGCAGGACTGTAAATGTGTATATTTTTCCCACACACAAAGGTCTTATGAGCGTTAGGTTCATATTACTGTAAAAAAAAGGGACATTGACCTTCTTTTGTGGTAAAGCACAACTCTTCTGTTAAACACAATTTGATAAAGAATAATTAATATAAATAATTTGATGAAAAAAACATTTCAGTAAGATATAAAATAATTTCAAACTTTTTTTAAGCTTTACAGCATGCAGTAAATGTTATGCTATCAGTTTTATCATGTAAGGACAATATGAAGATCTGGAGGATGTGGATTCACTTTTCCACCTTCCCCTGGTAAAAAGCACCCAGTTTGTAGAAAACCTCCTGTTTTACCACGTAAATAAATAAATAAATAAATGAATGAATAAATAAAACTTCAATTTCAGCACAACTGATAAAGGTTGCTTATCATAGGTTGTGGTTATTGTGTCCTTGTGAGATAGAATTACAAGTAATTGTTAGTATTGGTCATTGGTCATCAAATAGCTGCAAAAGTGTCTGTCTGTGTATGGGAAATAATAGATAAGTTGGGGCCAAAGAACTCCAGACTGGTAAGCAAATATGCTTTTAAGAAACGAATGTCTGTTCTGTTGCCATACTATTCTTTTTGGTAATACTGTAATTACTGACAATAATATTGAACTTGTGAACAGCTGATTCCATTGATGCTTGCTGGGTCACCCACCACTTGTGTGTACTGCACAGTGATTAAACTTTTTTACTAGTTTTACTTCATTTCCCATTATCTGGGAATGACACATACACCATCAACCAATTAGAAAATGATACAATAATATATAATTTTCAGTAATCACATCACTAGCAATTGTTTCTGACCTGGTGCAGTACAGTGGTGTGCAAAGCCCTGATAAACCTGTCAGTCAGCAAGTGAATCTTGATCACATACATTTTCTCCAGTACACCACAATACAATTTCTCACAATGTAAGGTCATGTTGTCCATTGTCCTCTGCAGAGCTCATCACTCATCTGATTAAGCACAACTTTAATTACAGAGATTTGGACGAACACTCATCAGAGCGGTGAACTATTTGTTATTTTGCAGATGAAAGGAACTTTTGCATTGAGCAGTGCTTCCACTTCAATATGTACCATTATAATACAAAAGAATGTATTTGAAAAGCTGTTTAATGTTACTGCGTAATTGTAAAATGTCTATGCACACATATCAATGTGCTGTTCATTGCTGAGACAAAAGAAATTCAATCTGCACACAGGAAATATGATGGACAGGGTCAGGAACACTTCTGCGCTGTTTGACCGTACTTGAAACCTTGAAAGGTTGTCTCCTCTTCGTGTGAATAATACATCTCACCTTTGTGACTTCAGCTGTGATAGATAGTCACTTCTTCCTGTAGTGTAATTCCTGTACATGATCATAGTCAGTAAAACCGTTTACCGTTTTTTTTACCGTTTGCAAGTGTTCACTTACGGTAATTACCCACACTTAGTCACTCACTGTATTGAGAGACTGTGTTGAATATATTTTGTTAAGATTTTGATTTCATCAAGATCTTGATTGTTTGCAAGATATTTCAAGCTAATGGTAAAAATCTACAGAATCTAAATTCCATATTGGACTCATCTTGGACCTCTTTTCTTTGATTGGTTTAGTGGCCTTCAGAAAAAAATCTGATTTATTTTCTGATAAGCATGGTTGAAACAAAAAAACCTACTAGGCTACTTGAGAAATCCAATGAGCATGTTACACACACACACACACACACACACACACACACACACACACACACACACACATACACACACACACACACACTGCCCACAACTTGCAACTAACTTGCAGCCATTTAGATATGGATGCTCAACCTGACATGCAATTACACATACCAAAAGTTAAATTGTTATATTTATTGGCCATTAAGTGGTTTATAAAACTCCTATTGTAAAATAATGAGATCAAAGTTGAAAAGTTGATCAAAAATTTGTAAAATGCTGGCATTTTTCATCAAATCTAATTATAAATTGCCTTTTTATTGGACTACAACACATTCTATGGTGGTATGATGGTATCCCTTTTTCTGACTTGAAGAAAATGGGAAATAACATTTGAAACATCTAATTACTTTCTTTCAAACAATGCACATGGGAAGGCCACAAATGGGGAAGACCCGAAGAGATACAAATGGTTAGAATAATCAGATTTAATGATTTGCACAAGCAAAATAACCCTGTACCCCTTCCAGTCTTCCCCATCTGTGGGCTTCTTTGAAAGAAAGCAAATTTAGATTTTTTAAAAATATTATTAATGTTATTTCAAGTCAGAAAAAAGGGATAAATTTGATGTTTTTCAATTATAAAATGTTCATTTTACCACCACTTGATGCCATAGATTGTCAGAATATTAAGGTGTGAAATTGTTTGCGGTTGTGGACTGACAAACTTGTGATTTGGTATAGCCTATAAGATCCCATTCTTTTTTGAAGCAAACTTTGTTCGGCCTACTTAATCTCATTTTTTTTTTTTTTTTAGAAAAAAGTACTGTACTGTTATGTCAGAGTTCAGAACAATGCCTAAAGCTCTTGTCAAATAGGAACCAATCATAGCTTTTCAAATATTGTAGAAATAGCAGATTTAAATGACATTTTGGTGTTCCTAGCACTCTCTGTTTTATGTAGACTTACATTTACAAACAACTCTGGTGAAATAAACAGACAAACTAATGTGTTAAATCATAGACTTCACATCACACAGACTTCATTTAATAACAGACCATCAGAAAGTAAAACAGGACATCAGCTTACTTTTTTGACTAATTTTTTGTGGAAGCTATACTGTATCTATCTTCTTCATTCAAATTTCCATGAAATATACACAGTTCACAGCTTCACTGCTCTGTTATTGATCTCTTCCGTGTAATAGGCCTAAGTGGGATAACGCTCTGCGACATCCTCTGCAGGCATTGGGCTGCACGGCATCATTCAGACAGGAGATATTTCACGATAAGAACCACCCTGCAGAACATTATAAGATGCAGAAATGCAGAAAAAAGGCCATGATTCAAGATACCGTATTACTTTGTCTGTTAATAATGTGACCAGGGGGGCGCTGTGGCTCAGTGGGCTAGAGTGTTATATCATACTGTAAATCCGGGTACTCAGAGAACGGCTGGATAAACTGGAGAAAGGTAAAACTCAATTTTAAGTTTAACTTGCGGATACGTGACAAATTAGTGTATTTCTCAAAAATAGTGGATAATGTGTTCCTTCTTTGACATTAGCAAAGGCTTATTCATTACTGTGAAACACACTCCTTCTTTCCACCAACACCCCACAAGGACATAACCTGACTTTGCTCCCGCTATTCCATCTGGGAACTATCCGTTAGAGTAATTTTGGTTCGTTAGTTTCGTTTTGTTAGTTTCGTTTAGTTTTGGCTGACTGGATAAGGATACTGCTCCAAATTCTCTTCAACAGAAAGTAGCCAGAATGAGCTGCGAGTGAAAACCTGAAGCTCACGAGATCAGGATGGTCTCACAAGGCTAACAAGGACAAGCATAACAACAAATTTACCAAACCCAAAATAATAATAATAATAATAATAATAATAATAATAATGAGTAACGTAACGTAAGTTACTTTCATTTAGGCATCTTTCTGATGTTCTAGATCATTCCGGCCAACCAGGGAGGTAGGAAAAGTCCAACAGTTCCCAGAATGCACACCAAGATAAACATCCACAGGAATATGCGGTCTATGACCATTGCTACATATTTCCAGTCTTCTCTCACCTGTCAGAGAGAGGGAGAAAAAAATGATATGAAATGTTTATCTCAATTCTCATGGTACATCTTCTCTCAGTGTTAAATTTTTAAACTAAATTGATTTTTTTTGTGTGTGTGGATGACCAGATTTCTTTAAGGAAATACCTGTCACTCATTGCAGGCTAATGAAATATTTACACCGTCAGTGTGTAGCCTGATACACCAGCCAGTCTCTGAAAATGTGCCACCTGCACTTGCTTGTTTGTTTTCCATTTGCAAGTGGGAGGATTACGGACACTGTTAAATTATGCTGACATGCTTAAATTATGCTGTATTATTTTTTTCCTATTAACTTTTTCCTCAAACTGTTTTTCCATGGTTGCATGCAAAGGAAACAACATCTCCTTCCACAGTGAATGAGAAGTTCACACACTGTGCCTGTGTTGGCTGCCTCTATAATGTGATGCGGTTTTACCCATATCTCTAGTGAGAGGTACCCAATTTACATTTCCTACCACAATGCCTGTTAGAACAAAAACAATAGCATTGTGTTTGCAACAGAAAGCTTTTCTGCAAATATAGAAATCCTGGCTTTGCCACATTTGCAAAATTCACAGTTTATGGGTTTTCCTTGTGTCTAATTTCTTTGTTGGGCATTCCCAATGTTTGGAGGTCAGTTATTTCTGTATAATGACCAATGCCAATGGCAACAGTTTTCTTGCTTCAGATTCATATCGTTCCGCAAGTAGAGATCATTCACTCATCACAATAGAACTTTGTTGAAAGTGACAGGAGATTAGCTACATTCTAAAGAATGATTGAAGTTGCATTGGGAACTATTTGTGTATCCACAGAAGCCATAAAAATGTGACCAATGCATGCTGATTTGCATGGTCATTTCTATTGGCAAATGATGTGCCATATTGACACATGATGAAGCCATATGGCAACCCAACCAAGGTAACTAATGTTGTGTAACAATACTGCCAAATCATTTAGAAACTTGCCCCATCTAGACAGTGTATCTTTAACTATCTATCTTTAACTCTTTATCTATAAACTTACAGAGAAGTCAGCATCCTCTGCACGGAGGTGGTCAGCAATGTATTGCACTCCTTCTATGGCCTGTTTCATGGAAGGGGACAGGGTGGTGACCAGATTCAGGGCCTCTGGCTGGGGCTCTTGTTTTGGTAAATCTGCAGGTGTGCTGGAGTTACAGCGCAATTGGTGCTTGAAAGTTCCTTCTCCCCTGCACTCTGCAGTCCCTTTACTCTCCGCGTTGTAGTCTCTACCCAAGCTGTCATACTGGAAGTTGCAGGAATGGTAATGTCGCGGGGCCCTCGGAGAATGGCCATCCCGCCCCCCCTCCTCAAACACATGCTCCATTGAGTGGGCTTTGGAAGGGACTGCCCAGTCATCTCGCTCCTTATGCAGGGGGAGATGATGAAGAGGTGGCCCCAACGTTGGGGGAAGGGTGGAGGAGGAGGAGGAGCAAGAAGGAGTGGTGGAGGAGGCGGTGGTGAGACCCAGCTGCTGAAGCTCCTCATGGAGGATGGAGTACTGGCTGGATAAGGACCTCTGGAAGACCACTCGAGTCTGGGACTCGTCCGGTTGATTGTTCTGCTCAATTAGGTGGTGTGTAGTAGACTGAATGCCCAGCATCTCTGTGTTGGTCAAGTGGCTGGCAAGGAAGGCTTGCCCTTGCCATGCAGGCTGGGAGACCCCAGCAGTCTTGTGCATCATTTCAATCAGTTTGCGGCAATTGTGTTTGCCAGTGGCTGGTGGCCTTTTCATGAAAAGGAAACGGGGCACAAAGTCAAGAAACACCCAACGTACCCAGTGAGGCATCCCATGCGTCCGCGGCGAACGGTGGTGCACATTGAGCACAAAGACAGTGATGATGATGGAGAGCGTCACAAAGATCATGGTGAAGAGAAGGTACTCACCAATGAGCGGGATGACTAATGACGTGGAGGGGATGATCTCTGTGATGAGCAGCAGGAAGACAGTGAGCGAGAGCAACACAGAGATGCAAAGAGTGATTTTCTCACCGCAGTCTGATGGCAGGTAGAACACCAGCACAGTCAGACAGGAGATGAGGAGGCAGGGGATGATGAGGTTAATAGTGTAGAAGAGTGGCAACCGACGAATGATGAAAGAGTATGTGATGTCTGGGTAAATCTCCGTGCAGCACTCGTACTTCTTGCTGTTGTACTTCCCCACGGCATTGACAATCACCCACTCCCCACTCTCCCAGTAATCCATTTGGTCCACGTTACTGGCTATACTTATCAGGTCTATCTTGGCACGGTCGTATGTCCACGAGCCAAACTTCATCTTGCAGTTCTGCTGGTCAAAAGGGAAGAAGGTGACGTCAATGCTGCAAGAGCTTTTGTAGATTGCTGGAGGCATCCACTTGATTTTTCCATCATGGAAAAGCTGAGCCTTAGTTAGGTGAGTCACTGCAAAATCCCCATCAGCACTAAAAGGGAGAGAATGAAGTTCAGACACGCTGATTAAAGAATGTTTACAAAGGAGATAGCAATTCAAAAGCTAACATCTTAACGAAAAGAGGCCCTTGGTGGCAGAAAGTTATTGGAAAGTGTTAATCTAATTAACATTGCAGGAAATCCACTTCCTCTTATTGGATCAGGAAATTTGTTGTTAATGAAAGAAGCTATTTGAGAGTTGGTGGTTCTCTCGGAATTGCTTGCAGTGCAATACATTTACATAGTGGAACCTCCCCTTTAACACTGGAGTGAATCTGGGAACAAAGGATTGCCAAACACAGCAGGATGCAAGATATTTAATTAACACCATTCCCTTAAACAAAGCCATTCTCGATTCCCCTCGCCTTTATATTGTTTTGGTCTGGGTGGATCTCTGAAAGAGAGAGGGGTGCCTGATCTATAGTAACAGATTTATTTCTAGTGAGCTGCTTCAGCTGTGAAATTGCCCTGGAGTAACATATTGCAATGAGAAACAGTTCCCTGAGGCTGGACTGTGACAAAGATGGGATAATATGGTCACCCCTCAAGTGGATGTATTTTCCCTTGCCATTTCCCATAAGTGACATGAATGATGGCAGGTCATATCCTCAGACAGCATGTTGCCCTCCCTGTCACTCAAATCAGCAAAATAAATGAAAAAGTCCATTGTCAGCGATGTGCCGTCTTAATATCTATATAGGGTGTTGAGATATGATTTTCTAGTTTTAGTTTTATCTCATTTCTGTCAAAATAATGTATCTCAGTGCTTTTTTATTATTCTTTAGAATTTACCCTAGGTATGACTAGACTCATGATCACTGAATAGATAAGGCAAATTGAAAGGATAAGGAAAATCAAATGGATAAGGTAAAATTGAAAGCAGAATATTACTTATTATAAAGTACAATGTCAGGCCGCCAGATGATTTCTGAAGGGATACGGATGGAGGTGACGTTTTCATACTCGTCTGGATTCCAGCGGAGCTTATAATCATTCCATTCCTGTTGAAACAAGGAAAAGTGCCATGGGAATATCCTAGAACGCATGATGGGGGAACTGTCAGGAGAGGTTCAGATTCTGATTCTGATTAAATTCCAATTACTCTTAATAAAACCATACTTGTTTCACCCAGACATTTGTGGTCATCATTTGGTTCTTCTCATCCTGGGGAAAAAATAAGAAAGCAGAATTGCAATAATGCAAGTGTGAGAGCAACACATGTTGAATAATAATAATAATAATAATAATAATAATAGTAATAAAAATAGAGGTGTCCCTTTCACTCTGTTGAGACAAAGTAATAATGATGATGCATGTCCAAAATGTAAGTTCCCTAGAGACAAACACCCTATGCATGAGTGTGCAGCTAGTTGCAAGGCCACTACTTGTCCAGTGCAAAGGTGACAACCTCCTTCTCCACACTTACTCCCACCACCACTCACCACATCAATCAGCTGAGCGATGGAGAGGCCAAAGTGCACAAGCACCACGTCAGAGGTATTGGCCACTGGCCGCGAGAACTTGTTGTAACGATTGAAGAGTGTCTTCAGCAGTTTCTCCTCAGCATGGGCTCGTGCCGGTCGCCGTGCCGCTGCAGGAGTGAGGAACCAAAGCCAGATGAGATTTTGTAGGGAGTTCCTCATGTGCAAAGCACATTCGTCACACAAGGCAATTTTAGACACCTTAGCAAATAACTATAGGCCATTTAGTTGTGAGATGTATGTTTTTCACTTCACTTCACTTCTTGAAGACACAGTCTTGCTGAATGTCTTGCCTATGGCTAGAGGCAGTTTACCAGATGGGTCTTGGGCACTGCATTAACAACCATTAACATAATTAAATTATCATCCACCTGCTGTGATGGCTGTGATGTCTCTAAATTAAAGCTTGATTGATTGGTGGCTTCAGCATCTCCTGAACACTAACAATAATATATGGTGGGAGTGTAACACTTAAAGGTGTCCTACAGGGGCTGGTCTGGTATCCAGTGGTTCAGCTAAACACTAATTACTTCCACTCAGAATTGCACCAGTGTCCACCCTCTAAATAGAGAGAAATAAGGCAGTGCTGTGCAGAGGCAGCTGAGGAGATAGTGCTCCCTTGGCTGGTGGCGAGGGGACTAATAAAACAGCCCACAACCCCCACCTGGCATTTGGAGAGATTGGGGTATTGTGATTGGGAAGTGATCTGATTGGAGCATTGCTTTGAGGTGCACAGATTGGGACTAGGAGAGCTGCTAGTGTATATCCTCTGCCATGAATAACAAATGTTGCTCTGGTGCCTCTCCTAGGTAGCCAGGAACCAGGACTCAAATCTGCTCAACAATTCAGTTTCCTCCATTTATGTGTTATTTTGTGACATGAGTTTATTGTGATCTGTTTGTACGTTTCTTATTGCAGCAAGCTTAGTTATTGCAACTAACCACAAAACTAAAACAAATTAACAGTTCCCTAATTTGGAATTTCTGACCATGTTTGAAACCAACTGTTAATGAGTAAAACTAAATACAAGTGCAATGCAATCTTTTTAGGAGTGGGACCAGACATGAAGGGTTTAAAAGCGCCTTTGCAGATAATCTATCAATCACAACAAATGAGACTGTCTTGAATTTCTGCAATTCCTGCCTGATACACTATTTTTTGGTGAGTTTCGATCAATATCTTATCAGACAGATACATTTTCAAATCTTCTTTGCTCGGTCAGAAAATCCAACATCCCAACCTTGAAATGCACAAGGACAGATAGAGAGTGACTTTGTAGTCATTAATCACAATTGATTATTGGAAACAGAACTACATCAAAGAGGCTTTGCCTGGTTACATTGCATAAAACAACAGTCCTTGGTATATTCACACTCTTTTGACTCTTACCACCTATAGTATAGACCAGAGTAGAAGCGCTTTGATTAATATCCATGTGTTTTTATCGCTTTACATAGCTGACAAGACTCATTTAGCTGACTCATAATGCTTATAATGGGGGTGTCTGTTATGGTCATATCATATCAACTGCTTTCGTATCAACTGCAGTAGTTACAGTGCCTAGTGCTGAAACTATTTCTGCACTTTAAATAACTGTAATGCAGTGTTTAGCTTTGTATTATGAAAAAGAAAATAGGATTCATTCTGTGTGGACTACAATTTCGTCATATCATATGATGTTAATTGCATATTCATTGTTTAAATATTGTTAAAATCGGTGAGTGAGAACTTTTAAGGAAGATTTACCTGGGCAGTAGAACACTGTCAAGAGAATGAGGAGCGTACAGGTATTCCTGTCTGGAGTCATCCTGAGAGAATCTGGTTCCGTGAAGTCGGAGTACACTACTATGCCGAGTGCTGTAGCTCCTGACCAGCTGTCCACTCCATCTACACCATGGCCATCCAATCACATACGTTCTTATCTGTGCCGGTTCAGAAGATCTGCAAGACTTTTTAAGTGTCTATCAGACACTTCTTTGCCATGCTGTGCGTTCAAAATACAGTCTTCCTGTTCTGCTCCTTAGTCCACGATCAAGTTAACGCAGACAGAAGTTCATCTTTTTCAGCTGCACCTGCTGTGGCTATCAGTCTACTTCCATCAGCCAAAGTGTGGAGTTGAGAGCTGCTGCTTGTATTGGGCTGCCGATCCCTCTCCTCCTCCCTCCTCCGTCTCATCCTCTCTCCTGCTTTCTCCCTCCCTCCCCTTTCTTCATCCAGCCCTCCCTCCCTCTCTCTCTCTCTCTCTCTCTCTCTCTCTCTCTCTCTCCTTTTATCCTATTCCTTTCTGCCATACCTCCCCATCTCTTCAGTGGAAGAGTTAGATGTAACCTACAAAGCCTAAATGCTGTGTAGAATGTGCCCAATACCAAAAGAGATACAGATTTGCAATTCCATTGGACTTTTTTGTCACATCCATGATAGCAATAAAAACACCTAGGTATTTGTATGGTGTAAATGGATTTAAAATCGAATGGCTTGCTGTATTCAGTTACATGAAGTAACCGTACAGAATATTTACATACTACCCTTCTTTATGCTTTGTTTAGTCACATTAGCTCTGTCACAGTTTCATGCATAAATTTTCTAGCTTCAGGGGACTCAGGGGTGACAGGTTTTTGGGTCTCTAAATGCAGTGTGTTTTTAAGCAGCTGTAATAAAGTATTCTCATGTGTGTTTTGTCTTTAAAAGGTCTGCCTGGTCTGAGGTGAATCAGGGCAAACTGCGAGACAGAGAAGACAAGTTGCTGGACAGGTGAGCTAAGGAAAGATGCCCAGGTCCTGCCCTGCCCATCTGTGCTGTGAGCGTCTGCCAGAAAAGACAGAAATAGAGAGACAGAGCTTAAGTGGAGTTGGTGGGCATACTTTATTAAAACAGATCAGGTGCAGCTTTCTTTTGTTGTGTCCTTGTCAATGACGGAGCAACCTTCTGCTATGCTTTTATTTGATATGATCAGAAAATTTTGGGTCATCAAGGTGTCAAGGTTGCCTTACTGTAGTAAGAGATGCCCACTAGTTAAATAGCCTGCCCTCTGAAGTTCTGGTCAAGGGTATAGGCATATGAATTAGTTTCAATAACATATAGTTTGTGATACTTTCAATAATTAGTCTGTAGACTAGAGCACAGACATGAACTGGTGCACAACAGGTAACATAGTGTCACATTTCAAGTCCGCTGCAGAAGAAGGATAAATTATGTATATGTCTTATTGTTCCAGAGCCAAATACACGTCTCTCTTTCTTTTTCTTTCTTTGGCTCAGGCTCTCACATACGCATCCATGAGCTCACAATTTGAGCTCCAGACATTTGTGTGTGTGCATGTGTGTGTGTGTGTGTGTGTGTGAGTGAAAGAGAGAGGACTTTGGAATGAGCTGGGGCATGAATCTTGGCATCTGTTGTTTGTAATTTAACCAATATTTTGCTCAGTGTATCCTGCAGTGCACACACATGTGCCACATTCATTTTTTCGGCCAACAATCCAAAACAACTTGAGATTTTGAGAACAATGCCAAAAAACCCTATTACAGTACTGCTATTTTTAGGGCGCCCAGTGTAATGGACAATATTCTGATACATAACAGAACACATGCTAGAGCACATGATTTATTTATTTATTTGTTTGTTTGTTTGTTTGTTAATTGACTGTGTTGAAATTTCTTCTTTTTGCAAGTACAAATATTTTGCATAATGGCCCAATAAATCTGAAGAGTAGCCTATTCATTTTTAGAATCTAAATCTCAAAAATACTATTGCCATACTGTAGGCCTATACATTGGTATACAGTATGGGATCCAGCATTTATTTTTACTATCTATTTAAACAGACCATAATCTTGCCATCTTGGTAATTCAATTTATATAATAAATGGCTGATTGATGAATCCATACCTTTAATTCTGAGTAACTCAGTGTCTTTGTGATGGTTTATATGATTCTTGTAATCCCAATTACAGAAAGCATGCAGTGCACAGAAGGGCTTTGGTCCAGCACAATACATGGGTTACAGAATGAGTTCTGTGAACTAAACTGAATGGCTCCTGGAAGCGCCAAAAGCTTTATTATCAGTTTGAAAGTCTTGAAAGGTTCACCCACAGTTCTCAGGGACCGTATGTGTTATGTGATACACATCCAACTATGCCTTGCACTTGAAGGCCAAGGGAGTTAATGGGATTTAGCAGACACCTTTTTCCAACGTGACAGTGGCAACGCTCGCGACCTTCAGGTATCAAATCAAGACCATGCTTTCCTCATACCACGGCTCTTCCACCACCCCTCCAAAAGCAATCATGTCTGAAAAGTGAGAAGGATAGCTTGAACATTCATAAACACAATACTAACGTTTTTATGTTTTGTGGACGGAAAGCCTTTGATTTTATAACTGATTAACAGATTTCGTATTTTGGATTTCCTTAGCTATTCAGGGCTGTTAGGACTATATAGTCCTGAGAACATAGGCAAATCAACCCTTGTGTGATGTGAGGCTCCCACTTGAGTTGGTGTGTTTACCTATTTACAAGATCTGTTTGAACTGTTCTTGCCTCAGAATGAGGTGACAGAGGCAAGACGTAATTGCATATCAAATCTTCTGCTAAAGTAATGAGACTGAGATGAGAAAAGATTTCTTTCCATTTTGGAGGGGAATCTTGATCTGCTCAAAATTCATGAGTTGTTCCCGTTGGAGACCATTTGCAAATGACCAGAGGAACCTCCTTGGGGAAGATTAGTTCAACCTTGCATTGTACGTTTCTGTGAGATTTCAATAGAGGAGGCAAATGTCCTGCCTCAAAACTTCCCATTGCTATTGCATCAAACCTAACAGTCTGGATTCATATAACCTCTTACCAATGCTGGAGCAACATTACAAAATTATGTAATTTTAATTGTACATGTGATTACACAGATAAGATAAAAAGTAATAAATAGTGTTAACTTTTGTGGAAGATTAGGGGTTTCATATTCCATATTGTCTATATTTATACTTTAAACATATAAAGCACTGTTACTCTATTTCAAGTTCATTATGTCAGCACATTTTTGTGAGACATTCTAATGCCAACCCCCACGCCCCTTTCATTGCCAGTGGTCAAAAAGTCATGTGTTCATTAGTTATATGGAATATAATATCTTCTTCATCCTTCACCTGACAAGAAAGGAAAATTTATATCATGGAAAATACAGATCATAATTCACAACCCACTTCAATAAATAGGAAAGTTCCATTTAGAGTCTGAATGCACATCCAGGATAAATTCAGTGTGAGGCTTGATTGATTTCGGCTACTCTGCTAATATTTTGAGCACACGTGTAGGCTACAATAGACATTATAGCTGATAGCATTTTTGCTGTGTTATTCACCAACTAGAGTTTCTGCAAGACATCCATTTACAAAAACAGTAAAGGTTTTGTTCCAGAATGTTATAAAATGCCTGTTTAATTGACATCTAATCAATTGTGCAATTCAAAAAATAATTAGCCAATTAAATTGGTGTCCCTCAACATACTCTAATTTTCTGTTGCCTGTGGTTTGTAATCACGGCAGGGTAAATGGTTCCCATGCAACTTCTAAATTGTTCCAAATATGCACCCGATAGACTCATCAATAGTACTTGCAGACACATTAGAGGAAAACACCACACACACACACACACACACACACACACACACACACACACACACACACACACACACACACACACCTTGTTTGTACACATTTGTACATTCTGTTACTATATTTTATATTATATCTCATTCCAGCACAATCGTTGTGCAAGTAGTGCAAGCCATAGATCAAGTAGTCTGTTACTATACTTTATATTATATCTCATTCCAGCACAATCGTTGTGCAAGTAGTTCAAGCCATAGATCAAGTAGCCTAAGCCACTATTACTTGATATTTATGCTGTAGCAGAGTATAGAGCCATGTCATATTGTCAGGGCTGTTTCAAGGTACTTAGGGGGCCCCAAGCAAACAGGACATGGGGCCCTTCACCCCCAATGATCCACATTGTTATAATCTTCAAGCATCTTCAATATATTCATTTGTATTGAACAGTTTAAGTAACTCCAGTTTAAAGTCATTTTTTATTGAAAAACACCACCAACTAAACTACTAAAATTTAAACAGTCAATCTTGGGGGCCCCTTTCAGCCTGGGGCCCCAGGCAATTTCCTGGTTTGCCTGTCCTGTTGCAACGGCCCTGCATATTGTTTTAGGAAATCACCACATTTCATTTTCTGTCAGCACATCTTGTAACTACAGGAGGGTCACGTTTTAAATAGAAAAAATATGGAAATTTGGAGTTCTATGCAAACTTAAGCAAGATGCTAATGAGTAGATGCTATGGATCTGTTTGGTTCAATGGCATATGCTACCCTGAAGCTAAAAATGCTACCGTCAGATTGAGACAACGATAAACTAAGGAAACTCAATAGTTTAACTCTAGGGGAGTTGGGAAATGAGTAAATTCACTGTCATGGTGGTGTATTCCTTTAAATTAATGCAAGGGTGCAGTGGCAATGAAAGGTGCTTTAAATGAGCTCCCTCTATCCATTCTTCCTGACACAGAAAGCCACTCATTAATATTTTATCAAGGTACAGTCACAAAGTGGTAAACAGCAGAAGCGATTCGTAATGGAAGCCCAGCCTCCTTGGTATTAAATGGCTTAATAGATAGCACTGTTATGTGAATAATCTTGGGAGCTTAAGAGTTACAATTTAACATTGGACTTTTAATAATCCTTATGTTGATAATCCATTTATTTTCAAATGTTACCAATAGTGTGTTCAAAAGTTATTTTTAAAAATCATTTCTTGCTGATAGTCTCTGCATCCTGTATGTGCTTTTGGATATTAACTAAAAACCAAACTGTCACCTGATTACTCCAGATGCTAGTATTTTTTGGAAGGTTCAGGATACAGGAAATCACACCAAAGGAAAGAGTACACACCAACAGAAAGAGCAGTTGATTTCCTTGGTTGCATTCATACACATCTTCCGAGCAAGACTAAACCAGTTTGATTTTAGCATGCAGTGCTGTGTACAACATCGGACACTGAGTTTTCCCTTAAGCACCCTGTGGTTTAAGACCAGTGCAGTGTCAAGCTTGTTTAGTTTCTACAGCCCAACATAATGTTGGTCTGACAGGCTTACTGTAGCCCATGTCAGAGGCCTTTAATGTCGGCCTGACAGGCGTAGTGTATGTCAGAGGCTTTTCCATACGTCTGTTTATTGTCTCGCCAGCAGACAGCAGTCATAACTTGGCAATTAAAGCCATTAAAATTACATTACATTTTTGCCACCCAAACCATTGTCTATTCAAGTGTTTGTGTTTTCTCAATTTCTAATAATAATGATAATTTATACATAATCCTTAATTTTGTAATATTCTATGATTGACAATCTATGAAACTACACGCAAAAAGGCAATACATAATGCTGGGCATGTTACTTTGAGTCTGTGAATTATTGCATTTATTGTCAGTGTAATTAATTGTGAAAAATTGATATTATGTGTGAGACGTGAGAGAGGATGAGCATGCATGGTCATGTGAACAGTGGCATTTAAATCACAGGGAAGCACTGGACAGCATCCCCGCTCCCGCGGGGAACAGTCATTTATCATGTGTGTGTGTGAGAGAGAGAGAGGGAGAGAGAGAGAGAGAGAGAGAGAGAGAGAGAGAGAGAGAGAGAGAGAGAGAGAGAGAGAGAGAGAGAGAGAGAGAGAGGAGGGAGAGAGAGAGAGAGAGAGAGAGGGAGGCCTGGGCTGTCATCCCATGCAGTGCCATCGCCAGGTTCCTTTCAGGCTTCTCAGGGGAAGCTGTCACATCTGTGGGGATTCACCTCTGACCCCACATGTGACGTGCAGCTGTCAGTGAAATGCGATCCATCAGACTTGGTACCTGTGGAGGTCACAGACACACACACACACACACACACACACACACACACACACACACACACACACACACACACACACACACACAGTAACTCCCTGTGTACTGTACCCCCTGCTGTGGATCTACACTTCACAGATCTTATGTAGTTATCCATATGCATGATGACTATTGTACACATATTCTTTGTGTTTGCAGAATTCCAGCACTAGGTGTACTTACCATGTTCCTTATGTGTGTGAAAGCATGATGGCCACTGTCGCTGTTGTTTTTTCCCTCAGATTCACACCTTTATCATTCTCTGAGTAAAGATCATTCACTTCATTACAAGTAAAAGGATATCAGCTGCATCTTAACGAATGTCTCAAGATGAAGTTGCATTGCAATCTATCTGTTTAACCACAGAAGCCACGGAATGGTAACAGATTAAATTTAAATGTCGATGGGATGGGATGGGATGATATATTGTCCACCAATCATTAAGTAAATAAGTGCTGACAGGACGAACAGGACATGAAGTGGAAGGGTTTTGTTTTGTACATGAAAGTTATTATTTTCCAATACATTCCATTATCACAATACATTATCTTGTATACAACAGGCCCACAATATCCCTGCTGAACTGGTTTCCTTTCCGTGTTCCTGTCTCTGTACTCACATGTGGCACTGTGATACAAACTGGAGTAATTTGATGTACTTAATGAGTATTGTTCTAAATAATTGTGGTGTTGTAATGTCTGTGTTTCATGTGCATAATGAGGCTGACAGTGCTGGCAGACTCTCCCTTGAGTGTGCAATCAGCCGGATCTGACGCATCAAAAAGCCAACTATTTCATATTCAGTCTCCTATAATTACCAAGTGAGTAGACCAAATATCCCCAGTAGAGAGATGTGCACTTGTAAAAGCACCTCAAAGATTAACTGTTTTTATTCTCCAGGCATTGTTGTTGCCAGGAGGAAGCAGACAACCCCATGGTAACAGCGTCCTTCAGAGAGCTGTAAGGAAGTCATTTACGCTTGTCTGCATTGTGATACCGACGGGTCTTATTAGCTGTTGTTTTCAACACATCCCCTCTTTGTTCAGAAGTCTTCTGTGGTCTGCTCACTTGACATAATTACACATTAGAGCTGCTCTTTCAGACAACTGATTAATTGTTAATCTACATGGTTTGGCATGGTAGTTTCAAAATAGCCTCCGTTTAGATGGAATGTCCACCTTTTATTGTCCATTCATTCAGTATTGAAGAACCCTGCACTCATTCATTAAAGGAGCAGTATGTAGGATGCTATTGTAGGCCTAATTATTTGAAAATACGCCTTTCATGAATCATTAGAGGTTGAGGAATCCCAGTTGATAAAATGTTATCTTCACAGACACCAATGGTACAGAACAGTCTGTAGATCCCATTGGCATTAGCAGGTCACTAGTCCTGTTTTTGGTTTGGTTTGATCAATTCAATTCGATTCAATTTATTTTGTAGAGCACTTTTTTATAAAGCACAGCAAGGTAAATGTATTGTGTATTTTCTACAAATAAAATTAAATTGTATAACCAATAAAAAGGTCACCAATGTTCATTACAGCTTAAACCAATGCGGGCATGGCCGTAGCTACAATGGAGGACACCGAGGTCCGGTAAAGGAATCCGGTGTGACATGTAGCCTAATTCACCCTCACGCATTTTAATACGTATTTTCAAGCCGGATAATTGGAAATTTTTCAAGTTGGACCTCGGTAGTTTCAGAATGCTGGCCACAGCCATAATTGTAAGCCACATACTGAAAAATCAAAGCTGCCAAGGACCAACGTAAAATTAAACAAACCGTTTTTAAACAGTTTAAATAGAAAAACCAACTCTGTTTTAGATGAGAAAGCCCACATACTGTCTAAAGATGTGACTCTCTTTAATGATAATATTGACAAACATCACACCAGTACTGAAACTATGATGCGCGATGAACATAGGCTACTGTATTATGAGAGAATTTTAGTAATGGGCCACATTGCAATGAATGTTTTTAAATCATGGCATGGTATGAAAGAGAGTTGAGGGCTGCAAATGGCCCCTGGGCCATATTTTGGACAATTAATTCAAGCATAGCCCTGTTGCATGAGCTTGCTGACTGTATTACATAGCGAGTGGAATGAAAGAATTTGGGACAACATAGGCTGAGTGCGAACATACTTTACATTGAGACAATGGAATCTACAACATTCAAAAGCGAAAGTAAGATTCATTGACTCTGAAAATAAGTTTCATTGACTCTTTCATTCCACTCGCTATCTGTCAGCAGCCTTGTGCAACAGGCCTACACTTGAATTACACTGAACCTTTCCTTTAATATGGTACAATCGTAAGTTTATAGCTTGCAATATAACTTTGTATCTTCTACGTCTTTCTATCTCTATTTTAGTATTTCCATTGCAATTGCAACTTTTATTTCACGGTAAAGACTGTAGTAAGGTTGAGCTCAGGTCTCACAATCAAAACTTTTCTGTCTAAACAGGAAGCCCACTTGTGAAACACAATGGGGTCATCCCCATCTCACTGAGCTCCATTCCTGTCATTCCTGTGTGGACGCCATTTCTGGGCTTTAGCAACAGAGGAGTGAGAGAGTCACTGGATCGGTGGGATTAGCACATAGCAGTCAGCCTTCATGTGAGTTTCTTTCCAGGCTTTTGTGCAGTTTTTACCTGCAATCTTAACTTAAAGCTCCTTGGGTGATATACGTTTTCTTACCCTTTGTGCTGTCTGTAGATTTCATTATCCTTAATGCTACTGTATGGTATAGCTTACTAATAAAGGGCTCCATCCTGGTATTTCTTTCCATTTCCTAGCCGTACAGATATTACAAAGAGCCTTTCAGAAGATAAAAACATTGGTCAGAGATATTTTAATGTGCAATTCAAAAATATTTAATAAAATATATAACTTTTTGACTAGCCTACTAATAGTGTGGAGATAAACACTGAATTATATGGACACAGTGTCCATAACTTCTGTGAGTTCTGGTTGCCTTTATGGGCAGATTATATTGTATTTCTCTCCAGCTATTGATTTAGCCAGGGTCACATAACAAGGCAGGGGAAAAACATACTCAATTGAAAAGCATGTTGGTACAACAGGGATGTCCTTGCGCTTTAATGCTCAATAGCAAACAACAAGAGACCCACTGCTGCACAATGGACAAATGCAACAGAATGATAACTGAAAGTGAAATTACTTGTCAGTGGTTTCTATAATAGGATATTTAATTATTAGGTTAGTGTTAATTTTTCTCCACACTACCCATGACTATTTCACAGAGTGTTTTTGGTGTAGTTCTGTGGAGGCTGTCAGACTGATTTTGTCATTGACATGCTTGGGCAAAGTAGGCTATTGATGTTTTCCTCAACAATCCCCCTCTGGCAGGTCTCTAGGCTACTGTTTGCCAAGAGCACTCAGACTAGCCAGTGTTTTTTTTAGTGGCAGTGGCACATAAGCCGCCAAACCCTACTGCGTCTAGTCTCATTGATGCCAACTTTCCACCATTCTCCTATCAGATCTTCTGGCATCCTTTGCTGATGGGGTGACACATGGCTCTTGCAGAAATAAAAAAAGTGAAGAAAACCAATTACTACCAACTAAGACAGAATTTTGTTGGATGTCAAGGATAAGATGCTCCAAGTACTCTCAGTAAGACTGTGAATCACTTCATCCTTTTAAAATGTCAAGCCCTAAATTGATCTGTCATTAGTCTTTGTCAGAAGACTTTTGTTAGATTGATCAAGATTCTCAAGAAAATCTCAATTCCTCAACATCTGAATTGGACATTCTGCCCACCAACTTTTTTTTTATCTGTTCTTCACTTCATAATTGCAGATGGGTTTCAGATCATAAATACATCCCCAGAGACTGGCATTTTTCCTGTATCCTTGAAAAAGGCGGTTGTAAAGCCCCTAATTAAAAAGAATAACCTAGATGCTTCAGTACTGAACAATTATAGGCCGATATCCAATCTACCATTCATCAGGAAAATACTTTAAAAAATTGTCCTCAATCAATTAACTGCCTTTTTGATGTCGAACAACTGCTTCAATAACTTTCTGTTTGTTTGTGAAACCTCACAAGATGGGAGACTTCTCCTAGACTTGCTAGTGAAGTATGTCCTGTTGGCCCAATGAGCACTCTCCGTACTTTAGCACTGAATGATAAGCCACAGATGTGTTCTCCTCTGCTCAGTCATCCCAGGCTATATTGTCAAACGCTAGAGATTTTTTTTTTTTTCATTCCATTCATTCCAAAAATCGGAACTTAAGATGCTTTAGTCCAAAGCGGCATGTTTTTCAGCCTGTGCGCATTTTTTGAATGACTTCACTTTCGCACCATACAACGAAGAGATCGAGCAACCCTGAAACCCAGAGTAATCTGAGCGTTTCTCTAATAAAATTCCCTTACGCATATTCTCCCATCATTCTTGTTCAATTCAATTTATTTGTAGAGCGGCAAATACAAAAAATTACCTTCTCTTGCATGTTCTGAAGGCTGTATTAAGATGTAACATCAGCAAACTTCGATTGTAGGCTTAATGTCTGTTTGGGCACAAGTTAAACGTTAACGATTACATCCAAATTTATTTATTTGCATTCTACTCGCTTTCAGCTGTATTACTTTTCTTTTGATAAGCTGTGGACAAAGTGGCAGGCACCTTCAAAACGTCAATTTTATATCACTTTGTTGAAAGTATAATCAGGGTCTCTACATATGAACTCGAGCATAGAGAACTTTGTTCTTCTATGTTAGTTTTAGTGAATGTTTAGGAAGACTGCACATTTCCTACCCTCAAACAACTTCCTCTCACCGTTATCTTGAAATAAGAATCTGCGTAGATCAAAAGTATGCAACCTTAAATGTTTAAATAAGGACTTGAAGTTTGGCCATGGTGATATAAACCTGTAAAATCTTGACACTCCATGTCATTCCTTGTAAAATATTAGCCCCTTGCTCACAAATAAGGAAACTGAAACATCTCTTCAACCACCAGTGTTAATTTGTTGCAGGATATGTAAAGCGAAACCCCATGCCCTTCTGTGAAGTCACCCAATGAGCAATTGGGTATCTGCCACTGAGAATGTGCAACTCAAAGATCGACTCTGAGCCAACGATAAACAAACCTTCACCTTCTGGCAGTCCGAGGTGAGCTTACATGGGAGTACGGTCAACAGATGCTCTTACAGTCTTGTTTACCCCCAATTTATTGCTTTGTTTTCCCCGTACAACTGCAGTTCACATACTATATCTATGTGTTGCTTTAAGCACACCAAGAGTATAAAAATAACACTGGTCTTAAAGGAGAGCGTTTTTTTGTTGTGTCGTGGTGGCATGTGATGTAACTATCCAATAAGTCCACAAACATAGCAATCTATGGTGTGCCATAGAGATTTAGGCCTTCCTGTTCCTGTGTGCTTTGTTTATCGTTCATGAGATTCAATGGAAGTCCTACTCATTGGGCATTCCGCTCCAGCAGGACGAGTGAGTGAGTGACAAGTCTGAAATGTCCACCTGCTGAGACGGAAATGAAGCAGTGAAGTGATTCCCAGTGGGGGGACAGGGCTGAGTAGAGGTGCCGTTATTAACACATTTATGAGTGACACTTCAGCCTGGTAGCTTTTAAAGGGCCTGTCCTGATATCCCATCTGATTGCATCTCACTGCACAGCCAGAGAGTAATGCTTCTACGCTGGGGATGGCAACGCACATTCTCCCTTCGCGGCTGCTTTAGAGATTACATTCCTATCATGAATCATACCTTTTTTAATTTATTGTCACACTTGGTTGAAAGAAGTGAAAAACAGAAAAGAAGGAAGACTCTGATTAATTGTCGGAGTGCAGCAATTTCCACTAAACAAGGGTGAAAAAACTGTTTGTTATTTTTCATCTTGTTTATTCTCAAGAAGAGATTTTAAACTCCTTGTGGTATTGGTTGCGGACAGGGTCCTTAAGTGTGCTTACCAATCTGGCAATCTTGGCAATTGACATTCATATTCTCTTCACTTGAACTGCAAGTTCTGCATACATTATCCTCTTCCTTTCAAAGGCTTTCTACATCCTATTTTTCCTATTAATGTAATATAATGTCTGCTCTCTGTGGAACTGAGATTACATTCCGACATCAACCAGCATGATAAAGGAGTTTGTACATGACTGTTCAGCTCTCTACCACATAGTTAACAATGACTCTTTTATTCTCTAACATGATGAGGATTTTAGGATGATAATCTCCACATGTAGTGAGTGACCCTGGGTGAGCCTTTTTTAAGGCCCATTCATATCAAAATTGATAACTGTTTACTTTTGGCCAGTGTGAACACCACAGTGGTAATATTTATACCTATCCCGTCGGTGTGAATGGCCCTTTACGACCAGAGTTTCTGGCTTCTGTCTTCACCCACCCACTGACAAGATTTCTGTGCATTTGGAAGGACACCATCAGTGGCTCCAATAATTAATCTAATGGAATTAGCATCCTGAGCCAACAGCTCTGTCCAGCTGATCCTCTTCTTTTGGATATCACACCACTTCCAATTACCATCATTTTGCTTGAAACTGTGTTTGAGATTACTAGATTACTCCTCATGCTCTTTAACAAAGCTGATTACCACCTGCCTCCTCTCTTGACAACGTTACCTTTCCAACCTGTCTGTCCCTGGTCTTGCTACCCAATGCTACCCCTGTTCAAGTTTATATCCCTAGATGTTTTTGTCCTGCAACTTAGTGTAATAGTAGAAAGCGGTCACTTCTCAAGTTGTCATAACCTTTAAAGTATAAGCTCGGTTTATTTGACATTAAGCCTTGTTTTGGGATGAAATACGTTAACAATGAAATACAATAGTTAAGATTGGCATTTTGACAAATGCTTCTGTTCCGAGAATTTTCGGTTGTTGCTGGAGCATGAGATGTTTTTGTAAAAGTGAAGTGGGGATATTCAGTGGCTGACTTGCTAGTACTTGCTGTATGACTCTTCGGGTTTTGAGTCCGACTTCATCTGACTTTTTGCAATTTTCGAGACTATTCATTAGCATCTTGGGGTCTTGAGCTTTTAGGCTGGACATTTCTTTTCACTTACATAAAAATGGCCCATCCCATCCCATCCCTCAGTGTGGAGGAATATGAGTTGCTTGCATTACAGTAATGCCTCATAGAAGCACTAATCCATCAGTCTCTGTGCAGTGTGCTTAGTATTCAGGCCAGACAGGCCTTTCTGGACATGTTCCAGACCTTGAGTAGACAATTGCCTCTGTGTACTCTGTGTACCAACACAGAAACACCCGCAGGAATTCGCATGCACATATCGATATATTTATATATCGCAACAGATAATTAGTTTACATACCACAGGACCTGCCAGGAAAGCCATGAGTGCAACAAACAGTGACATAGAGTTCACCTGCAATTTCTTGTTTTTACGGTTGCAGAGGCATTTGCAGTAGGTAATGAGGACCTGCATAAACAAATGCCCTCGAGCCATTAGCTCAAATGTGTAATGGGGTAATTTGTCACAGAAATCACCCCACTGATCCTTGTTCATAAAAAAATGACTAGTTCGTCGTAGCCTGTGGCTGAACCTTTCAGGGAATTCAAATTGAAGTGACAAGACGGATAAAAATGACCCTTCAGGATATAAAATATGCATTGCATAATTTAGTGATTAAATCTGGACAACTTGATTTCACACTAGAGTTTTGAAAAATCGTTCCTCTGTTTGTCCTGTATGCCATACCTTTACCCTAAGGCTATTCTGCAATTATAAACTAACTGACATGGAGTAAATATGAATATGAAATATGACAACTGCTGGAGTCAGCTGAAAGCAAGGCATACCATGGGCCAATACTAACATCTCTTTTTCCTTGTGTGTGTGTTAAAAGGGGGGTAGGGATGTTTTTCATATTTTCAAAAGGTTCATTTTTATGCATTTGCCCACAATCAGCACCACACACTTCTATATAATCTGGAGGTATTGCGGTTGTATTTGCTTTGAATTTGCTTGCATATTTACGTGAATAACAATGTTAGTGGTGTGAGATCTCCTTGGGGGTGTTTGTGTGTGTGTGTGTGTGTGTGTGCGCGTGTGCGTGTGTGTGTGTGTGTGTGTGTGTGTGCGTGTGTGTGTGTGTGTGTGTGTGTGTGTGTGTGTGTGTGTGTGTGTGCGCGCGCGTGTGAGATCAATTGTTTGCTTGTGTGTGTTTGAGAACATTGTGAAGGTAACCTTTGTGGTGATGTGTAATATCGCTTCAGCAATGCTCTGTGTGTTTCCAACAAGCACCATCTCATCACAACACATTACATATATTTGGCCTTACCTGAATTTCAATCAGCCATGGGTCTCTCTCACAGCCAAGGGTCACTGTTGTCTCACGAGGAGCCTTCTCTGCTAGAATGATTTCATTCATTTTTGCTCACTCTTCATTTTTATTACATTTTCTAAACACGTCATAATTCTCATGTGAGCATGATAAAAAAAAGGGTTTTATTTTACAAAATTTTATGGATCACTGTATGAAATAATCCAATAATTTCATTTTGTTCATTATTACTAGAGATATTGAGAGATAGTAAAATAGATGCTAGAGAGTTGTCCTGTTCAACTAGAATAAACCAGTATATTGCCAGGATTGATAATACTTGGGTGTTGTTACCTAAAAGAGCTGAACAAAAACTTGAACTATTGGTTACACACTTCCTGGCATTTAGAGCTATCTAGTGGTCGTGTCCTTCCCTTCCACATGGGGTGAAAACCGATATCTCCATCTGTTTCCTGACAGAGGCAATAATTGGGCCCAGATTCTATTCATACTTGAGATGTCCCTTTCAGGGCCGAAGCACTTGGAAGCATCTCAGTGCCTGACAAAGACCAACACATTTTTGAGTTTGGATCTGAAAGGATTCTTGTCTGAGAGATTCACTAGAGAAGCATTCATGCATGATCTGTCAGACATTCAGTGTCATCATCCACTATGGAAAGATTGACAGAACATTTGACTATTTTACAGCAATGATCTGAGGTCACAACTGAATGCATGAGTAAATGACACTACAATTCAGTTTGGATTAGATTCCTGTTTACATATAGCTATATTTGATTATGCCTCTGTTGACATGATCAGTTTAGATAACAGCTTTGGATTAGATTCCTGTTTACCTATATTTGATGCGTGCCTCTGTTGACATAGCCTAATCAGTTTAGATAACAGCTTTGGATTAAATTCCTTTTTAATATACATGTACCTATATATTTAATGCTGCCTCTGTTGACATGATCCGTTTAGATAATAGCTTATGGGATTCCACAAAAAAAAAAAAAAAATGTAATGTAGCATTTTCTGAATATGTGGTCTCAGTTACAAGAAAATGCAGTAAATCGTCAACATTGCTCAGATTATGGAATTGTTGAAATATTTTTTTTTCTTTTGTTCTCTCTTTTATTGAATAAATTCAAATAGCTCCACAAGCCTGTTTTAATTACCATTATACTTTCATCCCATCATGCTGTTCTGTGCCTTGATGAATGAATGGACCTGCTGTGCGTATAAATATGAATATGAATGCAGGTCCATCTCAAGGTCCTCCACTGTAGTCTCAGGACACAAGCTCCCGTCTCCCTTGGGCTTTCTTGGGGCTGCTGGATTTGCACACAACGATCCTGTCAGACCTTTCTTATTTAGATTAGCCTCTGGGATCTAATGTTCAATAACATCACCTCTACAGCTGCTGCTGCTGCTGGACATCGTATGGGATGGTGGGAAGAGGATGTCCTCATACAGCTCCTCTGTAGAGAAGCAAATCAATAGTACAGCCTGGTGCATGGTCGCTGTTCCTATATGTGTGACGACTTAGAAAGTATTTTTTTTTTTTTTTTTTACTGGAACATTCTTTATGTGGTAATCCATCCTGGATATTCATGTGGATATTCCTTCAAATACTTTAAACCACTGTTGCCCAAGTTTAGTCTGTTATTGGAGAAAAAAAATAATAAATAAAAACAGCTAAACAGTGTACACACCTGTACCGTAAAACACATCCTAAAAACTGTGGCCATGCTTTCACAGAGGAGCCTTCATGCTTCCATGTATGACATGTCTTTTATGTCTTTTCATAATCTGCCTATATTCATAATGCAGCCCCAGCAGATTTATTGGCCACCTTGCATCTCATTCAAACAGTGCCATGTAAGCTGTTGGCAGAGGAACAATAGAGCTTGACTTAATGCATGGCTGCTGGCTGAGGTGGGCTAGTCTCATTAGAGAGGGTCAGTGGAGGCTAGCTCTAAATGAATGAGCGCATGCTCCAGGCTTTCTCGTTATCACAGAGGTTGCTAGCTTGATGGATATGTGGGATGCCGTTGACCTCAGCTGACACATATGGGTCATCCACCCTGACAGTCAGCAAAACACCACCTCTCTCATATAACAACATCCAATCCTCTCAGGTTGGCCAATGCAGCGACCCAGCAAGGGCACTTGGGCCATAGAGAGAGAGAGGGAGGAAGAGAGAGGCGACTGATATAGGCGAAGGTGCTGTGAGACTGTCTTCAATAACACCCAGACCACGGTTCCGGCTTGCTCTCTGAGGCTGGCTCATTAAACAGAAACACTATTGGCTTCCTCGAGGCTCCCTCTTCCCTGGGAGTCTGTGGTGAGATTCCATTCTCGGCTCTCTGGCTCTGTGGCAACTAATATGAGTCACAGAGAAAGACTTGGGGCAAAGGCCATACAATTTGGTGCCATTGCCTTTTTGCACAAACAATCTCATCTCTGGGCTGCTACCTTTCTGCCTCAACAATTTTTGGAGAATTGGAAAAAAAAGCATTTTATAAATAGCAAGGCTCCCCTTGTTATAAATAAATTACAGCTTTGTTCAGACATCAAATTGAATGGTATTTTGTATGTAGGTTCTCTCTGTGTCTTTTGCAAGGACAAGTTTATTCAAAAATAAAATAAACAATTGAATTTTGAGCAATGGAAAAAGAATATCAATGAAGGAGAGGATAGATCAGTTCATATGCCCTCTCCCAGTCTCTACTCTCCTTGAATAAGACAGCGGAAGACCTAAGACTGGAGCAGTGGGGTTGAATTGATTTCATACTTCATACTATTTTTTTTTCTTTCTTCTTCTCTCCCAGCCCTCACTGAGCTCAGGAGAAGATGACAGGTGAAGTCAGCAGCAAAGCCCATGCATGAGGGTGAAGAGGCGGCGTCTTCATGGCCTCCCTGCCGCTGGGTTGGTTTCCACACTCCTGGACTCGCAGCTGATGAGCGATGGAGAGGACCAGGGTAACACAATAGAAAGAAATGAAATGGAATAGATATCTTTCACTAGTGTTGACAGATACAGCATACAGGTATAAATGTGAAAAGTAAACAAGAACCCTGGTTGAGCTATCCACCTGTTTCTTTTCTCATGCATTATGGATTTTGATGTCATGACCAGTATGTTATATGCTCCATACAGTACCTAAACCAGTACTTACAGTACATGTCATTGACATAGAGGACTGTGTCCATTGCATTTAGAATACACAGCCAATTCTGAAAAAGTTGTGACACATGTTAAAATCAAGATAAAAATAAAACACTATTATAAGCATGCAATCCATAAATTTAACTCCAAACAACAAAACTATTTATATTAACTGCCAACATGAATGTATATGTAAAAGAGTTTTGCAGAAGTAAAGATGCAGAGGCCTTAATTACTCATTTTAATAAAATGGAATTATCAAGATTGCATGTAGATCTAATTCTGTAAAGATAACGTTATGAACATAACCCTGGTTTTCTGAGGGATAGTAAACTATGTGAAGCAAAATGTAGTAATTTATTTCCAAACATCAATTCCCCGACCAAGAATATCTAGGGATATATAGATATTAGCCATGGTGGCGTAGGAGGTAGAGGACTCGCTCTGTAACCAAAGGATTGCAGATTTGAACTCCCTGTTGCTCCCAATGTGCAGGTTGGCGCCTTTCATGTTGTGTGTGTGTGTGTGTGTGTGTGTAGCCTCTGACATCGGTGTGTGTATGTGTGTGTGTGTGTGTGTGTGTGTGTATGTGTATAAATGTATGAAAACATTCTCTTTCAGTCAAAGCACTTCAGTGTTACCTTTGGGAATGTGTATAGAGTACATGGTATAACACACCTCACATTGCAGTGCCATTTAACTGGAACATTGACACAACTAGTGAAGTTGGTGGTGAATAAGACAGGCAAGCAGCAGATGAACCTGTATCGGCCAGCCATCCATAGTGCTTTAAGTGACTACACTTGTACACTGCAAGGAGACAGGGCATTGGGCGAGATAATCAACTTAAGCGCTCCGCACACCGGCTATGACACAGTGCTGAGCACTCCGCTTCCAACATTCTATTCCATTGTTTTCAGTGCAACCCCGCACACCAGCACCAAATTCCTCCACTTGTGATTCAGCCGTTCAGAACAGCCAGTGTTGATTCCATAGGCTACTGTACTATACGTGTTGCTAATAGTGTGCGGCCGGTATGCAGGGGCAAACAAAACTGTGGAATTAGAAAGTGCTCTGAAATGCTGTCCGAACCAGTGTGTGGAGGCCTTGATAAGTGGCACAGTATAAACTGCTGGCCACCAAATTGAATGTTGGTGACAGGGAATGTCAGAGCGAGCTGACTCACACCACTTGCGTAAGTCAGTTGGCGCGAGCCACTTTATAGACAGTACCAGGAGCACCCATTAGTAACAGGGGCAAGGAAAAACACCCTTCCATTTGTAGTAATTCTTTTTAGGAAGAAAACATGGGCAGATCCACACCTCATGGGCTCAATCCAACTGCCTGGGGCCCAGTAAAGTGCAAGTACAGTGAATAGTTTAGTGGTAGACCATAATTTGTCCATGGTTTTGGCTATGCATCGTAAGAATAGCATAAGATTCCACCCAGATAGCTGCTCAATATCCCACATAGCAATTAAGAAATCCAGTTTTAACATGTGACTATTGTCAAACATACCTGTATTGTATATGGGCTGTTTTAAAGTAGGTACAGTAACTGATCCAATGTTAAGTAAAATATCTAGGTACAGTAATAAAACATTTACAACTTCACAGTAATAATGTGGCAGTGCTGACTGTGTGTCGTATCGGGTTTTAACCTGACACAAGCCATGCCTCTGATTTTGTTAACTGTCAGCAGATACTGTAAGTGGATGTTGCTCTTATCTTTGATGGACCTCAAGCATCTGATTGCTTTGAAGATTGGATGTGGAAGATGGGATGGCAGCCAGCCAGAACTCAGGGCGGTTTACTTGGTTTACTTGAAGATACCATTTTCCCCTAGCCTGGGAGTTCCCATGCTCCTTTGCACCCTTATTTCATTTCACTCTGCAAAGCAGCATGGTGACCATGGACGATTTTCTCGTCTGCTTTCGGTATCCAATCATAGAACAAAAAGGGATTTGTACGGCCCTCGATTGCATTTTACGTCACGTGGTGACTCTGATATTGGCTCTGAGCTATGTACAGACGGTATGATAGACATTCATAGCGCCCAATAAACGGCTCTGGACAATTCGTAAACTATGCTTCCGCTACGAGAAATGCAATAGGTAGGTCTCCAGACTAAATATCACTTGTTATTTTTAGTTTGGCATTCGCCAGGCTAATTTCTCCCCCCTTTCAACAAGAAATGTTATACCGTACCATAGCGTCACATTATTACATCACACACCGCATTTCCTGCTGCAAACCAAAAACATACCTTTGGAGACATTCAGAATGGAAATACATTTTGATCTGAATCCTGTGGTCACATTTTTCACTACAAAGCTGGTAAATTAGTCTAAAAATAGCATCAAAAGTTGCCTGGTGACCTGTGTTTCATCTAGACATCTTTGTCAAAAGAGGAAAATCTATTTATCACCCCCTTCAAGTGATTGGCTGAAAAACATCAATTAACACTAGAACCTCTGATTGGATATTGACTCAATGCCTGTGAGAAGATGGAGACTGATGATTGGGCAGTACTATCAATCATTTAAGGCAGACAGTAATACAGTGTTACAGTAAAATCAGGCTAGGGCTGTGTTGCCCTGTGCTCATCAGGAGACCCTCCTGAATTTCCACCACTTTACAAAGGGGACAATTCTACAAGCATCCCTCAACCAGAACAATGTTGTAAAGATACACAAAAGCTCCATAAACATTTTACGTTATGTTATGTTCCCATATACTGTATGTACTATCAACTATGTCACAAAGAACAACCCTTGAATTTGAACACTGTGGTGTGATGATAAAGTCTTACCAAGGCTTGAATCACTACCTGTGTACAAAGTACATACATATAATGGATAGACTTATAATAGCCTAGGTAAAGATATTGGTAGAATATAATGGTTTTCAATGCAGTCTTATTTTATTGTGAGCATGCACCAGAGCCTTATATAGAGAGCTCTGGCATGCACCAGAGCCGTATATCTCTATATACGGCTCTGGCATGCACCATTAATGAGTGCCACCTAGTGGTGTTTTAGAGTAAGTACATCTAAGGCCAAGCGACAAGGTTTCTCACTCTGCATTTTACACCATAGCATTATGTCAGAAATAGGAACTTGTGGTTATAGTCAGTAGAACTACCGTTAATATAGGCAACAAATGTAACATACCATGCTTTGTAGCTGGTTTTGACCCAGTGAAAGAAAGCCATGATTATTGGTAATACAATTATGTGGAGCCTATTCTGCTTTGTAATTAAGCTTACACAACTGTGGAGCTTTCCAAACTTTCCAAGCTGTGAGGCTCTTTATTTCAGTTTGGTGAGATGGATATTGATGTGTACAGTAACTGTCAATGTTGGTGCGCCTGGTACTGTACAGTGTTGTATGTCCTACACACCATAGGTTCTCAAAGTGTGGCCCGGGGGCCAGTGGCGGCCCGCGGAAACATTTCTGGCGGCCTGCAATTACAACCGAATTCCAAAAAAGTTGGGACACTTTACAAATTGTGAATAAAAACAGAATGCAGTGATTTGGAAGTTTCAAATTTCAATATTTTACTCAGAATACAACATTGATGACATATCAAATGTTGAAACTCAGGAAATTTATCATTTTAAGGGGAAAATAAGTTGATTTTCAATTTCATGGCATCTACACATCCCAAAATAGTTGGGACAAGGACACATTTACCTCTATGTGGCATTCCCTCTTCCTTTTAAAACAGTCTGCAAACGTCTGGGGACTGTGGAGAGAAGTTGTGGAGAGAATGTTGTCCCATTCTTGTCTAATACAGGCTTCTAGTTGCTCAACTGTCTTAGGTCTTCTTTGTCATGTATTCCTATGTATGATGCACCAAAAGCTTTCTATGGGTGAAAGATCTGGACTGCAGACTTCATGGTGCCTCTCCAGATGCGTAAGCTGGCCATGCCACACACTCATGCATCTCCATACCATCAGAGATGCAGCCTTCTGAAATGAGTGCTAACAATAAGCAATAACAACTTGGGTTGTCCTTGTCCGGATGGTATGGCATCCCAGTTTTCTGAAAAGAACTTCGAATTTTGATTCGTCTGACCACAGAATAGTTTTCCACTTTGTCCCAGTTCATTTTAAATGAGCCTTGGCTCAGAGAAAACGCCTGTGCTTCTGGATCATGTTTAGAAATGGCTTCTTTTTTGACCTATACAGTTTTAGCTGGCTATAACGAATGACACAGTGGATTGTGTTCACTGACAATGTTTTCTGGAAGTAGTCCTAAGGTCAGTTTGTGCAGTTTGTGTCTGTAGATGATTATACCTTCAAACTCTTTGCAATTTTTATCTGAGAAACTCCTTTGTGATCTCGGACCACTACTTTTTGCCACAGCATTCGGGGAACTGGTGATCCTCTGCCCATCTTGACTTCTGAGAGTCAATGCCACTCTCAGAGGCTCTTTTCATACCAAATCATGTTGCCAATTGACCAAATAAGTTGCAAATGGGTCCTCAGGCTGTCCCTTATCTGAAAAATTGACTTTTCTGGCCTCTTATTGCTACTCGTCCCAACTATTTTGGGATGTGTTGCTCTCATAAAATCCAAAATGAGCCAATATTCGGCATAATATTTCAAAAAGTCTCACTTTCAACATTTGCCATGTTATCTATATTCTATTTTGAACAATATATAGGTTTATGAGATTTGTAAATTATTGGATTCCATTTTTATTAACAATTTATGCAGTGTCCCAACTTTTTTGGAATTCGGTTGTACATCTCATCTGATAATATCTGTAAAAGTGTTAAAAACTTTACATTGCTGTGAAAGAATGCATATCTATTTAGTGGTGTTTAGTGACATCTATTTATGGATTTATTTATTGCAATAAATATAAACTGTAGAGATGCAATCTCGTGATTAAAATGGTTACAAATGTTTGTTTTTTTTTCCTCCCACGCCCTTTTTGCGGCCCTCAGTTCAATGTTGGGTCCCTAAATTGGCCCTCACCTATCAAAACTTTGAGAAACCCTGTCCTACACTGACCCACACAGATTCACAACTCTTCCCAAATCTGGTATGTTTTTGCAACATGTCATTCATGTGGCGTCTCACCATGGTGCTACAGTTCTGCTCAGACTTGAAGGTGCCTGATTTCATAGCAAAGGTTCCCATGGTCATTGTGCAAGATTAATATTCCATATGTCCCGGGGCTCATGTTTTCATGGCTCCATATGTTACATGTTAATGGTTTCAACAAAATATTTTGTATTCTTTGCCAGTGTTTCAGCGTGACCTAGGAAATAAAACCATACTCTCATAAACGTTATTGTGAAGAGTTATTTTTATTAAGGTTACATTCAAGAGCTTTTCTTCTTTCTTTTTTTTTGCTGCCTTTTAAATGTGCAAGAGTGCAAAGTAATTTGCCAAAGTACATACAACCTGTTTCTTCCATTTCTGGCTGTACATTCTTTACTAAAATGATATACTTGACCATTAATTTGCAAGCTAAGGAGTAATAATGTAAAAAAAAAAAAAAAATGCAATCTAAATATTGATCAGGTCTTCGTGCAAAGCTTGTTATGGCAAGGACCAGGTAGGATCCTGCTGACAGAGTGGGAGGAAGATAGTCTGTCTTTGTACATAGTGGACTGAGTCTCTTGTGTCTTTTCTTTACACTTTCAGGTCACACATGCCATGCAATTAGGTGCTTTATTTCAGTGCCGTCAAAGAAAATCTGTGAGATCATAACTGTGTTGGTATAATGCATTAAGAAGCAGCATATTTTTTGGCCTTTACTTTTCTCCAGATTAAACATTGGACAATTTCTGTAAGCACAGAGTGAAGTTACTGCTGGAAAAGTTAATGACATAATAAATATAGTGGTAAAAATCTTGTAAAAGTAGGCAAAATAAAATCATCCAATAAATACTAAATGTTATGTTTTTAAATTACCAATGAACTACATGTGCCTTTGTTGGAACAAAATAACAAATTATTGAAACAACACAGTTATTGTCAGGTCAAAGTTTAAATGTTTATGCTGGGAGTCTTCCATTCAGACGTTTACGGCACATATTAAATATTTACAAAAAGACATGGGATTTTCCAACCAAAGTCAACATTTTGGCACATTACTGCCACCTACAGGACAATAGGAAAGTAGTGTTGTTCACATCTTTTGGAACTGTTTACTAACCCTACAGGACTGACCATTTGTCATTATTGAACTACAGTAAATAACAGATCAGGCCCGCAAGTACCAAATGAGTGGCCTGCAACAGCATCTGATGTAGTTTAGAATAAACATGTGCCTATTGTCTTTGCATCAATATTCCATTTGTGTGCCTGTTGCAGTCTGCAAGACAAATTCACTGCTAGTATTTTGTGTGATAAATGACAACTGTAACTTCATAAAATAATTTAACCAAACCCCTTTTCAAAGCATATTTTTTTAGTCTTTGCGGTTTTGGACCTCGGCTTGACATGCTTGACAAAATTTGGCCCTTGGGGGAAAAAATTGGGGACCACTGGTGTAACTCATTCAGTTATGTCCCATTGAGTCCAATCATTTATGACTCCGGGAAATGCAGTCTTTGAAATATCAAGACAAACCTTGCTTTTGTTATTAAAAAAAAAGAAAAGAAAAGAAAGAAAAAGAACAAAACCCTCAGGTGATTTTGTGGCCAACAATTGTGCAAATAGGCAAAAAGTTTGATAAAGCTAGTAACCAAAACCTTCCCTTCACTGAAATCATCTAGGCTACATCTATTCAGAGGTGTCATGCTCTAACGTTAGTTGTGCAAATGAAGGTAACATGTGCCAGTTTGTTAAGAGCATAGATAACCATGCTGAAAGATTCATACAAACACTTTTGTTTTAGGTTTCAGGCTCATCTAGGAGAAAGTGTGGTGATGAGAAGTAACCACTGTATTATAGTTTTACATCTACAGCCCTCATAAGAGACCAAACTAACACAAGGTCCATACATCCAAAATCCCAAACACAGCTGGGCCTCAGAATCAGACACAAGGCCAATCATTTTAAAACTTAAAAAGCAAAAAAAAAAAAGAAAACATCCTTATTTATAAAGCTATAAAAGTATAATGTAAGCACAAAGCATTTGTAATCCATTATGGAATTAGGTATCATTCACAATTGGAAATGAATCTTCAAATTCTGTCAGTCTATCTGTTTTGTCGGTTGACAGAATTGTGTTTGTGCGCGCGCGTGTGTGCGTGCGTGTGCGCGTGGGTGGGTGTGTGTGTGTGCGTGGGTTGGTGGGTGGATGTGTGGAGAAAGTTTTTTAATTTTAACTCAAATTTGGGCTGTAGCTTAATAAGAAATGCTGAAACAGTCATCATGACCAACCCAAGATATTTTAGGTGCATTCAGACTTTAGACATGTAGAAGAAGGCATGAGGCATCTCGCCTCATCTCTTCTCAAATGAGCAGGATATTGGGTACTGTGAATTCAGCAAACCACATCTCCCAAATATGTGAACCTCACAAATATGTAGCCTTACAATGGATTTATACCGTTGGTAATGGACAATTACGCTTCCATTCTTTGGGGGGACCCGAGAGGAAATCTCATGGCCAAGTTCCCTGATGTAGCAAACTGTTTAGTGGATGATGAATGTGAAGCGACCGCATAATGAATGACATGCGTAAAAGAGAACATACTGTATAGAGTAAACAGTCCTGACAAATGAATGGTTTTTAGACAGATAATTGGCTTTCAATGGGCTGTGAAGCTAGAAAAATATAACTTCCAGTGAGTTGTAGCGCTAGAAAAACACTGGCTTTGACCACATGTGGAACAATGGCACTTTTTTACATGAATCATACTCTGCATTGTTTTAACATCTGAATTTGTAGGCACCATTGTGCTGCTCTGACTTCCTAATATGGAAAATCCATTTTCGCTCCTTGAAATTGCTTCAATTACTTGAATAATTTTGTACTAATTCCTATATAGTAGCTTCACGGTTATCAGTTATCTCCTCTTCTAAGGTCTTAGTGTTCCAGATGTGTAAATAAATTAAATTTTAAAGGTGATTATGAAAGAAACAAACTAAAGAAAATCTAATTGGTAAAGCTTCATGTCATGGTTTCATGGCCTGATGCAAATAGAGGCAACCTCATTCAAAGCATTCATTGTGACCAAGTGTGTCTGATAACTTGCCCTGGGGCCTGACTAGAGGAAGAGTGCAGAGAATGGCATGATTCCTGATGGACCCTGACAGATGCAAACAACCTTGTTTTTGTATACACCAAAGTTCTTGTTTCACGCTCTACTTCCCCATCCAGGCACGATCTCCATACTGCACCTCTCCCCAGGAGAGCGGGGATGGCGCCCCCGGGGTGTAGAGATCGGAGTCTGTGTCTGACTCTCCCTCAGCCAGGTAGGGCCTGAGGCGGGCGCGGAAAGTGCCCCCCACACCCCCAAACTGCCCGAGGCCTGAGGGCGCGGGCATGAAGTCGTCCTCGCGGGCCTGTGAAATACTGAAACCACTGAAGGAGCGATCAAGCTCTTCATGGTCGACTGACGGGATGGACAGGGAGGTGTCGCTCTCCACGCCTGCCGTTGCATCAGCAGCTGTGATAGGCTTATGCCTGCGGTGTCGACGCTGGCGACTGCTCTCCCCACTGTCATGCATTGGTGGCGGCGGGATGCGGTAAAGCGAGGGGTCGTCCGTGCCCACGGGTGACACCCCTCGGCTGCTGTTCCATCGTGGCACACACAGCGGCTCGTCCTCGGCTTGGGGTGATGGTGGCTGCGGAAAAGGCTGTCGGCTCCACTGCGCTGAAGACTGATGGCGGGTCTCGCAGGGCGTGCTGCTGCCCAGGGGTGGTGGCTCAGCTCCTGAGCTGACCTTCTTGACCTCCTCCTTCTCCTCCTCCTTCAGACTCTTCTCCTCCGGGCTGTGGTACGGGGGAGCAGGGTCCGCCATTTTGAAGCCCAGCAAGGCCTCAGTCTCAGAGCGTGGAATGCCCATGCGTTGCATGTAGACTTGCACTAGGAAGTCCAGCTTCTTGTCCATCGTAAGGACCTAATGAATTAGAGGAAGAGGGGGAAATGAAGCAAGGGATTTAAGATTGCAGTGACAAACAAATACCCAACATAGACTAAGAGGTTCATTGAGCAGTTCTGCACTTAATGATGAATAATAAGTAATAAGTGATAATAATCAAATTTAGTAAAACGTCAATGGATCTCATTCAAGAATTTTCTTAAAGTTGTTCTTAACATCCCATTTCAAATATTTAACTAATGTTCTTGAATGTGATGTGGTTTTCACAGATGAATAACTACGGAAAAAATCCAATCCAAGTACGGTATCTACCTGTTTCTCCATCCTGCCCATGCGACCCATCATGCTGGGGTCCTCAGGGGTGTCTCCCTCCCCGGGTGTCTTTGGCTTTTCCTTCTCTCCTGCTGCTGGAGGTCCCTTACCAACTATCGTATCAACTCTGGCCAGGTAAACAACCAACAGTGTCTGTCAGGTTGCACCACACGGTGCATAGTGCTCTGTACAACTTCTCTTTTCATGTGCAAACTATATCAACAATATACCAGGACAAATAGTGCCTGGACCTACAAAATTGAGACCATGTACACAGCATAATAGATACTGTTTCTGAAAATGACATAGCCTACTACTATACCACTTCCTGCATAATTGTATGGGGCGTACCATTGTGCTAATTTAGGAAAACAGAACCCTCGCTTTAGTTAATAAGTCAAAGAAGCACCCATTCTCTTGATACAAAATGGTACCATGTTTTTTTGCAGTAAGTAGTAGAGCAGTATGCTATTTCAGAAACAGAGTACTCTGACTGAACAGTACTTGATAAGATCAAACGCTTCTCTATTGGATTCACAATGCTGTCTTGAAAGTGCACCAGACACATACACAGACAGTATGCTATGTCAGCTAGAACTCTTGCTTTAATGTAATGCAGCACAGAGGAAAGCAAACATCTGCTTTTGACTAAAACTGTAGCAATGGAAAAACTGTGGAGCACATAGCACCCATGCATACTGTACATTCGCATGGTCCTGTTGAGAAAGCCCTGTGTCAGGCCTAGACATGAAAGGGAAGAAGCAGTATTGAATAGGGCCTCGTACAGGAAAGAAATAATATGGGAGTCAAGGGAGACAAACTGGGCATAGTAAAAGGAGAGGAGTGTTCAGAGAGGGGGAGAAGTGTGGGAAATATGCGTCAAGCCTAATTTATAGTAATCCAACTCTGTCAATGTGCCAACACCACTGTCTGTCATCACAGACCCTCGGACGCATGATAAGACACCTCCCCTATTTTGTCTTCTTGTTAATAAATCTAGCTATAGTTAGCAACATGCTAGTTCACGGAGCAGGCTTTGTAACTAATCTTTGGATACAGTGGGAGGATTTTCCAATTCAGCTAAGCTTATATTTTTGAAATCAGCTCTTCGTCAGTAGGCATTGTTTTGTTTGCAGGTATGTGAGAAGTTCACATGCTACAGAGCAACTGACTGGCATAAAACTCATAATTTGCTTGTAAATAGAGAGGTACTGTGTCTCTCTGAGCAACATTCACAAAATGATAGCAAGACAAAGCCAAGCGACTTTTTAATCATTGTAAAGGTATATGGCTAGTCCAACTAGTGTCTAGTGGCGTGTATTGGTGCTACACTGACACGCAGTGGAGAACTGTGAAAAGTAAAACTCTCTGTCAATACAAATGCATGTTTGCATATTGACAGAGTTGCACAACCATGAACAAGGCTTTAATATCAAATGATGGAGATGTAGTATACAGCCATTCACATGCATCATAACGATCCATGCTAAATCACAACTGATAAAATAAGCTATTGTTGCATATGTTTGTGTGTGTGTGTGTGTGTGTGTGTGTGTGTGTGTGTGTGTGTGTATGCAACAGCCTACTTAAAGTATCAAAACTGCTGTTTTACTGCTGAATATTGCAGTTACTGTTGTAAATATGCCATAAATATAATCTTTTGGAAACAAAAGTGAACATCAGTGTGTGTGTGTGTGTGTGTGTGTGTGCTGTGTCACATCAAAAAATACCATACTAGAGGAATTCTTACTCTGAGCTGTCGCGACAGGACAGCTAAGCCAGGGGTATAGGACCCGTATGTGCTGCTTTTCCCCTTTCCCCCCTTAGTATCTTGACATGGCCCTCTTCTCACACCCCAACTTTCTCAATGTATTTCTAATGACTGACAGTTACATTTCCTGAAATTGCTGAAACTGTCAAATTTGATTTATATAACTTTAGACAAAGTTGCTTATGGGCAGTTGAGACTTGACAGACTATCCATCACTGTTTAGGTGTAGGCTAATTTGGAATTGAATGCCCTGGCGCTGTATGAAATTCACAAGCGATGGTCTTTTAATATCTTATATTTGTCTGTGCTAAGACTTCAAAGTTGTTGACATTTGTTGTTAGGTAAACCTGTCAGATGGTAAGCAGGACAAGGACAAGAAAATATCAACTTCAAAGCTCCGAATCCTGGCATAGCCTATATTTAACACTTATGTGAATGTATGAATAATGTGGAATGGCCACAATGTAATCATGCACACTGAAAGACTTCAAGAACGCTAAGTGGCGTTTATTGATTTTAGCATCACAAGCACCTTCTACACCTTCTGTGAAGCAGAAACTCTCAATACCTTTCAGTTTGGACTTAAACCATACCCTTCCTCCTTGACACTTCCTACAGTTAAAGCATAGGGAAGTATAGAGAAGCATACTATGCCATCATTACTATTGAGAAAGACCGCCTCTGCTGTTGCGTCCAACCCTGCCACTGACCATCTCTTCTGAAGTGCTGAGCTGTCATGCACCATATCTTAGTTATGATTTATAGATATAAAATGACAATCTCCTAGACTGGCCTAATTATTTTGCTTCTCTGCCCACCCACATATACCACAATAATCTCTTCTCTGCCCTTCACTGAGTGTCAAGTCTGCTGTCATCTACCTCTCCTGAGTGGACTACGACCAACTTCACTGGAGACCCATACCGGCGGCGACTTTCCTGCTTCCTAGAGGCCCAGCCAAGTGATGCCCTCCTGTGAAGGCACTGTCAATATCATATGTACGTAATGTAAATGCTACCCACACTACTGACTCCACCCCTTGACTCTTTGACATTTTGTCTGGCAGTTTACTGCATCGTCCAAATAGAATTTTAGACAACATGCTTTGATTTGTTTACCATATGATGTTGTCGGACCATATTTTGTAATCATGCTACTATAATGCTTAGAAGACAAAAACCATGGACAATATATAACACTACACTACATATATGCCTACATTAAAAAAAAATGTAATCACTACACCACTCTTTGTACTTGTACTTCACTTGAGCCCTTGAGCCCTTGTCACTGTCGTTTTGAGAACATTCTGAAGAAAAATACAGAACCTACTGGCAATAATATCAAAACAAACATTCCCAAAGCTGTTAAATGTTCACCTCATGCATACAAATGCCATGCAGCAACAAAGGCATCCACCCTGGCTATATTTGAATGTTTTTTTATCTTTTGTTTTGCTCTAGGTTAATATTACGTACTTCTTATGTCGGGGAGTTGAAGGGGGAGGAGGCCCCACAATCAAATCTATCCTGGCAAAGTGCATAGACAGGACATGAGAGCAATGCTTCATCAGGCAACAGACAGACAGACAGACAGACAGACAGACTGTGTGCTACTACAACACTGATGACAACACTGGTGAACAAATAAGCATAAATATATTCCAGACACCTTGGATGTGATATACACACAGACTCTCACAAACCACTATGGATCATGTGTTGGTTTACATTTAGACCGTGAATATGGGAGTAGATGATTTGTTTTTCTCAATGTTGGAATATATTGTCATATGTGTGGGACAGTTTATGATCACACAACATATCTGAAACTTATTTGGGGGGGAGGTGTGGTGGTAAGACAAAAAAGGACAAAGTAGCCGATTTCTGCGCCAAACAAATAAGGAAAAAAATATAATTAGCGTTCATTAGGGTTCACACAATCTTTAAAACACTAAATATTCAACGTATAGGCATAAAAGAGAAAAATATTCTGAGGACAGGATTACTCCATGTGCTCCACATGATCAAAATCATGTTCTTAATGCCATAATGCCAATGCATGTACTGTAAACATTAAAACACACTCTAATGACGTTCAACACCCTCTTTCTCTTCCGCAGGGCATTTTAGTGATACAAGTATTTCTGTCACATAGTCTGAAATTATGAATAGTAAAGACATGGCTCTTGTGTCAAGATGGAAGATTCACAGATCATCATCAATAAACAAACCTCTGTAGCATAGAAAAAAAACATTAAAAAAAACCTGTTAAGGTGACCTAGTTGGAAAAAGGCTGTTATTGGACACTACTGGACACACAAAATACACAACAATGTTAAAGGGGACATAGAATGAATTAACCGAGTATTGTACCTTGTTCTCCGATGATAAAATAATGTAATCAATTCTAATTTGTCAAAAATAAGATCAAGTGATATTTTACAAGCCTAATTAACACCTCATATTTATGATGTGTATTGAAATTGCCTTTTTGCCTAAACAACGCCCTCCCTGGCAACCTCAATTGAACTGCAATGGCTTTCTGCTATTTGACCTCACTTGTAGGCTTTGTTGTAATTCACCCACGTTTTAGTGGCCATTTCTAAATTGAAGATTTCCATATGAAGGGTAGAACCATGCCTCATGTTCATGATAGCTCTTTGGCCATGCACAACCTCTCTTAATTCATCAAAGACAATGTAAAAGTGGTTTTCCATTGTATGTCTCCTTTAAAGGCGGAAAAGATCAGCATGTGGTTTTGAATTGACAACACAAATCTGAAGGACTGAGTGTGACTAAGGAGGTTCTACTTAGGATAGATGAGGTACTATATGTATTGTGGGAACATAGGGGAAGAGATGGAAGTTGCATGAAGAGATAATGCTGGATAGACATCATGACAGACTGTGTAGCTCTCCACACTACATATGTTGCATGAGGGTTATTATACTTTCTGTTGCTTACTGTTCATTAGCACCAGAGTTTTTAATTGACAAGCTTTAGATAAACAATAGATTTCTCTGAGTGAAGAGAGCTGAATACTAATCTACATGGTGATGGCAACAGATTTTGACACTGTGCGGCTGTGGTGCTGTGTCAGGGGCTTGCCTGGACTGGAGACTTTTGATGCGGGAGAGCATGTCCAGGTGTCCTGCAGAGTACTGCTCAATCACGTCCATCACATCGTACGGGCGAAGGCTCTCCTTAAACCTCCTCTTTGACAACATGAAGCGCATTACACTGATGAAAGATTTATTCATATTTTAGAATACAGTATCTCCAACTTCTAGATAAAGCATTCCTCATAACACTTTCAATGAATAGGTTAAAAGATCATTGCTGTAATTACTACTGTCACTACTGTTACTGTACAATGATATTAATTATACATAAAGTAACAAGTGAACTTACAGATATAAACAGGCGAAGAACAGATAGATTTGTAGTAGTTGTAGTAGTAGTAGGCTAGTAATAGTAGTACAGTAGAAGTAACAATAATAATATAATTTTCTCTTATTTTCTGTTTTGTCTATTTCTAAGTCCAGCACCTGTAGTTGCTAATGGAGATGTGGAACTCTGGCTTATTGTTGGCAAGGCATTGCATCTTACCAGACTGCCCGGATGGTCACCTTTACTCCTGGAGGTAAATCTTGCATCATCCCATAGGGCCCATGCCTTTCATCTACGTCCTCTCCAGGAAGACTTGCCTCTGTAATAGAACCCAAGCCCCAGGAAACAAACCTTATAGACGGTTTCATGGAATGCTCGCGTGATCAGAACGTTCTGCCTTTGGCCCTAAAGTAACTTCCGTTCTGTTGAAATACAATGGCCTTCTGCATTAATTATAGCGATCTCAAACGTAGTAAAAAATAGTTAGGCAAGCTAACGTCAGAGTGCAGTGCTGCCCTGTGGGGTACAAATAAATAAAATAAAATAATAATTAAAAACCGAGTTACTGAAAGTATTTAAATATTGGTGAATGGAAATAGTTCATTTTAACCAGGATGAGCACAGGTCTGAATGTATATCCATGAAATATCTAAAAAGACATCTTCCAGTAACCGAGAGGATCCTCTGCCCAAACTCTTGTCATGCAGTGGTGCACATATGGGAGCTGTTTCACAACTAGATGTTTTCTCTCCCCTTTTTCTCTCTTAACCTTTGCCTTAATCAACAGATTTTTTCATTCCTTATTCTTTAGGGTTTGGGAAAAGTACAGAAAGATTTTTTTTTTTTAAAGGTGACATAGAATGGAATAATGGAGTACTGTACCTTGTTTTCTGATGTTAAAATACAATATATTTAATTGTATTTTGTCAAAAAGAAGATCAAGTGATAATTTACAAGCCTAGTTAACATCTTATATTTAAGATGTGTATTGAAATGGGTTTTTTGCCTAAACAACGCCTCACTCTGGCCACCTTAATTGAACTGCAATGGCTTTGTGCTATTTGACATCATTTGTAGGCTATGTTCTAATTCGCCCATGATTTCGTGGCTATTTCTAACTGTAGAATTTCCATATGAAAGAGGGCAGAACCATGTCTCGTGTTCATGACAGCTCTTTGACCATGCACAACCTCTCTTAATTCATCAAAGCCAATGTAAAATTGGTTTTCCATTTTATGTCTCCTTTAAGCGTGTCTTTTTCATGTCATTCCAGAATCTAGTTTTAACAGTCCCGCAAAGTAACCAGCCCAAAAGTGGGCGTGGAGTACACTTAGACAGCAGGCCCCTTCGTTAAAATATCATGGCAGTGAGTTCATGAGACGGAGTAGGCTATATTGTGCTCAAGACTTCCACAGATTTTTTTTATTTATATATTTTTTTGAATGAGGCTGCAAGGGCAGCAGCGTGCTCCCACCGTCCACCTATGGGAGTAGTGTGCTCAACAACATCCACTTACAGATGGCAATAAACTCACTGGCTCCTAGCCATACACAGAAAGAACAGGACAGCGAAAGCATTAGGATAAACATTAAAAATAATAGCCAAAGTAGCTAGCTCGATTGCTAGCCTTTCACTTCAATTGAAGGAAGAAAACTTTTAACTTGTGTTAAAGCTGATAGACCTTTGCTGGTCACATGATTGTGTATTATTACAAGAAATATCTAATCTGTCCCTGAATCAAAACAGTTGCTTTTCCGCGTTCAATATTCTCAGCTTCTCCACATCTATAAAAATCCTGAAGTCCTGATTGGTTTTACCGTTTTATCTGGTCCCAAAATTCCTTTCCAATGGTAGTGATCACAGATGGATGTGTGGAGATAGGTGGAGCTATCGGAACATTATCCATCTGGCGACAGTCAGGTTAGGTCTAGCAAGGTGGTAAGTGTTAAGTCCTTAATATACTGTATATTGAGGCAAGTCTGTTGAAGGCTTTATAGGATTATTTGGTGAGGTCCGCACATGCTTAAGAAACGAAAACACCAATAGAAGTGCTCAATGGTGTTTTTTGCCCCCAACAGCACCTTCCAGGCAGCACAGCCTAAAAGGCACTACCTTAACTCTTACCCTAAACCTAACCCCCTCAACCCTCATCCTAAACCTAAATAGGGGGGAGAAATGCCTTGAAGGCAGCGCTGCCTGGAAAGCACCGTTGAGGGCAAAAAATACCAAAGACCAATAGAAGTACAGTCACTTTTGCCCCCTACTCTGGGGTTTCTAGGATGAAATAGAATGGTTGATACCGAATTTGGTCCTGTCTCGACTCAAGATACTATTCGGCTCCAAGCACCAGCGCTAGTGCACAGCCAAGGTTACACCATTCCAACTAACACGACAAGCTTATGTTATGTAGTTGTAGGGAAGCTATCAGCCGCTATTCTGCGGGTGACTGGTGCCACACCAAGCCCTTCGTCTGGGAAAGCAAGCGGGCAGTGTTCATGGCTCTCCCTGCAGGGTAATATTATCTGAAAACCATGTCTGTGCTGGCCAGTAGAGGGCTACCAAGATCATGATGTGTCTCCACACACACTCTGTCTAGGAGGACCTGAAGAAGGGTGATACAACTGCGTGTGTGCCCACAGTTGTACTGATGCATCCATGCATAGAGGGGGGTTGTTGTTCGATATTGAGAACCATAGTGGTCAGTGGGTGTCTCTAGATGCAGGTTCACTGGTGTAGAACCTGACTAGAACCTGTCCCTGTCTCACCCTTTGACTCACTTGAGTGTGGGACCTCAATCCCATGGGCCTCAGGCCTCAACAGTAGATCTCCGCCATAGTTCAACAAGAGCAGGCATGGCTGAGTCCACATAAGAAATTTGCAGACTTGACACCACCCTGGCTGTGTGCCACAGTGGCCGTGTTGTCTGACTTGATTAGGATGTGTTTCAGTGTGAGGTACACCATCAGCAATTCCAAGACAATGCTGTACAGATGGGGTTGGGAGCTCATCCATGGCCCTAGCACTGGTCCTTGGTCGCATACCCCAGCCCGTTCCTGTCATTAAGGCCGACATAGACATCTCCTAATTGCAGTCAGCCTTCTGTCTGAGAGGCGGACAACTTTGAGGCCCTCTTAGGAAAGTTGCGGCTGTAGAAGCCCCATGCTCCATTTAAGAAAGGAAAAGGCGCTTTGTTATGTCTCGTTGTGATATGTCCGCATGTTCGGGTGCAACAACCCAGTCGGGGCTAAGAGCGTTCTCAAGGCCAGAAATCTTCGACCAGCCTGGCGGGAAGGAAGGTGGTTGTGGAGCACTGTAGAGTCCTTCTGAAACACCTCAACCTTTGCCATTGTCCCCACGCTGGTCCCAAACAAACTGCTAACTTTGAGGGGAGCATCCAACAGTAGCCTGGTCATAACCAGCCCCTTGGTCTATGCTTCACTTCGTATGAGGGTCGGGAAAACGCTTGCTTGCTGAAGGTGATTACATTTAAAAAGGTTGGATCAGCCCTTGACTGATAGTATTCTCACACTGCATTCTTAAAGTTCGCTAATGGGCAAAGATGAGATGCATCCTGTGTAATCGAGCCCAATGGCCGGAATCCCAGACGGAGTAGTGAAGGCAGATGAGAATCGAACGTAATTACATAGGAAGGCAATGGCCAGGTTAATCCAACAGAGGACAACAAAAAATCCTATGGAAACAGCTAATTTTCATGAAATTAATAATTGTGAAATCACATATTTGAATGTTTGAAGTTTAAAAAGGCCCTATGCAATTCCAGCTACGCCATTCAGTAGACTAAGAACCAAACAAATAAAGCGTTTCTGCCAACAACCCTCCATGTAGAATTGTGTAGTTCGCTATCAAAATGTATTGACTTGGCGATATATACAAAGGTACAATGAATAGGAAACATTGAAATTTTACCTAAATCTTGCAAATGGGGACTTTATTTAGAATATGGGGCATGTGAAGCACGGACAAAACCAATGTATTCATGTAAGAGAAATCGTTAGAGAGAGGACTGAAGTTGCAAGGGACATAAACGACACAAAAACATGACCAACTTCATGAATAAACATGCGTGAGCATTCTGCGGGATAGGAGCAGAGTTCATTTGCGCCCAGTAGTGAATATTGCCTCAGTATCACAGGTTTGGCCATGAATTCAGGCATTAATCATGAATGTTTTTCCTTATTACTTTTATGGTGTAAACAGTGAACTTAACATGTCTGTAGTGTATTATGGAAACATCTGTTAGGCTATGTGGTAGGTAGCTATGTGGTACAGAACTCTGCAACAGCACCAAAGAGTCTGATACTGATAATTGAAGCAGCATGATCAACAAGCTAATCACTCTGTCATTAGCTTATCATGCTCTCAGAGTTTAACATGGTTAGTTAATTAGTGCTCTCATTGGTCAAAACCACATAAAAATGTCTAGGCTTGCATTGACAGAGCCACTGACCCACTGTGTTTTCTTCCCTTTGTAGGCTATATGAACAAGTTGTTCCCTCTGGCACAGAGTCAAGACGAGGTGAAGGCTCCTAAGAGCTGTGGAAGTTCTCCTCTCATGCAGGTGGACACATGCAAGTGAATGGGAGGGCAAGGAGCAGCCAGCAAAATAAACCCAGACTGGGCACATCCAGCATGAACACTGCAGCCCCATAAGGTAAAACCAAAGCACTCTCCACTGGAAATACAATGCACTCCATGCAATTACCACTAGGGGGAGATATTGCACTCTTCCATTAGCTTCTCCCCACTTGCTCTCTATACACATACAATAGATATCAAATCTAGGCTGCAGGACAGTAGAGTAGATGCCGTGGGTGGTCCTGTAACGTGTCATTCCACAACACTGCTGTACATGTGCTGCTTTGTTGACACCAGGTAAGTCAAACTTCACTTCCCCCCCTTGGGCAGAACGAGTGTTTGAAAGCCTCAAGCTCCTGACTGACAGCGGGGCCTGATGGTGCTCGTCAGACAGTCAGTCACACAGATAGACAGACAGGTGACTCATCCTGCTGGCAGGCAGGTGACTGAGAAGAGCTTACAGTGTGTGCTCACTCATGCTGCCTCTATGGCTGCGTCAGCCACTTTTCTTTCTTTTACAATCACAAGGCCTTGACAGGACAGATGCATCTGTTAGTCTGTTAGTGGTACCCAAGGGTGGAAAGTGAATGGATTTTTCCCTCAGAAGCGACAGTTAAGCTCAGCCATTTTGAATGAAATATGACATGCACTATATAGCTCTAATGTTGAGTGTACATATCTAAGCACAGTTAGTCAGTGTTAGAATATTGTTTGGTTTTCTGGACAGACAGAGACAGCTCTTACTTATTAAGCCTTCAATGGCTGCAGGGATGGAGAGAATAGAATAGAAGAGAGGAGAGGAGTGGTTAAATTCGGTGAAATGATATCAGACATGGCTGAAAAGATCACTGCAGTATATGAAAAATGTACTGAATGTGAAAGATCTTGGATTTGAGGTTGTTGATCAATTATGTACAAAAATGACTTTCAACGCCAGGAAGGCATTTGAAATCTACACTTTGATTTTAGATACATATTTCATGTGAATATTACTTATGTTTGATGTGTATGCAAATGTTTTTAATTAAACGTTAAAGGCACACCAGGCAACAATCTATATGCAAATGTCAAAGAAAACTGAATAAAGACGAAATTGTTCAGTCCATAGCTCTAAGAAAATGATAATTGCTGCTTTCTATTTTTTGGTTTGCAAACAATCTACATGCGTTGATAAGAATTTACAACATTGTTGTTAATGAAAAAAAAAGGTCCGCAGGTAAAATCACAGAATTGCCTGGTATGGCTTTAAAGAATGTAATCTAAGCAACTCAACTCATTGTGCTACATTAACCATTGGCTTGTTACTATAAAGTTGCTCTTCCAACATCATCATCAGGCACATATTAGCATAACACTTCAATTCAGCCCAATCAGATGAACAAAATTCCTGCTATGAATAAAATTAAACACACAAAGGCTAACCTGGAGACCTCTTCAATCCAAAGTCTTCGTCCTGCAGCTCAATCAACACTTCAGTACGTAGCAGAGAAAAGTAACCAGTAAGTTTAGTGAGATAGAGATATAAAAAATAAGTCAAAGTCAGTATTTTTGCCCCTTTTGCCACTATATCTTAAGCTTGCTGTAGAAGTGTGTGAGTAGCCTACTGTATGCCTGTACTGTACTCTATGAATATCCCTTGTGCCCCCTGCTACTCTCTCATCAGTAAAACTGTTAGTCATGACACAACAAAACTCTGTATTAAAACAAGTATGGCACACAGAGGGTGACATGAGAGGCTTGCTTTAGATTAGTTGGGCCTAAATAACATGTTTATATGGCAAATTGATTCCTTAAATGAATGAGACAAATTACGTATGTTTTAGTCATTTCTTAGTGTGCCCAACAGTCTCCACAATGCATGACTCAGCTATATATTCGCCCTTATAAAAGAGCGTGCCTCTTTAGAGCAGAAGTAATTAGATGATGTGGTGGAATTGAGCCAAATCATTATTGAGCCATTTCAGCAAATAGTTCAGAAAATGCTCAGAGTATTTGACATAAAAAGGCACCCCAATGTCAGATGAACATATTGCTCCCACTAGGGGTGGTAACTGGTCTTCTCCACCTTCCTTCTTTCACATTCTTTGCCATACATTTCCTTATACACCTTTGAGGTGTTCCCGGCAGTGGAAAACAATGATCTGCTTCATGTGATCCTGAATTCTATCAGTTCACTGGGATGGATATAATGGGGAAAGATACTGTTGATGAAAAATCAAATAGTTCTATTCCAAGTTTAGTTATGTAGGCTAGGTTAAAATAGTTAGGAAGTGAAAAACTGAAAGTGAAACTTGGTGAAATTCATGGTTTTGTGTACTTTGCCAAATGCATCTCTAAGTAGTATCAGTCAACCTTTTCATTACTCTTTGGCCTGTCCTTCAGAAGCAGAGATTTCCAATGGAAATAAAACAAACAGCCACACAACCACAGATACACAGACACTCCAACCACACAGCCAAATACACAAACACTGACGTGAAGCGACTAAAACAACAACAACAACAACAACAACAACAACAACAACAAAATCAACAACAGAAGCTATAAGCCCAAAAGTGATGGTAGCAGACTGAGCATGCTTTTTCTGTACTGACCTTCAGAGTTTTGGCGAGAGCCAGCCCCCTTGATGCGAAAGGCCTGCTTGGCGCGGTTGGCTACTTTACTTGGGCTGTCCTCCACACCATCCTCAGGGCCAGGGGTTTTGCTTTCTTTGCCACACACACTTTTGGAAGGACTCTGAAATACTTTGTCTTTAATGCTGGGCTTACGGCTGCAGTAAGTGGATAAGGAGACACATAACAAAGACCATATGTGAAACTTACAAAGGTTCAGTGACTGCTCGTAGTAGTTGAGTAGTTCTTTCCCAGCAAGAGTAACCAGTGGCTACAAATGTTAAAGGTTAATTGGTTTTACATATGGGATTTGACGGTTGGTTAAAATGAGTACTGTGAACCTTTTGAAGCATGCTCCTTCTTCCCCCTTGTCTGATTCTATTTGGCTGACTAAGCAAAAGGAATAGTCTCATACATAAGATAATATTAGATAATATAAGTTCTCAGGTGGCAACCAATCTTGACAACCAGATCATAGCCTATCTAGTGAGTCATAGAGCATGAACATAGAGATGGTATGTTTGTATTTCCTACAGGCGCCATGCAGGGCCTTTCTTTCCTGTTACATCACAGAAATCGTGAAATGAGTTCCAAGACTATGAAATGCTCTTCAGTGTTGGATACAGCAGAGTAAGAATGAAGTTCTTCTGCCATCTGCTGGACAGAGCTTGCCAATACAAATGTATCCAATGAGATGGAAACATTATCCAGAAACATTTCTCTTCACTTTTCAGCCATTGATTCTCAACAACAATTTCATGACTAAGTTGTCATTTGTCATTGTTTCAGTGAGGATCTGAATCGGCTTTGTGATGAAATGTGGTATTTAGGTAGAGGTCTGGTTTGAAGTTATGAATAAGGTGAAGGTGAGATAGTGAGTCAGGGTCAATTTGTTAGCACTGATATACTGAATTCCAAAGCTTAGGTCCAGCTGTATGCTTTTTTATGGTTACAAGCAGGCTACATTAGCTATGCCCAGTTCTGAATAAATATTAATATATACATTTAGTGCATTTAGTCACTCTCTGTTAAAGGCGTTATTAATTTTATTATTTTATTATTTTTATTTTATGGAATAGAATAGAGAGTATCAGAATTGGAGCAAGCTAATGCAATATAGGCCAACAGCTCTCAGCAGCCTTAGCAATGCAGTATAGCAGCTTTGATAAAGGAAATAGTTGTCTGACTACCTATGTACTGCATATCTTTCCTTTTAAGAGACATATTCATATATTTAAGAAAAATATTGATACATCTGAGGAGTTTCCACTGTCGTAGAAAACAACCCATTTCTAAAATGGGCAATATACTGTATAACCATATTGTCCAATAAGTTGAACAAGGAAAAAAGAATGTAATTCAATCTGGTAAACTTGTGAGTCATGCTTAATGCAAGCGAACATGCAATTGTAAGAATCAACAGGAGATGACATGATTTGAAAGTTTTGGAAAAAATGTATATTTCCTGTCTTGAGGTCAGAGTTAAATTTGTTACTGTGTAATTTAATTTGTATAGTATTAATTATACATATTGACACACGCTTAATGTTCCATTGGGATTACAAACAAAATTTGACCTCAAAGCAAGTGAATAACATTTCTAATGGAATTAGATGCAGACATGCAGAGCCTGTTAAAGTGCACTTTAGCAAGCACAGGACCACTGACAGTACATGTACAATGCAGTACATCATGTTTCTACTCCAGGGTCCTGAGGATATGTTATGGAGTATGGATTACATCACACACTGGGCTAAAACTGCATACACACCCTTTAGTTTACTAAAGCAAAGCAAGAAGTTGAAGCAGTAGGCAATTTAATAGGCCTATGGAGTACTTGACCTAGACACATAGATTTAAGCAAATTCCAGATTATGTTAAGCATGATTGGGGTTTTTGTCTTCTCCCCTTCACAACCAAATTATTTACTATGGGAGCTGGAGAACATGAATAATAGACAGGGTGAGAGAACAGAAAGAGAGAAAAAAGATAGATAGAGAACAGGCCCAAGTGCTTGAGAGCCATCTAGACGTGCAGATGTTAGTAATCTGCGTGCAACGGTACCTAAGGCTTCTGGGGCAGCACCCACAGAGTTGAGGTGACTGTGAATTCTGCGCATTACTGCTCATGACAGGCGGTGGGCAGTGACAGAGAAACAAGGACAGTATTGTAAAAGTGACATCGGATTTATTGTGATTAGTAAAAGGAAAAAGGACGGTGACCCTGAAAATGGCAGGGTAATTGGATGGATCATGGGTCTTTGGAATGTCACAGTAGATCCAAAATTGTTATGAAAACATGAAAAAAACACACATATTAATGTGAGTGAAAGATGAAGTTCATGATACTTTGTAGTTTTTATACAAAAATATTGCACATGTCCAGTGATTAAGTAATGTTTATGATTAAGTGATGTAATCTGACAAAAACTTCACTTTTCTAGGATAATGTGTCAAATGAAAGCACAATATGCTAATGGAATTATTGTAAAAAATGTGTTTTATGATATGGTTATGAATAAATGAATGCATGAGTGAGCCTATCAAATATCAAAAGGTGCTTGACTTTCAAAATGGTCAGGAAAGTGCTAACGTAATGTCTACCGTTATGCTGTGAAGACTATGCTGATGCCAGAATATTTTAGATAGCTCTTTTAAAGGTTAAAATATCATGGTGTGAAAATCTATTTAAAAATATAATTATAGCACAAATATATCAGAATTGCTTGTTAGCCAATATGCATGTCGTGTTGCTTTTGTGCTAGGTCTATAACTGTAGTGTACTGTTATTGAATTAAAGGTATAATCCGGAGTGAATCAACTCGTAGCCCTGCTGTTTTATACTGCTAAGCGCTACTGAAAGCTACCTCAATGTTTGAATTTTGTGCATTATAGACAGAGTTTGCGAAACGGCAGCTAACACTAACTGAATGAGACATGTCAAAAACGAAACCTAATCGATTTGCTTTGGTTTTGAAATGCCCCATTCTGTTAACGTTATCTGCCGTTTCGCTCTTTCAGTCTGCCTTGCATGAAATCCAGTGATTGAGGTGGCTATCAATAGAGCTTGGCACTATAAAACAGTAGGACTACGTGTTGATTCACGCTGGCTTTTTCCTTTAAATACAGACTTGCTTGGGCATGGGTATCTGACAGATTAGTTTTGGCCACTTATCATAGCCTCATAGAGTCAGTCTGTGTAGTCCTTAGACCTCTGACATGTGCTCAAGTTCTACTTATGTCAGTAGCTATTTGATATTGTACTGCATGTGGTGTGTGTTCATGACAATGCCCTCTCTCAGCTGCAGCAAAGGAGATGGGATTTTAGTGACTCTGCTGTCTGTGGGGATTATACACCAGTGCATAATCAGCAAACATGCGAGCTAGATAGGTATTGGAGTTTTATATGTGGGTACATAGCAGATGCTTTTTCCCAACACGATGTATAGACTACAACAAAATGACAGCATATAGAGTACTATGTATAAAAGAAATGATGGCTATTTATTTGTGTCTTTTTATTTGCTCACATTCGAGCTGGCAGGTAAAGTGTTCTGTGCTGATACTAGTGAACAAATCTGCAACTGAATAGTCAAAGTGCTACAGTAGTACAGTCATTCATGGCTCTTTTTTGATGAAAATGGCTCCTTTATTATCAAGTGTTTGCTTGAGCTGCAGACGGCACTGCATAGCCAGTCACTTTGGACAAAGCCAACCCCAGACCCATTATTGCGGGAATCCAAAGGGAGATGCGAGTGAGCGGAGATATACTGACCTTGGAGTCGGTTCTGCAGGCTGGGTATCCTTCCTTTGAGGCAGACACACAGAAGAAAAACAGAGATAGTGAGTGTTACCAGCATGTTATGTGTTGTTATAACAACATTGCTAAGACAGCAATTTCCAACCAGTTTTGAGCTTTTCAAAGTATCTTTAAATTAAAATTGACATTCAAGAACCTTGGGAATGAAAAGACTATTTAAAACCATCAGAAGAAGAGGATTAACAGTATTGAACAGCATACTTCAAAGATGCTGAAGGTCACCAAACAAAAATTGACAATTTTATCCTTTAAGCCAAGGATGAAATGGTCATTTAACCGAACCAATGGTGATATTTGTCACACAACATTTCTGTTAAAGAATGTTAATTCAAACCTGAACCCAGTCTTGCCCTTGAGGCTTCTCAGAAGGTCCAGCTGATTGATTGGGGGGATGAGCCTTGATGCAATTGGAGGAGACAACAAGGCCAAGAAAGCCAGCATCATTCCCAGCATGATTGAATTAGCACACACCCTACCTTCTCAACACCCCACTCACAGGCAAGGGTTACACACAATATTGTATTGAAGCGTTAAGTCAAAGTCCTATTTACCAGGTTAGTGTCGACTATATTCATTAAAACTGGCTACCACCGCAAACATTAAGTATAGGTACAACTTTCTATGAACTCAGTATTCATAAAGCATAGTAAACACATTCAGAAGAGAAACACAAAACACACCAAACATAACCATCATCACATTAACAAACAGAAGCCTATTTCCTCAGGCCACTTAAGACTGGGTCCTAGAACTATTATCTGAAAAGCTTATCATGTCTCAAAGGAGAATCTGGGAGGCTCTTACAGTAATAGGAATGGAAATAGTCAATTTGATCAGAAATCAACTAAACTGATTTCCCATGCATTAAGTCTACACTGATGGAAGCCTATTACAAAGGGCAGCCTACAGAGAGAGCATGGAAATACAACGGGGGATGCTGGCCACACAATTACCTGTACATTGGAACTGATACATTCTGCTCATAGAAGTCCCATGTTGCATATAGGTCTGTTCGAGATAAATTGGTTGCATAAAATCTCCAGGCACTCTAGTGGAAAAAATGAAATAAAGCCAAAACTGTCAACACTGAGGTAAAGAAATAATCCTTCATGTTTATGTTTATTTTTATGTTTATGCTAAGTTTATGTTAACTTTGCTGGTGCCCCCCCCCCCCCCCCAAAAAAAAAGAAAATCTGAACATTACAGTGACACATACAGCATACCTGAATCAGCCCTGCGGCAGGATTTCGACGTTTCTCAAAATGCTTTTGTCTATGTTGCTCTTGTACCTTCAGAGCAAAGCCAGAACCTAGAATACCCTGTCAAGAGTTGGAGAAAGAGGGGAGTGGGTGGGGGGGGGGGGGGGAGAAAAGTCCCTCAAACACAGGCCTCACACCATCTGTTCACACACAAACTGTTCAGTACAAAAATGTCCTTCAGTTTTGCAAATTGCTATTCATTTATTCAACCTTGTGCACAACTTACCGCTGGAAGTGCAAAGAAAGCCACACCAATCATGCTGAAGGCTGCAGCGATGAGTCGCCCGTTCCATGTTATTGGAAACTTATCACCATAGCCTATAGTCGTCAAGGTGATCTGTGATGGAGAGATTTGCAAAATAATTTGAACAGTTTCTAAACGCCTGAGGATTCTGTGGTCTTCATCTAGTGCATTCTTCATTCATGGATTATTCTAGATGTGTGCTGGAGTGGCTACTGCTATCCTCCCCCCACTATTGGTATCCTCCTCATTCTTATTCTCATATTCAACCTCAGATTCATTTCACAGTTGAAATGCCCTCTTCCCACTCATCTGTTTCAAAGGAGATTGCCCTTGTGCCTTTGTACTGCACTTGCATTTTGGGAGCTTGGCTTGTGCTACCCCAAAAAATTGTTCAACATTCACAAGCATTAGCCTACTATACCGTAAAAAAAAAAAAGACCAGTGTTTCTCAAACTTTTTCAGACAGAGGACCACATTGGGCAAAAAATGTTTTTTAGGGACCACCAACCTCCAAGTCTCCAAGTCAGCCCTCTATCACCTTTTAACCGAAGCAGTGGGCTTGCATAGGCATTTCAATATGAAGATAGCCTACAATATTATAAATGACAGGCCTGCCTCATAGTATTCAGTGAACCACTCATCTCTAACCTTCAAATAAAATTAGTGATAAACAGAGAACAAATTCACATGCTTTTTTTTTTTTTTTAAGTCCCCTCATGGACCACTTGAGCTTGGTCGCGGACCACCAGTGGTCACCGGACCACACTTTGAGAACGACTACTCTAGACTATAGGAGATAATAGGCGCTGCCAGGCCAGCCCTTTAGTTTAATTTGTGCTGATGAGAGATGGAAACTCCCTTCATCTGGCAGTATGAGGCGCGCCACGCGCACTTGAGTGGGCATTACTCACCATGCCCCACCACAGTGCATCAGCGTATGTCTCAAACATGTCATTGTCTTCCTTCTCCACTGAGTACACCAGGAAGGAGGCTAGGATGAGACAGAGGAAGCCAATGTACCAGGCAGTAATTAGCTCCTGCAGAGACGGGGAAGAACAACACAGAGTATACCCATTATTGTGTCCAAAAGCGGCACCATTTCAAACACTGTTATTTAGTCAATGTACTGAGTTGTCTAGGTATCTGCACTGCTCTCCTTTGTTGTAAAAAATCTGCATAATTTCTGCATAACTTTTCGTTAATGTGCTTATTCATATAACTGCACTTATTTACTTAATTTGATCAAAGAAATTTAAAGTCATTTAAGCATTAGTTGGTAGAGTACACACATTGTACGTGCAGCTTTACCTTGCTGTGGGCATAGACAACAGAACCCAGAAGTTTCCAGGTCCCGCCACGGCGGTCCATTCGAAGCATGCGCAAGATCTGTAAGAATCGCAGACTCCTGATGGCAGAGGTGGCAAAAACGTTCCCCTGCGAGCCGGCAGCTAGCACTGACACTGATGCTATCAGCACCATCATGTCTGCATGGGAACACAGCAGTCACCGTCAACAAGACCAAACACACACACACACACACACAAACACACATAAAAACACACAAGCATCCACCTCACAAGTAAACTTCCAACCAAGGCCTATAATATGCCAATTCGACACATTTTAAATGAAGTAGGCCATACTCATTCTCATAACTGCATTGTTGTGATACCATTATACATCCCTATAAGCTTTGCAGAAAGTTTACTGCAAGCAATATTTTCTTTGATCAGATTTGTTTAGTGAGTTTAGGTCAGTCTTTCTGTATGCTGATGTTTTGAATAGATGCTGATGAAATGCTGATTGGCATTGCAGAGCCATATTGCCAAAATGAGTTGGAAACAGCTGATTGATGATGGGCCACTATTGCACAGCTGTCTATAATTTCATTGAAATATACTTATATTTGAAATGGAGTTATGCTTACAGTAAGAATACGACATTCTGTGTTGTGAACACCTTTGCATGATGGATTTGATGTCAGTTATTACTGTTCATCCTGTAACTTGCAACTCTGAAGTGACAGTTCATTTTTCAGCATTTAGCCAATGTACCATCAAAATGTAGGACTAAGCAAACTGTCTTAACTGAAAGATTTGAAAGGGGAAGGGAGCCCAGGGAGGTGTGTGTGTGTGTGTGTGTGTGTGAGAGAGAGAGAGAGAGAGAGAGAGAGAGAGAGAGAGAGAGAGAGAGGCAGAGCAGCAAACTGTCTCAACTGAAAGATTTGAAAGGGGAAGAGAGTACAGGGAGGGGTGTGTCTGTGCGTGCGTGTGTGTGTAAGTGAGAGAGAAAGAGAGAGAGAGCGAAAGAGAGTGAAATAGAGAGAGGCAGGGCATAAAAGCAATAAAATAAATGACACAATAGGAAGGGCATGGAAACAGTGAAGTGGTAAGCATTCCTACCGATTATACAGAAGGGCTTGCGTGCAAACTTCAGCCTGCCTCTCCATCCTCTGTAACGACAGCAGCAGCCTGCTGCCCAAATCCTCACAATATACTCCACACCAAACACCACGATGGTCACGATTTCCTGCACATGACACACAGTAATAATAGTCCTGGCACAGTTAGAGCAGTCAAACCTTACTGTACTCGCCATCAAAGGACTGTATAAAGATACTGGCACTACAACACAGCACTCATCCTCATTAAAAAGATTTGCAAGACAGTGTTCCTGGATGTGATAGCATTGCATTAGGTGTAGCAAACTGGAAGAGCACCATGCCAGAGGTGTCAAGTCACTGGGATTCATTCCAAAGGAATAGAACTGCTGAAACTGAAATGTATACCGTGGTTACCTTAATAAAGTTAGATAAATGAATTTGCTACCTGACTCAATGAGCTACATGCTTTCCCTGTTTAACTCTGAGGCTTAGGTTTCCTCTCCTACCTGAGCATCAACAAATCCATACTGTCTGCTTTTCAGCACCTGAAATACTATCACCCAGATAACACTTCCAAATGCAGAGGCATCGGTGCAATGACTATTGATTTAATTAGCCTAAAATAAGTATACTACTTGGGGCGGCTGAGGGGATCTCTCTTTGAGTAAAGAATTGCAAAGACACAAAATCTTTGGGTGTCCTGCACACGAGTATCATTTGGCGCTTGCTAATACAAATAATGTTGACAACAAAGCAAAGCATGCAACATTTGGATATTACAAGAAGACATCTAATCCATATTTACTGACTCAACAAGTCCTCTATCATGCACTGCTGTTGCAAAAATAGGCCAGGGGCTGGATGGGGTACAGTCTAATTTACTAATGCATAGATAAACAGTGCAAACTTCCACAAGCCAAGCCCGACAGACACACTGAAGATAGGACATACCAGGATGTATAAGGCACTCTCTGAACTCTTCTTGTGCTCCTTGATGGTGGCAAACACCGAGAGGACGAGGCAGGAGAACACCAGCACAAACCTGAGAGGAGGACACACACACACACAGACAGATGGGGTGCTCACTTGGAGATTCATTCCTCAACACTTTTTAACACACTGCTCCACTACAAGTCATGCGGTGTATGGCTATTAGGCCTATACAGTACAACACATTTTCTCAGTCATTTTGGTACATTCCTTGAATCATTCTCCCTATTTGCAAAACAGTAAGTGCATTTCTCAAAACAATTCAGACAAATGACAAAACACTATGGGTTCGGCCTACCTGCAAAAGCCAAAATCCTTGCTCAAAATCCTTAGTTCATCTCTCAAAAGTAAATATTTGTCAATGAATATGTCAGAGCAGAATGGCAAGTCCTTGTTTCATTGTGGGATAA
>JAODXP020000018.1:8432407-8457407 GCA_027497455.2 Sardinella longiceps
TCACAAGCCAAAGGCCGGGACCCCTTGCATCAGCACTAAGTGGAGGACTGGCAAACATGCAGGATGGCTTTGAGCTGTGAAGGAAGGAAGTCCAAGCGGGGGAGAATGGAAATGAAAACCTCTCAATGTGCCAGCTACTAGTGATTGTGCCTTCAACCCTCTGGGATAGAACATACTGTATGATGATGTAAGTGTGAAATATTTCTTGTACTGGTATGAATCATCAGCTTTAAAACAGACTATGTAGTAGACACTGTCTTTAGCGAGCAAGTGAATTTGAATATCAGTGTCAGGCTTGTTCCCACAGCAGGATTCCCGTATTAGTATTCTGTACGGGTGTTCAATGAAACAATGTAGCAGAAGTGTTTTATGAATGAAACGGAATGTTCAGGCATTGTTATTGTTTTTATCCATGAAACAGTCTATTTGTCAGTGCATCTTACATGACAAATAGGACTCTAACCCATTCTCTATTGGACTCTAAGCCATTTCATTGAACATGTTTGCCCCTCTCCAGTCGAGCTTAGTCTTTCTTTTACAAAATCAAACAGCTCTGGTGAGACAGACAGATCAAAATGGGTCTGGTAGTGTAGTGTGGACAGCTCAGCTGAGATGGAGAGAGAGTGGCTTGGGAACCCCAAAACTGGAACCTGAGCATCAGTAGCTCATCAGGGTCCATTGATTTCCTGATGATTCCACAGCCCAGTCAGCAGCTGCTTTTCTGACTTCTGCTGACTTCTGACAGAGAAGAACATCTCCCTGTTCTGTGGTTTGGAGTGTGATAGATACTGCTGTTACCATAACAAAGAACTTTGACATTACACTGTGCTATCAATACCAATACTGACAAGAGTAAGAGGAAACTTTAACATACTGTATTTAGTAGATGTAATACAATACTTGATGTAATACAATACTTACAAAACTTGATGATTGGACTTTTAATGAATTATTCTAAAAAAAGAGGATTTTGTGATGTCTCTCTTCTTAAACAACTCACTAGGCCTATCTATATATAATATAATATATATATATAGTAGTAGTATATATAGTAGTAGTATAGTATAGTCTGGCAATGATGGATGCTCAATCCTAGGGACAGAATTTTTTAAACAACCTCTGCATGCAATAGGATAGTGCTACGACCAGACCCCATCAAAAGCCCTGGCTATGATCAATCAGAACAATGAACTAGCCAGTACAAACTACGCTAAGCCCACACAACAACTCTCTACACACATAGAGACTGGCAAACTAATGGGGCCTGCAAGAAAAGTGATACTGACACTCAACTTTCACCTCCACTGCACCCCAGCTTTAGCTCTCACTGCTTGCTTTATGTTGTACCAAATTTTCCTGTTCTTAACCACTTCTTGACCTCAAGCAATAGGACTATGGATTGAAATGCACCATAACATATCCAGTGGTCTCCCAGGGGTGTGGACTTTGGCTTTGGAAAGATGTTAGGATTCTCTCTGTCAGTCTCTGATACAGCAGGGACATGGTCATGATGGGTTTAGTCATACTATTGGTATGCCCCCATGATGTATGCCTACAGCTTTTACATCCCAAGGCAGGTCTGTCTGGTAGTCTGTCATACAGGCTACAGTAACCTAATCTGGAGTGAAATTTGAGACAGTAAGTGTAGGCCAGTGGGTTAAAAGGTTTACAATGGATAACATCACTCTGAGATGACCAATGATAATGATGATGGAGACAAAATCCTCTGAGATGATGATGGAGACAATATGGTATATCATATCCCATATCTAAATGCTTCTGTATTTCCTTCCAATTCAACAATGCCTTGAGTTTTTTTTTTCATTAATCAAGTACAACAACATTGCACTATAGAAAATGAAAATGATGCAGCCTAATGTTTAACAGATTACTTCTTCATCTCCAGGGGTGTGTGGGCCCACCTCTCCTGGGACAAGAAATGGACTGTAGGGGACTGTGTGTATTGATCTTGACTATTTACTTCAAATCGAAACTCTCACACACACACACACACACACACACACACACACACACACACACACACACACACACACACACACACACACACACACACACACACACACACACACACACACAGAGGACCTAGGACTACTGGTAGGTTATTACTGCATGTATGGCAGCCACCAGCCAGAGCTGACCACAGCAGATTGAAGTAAAATGCAGTAAAAACGGCACAACACTAGAGAGCCCAGCGAAAGTTGGATCTCTGTCAGCACAGAACAGTATTTAGAGGCCACTATAGGAAAAGAGGAGGAGGAGGAGGAGAAAAGGAAGGAGGAGGGAAGAACAGACAGAAATAGAGAGGGGGTGTAAGAGTCAGTGGAGAACTTAAGTGTCAGGAAAGAGAGAGAGAGAGAGAGTGATGGAGAAACTGCAGTGTTTTACAGATCTCAAGCTCAAGAAACAAGCTTGGAGAGATTAAGATCTGTGGAGAAGGTGGTGTGTGTGTGTGTGTGTGTGTGTGTGTGTGTGTGTGTGTGTGTGTGTCTGGGTGGGGGAGGGGGGTTGCTGAGAGTTCTATATAAATTATTTATCTAAAGTACATGCCAGAAATGGAGGCATGGCTTAAGGAGCTCTCCATTCCAGTCTTTGTGACTGTAGCTTTAGCGAAACAGGAAGCAATTACGATCAGGTTCAGTGCAATTAGCAGCATAGTCTGTGTAGGCTGCAGTCAGCGTGGCTTTCAATAAGAACCTGTCTGGAATAATTGAATAGTATACAAGCAAGCAACACTGACATGATCTCTCCATGCTCATGCTCAGGCTCTACTCTCCACCCCGTCTAAAAATGGCTCTGCACGCTTGGTTACATTTGCTGCTGCAGCTGCAAGTTTCACTCTAGTACTTACAGTAAACATGTGACCACGCTTTCAGTAGAAAAAAACACATCTTACTGTAGGTTAGATTTTGATAAAAAACAAACAAACAAAAAGACTGTAGGCCTTCCTAACATAATGTGCACAGCTTTACTATGCCCATTTATACCTGAAGATAATTTGATCATAAATCAGAGATACCAGCAAACCCTCAAAGCTATTATCAAAACCACTGTGTCATCACTAATGACATCTTAATCAACCACTGAACTCAACAAACCTGTTCAATGCTGCAGTAGCCTAGCTGTTTCAACCCAATAGAATAATTACAAGTATATTATATTTGTTCAGCATAAAAATCTATGTTCTATTACAAAAAAATCAAACAAAAATCTATGTTTGCATTAGACTGAAGTCTCACGTAAAGACGTGATTGATTCATACAAGTGAGTAATCAATAAGCAATGTTAAGTGTCCAAAAGTTATAAAGAACTTTGTAAATTCATCTAAACGTAATATTTTGGCAAGTAAATCTGGCAGTGCGGTAACAGTAAAATCCATTGCAGAGTTTGTCAGGGGGGGCGAGAGTGGGCCACCTTTGCGCCAACATTACTGTTAGTTCAGGTGGAAAAGTCGAGCTCCCCTTTTTCTTTTTAGTGGCTGCTCCTGGCAATCTAAAGTAATTCTCTCGCTTGCTTGTGGGAAAAGCTGTCGGTTCAGGGCTGGACAGCGCGTGAGAGCGCGCTCGCTTCATAGAGACAGGACATAGGGTGTGTGACTGAGTGCAGACGCATGGAGCATCGTGGGCGACAGCGCAGCACGGGAGCTGACCAAGTGCTGAAACACTGAGCCTATTTCATATGGGCTACATGTTACACTAGAGTTGGTGCTGAAAAGTCTGTCATACACGATCTCTTCGAAATCTACCCTGTAATCATGTTAACCACTTCATAGCCGTCATAAGACCTGTTTACAATTCTTTGAGGGTCTGATAACGTCATTCGACCATGGCAGCCTACGGCAAAAATAAAGAAATCCTGCCTTCCAACACAAATAGTCTTAGAAATCGCAACTTTTTGCAAATGTTTGAGGTAGGTCTATTTATTCTGTCTCACACTTGTATTCAGAAGGGCTATATGCGGCAAAACAGATGGGCACGTCTACTGGTCAACAGCACGTCAAACTTTCACTATGCTGTTAATGGCTGCATCACTTCATTCATGATTCGCCCACATTAATGTCCGCATAAAGGCGTCCGCTGCGTAAGATCATGCTTATATATGTGATGAACACCATCTCGTACTCACACATAAGCGTGGTATATGAACGCCCAGCCTCTCGGTCTCTCCAGAGCATTGTAGAGGAAATTCTGTAGTTTTCGATAGCCGGCATTTCTCTTATTGCCTCTCCCTCCCCCTGATAAACTGGATCTGGGTCTGCATAAGATGCTGGCCCGCTTGGTGCTCTCCGAACCCGCTATGAGGAGCACTCCGTCTCTGCTGGTTTCGGCTGCGCCTGGGTCCAGTCCAACAAAGCCGACTTTTTTCTCCCCGCCTTCGGATGGATAAACTCCGCCGTTGGCGGATTTTTTCACCATCGTGAAAGTCACGGAAATGCAAACGGGGAGGACTGAAACTCCTTATCCGGAGGAGGCATTACCGGACTGGGGTGTGTTCCACAGTGCAGTTGTCGCTCGCTGTTCTCCACTGGAAAGCCAATTGAAATGCCTATGCGAAACTGCAATGGGTAGTCCTTTATCTGTGCGCCTATACCAGCTATCTGACAGACGCTATATTTCAATTCTTATGCTTCAGCCAACATAATGGAACTGCCAAGACAAATTGTCTACGATTAAGAAAACTCCTCACTAATTAAATGGATCCTGCGGTCTTTAAAGTGGCCATATAGACAACAGGAACCTTTATGAATTTTAATTTATTCCAGAGAAAACATATACCAATTATAATTCTCAGTTTACCTAATAATAATCTTAATGCTATATAGTTTAAAAATAATAATGACAGGATGATGTCCAATCCTCTCATGTACTGTAGATTGAGTTTAGGCTATGTAGAAAGCTTTTTGGGGAAAAAAAGACTGTAGGCTATGTATTAAGAAATGCATCAGTATGCGAATTAGGCTAACTGCATTAGTGAACTGGTCATATAGGCCACTGGTCCATATGTGAAACTTACAGCTACAGTATATGCCCCTAATAAGTATCCAGAGCAACAAAACCAGTCAATGCTGGGATTCAAATCTTTCATATGTCAAAACACTTAGGACTAGGTTACATTTTTATTTTTTAAAAAACTTTTACTCAATTTCAAGAATTGTCCATCACCAATTCCCATTTCAGTACTTTGCTGTTGGGAAGGCAGCAGTCTTGGGTAGCCTATCCAAATAGCCTATGTAATTTTTTATTATTGTTTTTTTTTATCCAACCAAAACTTTAGAGACAAACTATCATTGTTGCAAGACAATATTCTGTAATCATGCTACCATGATGCTTGGCCAAAACCATGGACAATTTGTGATCAATCATTACTGACTGTACTTGTACTTCATTGGGCCCCAGGCAGTTGGGTTGAGCCCATGAGGCATGACCTGCCAAGGCTTCTTCCTAAAATAATTATTACAAACAGAGGGGAGTTTTTTCTTGCCTGTTACTGGTGCTCCTTATACTGTCTATAAAGGTGTGGGAGCCAATGGTTTTGTATTTGGTGCTCTCCCTGACATTCGCTGTCACCAACATTCAATTTAGTGGCCAGCAGTTTATGCTGTGCTATAAGTTGGTTATCTCCTGCAATGCCCTGAATCCTTGAAAGGCAGTGTACTGTATGTTATCAGGTATGAGTGGTCACCTAGACCGCCAAGGATGACTGGCCGATACAGGTTCATCTGCTGCTGCACAAATTAATTTGAATTGAACAGTTAAGAGGCCAAGGTAAGTCAATCTAGAGGGAGTGGTAAACCTGCTAATAAAAGACCTAGACACGTTGACACTATCCAACATCTCACCACTATTTGAGATATCCTTTTAGACTATGTGTTTTAGTTTTATTTTCAAACTCATTTCAATAGCAGTCATACAAACGTTGGTTACTTCAACAAGCCATTCAGGATTTGCACTGAATAGTTCTGGACGGAGGGTAGGAAACCAAAAGAACAGCATGGCATGGCTGACCGTTTTTGTTGCCAGACATATAGCATATAGCAGTGCCAGCAGAGTGTTGGGGGTAGATTGGACGGTTTGTGGGCAGGTAGTTCATGTACATGTAGATACTCCACTAGTTTTACACCAAAACCCCTTAGTGCTGCTTGAGCCAAATAAAGCAGGCCGACCCTGAGCCAAATAAATTAGCTTGTGCCATCCAACCAAAGGATTTGCTCACAATATTAATCAGATTTTTCTATCTTCCCATGCAGTTCAATTGCCCAATCAATCACTAAACATAGGGGGTATATAATGGGAAAAACATTTTTACTTGGGCTTTGTTGAATAAGGAAATGTTCTGCATGGCTACAGAGCTAATGAATATGAACCCACTTTCATTTGGAGATCTTGAAATGGCCTCTAAAACGGGATGAATCTGAGCAAAGTGATGTAACAGTAAGGAAATCAACTATCGGTCACCTGTGGTTCCTAAAGAGGGCGCCATTTAGCCAAAACAGACAGCCAATTCCCAGCCTAAATTTAAGGTTGTAATGGGGCATGTAAAATTGCATTTGAGCTTATTTTTGATCAAAGTTAAATACACTGTATTTCAACAACGGAGAACAAGGTACAATATGCCATTCATACAATCTCTGCCAACTTTGAAGCCATTGTATAGATAGGCTTACTATAGTGTAGGATGCATTCATTTCTGTTATATAGGGTTATATTTCTGTACAGTACATGCCAAAGGTTTGTGGTGACTTAAGCACAGTTTTTAGTTCAGCTAACTTCTCCACTCACATAAAAAATCTAATTAATTTGGAGGGTTTGGTAAGCTTTTCCACTGGTAAAGAACAAAAACTCTTAACCCTTGAGAACAATATGATGTCCATCAAACCAGATGTTTATTATGGGGCCTCACCACAGGGATTAACATTGCATGTAGCTAACAACGTCTATTTCTGTCTTTAGTTGACCTCCTACATTAGGATATACTCAATGTTAGATAGCTCTTTGGAGGTTGACTAACCTCCTTGACTTCAACTTCAAAAAATTCAGAAGTGAAAGCACTAGGTGACAAGGAAGGAGAGTCAGTAAGGAAGGGGAGTCAATCCAGGAAGCAGGATTAATGAGCACACATCAAGAGATGTCTCCTTTCCATTCCTTTCCTCTGCCAATAGTCAGGGGCAGTGACGGGTATTTTGTAAAGGCATCATGTCTGCTAGACAAAGAGATTTTGAGTCACATGTTTATGATAACAGGTTTCAGTGCAGTTTATATTGCAGTAATTCTATGCTAATTATTCAATTGAGATGATTAGTGGATGCAGTAGATATGTAGATATTATGGCAATGACATTTTGCAAATATTTGTGACAGAAGACTACAATGACATCCAGAACATGAGGCTCATCACCTTGTGAATTTCAGTAGCTTACTTCAAATACTTTTGTGATCAAATCAAGCAATAAGTCAGTGAAGCATATTTAAATGGAGAGTATTTCAATTCCAAAGTCACCCCTAACGCTAAAACGCTCATACTGCAAAATACAAAGACATTACTGTCAGGAATCAGCCAAAGATGCAGTGAATTTGTAGCATTTAACTCTTTGAGGTTTCAGGTCCTAGGGCTTCGGATGATTCGGAGATTCATGTCTTTTAACTAGGCCACAAACCTTTACTGACTGTAAGTAAAATGATGTACTGTGTGCACTTTGATGCACTTGAGGTAATTACGCAGACCAAACACAAAGTTGTCCACAAAGTTCACTCCAGCTATTACTATACTGAAAGGTCTTTTTTTCTGGCAAGCATCACTGGTGTTGATTTGTCAAAAAAAGTCAGAGAATGCGCGCACATCAGTGGCACAGGTGCTGGACCAAACATAAGATAACTGAAAGGAAAATAAAGGTCCGCAACACTGTTTGATGCTCCCAAGAATTTAATAGCACAACGTTTCGGACTGTCAGTCCTTCATCACAGTGCAACAAAGAACATATGTGGGAAAGGTGCCCTCTGGTGCGCACGCTGTATATAGCCTCTTTTCACGTTTTATGTGACCCCCCCCCTCAGGTATTTATACCACACCCACTACACCTGTTCTTTGTTGCACTGTGATGAAGGACTGACAATCCGAAACGTCATGCTATTAAATTCTTGGGAGCATCAAACAGTGTTGCGGACCTTTATTTTCCTTTCTGCAAAGAGACATGTGTCATTAACAGACGGCCAGGCCAAAGCTGTGACCTCATAGCTATTATATCAGCTATTACTCAAGCTGAATTTCCCAGAAGGAGAAAAGATATGGTCGCAATCTGATGATGTCTCGGAATCATGAGCCACCAAACACCTCATCTCTTAAATGATGTCCATGCAGCTGCTCGTCACCTGCTTGTAATCCATTTGAAAACATCTTTTTTTTTCAAATTTAAAGAGGAATACAAAAGAAAAGTAATGCTTTACATATTATAATCTCTTTTAATATTATTAAAATTTAAATTATAGAACTGCCCTTGCTTAAAAGCATTATACTGTATGGTAGTCGCTCTGCTATAGACAATGTTATGTACATACACAAGGAAATAAGAAAACTTCAATAAAATAATGCTACTGTCTATACTTCATATTCCCTTTGTTGTCATCTAAGTCCAAAAATGTACAGTACAGGACATTTTTCAAACACTGATGAGTGACAACTTCTTTGTGCTCTCTGAGACAGACACATAAATAGCATCAAAAGAAATGAACTGGTGGACCACATCCTCTCCTCTAGCATTATTCAAACAAACTGTCAGGAAATAAATTCGGCTAAAAAGCTAAAAATATTATGAGAGTAAGGTTTGACTGTTAAAAAATAGAAATGAAAATAAAAAAAAAGTCAATAAACACTTGGCCTGAAAGGCATTTTTTAAGACTAGCTTGAATGAATCAGCTGAGTGATTAGCTTGTTTTCCCATTTTTTGTGTCATATTTTGAGGTGTGTTCCCTGAATTTCAACAGTGGGTTAAGTAACGTACAGCACACTAAGTATTTAACACCAACATAAATTAGCATTACTGTAGCTAAAAGAATAAAACTCTCTTATACCACTTGTCCATGGCCAAAACACTGTTCACACTGGTCCATAACCCGCTGTAGGACATTTAGGCTGGAATGTTTCAAGTTAATTCACTATTCCTGACATAATCGGACAATAAATACACTTTTTTTTTTAAAATGAGAGTGTCCCTTCTCTGGGTGAATAGTGCAGAGTGCCACATGCTAACTACAGTAATTGCACATTCTCCGTGTGAGGGACGGAGAGTTAAGAGACTTCGGACATGCAGACACAGACATCTTGATCAGACGCAGAGACCCCCAGTTGCAGCAGGTGGGTTTGAGGCACGGCAGGGATCCAGATGACTGTGATTACTGTAGATGACAGCCAGGGTGTGGGGCCAGTCTCTATCTAGCCCAGCTGGGAGGGGGGGGGGGGGGGGGGGGTGGACTTAAGGCTCCAGTTCCTCAGGAGAAGGTTTGTCAGTGAAGTCAAGGGTGAGGTCAGGAGTGGGAAAGGACACATGGAGGACATGTGACAGGAGGGGATGAAGGAGTAGTGACCCCCCACACCAGTGGCAGCCCTCCTGGGGGGCCCCGCTCACAGGACTGCCCTGGCCGTGGTAAGAAGCTCCAGGTCAGCGGACAGCCATGGTGGTGGTGGTGGTGGTGGGGGAAGGGCATAGGATTCCGGTAGGAGAGAGTATTGAGCTTCCAGTTGTGCCTGAGTCAGTGCTGTTGTGTATCAGCAATGGTTCTGCCCAGCCCTCCTGGCTAACTGAGATCGGTCTCTCTTGACGCCTTGTTGGAAACAGAAAGGGCCATTAAAGAAGCGAGCGGAGTGAGCTAAAAATACTGGCAGCAGCAGCGCCCGCCGCTCGGCTCTACAGATCTCCATCTGCTGGCGGGAGACACAGCCTGAATAGCCTAAGATAAGAGAAGGAGAGAGAGGGAGAAGGAAGGGAAAACACACACATCAGACTCAAACACACAACAACAAAATACACCTCAGCAAGACACCAGTTATCTGACTTTTATCTTAAAGAAGAAACTGGCCTTTTTTTTGGCCAACAACAAAAGATGTTCTCTCTTGCAAACAAAATGAATCGCCACATAAAATGCCTGTGACTAATGTGGCACCAAACATAATTCAGGAAATCCTTTATTCAGGACACCAATGAAATATTCAGGCCATCTCACACTGCTGTCCTGTCTCATTATACACAAACACAGTTAGGGCTGATGTAGGTCTTATCTGGAGACCAACCTCGGTGCAAAGGCAGGCATCTGATCCATCACCTTCAGATTTTTTGCTGAGATTTCCACTCTGGTGCCCTGTGAGTACACAAAGGTTTAGCAAAGTACAATGTTAAGCAAACTTGCTTGTAAAAGGCAAACTTAAGCTGTAATAGTTGATACGTTAATGCTGTAAGGCTTGGAGAGTGATTAACAGGTTTTCTGGCTTTGTGGTTTTGTGCAGTTACCTGCTTGCGCATAATATCCATGGCCTGCATGAGACAGCGTGGAAGAAGTCCGTGATTCCGTGCCAGAATGTGAGCTTGAGCCAGAGACACACTCAGAGTAGACCTGCATTGAGAGTGAGCAAACACACAGAAACACACATCAATGCAGAGTTTAAACCCTTGGACTTGGGAGCACCAAAGCAAAACATGGAAGGTTTTAAGTGTGTGTAATTGACTCTTTCATAATGATTTTGACAACAACAGAAGTCTGACGATCAGCATGAGGAAAGTCTGGTTGGTGTTCAGATTGTATATGTTGCATATGTCTTTAGTTGTCCCGTCATTGGTCTGGGTGTCAAGGGCCTTTTCCACAAACTGAGTAGGTCTGAGTGATGGCCTAGAGGCCCAACAGTGGGTGCCTTGTAGTTGTAGCAGCAGTAGTGTACTGCAGGGGGTGCCACAGGGCCCTTACCTCTGCGTTCCCGTGGAACACATAGTGATGTGGCAGGAACCCAGGCGGTTGCAGAGCTCTGCAGACACCAACAGCACGCTCACACCCGATGGGTGGCCCGCAGCGTTGGGCCTCACGTTCACGTATGTCTGCATCAGGCGACACAGGTCGTCCAGAGTGTTCAGCGGCCTCAGCAGCTGCAGAGCACAAGCATAGAGGTGAGTTACAGCACTAGCCTGGTGGAACAGACTCCCCTTCACACATCACTCTGTCTGCCTAGTGCCTACTCTCATACTCTCATACTCTCAACAGGGGCAGCTCTGGCCTACTGGTCAAGGCCTGTAAATACACCTGTGACCAAAGAGTGGCCAGCTCAATCCCTGACCAGTAGGCAAATGTGGGCACAAGAAATGATTGAGTGCCATTAAAACTATTATTTACTTATATACTTTATATTAAAACTACTTGTTCTGCCTTCAATGTCTGCTGGAACCAAAAAAAAAGTTGGGTGAACTAAAGCCTTCAGAGAGTTCTCTGATGTAGGACTGTAGCAAGATATAATTCTAAGGTACTACAGTGGCTCTAGCTTTGCTATTGCAATCATGCACACTACTAAGTTGTCAACCAGTCAAGGTGAAACACAGGAGTCCTCAAAAGCTCTTCAGAGTCATTATTTATTTACTTAGTTATGTTTTATTTATTTAATTACTGTTTTAGGTGCTGCATGGTCAAATTCAAGAAACATACATTAATTCCATTAATGGATTAATGGATTTTAACAGTCAGAACAGGAACAAAAGTTATTCAGTTGTGCAAGCCAGGAAAATGAATTGGATAATATACTGTATTCTCCTGCTGTTGAACAAGATGATTACTATTGAGAGGTACTGTCTAACAGTAGGCTTAAGCATAGGGTACAAAACCGGTCATCTGATTACTGAACTCTGTCCAAGCACAGGCCAAGCGACTAACTGAAACAGGATTGCATCATTAGTCAATTAAGCGATTGCATAACGGTGATTTGCAAGGAGGAGTAAAACCCTCATTTGCATGTAAATGAACGAAGGCATTCAGTGAAACAGCACCAGGGAGATGTGTACCAGTGAGGGAGTGTAGAGTGAGTAATGTTACAGCAGTGTAGCTTCATACCTGATCAATTTTCATGGCAGTTTTGTGGGACTCAGTGGGGAGGTTGGATTTCTCAAGGTAAAAAGCCCTGCACAGAAACATACAAGACATTTGGTATACTATAATAATAATTGTTAACAGTTGCTATTTTGTTTGTGTAATTGAGGCTATGTGCTTGTGTTTTTAGCCTATGTGGCCATACCTGAGCTTTCTGTAATAGGCCTTGACCCTCTCTAGAGAGATGGCGTTTGTCCTCTGTTGGAACTCCTCCATGGACACACAGTCAGGGGTGGCCACTCCCTCGGGCCTCTCCAGAGCTGCATAAACACCCAGACACACAATCTCAACATTCACACTCGGAATCCCATGGAGCACAATCAGAACACATTAAGGGCCCTAGTACACATCAGCTGAGTAAGTGTAGGACTGACCATCCTGTGAGGATAGGGCACAAGCATTAAATGAGTAGTAAATGACTCCATACTGCTTATAAGTGAGGGAGAGCAAAGATATTAATGTAGCCATACAAATGTGCTACACACAAACGGCCACTAGATGGTGTCCTTTACACAGGCTTGAGAGAGAAATCTTTAAAGCATAACCAACTTTGCAAAGGTATCACTTCACTATATGGTTTCAGAGATGATTCAAACACATATATTCTGACAGCAGGGATTTAACAGGATTTCTGTTCTTAAAGTATACCGAAAGTCTCGCACTCAGACAAACAGGAACCTAAGTGTGACTTCCATATTCATGGGGCTAGTTCGATAAGTGCAGGAAGTACATGTCTAACATTCTCACCGCGAGTAAACAGCACTGAATGAAGCTTCAGGCTCCCCCCGTTCTGCAGACGAGCCGGCAGCTCATTGAAATGGCTGCTGTTCAGGAAGAATAACACTTTAATGGACTGCCTGTTGCCTTCCACTTCATAATACACTGGCGTATCTGCAGGAGAGAGGGAGAGAGAGAGAGGGAGAGGAAGAGAGAGAGAGAGAGACAGAGTGGTGTTGGATGTACATTAGACACACTTACACTATGCAGCGTAATGCAGTGGACCACCAAAGTTGATGAGCTCAGGTGTCCTTCAAACACTTGAATAAAGGTATCAGTTATGCATGTATGCAATTTCTCGGGCTTGACAAATGACCCCGGGTGAATGAGAGATTTCCCCCATTCTACTGTCTGTATCAGCAAACTGCTGCCTTGTGTGTAGCTTCTTCAGAAACAGTTTAGCTGGCCCAGCACAGGCTTTATTAGAATGTGTGTGTGTGTGTGTGTGTGTGTGTGTGTGTGTGTGTGTGTGTGTGTGTGTGTGTGTGTGTGTGTGTGTGTGTGTGTGTGTGTTTATTAAAGCTGACGAATGTTGCCACTTTTTGCTCTTCCAAAAATGCGACATGACGCAGTGCAGCGCAGCTTCCTGAGCTCCTCCACCTAGAATAGATCCCACAAATCCCACTTCTCTCTTTGGCCCCTTGATACTAAACACAACAAAGGCTCTGGGGCTGGGTGGCTATCTCTGCTCAGCATGCCTGCACCGCTTGAAAGAGAGAGGACGCGCATGCAGAAATGAAGTCCTCTAGGTTCTTTTTGGCAGATTTAGGCGGCAGGTTTTTTATGGTGTGGTGTGTCACACTCGAAATCTGTGACTCGCACATCTAAATAAGCAAATATTCATGTAATACATCTCCTTTCCTCCCTATAACCAGGAATGTTTATTTGTTTGTGTGTGTGTGTGTGTGTGTGTGTGTGTGTGTGTGTGTGTGTGAGAGAGAGAGTTTGTGTGTGTGTGTGTGTGTGTGTGTGTGTGGGAGAGTTTGTGTGTGTGTGTGTGTGTGTGTGTGTGTGTGTGTGTGTGTGTGTGTGTGTGTGAGAAGGGCATCACTTACTTGCAACCAGACATTCATCCCCTTGCTGTCTGAAGAGCACAGTGACTTTATCCAGGTCTGCCAGTGCAGCTTTGGTGTCCTCCAGCATGGTGCGCTCCTCTCTCTATATGCACACACAGCACAGCACAGCAAAGCACACAATAGGGAGGTGGGGATAAAGGAGAGGAGAGAGGGAGGAAGAGAAGAGGAGAGGAGAGGAGAGAAGAGAAGAGAGATGGAAATGCACGAAAGGAAGGACAAAAAGAAGAGGGAGATAGACAAATAGAATACAGGCAGGCATACAGAGACAAAGAGAGAGGGAAGAGGACAAGAAGAAGAGAGGAGCAAGGATAGGAATGGAAAGAGAAAAAGATAGATGAAGGAAAGAGAAGCAGGAGGAAGAGGAAGCAGAAGCCAAAGCAATAGCAGAAGAGGGGGGAAAACATCTGGTTAGAAAAAATAAAGTAACTCCTCTACTGCTTTTATATTCTTCTTACTTGATTGTGTGTGTGTGTGTGTGTGTGTGTGTGTGTGTGTGTGTGTGTGTGTGTGTGTGTATATGTGAGTGAGTGAGTGAAAGGAAACTACTGGATACTGCTCTGTCTTAGCAGCCTTCATATCTACAAGGTGTCAACTCTTAAGTATAATAAGTAAGTATAGTTGTATACTGTTTTGATCCTGTGAGGCAAATCTGGAGGAGCAGTGAGGGGTTGAGGGTGAGGGGCACTTTAGTCCTGCTCCACTGCTTGGGAATCAACCCTTCGGTTTCAAGCCCTAACCATGGCTGATCCACGTGTCTGATCTAAGTCTGATGGTTGCAAACAGTGCCAAACAGTATGTGTGTTTCTGTGTGAGAGAAATAGAGTGTGTGTGTGCATGCATGATCATGTTGCGCTCAGCTTCTTACCACGTGCGGTGAGAGCGTGGACTGGTAGTTGAAAAGGATGCCGATGGCAGAGATCTGCTCGAGCCACTTGCGGCTGACCTCGATGCTGTCCTCCTCGTACTCGCCGTTGTTGTTGTAGCGCAGCGTCAGTGCCGCCTGGATCTGCTCGGCCAGCGCACACAATGCCGCTACCAGCGCCTGGCAGAAGATGGCATCACGCCTCAACTGCAGATCCGTGTCTGGTGGAGGGGTCGGGTAGGGGAAGAAAGGGCACAGGGAAGAGAAAAGGTAAAAGTGAAAAATATGTCAACAGGTTTTCTCCATGTATGCCCTCTTAGCCCTACAGTATATTAGCCTAGAACTCTAGACGCACTCTAGCGGTAGCAAATTGAATCTGCTCAGCGAGTGAGTCTAGACACCAGCCATAGCTTAGACGTCAATTGCGTCTGAGCTGTTTCTGAGCTGTTTCACTCTTGGTTGTATTCAGACATCGTGGTGTTTGGCTAATCACAACGTTATATCTGGACAGGGAGTTTTTTTCTTAAATCGCTTGTAAATTGCTAGTCGCGCTGATTAGTTTTAGCAGTTTTACCCGGGGGTCTATCACTCGTCTCCAGACTATACATTCATGTTATAGTCTGGCGTGTCAGGCCAACTGTATATTCTAAACTAGGAACAATCAAAATTACCATGGACTTGAGCCAACACTGGGATTCAGTCTATAGATGTGTGTGTAGTGCATGTGCACGTGACTGACAAGAGTGTTTTGGGCTTGGAGGGCATCTAACACTAATCCTAATCCTTCTATCCAATGTGTACTGTAGGTACATACACCTTTCCCTTACTGTACGTGTGGACATGTACATGTATGCCCATGAGTATGGAGAAAAGACTGCCAGTCTCACCTGTACACTTGAGCAGAGCCAGGAGCAGCTGATTCTTCCCATCTGTGATGAAGACAAACACAATAAGGCCCCATAATAATAATAATAATAATAATAAAGTAGAGGAAGTAAGGCAGGAGAGACAGGAAGAGCTGGGCAACAAAGAGTGTGAGGAGCAGCCAGAGGAGAGAGGAAAAAGAGTTGACTCTGACCTCCGAAGGGTGGCGGAAGGAGACAATGGGGGTCAAGAGGGGATCATTCAGACGGGTCAAAGGTCACCATTCACAGGAAGGACGGGGAGGATGGGGGATCCTGAATCCCTTACCTTCCACAAAGCGCTGCAGACTGTCCACCAGCGTGCGGATGGAGTTGGGCAGGTTCCAGGGGTCCTCCTGGATGTTCTTGTGGATCACGTACCGACACCGCGCCGTCCAGTCATCTGTGTGTCGGAATTCTAAACACAAAAGCACACACACGTAAGCAAGCACGCACACGCACACACACAAACAGAGCCATTATATACACTTCACAAGTGCTATTCATATCCTTAATTACATGTGTGTGTCTGCCTGTGTGTGTGTGTGTGTGCAAGTTTATATGTGAACTCAACAGACCCTTTACTGATTGTGGTTAAGTGTAAGCACTTAATTGCTTCCTATGTGAGGGCCTCTCTCATAAACATTCTCTTAGCTCGCCCAACCCTTCATAACTGACACACACACACAAATACAGAGACGTGTGTCACGTCTGAGCCAAAGTCTTTCTCTTTTGTCACTTACCATACATGTACTGTAACTCTATTCATCTCAACTCAGGCCACACAGACACACACAGACAGACACAGACAGATACACACAGACAGACACAGACAGACACACACAGACACACACACACACACACACACACACACACACACACACACACACACACAGCTTACCAGGCTGGTCAGCATAAAAGTGCTTGGTCTCCTCACAGGCCTTAGTCATGACTGGCCCTTTGAAGAGGCTGTTGATGGAGTCCACCTACAAAATAATAATAATACACTAAAAAAATACTATAGAAACTACAATAGCGGCATCTATAACGACGTAATGTGTGAAAATAAGAAACACACAGAGACGAAAGTACAACCACCAGGCATGGCCTTAGCTTGTCACCTGCTGCTCCATTTATTATTCAAATCTGGGAGACATTATAATACATGTCCAAAAAATACATCTAATTTATTGAATATAATACTTCGTGGATGATTTAGCACATTGTCAAAGCAGTGGGAAAATAAAGTCATTAAACTAGATTTCCCCTTACCGCTTATTCTACAATTTGTGTGTTGGATGCATCCCTATAGCCGCTCAAACAAGGCCCAGAGAATCCCAGCCCCCCAGATATCCCAAAATCCCAGTATTTTGTCATACTGTTTGGGGCGGTAAACTTTTCCCATAGTGCAAAGGATGATGCTGCCCAAGTTGCCCATAAAGAGAGAGAAAACGAAATCAAACAAAAGCTGAAGGGAACTCCACCTGGTTGAACAGGTGTTCCAGACATCCATGGAGCTTGTCTTGCTTATCTACGGGAATCCTCATGTCACAGGGCAACTCGTCACCTGCACACACACACACACACACACACACACACACACACACACACACACACACACAAATGAGCTTTCAGTGTTACACATGTCCATAAACAGCATGCTAAAGAGTGTGTGTGTAGAGAGACACAGGAGTCTCGTAGAAACCTCACCTGAGCCCATCTCATCACTGCCCAGGTAGGAGCTGTTGCTCCGCACACTCGTGTAGGACAGCACGGAGTCACGATTGCTGTTGCATTCACTAGGGGGACACGACGCACGACAAACACACACACAGACACACAGCGTAAACACACAATGATTTCCATACTATAAAAACAAATTTTCTTTCCTCCAGGGCACTTCCTCATTTGGCCATGGAGGCCCTTAGGTGTTTGCCTGATAGACAGTTTGAAGATAAACAAATGATTTGGTTTTTACGTTAGTGCTGTGGTTCATACATTCATAGTGTTTTCCCTCGCTCTCTCTTTCTCTCTCTCGGTTTTCCCTCTCTTTCTCTTTGAGTCCTTCTCTCTCTCCCTGTCTTTCTCTTGCTCATAGATTCATAGACACAGCATTTTCAGACAAACTGTCACTCATTTCTCCAAAGCCTAATTATGTAAGCGAGAGCTCTCAGCTGCAAGCTTGTTTTTTCTCTCTCTTTCTCTGTTGCTCTCTCCCTCTCTGTCTCTCTCCCTCTCTCTCTCTCTCTCAGGTGGAGATTCCACAGCAGCACCATCACATCACAGACTCATTCATGCAAGCCTTGGCCCGAATCTCCTCTCCTTTAGTCAGCGTTGTGCACCACTAATCATACCACACACACACACACACACACACACACACACACACACACACACACTCAAACTTACTACTAGGTTTGTGGTTTGTATAGGGTTGTGTGTGTGTGTGTGTGTGTGTGTGTGTGTGTGTGTGTGTGTGTGTGTGTGGTGAGGAGGAGAGGTGTGGGGGGGTATTGGGTGAGGGGAGGGGGGGCGTGTGGGGTTGGGGAATGGAGACAGCTGGGCCACAGGAATGTAACGGCACGCACCAGAGAGGAAACAATGGAGGAAGTGTTCAGCGTGACCCAACTGAGCTCCTCATTCAGTCAAGAAACACACACACACACACACACGCTTAAGAAGCACACTGATGGAAAGTTAGTCATTGATTCACACCCTGCTTGACTCACAAACTCACGCCTATGAATGCACACACACACACACACACACACACACACACACACACACACACACACACACACACACACACACACACACACACACACACACACACACACACACACACACACACACACACACACACACACACACACACACACACCTTTTTTTTTGCCCTGAGGGGTGCTAATTCACTGCACGTTAGGAGGGACTGAATAAAAGCCGTGTTAGAAAAAGAAAAGTGGAGGCATTTGAAGGCTCCTTGTCCTCCGCCCTGTCTTCTCCACGGTGACAGACAGACAGAGAGGGCTTTGGGAAGGGAGGGGGGTTTGCCCATGTAAAAGCAGAGGCCACCCAGAGCTTAAAATATCATCTGCTGGCCCCAGAACAGCAACAGCAGCAACAGCAGCAGCAGCTCTCCTCACCCACCGGCCCCCAGCCACCGCTGCTGCTGCTGCTGTTGCTCCACAGAGGAGGAAAACAGGGCTTTCGGTGAGCATAATAATTGCAGGGTAAACACACGACTCCCTAGACTTGAGACTTGAGACGGCCGTGTCTGGTCCTCCAGGAGGAGAGCAGAGCAGAGCAGAGGAGGGGGGGGGTGAGAGGAGAGGAGAGAAGAGGACAGGGGAGAGGAGAGAGGAGAGAGAGGGAGAGAGGAGAGGAGAGGAGAGGAGAGGAGAGGAGGGGAGAGGAGAGAGGAGAGAAGGGGAGAGGAGAGGACAGAGGGAGGGAGAGACGCTCTGGCCCGTCCCCAGAGAGGGAAGAGGAGCTTGAGTTCACTGGGGCGTCCTGCAGTAGCCGGGGCAGGCTAGATAAGGAGGAGGGAAAGAAGTGGGATGGAGTGAAAGAGAGCGAGAGAGAAAGGAAGAGAGAGAGGAGCCTTACGTAATCTCCAGCAGGAGATCTGGCAGAGTTCCCTTAGCCCTCCCTTCCCCTCGCCTCCCCTGCCAACCCTGCAACCCCCCCCCCCCCAAATCCTCGCCCCCCTTCTTCCCTCTGGGGAAACGGCTGCCAGATTTAGTGACACCGCAGGCCCAGAGTGGTTAGCGCCCCCAGGGGGCGGCAGTGCTAACCGCTAACCGCCAGGCCCAGAGCGCGGGGGCCTGGTAGGCTGGAGCACTACTCTCTGTTGGGCCGCGCCCGGATGTGGAGGGTGTGAAGAAAGCATGCCCTCAGGGAGCAGCCAACACCTCCGCTCTCTCTCTCTCTCTCTCTCTCTTGTTCTCTCTGTCTCTCTTGTTCTCTCTGTCTCTCTCGCTCTTGTTCTCTCTGTGTGTCTCCTGTTCACTCTGTCTCACTCTTGTTCTCTCTGTCTCTCTCTCTCTTGTTCTCTCCATCTCTCTCTCTCTCTGTTCTAGCCTATTGTGTTTGTGTTGTTTACCTCCAAAATCACTCCTCTCCTCACAATTTTCCCAAGCTCAATGCCAAAACTCTTCAACCTCATTTGAATTCCTCTTGCACTCCAGTTCAGACACCATACATGAGATGGTGTGAATGCAAGTGCACAATTGTAAGTGTGAAAGTGTGTGTGTGTGTGTGTGTGTGTGTGTGTGTGTGTGTGTGTGTGTGTGTGTGTGTGTGTGTGTGTGTGTGTGTGTGTGACTTCTGTTGCTGTTCCCAATGGGTAACTCCTGGTGACCTTGTTATGTGAGCCCCACCTCTACAGCTCTCCCTGCATGACGGAGCGGCCCCAGCCTGAGCGCTTATGGATCCACTTAGGAGGCATGAGGAGCCTGTTAGATCCCAGAGGCAGGAGCTCCGGACAGGCAGGGCTACTGAGTACTGCCTGTACTCTTCTCATCCCACAGCACCGGGGAATAAAGACAGTCTGTCTGTGTGTGTGTGTGTGTGTGTGTGTGTGTGTGTGTGTGTGTGTGTCCGACCAGCTGGAGCAAAACACCACACACTTACAGCTGCGTTGAGATTTACAGTGTAGGAGCCGACAAAAGACTTCTGAACATATCTCAACTTTAAGAAGAACTGCTTGTGGTACAATCAAATCGAATAAGCTCTGATGAGCCTCTGGAATGAATTCTAAGCTGCCCTAGACAAGTTTACTGTGCTGTGCTCACAATGAAAGACCAGAGAGGAGATGTGCCATTAAAGTGTTAATATTACTACTACTATCACTACCACTACTACTTTTCATACTTGGTGCATGAAGAGGTGAACTGTTCCACAGTGTGAGTCCCTGAAGTGCACAACAGTAACTCCCCTAAGGACTCAGCACTGTATCTGTACCCTACAGGACATAAGTCCTACCTGTATGAGTCCCTGTAGCTCATGGTGTCGTGGCCCGAGTCCTCCTGCTCATCCTCATTGACCTTGAAGCAGACGCGCTTGACCCCTGACTCCACCCTCTCCAGCTCGGCCTCCTCCAGGATGGTCTGGGTGCTGTGCTCGTAGGACGGGGGCTCGCCCTCCTGGGGCTGGGTGGGCTCTGTGATGGACGACAGCAGGCTGCAACAAGAGGAGGAGGACGACAACACAACAGAATTAAGGAGTGGCCAATAAGTACAATCATACAGGACAGACACAGACAGAGACAGACAGACACAGACAGACAGACAGACAGACACACACACGTGGTTATGCATTTGTCCATATCTGTGTGTATGTACATATTTTGTAAGGATAAGCAAAAAATGTAGCATAATGTAGCAGAGAAGGGCGTCTGAGATGGCTACTGGAGGTTTTGGTCACTTACACGTCAATCTGCGTGACGTACTGCTTCATCTCCCTGACGGCCACGTCCAGTCGGTTGTAGAGGTTGAGGTAGGCGTCCTGGCTCTCCGTGTCCTCCTGCTTGAGCAGCTCCAGGAGGCCGCCCTCGCCGTGGCCGTAGCCGCCGTAGGGGTTGCCCTCGCCACAGTTGAGGCTCTCGTCCAGACTCTCGCCCTCCTCCTCGTCCAGGCCCCAGCTCCGCCAGGACGGCGCGCCCATGCTGGTCACGCAGTGTACCGTGTGAGACATGGGGTTGATGTTTACTGCATGGGGAAGGGAGGGAAGACAGAGAGCAATAGGGTGTCTAGAATGGTGCTTGAGATAATGGCACAGCACAGGAGAACAACAGCTGTAGAAAAACACCATTAAAGGTCAGGTCCATGATTCTGGCTGAAAGTTGTTTATGTTTGAGGTCAACTTAAGAGACCGCTTAAGGCTAAAGTCAAAACCGCAGTATTTCTTCTTAAGTGTTTTCTTTTTCTCCCAACACTTTGAAAGGATAGTTAGATGACGATGAGGAGAAACTGAAGTGAACTACATCACAATAGCAAACTTTACCTTTAATTGGTAGGGATAAACAATGTGCTCACCCCCCAACAGATGGACAGAGGCAAGTTCCTCAAACAGTGATTAGTTCAGCACCACTGATACACACATGTGATGCGCACAGTTAGCCCGCACATATGTCAACAGTATCACTTCACTATGGCGCGGGTCTTAATGCCATCACCCCAAACAACGTGGGAGAGAACAGCCACTCACGCAGGGAGGAATCCCACACATCTCACCCTTGTCCCTACAACTGCACAGCAGATGTGAGGCAGACTGCAGTCGCACAAAAGGAACGTTCTGGAACAATACACAATCCCTCCTGTGTGTGTGTGTGTGTGTTTGTGTGTGTGTGTGTGTGTTTGTGCCGCACACACCAGGTCACCTCCACTCAGGCGAGGCGGCTAGACGTGGGGATCAGATGTCAGGCGGTCGAGGCGCTTGTGGCTCTTTAAACGGACGAGCAGATGGGAGTGACAGGCCTACCTGCTGCACGCTCCACTCACCTTACAGCAGAGCCACTCCACCACCACCACCACCACCCCCACCCCCACACTCAGCCCACTTAACCCGTGGGACAGGCAGCCGACCTGGCCCAGCACCTCTGTCAATTACCAGCCGTTATTATGTGAGGGCTGGGAATGCTACACACGTGGTCTTCAGTTACATTACATCTGGGCCTAATAAGAAAGAAAGTGTTTATCACGGCAGAAATTTACACTAATGACAAAAACAAGAAGCAGAGCGATGAAGGCTCTGGTGACAGTAATATTCTGGCCCCAATGGGATCTGCCAGAGGTGTGTGTCTGTACAGTATGTACAGTGTGTGTGTGTGTGTGTGTGTGTGTGTGTGTGTGTGTGTGTGTGTGTGTGTGTGTGTGTGTGTGTGTATTTGTGTGCGTGTATGGAGGGTTGACATGACATCACTACAGCCACAGAGCCACAGAGTTAAGTGGCTAATGCAGCCGAAATGGAGGCGCAATGGAGCCGATTAGCCCCAAAGTCTTTAAGAGGGGTTGGCTAATTTACTGAGCCCTGGATTTATGGCACTTTTCCCAGCGACATATGGCTTACGCGGCAGCGCCAAAGCGGCTGTTTACGCATTTAAATAATTATGAGGGGGGGTGGAGGGCTTTGGGGAAACGAGCTCAAACGGCTCTTTTGTTAAGAGCATTACCAGACTAATTGCAGCCCCACCCTATATAGTCAGGCCTGCGAGGCTCCAGGGCCAAAAACAACCACAGGAGCCTGACGACACACAGGCAGAGTTCATCGATAAACCAAATCAGCGACAGCGAGTATTTCTGTCAGCACTTCAGATGATCAGATGACAGTCGTGGGCCATTTTATTTCACATTAAGGCCTATCGGCGGGAAGAGATCTAACATGAGAGCTTTCAGCATAAAACTCTCTGGAGAGAAGAGCTCACCATACTTAGTCAACTAACTAAAAAAGGATGAAGCGAATTAAGAACATTTTCTCACTACTACAGTAGTACTGCTCAAAGAATGTCTCCCCACCCTCTAGAACAGAAGCAGTAAAGCATGAAGGCGGGCAACAAACAAGCGGCTGATAAATTATTCACACCTGGATGTAATCACAACAGTAGACTCTCCATCTGTTCCAGTGCAACTGTTTTTGCTTGACAGAGAACAACATTGGCTGAATCCCAATCTCCCCCCTAAGAACGAAGCCCTGAACTCTCAAATACTAAACCTGATCAGAATGGGTCAATCATGAACCTCCAACACCATGCTGAATCATCATGCTGAACACAGGAGTCCCCCAAGGCTGAGTGCTCAGCCCTCTGCTTTTCACTCTCCAAACAACCACAAACCACACCATCTTGTGTTGTCCGTCCTGACCCTTGTCTGTACCTTAAGTAGTCACTGCCCTTTATGTTCACCATTTATGTGCATTAAATATTTTGCCTTATCTCGAATGTGTTTTGTAGCCAGGTTAGCGCCAGTATGGTATCGCTGTTCAATATAGCATTTCGCTACAGCAAGGAACAGGGCTTTGTTTTCCCCAGTCATTTTTTAGCATCCAATCAGCGAACAGAGATTGAAGCCAGAACCAATAGCTTTAAAGTTCTCAGAGAGTATCTACCCAGCAGATGGTAAACATATGCCTATTGAAAGAAGCCAGACTGTCACAAAGTGCAGCAAAGTGAAGGAGTCAGCCGTAGGGTTGGGAGGGTCAAGGGGATTCAGCCTCAGCGCTATCTGATCAGGGTTGCCGTGGAGAGGAGGCTTACCTTGGTCTGGATCGAGCCCGAAGATGGAGTTCTTGCGGCTGAGGCGGATGCTGAAACCGCGGCCAGTGGACGTGTTGTTCTTGGGGCAGGACACCTGCATGACGTTCATGTGGCAATTGGTGGGAACGAAATCCATGCACCCTAGAGCGTGAGGCCTACTGTTGGCTTGCTTGAAGCAGGGCGAAGCTTTCGTCTTTAGCTCCTCAGCAAACTGAAAACACACACACACACACACACACACACACACACACACACACACACACACACACACACACACAGTTGTGATATTCAATTTCCACACCAATAGTTGTGTACAATCATGAATTGATCAATCACCCTGATTCGAACTCTTCAAAACAATGACAGCAGAGAGATCTAAACCACAATATGAGAACTTTATATTAACATAGATCAATAAGATGAAAGGAGAGTAACTGTGGCCACTGTCAGAAGATCTAATCCAGGAGTACATAGTGAACATAGAGAACATAGTGAATCCACCACACCCAAGAACCACTGGACTGGGCGGAAATAGTAGACAGGCTACACACATCTACTGAGCTCTCCATCTACACCACAGCCACTCTGATATGAAACTCAATATGCAGAAGGGAAGGAGAGAGACAGAGAGAGAGATAAGACGCTGTGTTTAGTGTGTATACCAGACATAATATGGGGAGTATGTGTGTGTGTTTGTGTGTGTGTGTGTGATCTAGTGAGTATGTGTACACGTGCATGAGCGTGTGAGCTAGTGAGTGAGTATGTGTGAGAGACTGTAAATGTGTGTGTGTGTGAGAGAGAGTGTGTGTGTGTGAGAGAGAGTGTGTGAGAGAGAGTGCATGAGAGAGAGTGTGTAGAGAGAGAGAGAGAGTAAGGGGGAGTGTGTGTGTGTGTGAGTGAGAGAGAGAGAGTGTGTAAGAGGGAGAGTGTGTGTGGTAGAGAGAGAGAGAGAGAGAGAGACAGAGAGAGAGAGAGAGAGAGAGAGAGAGAGAGAGAGAGAGA
>JAODXP020000018.1:8462407-8464907 GCA_027497455.2 Sardinella longiceps
GGAGGAAAGGAGGGAGAGAGAGAGAGAGACTCTGAATGGGGCCCAAATGAGATGCATGAGATTTCACAGGTAGAGGCCAGCAGATGGGAGAGAAGTCTGGCCTTATCTGACACGCCATCATCCCCTGACCTAGCCACAAGAACAGGAGGATTAGACAGAGAGAGAGAGAGAGAGAGAGAGAGAGAGAGAGAGAGAGAGAGAGAGAGAGTGAGAGCGAGAGAAAGAGACACAGAGAGAGACAGACAGAGAGTGAGTGAGAGCGAGAGAGAGAGAAAGAGAAAGAGACACAGAGAGAGACAGAGAGAGAGAGACAGACAGACACACAGAGACAGAGAGAGAGAGAGAGAGAGAGAGAGAGAGAGAGAGAGAGAGAGAGAGAGAGAGAGAGAGAGAGAGGGGGGAAGGGGGAGATTTAAACAAAGAGAAAAAGGGGTGAGGGAGAAACAGGGAAAGAGAGAGTGAAAGAGAGAGGGACAGAAAGGAGGACGAGGGTGTTGACAGGCGGGACAGAGAATGAAAATCCTGAGCCAGACACACAGGAGAGAAACACTCCCAATCTCTCCTGCTTTATTTTCAAGCCATGATCTTCCAGGGCTCTATGAAAAGAAACAGATTAGCTGCCGTATCCAATCAAAGCTCAGAGGAAGACAGAGGTTGTACCTTTTCTGATGGCAGACACGTAGGGTGGGCAGGCGCCTTTCAACTTGAATGACAGGTTGTCTGGGCAATCTGGGATCTTCACAATCCTTTGAGAAACAGGAAATGAGTGAGGTCATTGCTGGTGAGTAGGTGCTTATGTGTCTTTGAGTCTAGGTGTGAACACAACCTTGCGTGTGTGTGTGTGTATGTGTGTGTACTTGGCATCTGACTCACTCTTTGCTCTTGGTGGCCACCAGCAAGCGTAGGGTGCGGCGCTTGTTGAAGGCGGCGTTGATTAGGGCCTCCACCTCAGAGAACGGCCTCAGGAACACCAGGTCCTCATTGATGGAGAAGATCTTCCTGGCTGGCTGCAGCCCGACCATCTGACACACACACACACACACACACACACACACACACACACACACACACACAGAGAAATACCACAGCATTAACCTAAGAGAGTGGGCTCCAGTGCTCTAGGGAGGAAGTCCTCCAGGAAAGCCTTGTGTCTGGGAGCAGGAAGGCCAGATGCCCTCATTAGAGACGGATCCCAGGGGGGGAAGCAGCAAAGCTCACAGTGCGTGATGATCCCATTCACTCTGCACAGCAGGATCTCTTTCTATTACACACCTACTGACGACTCCTGAGCAGAGTTCCCGATCTAGACAGTTAGCTATTGGGTCAAACAGCAGTACAATGAGCAACATGGCAGATATTGTACCTGCGAGACACTCAGCCCTTAAAAGAAGAGTTGGCCACTAGTGCCTTTAATGTGTAAGGAGATGAGGCCTACACTTTGAGGATGGCAATATTCATCACAGCTTCAATCAATTCTCTCGCCCCTCACACACACACACACACACACACACACGCGCATACACACACGCACTTACGTGCACACAGAGTCAGCAGGTACTTGACAGCAAATAAGATGTGGCGACAGAAATAGCATCAGCACTTGGCAGCTCTTCTCCAAGGAGAGTGCACTCTATTTGCACAACAATAATGATCACGCACACACACATACATCATGCTGTGTGTGTGTGTGTGTGTGTGTGTGTGTGTGTGTGTGTGTGTGTGTGTGTGTGTGTGTGTGTGTGTGTGTGTGTGTGTGTGTGTGTCTGTGTGTGTGTGTGTGTGTGTGTGTGTGTGTGTGTGTGTGTGTGAGTGTGTGCGTGCTTGTGTGCGTGTGAGTGTGTATGTGTTGTCGGGAAACGTCTGAAAGTGAGCACACTCTTAAAAACAATCCTCTCCCAGTAAGGAGCATGCTCAGAAGAAGTGTCTTTGTGGAGAGAGCAGTTAATGTTAGCAGCTCCAGTAAAGCACGTGACACAGGCACTGGAAAGGGGGGGGGCATGTGCTATTTTGAACAGCATATTCACTGTTCATTAGGCTCATTTAGATGTAATTATACAGCTTTGCCTGACCACTGCACCTGTGTGTGGTGTGAAGCATCATGCCTCTCTCTCTCTCCCTCTCTCTCTGTGTGTGTGTGTGTGTGTGTGTGTGTGTGTGTGTGTGTGTGTGTGTGTGTGTGTGTGTGTACACTGTGTGTGTGTCACACATTTGGTCACGCCTCTGTCTTGTACTTACAGAAACGAAAGGCTGAAAAAAAGAGGGCTGTAAATAAGCTTTTCTTGGAGCACAGGGAAAACACACACAGAAACACACAAACATACACACTCTCACTCACAAGATGTACCGACACACACACACAAAAAGTGGCTGTCAAGGCTCAGTCACACAGTGCTGCTGCTAACCTCTGGAGACAGTGTGTGAGTGAGTGTGTGTCTGTGTGTGTGTGTGTGTGTGTGTGTGTGTGGGGGGGGGTGTTAGGGGGGGATGATGTGGCGACACA
>JAODXP020000018.1:8469907-8472407 GCA_027497455.2 Sardinella longiceps
ACCTTATCTGTGCATTAGCGTCATAGCGCACACACACACACACACACACACACACACACACACACACACACACACACACACACACAGTCTGAGCACAGCTTGCGTGACAAACCTCTTGTGACTGCTGAAACTCACTCACACTTTCCCTGCCCTCTCACTACTGGTTTGCACTCCAGAGCAGGAGCCGGGTGAATGGAAGCTGCCAGAACAAACCTCCAATGCCCCCCCGAATCCCCCCCACCCCACCCCACCCCACCCCCCTTCTCTCTCTGCATTGGAGACCTGAAAAACTGTTTGGGTTCAACTCCTGGCCCCAGACGGCCTCTGTTGAAATAGCAAACAGCTGGGACAGGCACCACTGCAAACCTCTGTTTACCTGACAACCCTCTGGAACAGGGAGGCCGAGGAGGGAGAAAAAGAGAAGACAAGAGAAGAGAGAAAAAAGGAGGAGAGGAACAGAGGGTTGAGGAGAGGAATAATGAGGAAAGGAGAGAAATGGAGAGGAGAGGAGAGGAAAAGAGAAAGAAGAAAGGAAGGGGAGGAGAGGAGAGGGGAGGAGAGGCCTGGTGGAGCTCACAGTGCTCATGCTAAAGCGGTAGCAGGGAGGGCCATGGGAGGGGACTCACCGTGATGCAGGAAGCCGTTGTTGCAGAGGCCGACGCCCAGGGTCACTGCATCCTCACGTGTAGAACAGTCACCCTGGCAACCAGACATCACAACATGATATGGCCACCGTCAAATGTAAACATACACACAGATCCCATCACATGCAAAAACAAAACAAAACCAAGAAAACACTGACATACACACACACTCACCTGAGACACAAGCCAATCCACTAGCTTGGTGGCAGGCAACACAGACTTAAAGGTCTTTAGGTGATGATCTCGATCTCTGTGGGAGAGTCACACACACACACACACACACACACACACACACACACACACACACACACACACACACACACACACACACACACACACACACACACACAGACAGCAAGTTAGTTCTGTAATGGGCAGCCTGACATAAAGAGAGGCAAAGTGTAAAGTCTGAGAGGGAAGCTGTAATGAAGTAATGAAGATGGGCGATGAGTGAATGAGATGTTGACACACTTGGCTGACTGGGATCAGTTGGAGCAATCTCTCTGGGGAGAGGCTGTTTGCGCAACACACTTGTGTCAACATGCAGAAGCTCTCTCTCTCTCTCTCTCTCTCTCTCTCTCTTTCTGCCTCTGTCTCTCCTCACTGCTTCTCTGCACACTACACTTTCACTCCACATACAGGATCGTGAGTCACCCCATCCTCCCTTCTTCCTCCTCTCCCTCTGCTCATCCCCACAGGGCTTTCGCTCTTCTCTTCAATGAGGCATCACTCATGCTTCCTGCTATCCCCTCCTCTATGCCTTCTGTTTTAAGTCACAGGGCTCAGCTCTGTGTGTGTCTCTCTCTGTGTGTGTGTGTGTGTGTGTGTGTGTGTGTGTGTCTGTGGGAGGGGGGGTGTTGGGGGAGGGTCTGTGTTTGTGTTTGCATGTGTGTGTGTGTGTGTGTATGTGTGTGTTTATGTGAATAAGAGAAAGAAACAGGCAGATTTGGGGGAGGCTCAGTGTGTGTGTGTGTGTGTGTGTGTGTGTGTGTGTGTGTGTGTGTGTGTGTGTGTGTGCGTGTGCGTGTGTGTGTGTGTGCGTGGTTAAGGCCCTTGTCAGGGTGATTTCTGTGCAGAGAAAGCTGTGACTGATGTTGGGCAGCAGACTGACAAACACACTCAGCTGATGCGCCTGTGACTGATGGAGCCGGGATCAGACAGGGCCACCTTTCTTCTGTGTGTGTGTGTGTGTGTGTGTGTGTGTGTGTGTGTGTGTGTGTGTGTGTGTGTGTGTGTGTGTGTGTGTGTGTGTGTGCGTGCGAGACAGAGAGAGAGAGAGAGAGACACAGAGAGAGAGAGAGATGGAGAGAAAGAGACTGCAATGGAGAAGGAGAGAAAGAGAGAGAGAAAAGCACAGCTGCAACAGGGTGAATCTGAATGAACAATGAACTCAGTCACATAAACAAACTGAGACAAAGATAAAAGCACATGTGCAACATGTAGAATGGTCTCGCCTATCTCTCTTTCTCTCTCTCTCTCTCTCTCTTTTTTTTAACTGAGCTCAGAGTGAAGCTTTCATTCCCATGTGGTGGTTAGATGACATTAGACTGTTTTATATGCAGGGGGACCAAGAGAGCAGAGGACCAGAGAGGAAGAGAATAACAGAATAACAGACAGATAGATAAAGATGTGAGGAAAGACAGCAGAGAGGGGGAATAAAGAAACACAAGAGAGAGGGAGGGATAGAAAGAGCGAGGAAGATGCAAAAAAAGATTCTTACTTGATGACGGGCGTAAACAGACAGTGCAGGCGGCAGTAGATTCGAACCCCCTGAAAAAGTTGGACAGGTTAGTCATCGTCGGGTCATGACACAATGTTTTGTTTGTGTGTGTGTGTGTGTGTGTGTGTGTGTGTGT
>JAODXP020000018.1:8477407-8482407 GCA_027497455.2 Sardinella longiceps
ATTCGTAAAATGATGGTAAATGCAAAGATTTTAGGTGGAAGCTCCGCCCACTTTCCCAGCTCTTTGTGTGTGCTGGACACAGTCAATAGTGAGAAGAGATCATGATCTGCTGCGTGCACTCATCTACCATTGGCCTGCTGAAGCCACTCTAGGTGCGAAAGAGCATTTGCACGCAGGCACACACACACACACACACACACACACACACACACACACACACACACACACACACACACACACACAGATGTGCGGAAGCATCAGAGTGGCGCCCCCACACGCCCCCGCACAGGGGGCCCAAGGCGCAGGAACGTGTGACTGATGTGGCACCTGTCGGCTCAGACTGGGTTACACACAGTTGAAATCAGAGCCGGACCCCCAAAAGCCCTCAGGATCAGCAGAGACACGGCCTCACTCACACCCACACTCCCACAAAGCCAAGCTGACCTGCACTAACGTTACCAATTAAACGCAAGTTTAAATGCGTTTAAATAAATAGCTGGTAAAGTTCATCAAATCTTAAAAGTCCTGTGTAAGATTTCAGATAAAGAAATAAGTCATAATCAGATTAAAAAAAAACAGAGGAATCTGAAGAATCTGAAGACTTGCGACTGCCAAGCTCATGCACACTCACTCTCACCCACTGAGGCATTGACACACCCCCCCACACACACACACAAACACACATGCCAATTACCTAACAGTGAACCCAAACAATCTCCAGTCAAAACAAAAAAAATGAAAGCAAAAACATAGAAACAAAATGCCAAACTGCTTCAAAAACATGAACAGGTGGCACAGCCATGGCAGGATGTGCCTGATGTCTGTGTGCGGAGCAACAAGAGCAAAAGCAGCTTCTCCAGCCCCAGTGATAGTGATGCTTCTTTTTCCTTTCCCCAGTGCATGTCACCACAGCCTCTCGCTCAGCCACATCTCACAGGGACCAGCTGAGCTTGGCGTTGACAGCTGAAGACTTCCAGAACTCTCCGCTGTGCTGACAGCATCAAGCGGTAAGGGAATGACGAGCAGGAGGAAGGATCAGTCCAAAATTTTCAGAGCCACAGTAACCCACTGTTTCAGAAAAGTACCCACCGATAAACACACCTATAAATCTAGCGGGACTGGAATTTGTGTGTGTGTGTGTGTGTGTCCTGTTGACCTGGTTGCACAGAGACACAAGTCTGGCCCAGAGTCTTCTGGAAAACGAAGAGGTCTGATGATGATACTCACTCTCTCTCTGCTCACGCTCCTTCAGGATGGCGTCAAGCCACTTCTGCTTGTCCTCTGCATTCTTGGCCATGCACACAAACCACTTGTTCTTGGCCGTGTTGTGGATCTTCCAGCCGTTGGTCACTGTGTAGTTGTTGCTGTGGTAGTCGGCTGCCCAGGAGGAAGGGAGAGAAGGAGGAAGGGGAAGGAGAGAGAGAGAGAGAGAGACAGAGGGAGAGAGAGAGAGATAAAGGAGTGTGAGGATGGTCGGAGCCACACAGGTGCAGGAGACACCAATGAGGTGAGAGGTAAACACTGACTACCTATTAGAGCCATCAGGCTTGCAATGCCATGGACATTTCAAACCATTACTTAAGAAAAAGTATCTGTAAGGTCTTGTTATGGTTGAAATGTGTAAACATACACATTCACACCGTTTCTCCCAGTGTGGGTAACTTGAGATGTGGGACGAAGGGCAAACCACTGGACTATTTATGTGGTTACAACAGTGTAATAGTTATATCGGAAAGTTAAAATAAGTTAATAAAATTTTATTGATTGACTATTGTTACATCCTAATCCACATTATCCACTAAGATTTCAGATTCAAGCTGGTGTGAGGCTAATGAATTTGACAAAAAAACACACACCATTAGAAAAAAGTGCAAAATCCTGTTTGCAACCCAAGAGCACTTTCTCACCCCTCTCTCTCTCCCTCTCTCTCTCTCTGATCAATAAAGTAAGTACGCCAAGGAGCTCAGTCAGGAGATTTTTAAGAGTATATAAGTGCTTACACACATACCTTAAGACAGAGAGGCTGAAAAAAGACCCCTCCCCCCACCCCGGTCCCACCTGTCTCCTCCTCCGTGTCTGGCGCTCCTGACAGCAGGTGAGCCTCAGCTCAGCTCCCCTCTGAATAATGAATGAGGCTATAATGGCCGCGTTAATGGGCACATTAGGCCAAACGCAAGCATCACAGAGATGGATGAAGGAGCGCAGCTGAGCTCACTCTTGGACGCTGGGACCCTGACTTTGCTCCACAGGAATTTATCCGGGTGAATTTAAGAGGAGGGGGGGGATCATTGCATTCGTTTCGCTGGGGCGGAACCACTAAAGCCACGGTGTAATTGCTCCCAAAGCATGATGGGTAGCAGAGACGCCAGTCATGTACAAACTGATTGTTTTGAATGATGGCTCCACTGATCATACTCATAAACAGATGTGGATACTAGTCATGCACATATGCTCATGTTATCTCACAGACAGAGATAAATACACTACTACTAGCTACAGCATAGCACGACAAGAGTAGGTCACATACCAAATGATCAACTCTTCAATGCACTTACAGTACATGCAGGGCAGTCATATTTTCTGTCAACAACTCAGGATTGTAGGTCATGCTTTCACACTTACTCACCGAAAAACCAAACCCACACACTGTTAGCACACTGTGTTCATGAGAAACTGTGTACAAGAGAGCACTTGTGCATATCGACCTATTAAACATCTAAGCACAGTGACTCAAAGGGACTTGCAGCTTGGTGAGGCTGAACGGAGCAAGATTTGTTTTTTTATATAAAGAATGCCTAAATGAAAACATTAGCATTAGAACTTAAAACGGCTAAAAACAGCTTAAAGCTAAAACTGTGCAATTATGTAATCTACTGATTCCTTCACACTTGAAATCAGGTCTGAGTAAACATTCAATGAATGTCTTGGTGAAAACAGAAAACATCAGCACAAATACATGGAGCAAACCCAATTTGTTCAGCTGCTTTATCTACTAACTGCTTCAAAAATTGTGTTATGTCATCCTTGGAGTATTTTTTTTGTGTGGGAACTTGAAGTTGTTTGCCAGTCAGAGCCTCACTAGATCTGTAGATATGAGCAGACTGTTTGCACCAAGCACTCATGCAGACCACTGTGGCCCAGCCTTCCTCCTGTCAACGCAACGCAACACAACACAACACACAAGCTGCAACCTACTCCTTCCTGCACACTGGATTTCTAAGAAGTATCAGGGGAAGTGTCGAATCACAAAGTGCAACAGTTGCCTAGGTAACTGAAGTGATCCGGTCTTGCCCCGGATTTAACCTCTTTACGGTTAAATTGACAGAATTTGACTTAAACTTTATGGTCACATTCAAAAGATGTTTGAAAAAAGAAGCAGCATGACGGTTTTGACAGCTGGACTGACATGTTGGCTCAAGTACCCACCTGTTCCATCCTCCACATTTTCTACTTCCATTACTTCCGTGTTTATCCTGCCTCTGAACAGGTACTGTGGGCCATTGATAGATTTGGTCCTTTTCGTGGACTTCTTCCCTGAAACCCTGAAAGGCACAGATTCAGCAGTTCAAGTTCATCAACCTGTTTACCTCAGCAGATCCCTGGAGACCCTTAAGCTTGACAAAGGCTTTGCATAATGTACGCAACATAATGCATACATAATTACACACTGGTTGAATCATTGGCTGAATTATTAACATTGTCCTGTGGCCATGCATATGCCATGATTTCACAAGCACCATATAGTGTGTTGGATGCCCCATATTTGAAACATTCAATTTCAATTCAATTTTTTTTTGAAACATTCAAGACATGCATGTTAAAGAGCTGGGCTTGTACTGTAATCTGGTCTCTCTCCCGTCTCACCTGGACTTCCTCTTGCAGTAGACCAGCAGGTTGTCAAACAGGAAGAAGACCCTCTCCTGGATGTTCCCCGCTGAGATCTTTAACAGGTTGCCATGGAGAAGCAGCTCTGTGCAGATGTCAGTCAGGTTGGTGCCCTGAGAAGACAAAGAACACGTTTAAGAGAGAGAGAGAGACAGAGAGAGACAGAGAGACAGGAGGAGAGCGAGAGAGAGAGAGAGAGAGACAGAGAGAGAGACAGAGAGAGAGACAGAGAGACAGAGAGAGAGAGAGAGAGAGAGAGAGAGAGAGAGAGAGACAGAGAGAGAGAGAGAGAGAGAGAGAGAGAGAGTGTGTGAGAGTGAGTGAGTGTAGGGTGAGTTGTAAAAGCATACTTCAGTTTCCTAATGCCATACAAGCCAGTCTCCTCATGTTCTCTCCCTGTAATTGCATCAGAGTGTCTGGGTTCTTCCTCTACAGAGTAGGTCTAAACCCCTTAGTAGAAAGGTCATAAAGGCTTCAAGCTAATTTAAAAATGGCTACTTTAAATGACTTCATATGGACTTTATATATTTCTTTGAACTGTAGAGGGGAGATGAATGTGAATCTGGCACTCCAAAGGCAAGCAAAGGGTAAACTCAGGTTGATTAAAAGCAGTCTCAGAGGAGCGGTGCCATCTGAGGAGCATTAGTAATCCAGGGCTGTTCCAGGCCCAGCTCTCAGCCCCACATGCACACAATGACTGGATGAGCTTTGCTGTGCTGTTTTGTGCACCCATGTCTGCAGAGGAGCCTCCAAAAGACACTTGGGAACCGCTTTCTTTCTTGGCCTTGCTCTCAGTCTCAACTTCAGTCTGAGCAAAATACCTTTGGGGTGTAGACAGTGTGTGTAAGTGTAAGTGTGTGTGTGTGTGTGTGTGTGTGTGTGTGTGTGTGTGTGTGTGTGTGTGTGTGTGTGTGTGTGTGTGTGTGTGTGTGTAAAGAGAAAGTGTGGTTTCAGAGGGTTCACTCCACAAAGCCACGGCTGAGTTCAAAATGCGGGGAGAGCAGGAAAAGACCTCTAAATGGAGCCAGGCTGCGAGCGCTCAGAGCTCAGAGGGCCCGCTGTTTGGTGGGACAAACAAAGCCTGTTTATTTCTCTCTCCCTGCTCTGCACCCTCC